>CM033749.1:5800047-7013305 GCA_019671005.1 Hibiscus mutabilis | reverse complement strand
GGTGATAGCCGATTGATCGCCTTGGTAATCTTCAATGGTTTCTTCTTATCCCTAAGTCGAAACCTAGCTACTTGTGCATGCCTTGATAATACATCCTCGCGTGAATCAAGGGTGAACAACAACCAATCTTGCGCCCTTCTTAGCCGCTGAAATCCTTAACTTATTCCTAAGCCGATTAATCTTCACCATCAATAGATTGAATAAAGACCATACTCATTCGCTTTTGAATCTAACTCTCCCGATATTAGATAAATAGATGAAGTTACGAGATCCTCTCCCAATTCACTCGCAAACAAGAATAAGAACCAAGAATGAGTAAACCTTGAATAGAAAAGTGCAAACTCTTATTACCTAAACAAAATCCAATTGTTTTTCACAACAACAAAACACAATAACCCCAACTAATCAATTTAGTTCATGGTTGGGTTCAAAAGATATACAAAGAATAATCCCAAAACCATGAATCTAATGGAAGAAAAGAAGAAGAAGAAGAAATCAAACTCTCTCCCTTGCCCTGCTTTGTCAAAATTTCTCTCCTTCTTGCCCTTGGAGTTGTCAAAAAATTTTCCTCTTCTTGCTCTCTTTGGATTGTTGACGAAATGGCCTTCTTATTTATAGGGCTAGGTCAAAGTCCTTCTTGAGGAGGAGTTTGTTGGAATTAAATTATCTTTAAAGAATATAATTTTTTATTATAATTATATTCCTACTAGAACTTCTCCTATCTTCTTGGAATTTAATTTTTCTTTAATCTCTTCATGGAAATCAAATTCCTTTGGGATTTAGCTTTGCTCCACGTCATCTTGGGCTTGTCTAGTCATCAATTTCGACTACCATATTGCCTTTTCTTTGTCGACAATTGCCCTGGCAACTGCTCTGCGCCTCCTTCATGCATGCCCCGCAACTAGCTCGGCATCCTTCATGCATTGCCCGCAACTAGCTTCCTTTGTTTGGGCAAGTGATCCTGCACATACACACAAAAAACACACCAAAGCAGCATCTTTTTCACAAAATCACCAAGTTATGTAATCAAGCTCAACGGTGAAAAGAACATGAATTAGCCGAGACGAGCATGAATCGGGCATCGGGGAATAAAGCTTGAATAGTGGTCGAGAAAAAGCGAGAGTTCCAAGAAGAAAACATGATTCGGGGTTACAAACAGAAAGTCGGATAAAAACGAGTGCTTTGCTCTTGCTTTGTTCTCGCCCACGCAGAACAAGCAAAAGAGTGGGTAACTGTGAATCACTCATTTTTATCTAGTTTATAAATATTGTGTTAGCATGTTAGTATAATAATTAATATGTATATACTTATACGGTATTATATACGTGGATATTAATGTACGAAAATGTGTGTGATGATGCATGTATATTATGTATTATTCGTGTAAAAGATCTTGAATTATCTTGGTATATGTATGTATTATTTATGTATGTATTTTATGGATACATTATTTGTATATGTACAATATATGTGAATAAATACGAGATCTTGATGTTATGTGTTTAAACGTATATGATATATATGTTAATTTGTATGAACGCTTGCATATGAGTATAGTATATGTGCATGTATATGTGTGTATATACGATTATTATTATTATTGATATTAGTATTATTATATGTATAATATAAACAGATAATATATTAAAAACCCAAGCATATTAGTGTTCAAATTATTGTTACAAATTAAAACCCAAGTAATATATTACATAGCCTAACTCACAAAATTTAATAATTAAAAACCCTAATTTTGTATCCGATATAAAAACCCTAATTATCATTTTTCTCAAAGAACCTAATCTAAGCCGCTGATTAGATTTTGATCCAACAGCCATGATCGAAAGCAGAGAACCTTCCATCCGCCGCACGTTATTCCACTCGCCGTCCAATCGCCTTCCACGCCACGCGTGGTGTACGCAATGACCATCCTGTTCCAAGGCGCCACGTGTCACGAACTGGGTGTGGTCTTTTCCAGCTTCAAGATTGAATCTCAGCCGTTGATCTTTATGCAACCTAGCCGCGATCAAATCTGATCCAACATCCAGAAATAACTCTAGCCGAATCTGACATCACCACCACACCGCTTCCTACGCCGACTGCATCAACCACCATGCTCGCATACATCACCAAAAAACACAAAAGACAAGGTCACAAGACAAATCAAACCAAAAACATGTATTATATGTTTATTTCTACCTAAGAAATCGTAAAACACGGATATATGTATCGTGATTAAAACATTCAATTTTCAAGTTTTTTAAATACAAGAAAAAAAGAACAAAAATTTGATTGGTAATTTTTTCCTCTTCGTTGCATGAATGTCCTTCAAACACAAAAACATATGAAATAAAAATGCTAAAAGATTTTAAGAGTTTACCTCCGCTGCAGACGATGGTCATCCGACGATAGTTAAGCCCTGCTTTTCTTCCGAAGGTGAAGGTAAGTTGGACGATCGCTTTCAGAGGTTTGTTTTAAAACAATTTCGATCTAAAAAAAGAGGGTGGTTTTGTCAGATTTTTCAAACGAGGGTGGCCTTTTAAATTAGGAAATGGTTTTATTTTTAGGGTCTATTACGGCAAGTGGTAGTGTTTGGCTGGCGAGAGTAGCCGGACCACCGCCGATTCCGAAATACAAACGCAAAAGGGTGAGGTTTAGGTTTTGGGATTTGTTTCGAAACTAGAGAGAACGAGAGGCTTTTCATTAAAGGTAAAAACAATTGGGGAAAAGGGAATGCAGAGCTTAAGGCCAGTGATTTTTTTGGCTTAATTACTCATCAAACCATCCCCGCATTTTGGGATTTTTTTCAAACTGTCTCGCCTTGGGTTATTTACAACCCTGCCCCTCTTTTTGGTTTCTTTCACTTTCACCTTTCAATAAAACCAAAATCTCTTTGAAATGGGGAAAATATGTCCTAGTCCCCCCCAGATGCTTTTTTAAACCAACTTTGCCCCTTGGGTTTAATTACATGTTCTGTCCTCGTAAGTTTATTCCAGCTTTAATTTGGTCCCTAAATGCATTTTTGTTTTATTTAAATTTCTACCCTCTACTTTTATTTTATTTTTATTTTTATTTTAGTCTTTTTATATGTCTTTAAATGTTTTTATTTAATGCATTTTTATTTCTGCTTTGATATTATGTTTTTATATGCCTTTTTAGGTATTTCATTTTTTGGTTTATTATGTGTTGTTATTTTGTTTTTTTAGCATGCCTTTTTGTTCTCATGCTTTTGTTCTATATGTTTTAGTACGTGTATTTATGTTTTTGTATTGCCATGCTAATATGTCATGTAGTGTAACTTTGCACATGGTATGTATATATATTTTGTATTATGTATTTTAAGTCATTTTTGCATTTTGGGTCATATGTTAGTGTGATGTTTTTATATGATGTCATGTTTTTTTATTTTTTTCTTTACATATTTATTGTGGCACATGATATTTTAGTGTAATATTTCGATAGGTTGTTTTGTTATTTTAGTACCATATTCTATATCATTTCATGCATGTATTGCATTTGTGTTGTTGATATGTAAATTAATTTAGTTTTTGGAAGCATGTCTTTTTTCATGTTTATATTCATATTTTTGTTTTATTATTAGGACATATTACATAGTTTTTGTTTATGCATTTTGTATTTTAATATTATTATTATAATATGTTTTTATTTTATTTTATTTTAGTTCCATGCTTTGTAAATATTTGTTTATAATGTTTTTTTAAGTTTGCATAACATATATATATATTATTTGTCAATGCGCTGCCCTTTTATTCGAGAGTAAACGGGGGGAAAGATCAAACGCAGTGGATGGTAGTCTATCTTTACCCTGAAATAAAATTTACTTAACTTATAACTGCATTTATAACCAAATTTTAATTTAATCCAAAAAGTTTAATATTAATAAAGCGTAATTATTAAAGTACCAATTTTGGGTGGTGTTATAGTGCTAATCTTTCCCTATCCGAAATCGACTCATCGAACCCAACATTTTAAAAATTGGTTTTACGGTGTCAAAATTTACCTAAGGGTTTATGACAACTCCATTTTTTTAAATAAACACGGTTTTTCTAAAACCTAACAGACATATTTTTAAACACCAAATACCCTAAACACTTAAAACTCGCTTTTTTAGAAAACAAAAAAAGAGATCGCTAAACGGTTATGAGCTTTAGAGACCGTGATATATTTGTCTGTATATCCATATGATTATCCGGGATCGGTGATTTTAAAGACTGCTGTTATATGATGATGTCTTATATACTAGCGATAAATTAATATATTCGATCAATATTGGTTGTGAGGCAATATTGATAATACTATGATTAATTGTTTATGAATCAAGACTATATTCGAATATGAATGGATAAAAGCCGATAAGTAGTAATAACTAATTAAGAACGCTAGCTACATACTTAAATAACTTTTTATAATATTTAGGACCGAATATGATTTTCTTGATCGCTACTCATCAACTAAATAATCGATATGCCGAAGAAAGATAGTAAAATAATAAGAATATTAATAAATTGATTTACGCCTTAGTAATATTGACAGTTGAGGGGGAGTACCGACGCCCCCGCATCGATACCCCTTGCATATTAAGGATTCCAATAATGCTATAATGTACCAAAGACGCCATGCACTGCACGCACCGCTACATTGCTTGGGAGAGGCTTAACGCAATATAAAAGACGCATAGGTAGGAGTACCGATAAAACGAGTTAGATCGGCACGGGAATCTCCGAAAATCGATGATGAGTATCGATACGGGTGAGGCGTGATTAGGGACGACTTGAAGGTCCATTTTTCAACCAAAAATTAGTATCAAGATTCTATGGATGAGTATCGGTACCTATAGGGGCGCATCGATACCCATATAACAAGATCGGTACTTCGATGGGTAATATGCCCAAGAAATTTGAGGTTGCGCTCGGGTGTTCTATAATTTGAGGCAAAGGGCACCGGGCCTACTAATAAGTGTTTTGTTTTACTATTTTTATTACCCTTTTACTCATATTTTCTTTCCACCGCTGAGCTTGATTACATAACTTGGTGTTTTTTGTGATGCTTTGGTGTGTTTTTGAATCACTTGCCTAAATAAGGCTAGAACCAGCTTGCCGTGGCAATGCATGAAGGAGATGCCGACTAGTTGCCAATGGCAATGCATGAAGGAGATGTCGAGCTAGTTGTCAAGGCAATTTTCGACAAAGAATAAGATGATATGGTAGTTGAAATTGATGACTAGATAAGCCCAAGATGACGTGGAGCAAAGCTAAATCCCAAAGGAGTTTGATTTCCATGAAGAGGTTAAAGAAGAATTAAATTCCAAGAAGATAGGAGAAATTCTAGAAGGAATATAATTATAATAAAAATTATATTATTTAAAGATAATTTAATTCCAACTTAACTTCCTCCTCAAAGAAGGACTTTGACCTAGCCCTATAAATAAATCACTTTTGAAAAACTCCAAATTCTTCTTTGCTTCCATTAGATTCATGGTTTGGGGGATTATTCTTTGTATATCTTTTTTGAACCCAACCATGAACTAACTTGATTGGTCAAGGTTATTGTGTTTTGTTGTTGTGAGAAACAATTGATTTTGTTTAGGTAATAAGAGTTTGCACTTTCAATTCAAGGTTTACTTCATTCTTGGTTTTTATTATTGTTTATGAGTGAATTGGGAGAGGATCTCGTAATTTCATCTATTTATCTAATATCGAGAGTTAGATTCAAGAAACGAATGAATATGATCTTTATTCAATCTATTGATGGTGAAGATTAATCCGCTTAGGAATAAGTTAAGGATTTCAACGGCTAAGAGGAGCGCAAGATTGGTTGTTGTTCACCCTTGATTCACGCAGGATGTATTATCAAGAACTAATTGATGGTTGCTTGGGCGACTAGTTGGGCAACTACTTGGGCGATCGGGCAGCAACTTCAAGGTTCGGCGAGCGCTCTTCAATGGTTTCTTCTTATCCCTAAGTCGAAACTCTAGCTACTTGTGCATGCCTTGATAATACATCCTCGCGTGAATCAAGGGTGAACAACAACCAATCTTGCGCTCCTTCTTAGCCGCTGAAATCCTTAACTTATTCCTGCCGGATTAATCTTCACCATCATTGATTGAATAAAGATCATATTCATTCGCTTTTTGAATCTAACTCTCCCGATATTAGATAAATGGATGAAATCACGAGATCCTCTCCCAATTCACTCGCAAAACAATAATAAGAATCAAGAATGAATAAACCTTGAAATAGAAAAGTGCAAACTCTTATTACCTAAACAAAAACCAATAGTTTCTCACAACCACAAAACACAATAACCATAGCCAAGTAAATTTAGTTCATGGCTAGGTTCCAAAGAAACACAAGATAAACATCCCTAGCATGAACCCAATCGAACAAAGATGAAAAGAAGAGGCTTGTCGAAATCCTCCTTGCCCTTGATGCTTGTCGAAAATTCCTCCTTTTGCCCTACTTGGAGTTGTCCAAATTTCCTCTTGCTTGTCTTCCTTTGATCTTGTCGAAATCTCCTTGATATTTATAGGGCTAGGCCAAAGTCCTTCTTTGAGGAGGAGGAGTTTGAGTTGAATTAAATTATCTTTAAAGAATATAATTTTTTATTATAATTTTATTCCTATTAGAACTTCTCCTATCCTCTTGGAATTTAATTCTTCTTTAATCTCTGCATGGCAATCAAATTCCTTTGGGCTTGGGCCTTGCTCCATGTCATCTTGGGCTTGTAAAATCATGAATTTCGACATCCATATTGCTTTTGGTCTTTGTCGACAAATGCCATGGCAACTGGCTCGGCTGCCTCCTTCATGCATTGCCCGCAACTAGCTCGGCATATCCTTCATGCATTGCCCTCGCAACTAGCTCGGCATTGCTTTGGCAAGTGATCCCGCACATACACACACAAAAAAACACACCAAAGCAAAGATCTATTTCCACAAAAATCACCAAGTTATGTAATCAAGCTCAACGATTGAAGGAAACATGGATTAATGCATGAATGGCTAACTATGCAACTAATATGAGCCTAAGTCTAACAATAATATGAGTAAAAAGGGTAAGAAAATAGTACTTTTGAACACTTATCACACCCCAAACTCAACTATTGCTTGTCCTCAAGCAATGCAAACTCATAATTACCGCCAAGACTTCAAATTTTCACAAACTTAGCTTTGAACTTGATTTCACCTCTCTCAACCGGGCACAAAGTATGATTGGCTTTTTATTTTTCGAAAAACTGAGGAATTACTCTAATCAAACTATAATGCTTGTGAGTGTGTGTGTGAGTTGTGTGCAAGTTGATTTTTCGATTCTATGCAAACAATAGGTTTTCAAATTACTTCATTGGGTTCTTTTTAACATGTTTTAACTAGAGCCAATTTCGGGCACCTCTAGTGTTTTATTTTTAGTTTTCTTAAGTTAATTTAATCGACTAGAGCCGGTTTCGCACCTCTAGTTAAAAAAAAAAAATTTAACGCCTCCTAGAGCCAGCTGCACCTCTAGTGATCAATTTTTTTTTTTAGCACATGCTAGAGCCAATTTCGGGCACCTCTAGCATTCATCCAATTTTTATTCTAATCCCCAATTATTAAATTATCAACCTAAGTTTACTAGAACTCCTTAAATCAATCAAACCACAACAAAGTTTCATCAAATTTAGCATCATAGTAAAATTCTAAGTTTTTCCATGGTTATCCTAGAATAAAAATTCTATCAATTAAGTGCATTGGTAAAGTCATCATTGAATATTCATCAAATCTAAGCAATTTTGTTCCAATTAAAGGCATGGCAAGCAATTTATGTATCCTAAATGTAATGCTTAAGATTAATGTAACTAAACATGGTAATTACTAATAACAATCCCCCAAACTCGAGTGAGGCATTGTCCTCAATGCATGCATAAAAATAACGAAAAATAAAAATAAAATAAAAATGCATACGAGGACTTACTTACTCCGAGAGTTCACATCGAGATGATTAGTTTCCTTCTAGTTGGCGCCTTGATTTTCTTGCTTGAATGCAATGGTTGTTTTCTTGTTGCCGGATGTCTTTAGCTTTGGTTGCCGTGGCATCTTCAGGTTGGTTGCCGTGGCATCAGCTTGTGCATGCATGAAGTAAGTTGTCGCGCATCTTCTTCATTGGTTGCCGGGCAAGGATCTTGGCAAAAATTTCCTTAGCATAGTAGTTGTGAGTCTTGTTGTGAAAAAGAAAATAAAGAAAACCTGAAAACTAAAGATAATGAAGAAAAAAAAAAAATATCTCCTAAAATAAAAAAAAAAAATAAAAAAAGAAAAAGAAAAAGAAATATCGAGAGGAGAGCATGCTCATGCATCTCCTAAGTTGACCACTTCCTTGTTACGCCCACATGGGCACCATTGTAGTGCTTCAATCTTGTCCATTAACTTTGAATTCATGGTTGTCGAGATGGACTTGATTATCACAAAGACCATGGGAGAATGGTTTGACGACTTCAAATGGTCCCGACCATCTTGATTTCAGCTTTTCCCGAAAAAAGTTTTAGCCGAGAATTGAATAGAGAACTAGTTGCCCTCGGGCGTGAATTGCCGTGGGCAATAGTTTCTTGTCATGCCATCGCTTGTTTTCCCTTGTAGATTCGCATTGTTATAGGCGAGTGCACGAAATTCTTCTATCTCATTGAGATCCATCAAGCGCTTTTGTCCGCACTTTCCCAATCCATATTCACGGTCTTGATTGCCCAAAGACGCCTTGTGCTCGATTTCCACCGTAGATGACATGTTTTACCATAGACAAGCCGGAAGGGGGGACATACCTAATGGTGTTTTGAATGCAGCGCGATATGCCCAAAGTGCGCCATCTAGTCTTAATGACCAATCCTTCCTTGAGGGATTTACAACTTTCTCGAGTATTCCCTTCAACTCCCTGGTGAAAATTTCGCTGCCCGCTGGTTTGTGGGTGATATGCCGTGGCGATCTTGTGTGATATGCCGGGCGCTGCAACATCTTGGCAATTAGTCCGTTGTCAAAATGCTTGCCCCGTCGCCGATAATTGCTCTCGCATCCCAAACCGTAAATATGTTTTTCTCAGAATCGCTGCACGGTCTTGGAATCGCTGGAACCGCAAATGCTTACCCATTTAGACACATAGTCGACGGCGAGTAAGATGTAGAGGTTGCCGAATGAAGATGGGAAAGGTCCCATAAAATCGATCCCCATACATCGAACAGCCCCCACCTCGATGATGTTCGAGTGGCATCTCATGTCGCTTAGAGATATTGCCCGCCCCTTCGCAACGATCACATTGCTTGTAAAAGTCTTGGGCATCTTTGTACAATGTTGGCCAATACAAACCGGATTGCAAGACTTTGGTCATGTACGAGTTCCTCCAAAATGTCCTCCATAGGGTGAAGAATGGCATTGTCGAGTACATTCTGCTGTTTTTTTCTTCAGGACACATCGGGCGATAACCCGATCCGCACATTGTTTAAACAAAAGAGGCTCGTCCCAAAAGTAATGCTTAGCATCATGGCGAAACCGCTTTTTCCTTGGTGAGTAATGCCATACGGAAAAATACCACAAACAAGGAAGTTAACTAAATCAAGGCATCAAGGTATTGCCGGGCATGTGCCGCCGTAGTGTCCGCCCCCAAAATTGCCGAGGCGTGCTCGCCAAAGACCGCCGCGCGCGCCAAGAGTTGCCGAGGCGCAGTGCTTCCATGGTTGCCGAGGCGCTGGGGCCGAGGCCGAGGCGCTGCCGAGGGGCTGCCGGTTGGGCGAATTAGAATTTGTTCATCCGGAATGCATCGCATATCTCTAGATCCGCCCCTCCTCCCTATTATGCTCCAAACGTGATAAGTGATCGCCACTTGATTTTCTCGCTCTTTTCGCCCCAATTTCAATATCAAATTCTTGTAAAAGTAATATCCAACGAATCAAACGAGGTTTAGCATCCTTTTAGCAAATAAGTATTTGATTGCCGAATGGTCCGTATGAACAATTACCTTTGTACCAATTAAATAGGATCGAACTTGTCAAATGCGAAAAACTACAGCTAGTAACTCTTTCTCCGCTGTTGTGTAATTCACTTGAGCATCATTAAGAGTTTTACTAGCGAGTATATCACATGGAAGGTCTTACCTGTATGCTGGCCTAGGACCGCTTCCTACCGCAAATCACTTGCATCACACATGAGCTCAAAAGGTAGCGCCCAACTGTGGAACAACAATGGGTGCCGAGGCAAGCTTTTTTTTAGGGTTTCAAATGCTTGAGTGCAAGAATCATCAAAATCAAGACTTTATCCTGCTCAAGCAGATTACAAAAGGTTTAGTGATTTTAGAAAAATTATGAATGAACCTCCCGTAAAAACCTCGCATGTCCGAGAAAACTTCAATTCTTTTAACCGAATTTGGTGGGGGTAATCTCTCGATCACGCCCACCTTGGCTTTGTCTACTTCAATTCCTTGATGAAATCTTATGGCCGAGCACTATTCCTTCATCTACCATAAAGTGGCATTTCTCCCAATTGAGGACTAAACTGCTTTTTCGCATCTTGCCAACACCCTCTAAATTGCCGAGACAGCCGCCGGGTCATTACTAAAAACCAAAAAATCATCCATGAAGATCTCAAGGAAGTCTTCGACCATGTCCAAAAAGAGCGCCATCATGCATCTTTGGAAGGTTGCCGGGCGCATAAATCCGAACGGCATCCTTCTAAGGCATAAGTACCGTAGGGGCATGTGAAGGTTGTCTTTTTCTGATCTTCCGTGCTATGGCAATCTGATTGTAACCTCAATAACCATCAAGAAAACAAGAAAAGGGTTTACCCGCAAGACGGCCAAGCATTTGATCAATAAAGGGTAATGGGAAGTGATCTTTCCTAGTGGCTTTGTTTAGCTTTCGATAGTCCATACAAACCCTCCAACCGTCACACCCCGGTTGGGATAAGTTCATTATTTTCATTGCTTACCACCGTTATACCTCCCTTTTTCGCACACATTGTACCGACTTACCCACGCATTTCATCGGAGATAGGGTATATAATGCCGCCAAAGCCACTTGATGATTTCTTTCATTACAACCCTTTTCATGGCATGATTCAGTCTCCTCCGGGCCTCAATTGAAGGTTTGTGATCATCTTCCAACAAGATCTTGTGCATGCACACCGCCGGCTAATTCCCTTCAAGTCGGCAATTGTCCACCCTATTGCCTTTTTATGTAGCTTCAACATGTTGATCAGCTTTTTTTCCGCTCAGTCAGTAACTTAGAAGAAATAATTACAGTAATGTATTATCGATCCCTAAGTATACATATTTTAGTTGCTCGCAATTGTTTCAACTCAAGAATTGGTGGATTTTCGATGAGGGTTTTTCGATCTTACCTTCCTTACCCGAGTAGTCCAAAGGTTCAAAGTATGTACCGGGTCGATTGACTAGCCAATTTGCCTCTTCTCTCGTTGTTCCTCATCGACCGCTCTTCATACATACTCCTCATGTTCCTCTTGATCGGCAATGTAGTTGCCGAGGCAACTAAATTCCTCATCGGCTAAACTCGCCGCGGCATGAAGTAGTTGGCATTCTTCCGATCATCGGCATGCCTTAGTGTTTGGAACATTTTAGTTTTACCTCGCTGGTCATTCACCCTCATTGTGAGTTCTCCTTTTCAACATCAATCAAAGTTCTCCCCCGCCGCTAGGAATGGTCTCCCGAGAATGATAGGTGCATGCTCATCCGCTTACAATCCAAAACAATAAAGTCACGGAAAATGAATTTATCAACTTTTACCAAGATGTCCTCGATTTTTCCCTCCTCGATGCACATAGGATCTGGCTTGGCTAGCCGCAGATAATCATGTAGGTCTTGCCTTCCCGATTCCTAGTTTCGAAAACCGATTTAGGCATCAAGTTTATGCTAGCCCCTAGGTCGCATAGTGCTTTCCCCGACATAGTGATTTCCAATAGAACAGGTATTGTGAAACTTCCGGGATCCTTCAACTTGGGCGGCATACGACAGTAACATTGCCATGCATCCTCTCTCACATGCAATTGTTTTCAAAACTCTCCTAGCCTTGTTCTCTTGGACACAATGTCTTTAAGAAACTTGGCATAGTTTGGCATTTGTTCAATTGCTTCCACCAATGGCAAGTTGATGTGGACTTGCTTTAGGATATCAAGAAACTTCTTGAATTGGTATTCTTGCTTTTGTCGCCTAACCTTTGTGGGAATGGTGGTGGAAGTCGGATATCTTCTATCCTTTCATTGGTTTGAAACCCGATTGACGGCATTGCAGGACATCCGAGTTGCCGATGCGTTACCAACCGGGGCTGCCGAGGCGCGCTTTATCGCAAGTTGCCGAGGCGCCACCGGCGCTGCCGCCGGCATGCTTATTGCCGCTGCCGCAAAGCAATTCCCGGTTCAAAGATCCGAGACTTTGCCGCCAGGTTCGCCTTGATCTTTTGTGGAGTTTTGTTTGACGAGCGGGTTTGAACCTCTCTGTTGTTGGCCACTTCGTGGTGATTGCCTTACATTGCTCATGGCCGCCTTCTTGCGACTTCAGTATCGCTAGGTAAACCTCCTTGTGGTCTAGTGTTCAGATTTTGAGCAAATTGTCCGACTTGATTTTCCAATGATTTGATTGCCGCCTCTGGTTTTGCAATCTCATCTCGGTCCTCGTTAATAAAAGCATCGCTTCTTTTTATGAAATTACTATTCTCACCATATAAGATTCAGCCATCATAAAAGCATTTAGAGAATTTTCCAAAGAACTAGATGTTGTCGGTTGTTGCCGCGCATCCGCTGTCGCGGCATATTCTCGCCGAACCCGATGCTTGTGCATTCTGATTGTTCCGCTTAGAGCATTGTTGGGATTACTCCATGAAAAATTCGGGTGCTTCTTCCAAGCTGGATTGTATGTATTTGACATCATGTTGTTGCCCCGATTGTAATTCCCACACATAGAAGCTAGATTCCGATTCTCGCATACATTCGTAAGAATTATGGTTATCACCACATAACTCACAAAAAGAATCCATTACCTTGACTTCATGTGTGTTGTTTGGTTTTTGCATGTTCGACCATCTTGGTTAAAGCGCCAATTGTGCCGAAATTGAATCGATGATCCTAGTTCATGTATTGTGGCTTGGCGCCTAACCTCCTCCTCTTCTAGTAGATGGGAATTGATAATCATTCTTGGCCAGCCTGCTTAAAATTTGCATTGCTTCCTCCGCGACTTATCTAAGAGTATGCCGCTTGTCGAGGCATCTAGCATCATCCTTGTTGGTGTATTCACGGCGCTGTAAAACATTGTTACTTGAGTCCACACCGAACTGTAGAGGGCATTTGTGTAGAAGTTCTCTATATCGCCCCAAGCCTCGTGACATGGATTCATCATCCGCCACGCCAAAAAGTAATGTCGCTACGGTTTATCGCTTAAATTTGTAGGATTAAATCTAGCAAGGAAATCACGACAAAGATCAGTCCAAGATGCTATGGATCCGCAGAATGCTATTTAGCCATGCTTTCGCCTCTATCCTCAAAGAATAGGGGAATAATCTTAATCGTAAGACATCGGGGGTGACTCCGTATCTTGAACGAGTTGCAAATCTCGAGGAAAGATTTCAGATGTTGTCGCATCATCTTCAGCTTGCCGAGCCGCCAAATTGACCTATTGTGTTGATCATATTAAACATTACCGGTTTCAACTCAAAGTGGTCGGCTTCACTTTCGGTGCGATAACTCCGGGTTAAGTCCATCAAGATCTTCTTCAAGATAGTCTCGAATAGTTCTGCTTTCGCAAGAATCACCCTCCTCCCGCCAACATCTTGATTAATATTGCCGCCTTGATTTGCCATTGCTTCTTTATCCTTCGCCTAAGTCTTTGTAAGGTTCGCTCGATTTCGATCAAAGGGATATTCTCGTGAAGTCGGTCTCGCCCTGTCATATACCAATGCAAAACCAAAGTTTGTTAGCCCTTTGAATTTTAAACAAGAAAAATAAAAAGAAAGTGCAAGAAAATAAAACAAAGTCGCTATTGCCAATCCCGCAACGGCGCCAAAAAACTTGTTGCGCTGTAATAAGTGCTACGCAAATGTGCAAGTATACACGCCGCAAGTTATAGTATAAAAGATATCGCCTCGCCTCCACAGGGATTGGCCCACTTCAAGAATCTAGTCTCTTGCACCGTAAAAAGTAAAAACACAAGTAAAGGATTATAGAAGTTTAACTAATAACTAATCTAGAAAGCAATAAAATAAAAGAAAAGATGAATTCAATTGAGAGAGATAGGCTAGGTTATCGTGAGTTGAGGTGTGATAGCCGATTGATTGTCTTGGTAAAGAGTGCACGGGCAACTCAGCTGCCGTGGGCAACTTGCACAACGGGGGTTGCCTTGGCAACTAATTGATGGTTGCTTGGGCGACTAGTTGGGCAACTACTTGGGCGATCGGGCAGCAACTTCAAGGTTCGGCGAGCGCTTCTTCAATGGTTTCTTCTTATCCCTAAGTCGAAACTCTAGCTACTTGTGCATGCCTTGATAATACATCCTCGCGTGAATCAAGGGTGAACAACAACCAATCTTGCGCTCCTCTTAGCCGCTGAAATCCTTAACTTATTCCTAAGCCGGATTAATCTTCACCATCATTGATTGAATAAAGATCATATTCATTCGCTTTCTTGAATCTAACTCTCCCGATATTAGATAAATGGATGAAATCACGAGATCCTCTCCCAATTCACTCGCAAACAATAATAAGAATCAAGAATGAATAAACCTTGAAATAGAAAAGTATTACCTAAACAAAAAATAGTTATTACCTAAACAAAAACCAATAGTTTCTCACAACCACAAAACACAATAACCAAACCAGCCAAATAAATTTAGTTCATGGCTAGGTTCCAAAGAAAAAATCATGTGCTATGTATGGAGAACATCATGTGTTTGAAAATTGACCTCACATTTTCGGTGCATATGACTACATGGAAGACCATATAGGGAACCAACAACAAAAATTCTTCATGGTATGGTCAAAAAGCTCAAATTTTTTTATCATAACAGCTTTTGCATTGCAAAGAATGATATGCCATGCCAATGTAGTCCTTTTCAAGAGCATTCCAATTCCTTGGAGGAAACGTTGCTAGCTTCCTTGGCTAGACTTGACAGATCAATTGAAGAGATTTGAGAGCTATCAAAGTCAATGGATACGAGGATAGCTCAGTGAGATGCAACCTTAGGGGATTCAGAAGATAAATTGAGGAGATCCACATATGTCATGGATAACATGCACCAACAATCCATTTCGGGGGATACTGACGTCCCAAGGCAAGAGGATAAGGAGCAATGCAAAGAAAGCTCTCCTATGTGTGGGGAACAACTAGAACCTCCAAGTCAAGAGGATGCCAATGAGAGAGACTACCCAACACATGATGAGCCAGAGCAACAAATTACCTCGGCAATGATTGAGGAGCCTGAACAGAGCAATGCCGCGACAACACTCAATGAAGCTGAGAACAACAATACTACAGCAAATTTTGATGAGCTTGATGCGCAGAAGGTTACAATATTGATGTTGAAGCAGGAATTCGTAGATTTCTCTCATCTACAGTTACCACGGCAATTACACGACCACATGCAAGATCAACGAGATGATAATACATTGCCAATGGAATATGAGCATGTAATGGTTGAACCTTTTGAATTCTTTAAAAACTCGCCTCGTCCATTGCATGTATGTCTTGAGGAACCGATGTTGGTGGATTTGAAGCCATCGAAATCTCTACCGATGGAGATGTTTGAGAGGCCAAAAAAAAAAAAAGGTGTTTGGATTCATAAAGCTTTTTAGAAAATTGGTTCTTCCCTTGACTTACAGCAAATTTTGGCAATCGATTGCCACGGCAATTGGCTTGAGCAGAATTGCCACACGACAACAAAGGATACATCCAACCATGATAAAAGTCGACAAGAATGAGGTAAGTGAATGGTTGAGAATGGATATAATTTTTCCTATTAATATATTTGTGCCTTCGAATAGTAACAAGGTGGAGGGCATGCATGGACTACAAGGGAACACAAAATAAAGACACCTCCACCATGGTAACGCAAAAGGGGGTAGTGGCAAGCACATTGGCCAAACTCTTTTTGGGCAATATTGTCACCCGATGATGGAGGGTGCGGATGGACTATAAGAAGTATCGAAAACGACCATCCTCAAGTTTTCTCGAATATGCAAAGAACATTAGAAGATGCATGATGGCACTCTTTTCGCACATGGTCGAAGACTTCCTTGAGATCTTCATGGATGATTTTTCCGTTTTTGGTAATGACTTCGACAGTTGCCTCGGCAATTTAGAGAAGGTGTTGGCAAGATGTGAAGAAACTGATTTAGTCCTTAATTGGGAGAAGTGCCATCTTAAGGTAGATGAAAGAATAGTGCTCGGCCACAAGATTTTATCCAAGGGAATTGAAGTAGACAAAGCTAAGGTGGACGTGATCGAGAGACTACCCCCACCAAGATAAAGTCTTCAATTTTGATGATTCTTGTGCCGAAGCATTCGAAACCTTAAAGGAAAAGCTTGCCTCGACACCCATTGTCGTTCCACTAGATTGGACGCCACCTTTTGAGCTCATGTGTGATGCAAGTGATTTCGCGGTAGGAGCAGTCCTAGGCCAACTCACAGGGAGGAGGACGAGGATTTAGAGATATGCGATGCATTCTCGGATAAACAAGTTTTAGTTGCCTCGGCAACCATGGATGTGCACGCCTCGACAACCCTTGACGCCTCAGCAACCATGTATGTACATGCCTCGGCAACCCTCGACACCGCAACAGAACTTGACGTGCACGTCTCAGCAACTCCAGACGTGCACGCCTCGGCAACCCGAGATTATCGCAGCAACCCTTGACGCCGCGGCAACCATGGATGCGCATGCCTCGACCAACCTTCGACGCCACATCAGCTCTTGACGCGTACGCCTCGGCAACCCTCGATGCCGCAACAACCCTTGACACCTCGACAACCACGGATGCACATGCCTCGGCAACCCTCGACGCCACAGCAGCTCTTGAGCGCACGCCTCGGTAACTTTAGACATACACGACTTGGCAATCTTGGGAGCAGTCGCCACGGCAGCACATGCCTCGGCAATACCCCGCACGTGGGATTTAGTTAATTTCCTTGTTTGTGGTATTTTACCTTATGGCTTTACTCACCAAGGGAAGAAGCGGTTCCGCCATGATGCTAAGCATTACTTTTGGGACGAGCCTCTTTTGTTTAAACAATGTACAGATCAGGTCATACGCCCATGTGTCCTTGAAGAAAAGCAGCAAAATGTACTCTGGTAATGCCATTCTTCACCCTATGGAGGACATTTTGGAGGAACACGTACCGCGGCCAAAGTTTTGCAATCCAGTTTGTATTGGCCAACACTGTACAAAGATGCCCAAGAGTTTTACAAGTAATGTGATTGTTTCCAGAGGACGGGAAATATCACCCACAAACCAATGGGCAAGAAGAAATTTCCAACCGGGAATTGATGGGTATACTCGAGAAAGTTGTAAATCCCTCTAAGAAGGATTGGTCAGTAAGACTAGATGACGCACTTTGGGCATATCGCACTACATTCAAAACACCCTTAGGTATGTCCCCCTTCCGACTTGTCTATGGCAAAACAAGCCATCTACCGGTGGAAATCGAACACAAGGCATATTGGGCAATCAAGACCATGAATATGGATTGGGAAAATGCCGGGCAAAAGCGTTTGTTGGACCTCAACGAGATAGAAAAATTCGGTGCACTCGCCTATAACAATGCACGAATCTACAAGGAGAAAACAAAGCAATGACATGACAAGAAACTATTGCCGCGACAATTCATGTCAAGGCAACTAGTTCTCTTATTCAATTCTCGACTGAAACTTTTCCCAGGAAAACTAAAATCAAGATGGTTGGGACCATTCGAAGTTGTCAAACCATTCTCCCATGGTGCCGTGATAATCAAGTCCGTTACCGACGAACATGAATTCAAAGTTAACGGACAAAGATTGAAGCACTACAACGGTGCCCATGTAGAACGTAACAAAGAAGTTGACACCTTAGGAGATGCATGAGCTTGCTCTCATTTCGATATTTTATTTTTCTTTTTATTTTTCTTTTTTTGAACTATTTTGTTCTATTATTTTCGGTCATTTTTTCTCTTTATTTTTTAGGAGATATTTTATTTTTCTTCATTATCTTTAGTTTCCAGGTTTTCTTTGTTTTCTTTTCTTTTCCACAACAAGACTCACAACCAACATGCTAAGGAAATTCACTGCCGACTACTTGCCACGGAAACCGCAACAGAGGATGCCCCTGCAACTACCTCAGCAGTTGGCACGGCAACAGAAACTACTGATGCCCATGCAAGTGAACCTGCCTCGGCAAACATGGATCAAATCAAAGCAATGCTATTCACGCGGTACCAGCCACAAGCATTCAACCACTTACCGGAAAATGAATCAAGCAAACGACACGAAGGAAACTTATCACTCGAGGTGACGACCTCTCTAACTAACTCATTTCATTTAGTTTCTTTTAAATTTTGTTTCACTTTTACGTGCATTGAGGACAATGCTTCTCTCGAGTTTGGGGGGTGTTGGTTTCTAGCTAGTCTCATGTTTAGTTGCATTCATCTTTAGCGATCACATATAGGTTGCATATGTTACTTGCCATGCCTTTAATTGGATTTAATTGCTTAGGACTTGTTGAATATCCAATGATGAATTTTTTCCACTGCACTTAATTGAAAGAACCTTTAATTTTAGGATTGCATGAAAAGAACTTAGAATTTTACTATGATGCTGAATTTTTTTACACGGTTGTGGCTTGTTGATTGGAAGAAACTTAGTGAACTTAGGTTGCTTAAAATTTGGGTAAATTTAAAATTGAAAATTAAAAGTTAATTTCTTGCTAGAGGTGCCCAAAACTGGCTCTAGTAGTAAATGCACTTTCTTGCTAGAGGTGCCCAAAACTGGCTCTAGTAGTTAATGCACTTTAAAGAATCGCTAGAGGTACCCGAAATTGGCTCTAGTCGACTAAATTAATTACTTCACTAGAGGTGCCCAAAATTGGCTCTAGTGAAAATAAAAATAAATGCCCCAGTAATTAAATTGATAAAAGTCTATTGTTCACATAGAATCTTGAAAATCAACTTGTACACAACTACGCACACACATTGTCACGAGCATTATAGTTTGGTTCCGGGTAATTTTTGTGCTATCCGAAAAATTAAAAGGTGATCATACTTTGTGCCACGGTTTTGAGGCTTGAATTCAAGTTTGAAGCATGTCTTTGATGATTAAAGTTTTGGCAGGTAATTGTTAGTTTGCATTGCTTGAGGACAAGCAATAGTTCGAGTTTGGGGGTGTGATAAATGTTCAAAAGTACTATTTTTATTACCCTTTTTACTCATATTATTGTTAGACTTAGGCTCATATTAGTTGCATAATTAGTCATTTATGCATTAATTCATGTTTCTTTCCACCGTTGAGCATGATTACATAACTTGGTGATTTTTGTGGAAAAAGATGCTGCTTTGGTGTGTTTTTGTGTGTGTGCAGAATCACTTGCCTAAATAAGGCTAGAACCAGTTGCTAGGGCAGTACATGAAGGAGATGCCGACGTAGTTGCCAGGGCAATGCATGAAGGAGATTACGAGCTAGTTACCAAGGCAATTTTTGACAAAGAATAAAATGACATGGTAGTCAAAATTAATGATTAGATAAGCCCAAGATGACGTGGTGCAAAGCTAAATCCCAAAGGAGTTTGATTTCCATGAAGAGGTTAAAGAAGAATTAAATTCCAAGAAGATAGGAGAAGTTCTATAAGGAATATAATTATAATAAAGAATTATATTCTTTGAAGATAATTTAATTCCAACTTAACTTCCTCTTCAAAGAAGGACTTTGACCTAGCCCTATAAATAGATCACCAAGCCGTCAACTCCAAAAGAGCATGAAGAGGGAAAATTTCGACAACTCCAAGGGCAAGATGAGAGAAATTTCGACAAGAGAGCAAGGGGGAGAGAGTTCAATTTCTTCTTCTTCTTCTTTGCTTCCATTAGATTCATGGTTTGGGGATTATTCTTTGTATATCTTTTGAACCCAACCATGAACTAAGTTGATTGGTTGGGGTTATTGTGTTTTGTTGTTGTGAGAAACAATTGGATTTTGTTTAGGTAATAAGAGTTTACACTTTCAATTCAAGGTTTACTCATTCTTGGCTTTTATTCTTGTTTGCGAGTGAATTAGGAGAGGATCTCGTAACTTTATCTATTTATCTAATATCGGGAGAGTTAGATTCAAGAAACGAATGGGTATGGTATTTATTCAATCTATTGATGGTGAAGATTAATCCAGCTTAGGAATAAGTTAAGGATTTCAACGGCTAAGAGGAGCGCAAGATTGGTTGTTGTTCACCCTTGATTCACGCAGGGATGTATTATCAAGGCATGCACAAGTAGCTAGAGTTTCGACTTAGGGATAAGAAGAAAACATTAAAGAACGCTCCGCCGAACCTTGAAGTTGCTGCCCAGTCGCCCAAGTAGTTGCCCAGCTAGTCGCCCAGGCAACCATCGATTAGTTGCCAAGGCAACCACGCTGTGCAAGTTGCCATGGCAACTGAGTTGCCCTTGCACTCTTTTACCAAGACAATCCAATCGGCTATCACACCTTAACTCACGATAACCTGGCCTATTCGCTCTATTTTAATTTCATCTATTCTTTAGTTTATTGCTCTTAGTTTACTCAATAGTTATAAGTCCTACAATCACCTACTTGTGTTTTTCTTTTCCAACGCAGTAACTTAAGCAAAGTGGCCCAAACCAATCCCTGTGGAGACGATACTCGATACTCATATCACTTTATTACTTGCGACGTGTATACTTACACAATTGCGTAGCACTTATTACACGCAACACCTGCTAAGGTGTAAAATGAATATTAAAACTAAGAAAGTAGAGATTTAAACCCCGTGGATGAAATAAATGACTAATGACTCGTTATATTGGGTAAGTTATGTGAGGTAGTAACCCATAGGGATCCTTGGTGATTCGATTGATGCTGTGTGGTAATTTAGGCCATTACTGTGAGCTGAAGGGCCACCTATAAGGTTAAGTCTTATTAAATAATGAGATATATCAATGAGAACGGTTAATGTGTATCTTCATAAATATGCTAATAAATAAATAATTTCAATGGGGGCATAATAAATGATAGAAACCATAAGGTAACAGTAAGTGTGTTAGAGCTGTGTGAGGTATGATCCTTGCGTCGATGTTGTGTGATGTGTGGTGACTAGGGTCCTTGCTGTGTGCTGATGGGACGCCTAGATAATCGAGTCATCCCTTTTTATTGGGATTCGTATACCCTAAAGTGTGTTGCAACACCTTAAAGATTTCCAAATGTAGGATCATGATGCTATGTGGACGTGTGCCTCGTTCGAAGATGCTTGATGAGGAATCCCGAGCATGGATATAGGATCCCGATGCTATGTGGACGCGAGCCTCATCCCTTTGAGTATAGAATCCTGATGCTTTGTGGACACGGGTCTTACTCGTAGTGTAGGATCCCGATACTTTGTGGACGCGGGCCTCACTTGGAGCATACGGTCCCGATGCTTTGTGGACGCGGGCATCACTCCATATTTTATGGTTATGACATTGTGTGTTTCACTAAGATGATCTGGTGGGATCCCGAGTATGTTTGGGCCTCGTGAGCCATGTATGATGGTTTGCTATGTTGAGAGTATGTGTTTAGGCAGCTAGCGGTAGCGCCACATGTTTATTTATTTCTTCTTATTGCACGTACTAGCTTGCATGCTTATGTTTATGATTAGCATGAAGTATAGTAGAGTATATGTGTACCACTGAGCTTTGTAAGCTCAGCGCTCGAAATTGTTGTTTTTGTGCGTAGGTTGATCGCAGGATCAATGAGCACTGTCTGTATGGGATTCCAGCAAGCGACGTTGTCAGAGTATGATACATGTATTTAGTGGGTTGTGTATTCATAGAACCTTACACGTATGAGTCTGTAATCTTTATTTTGAAATTGTATTAATCAAGTCAAATATTTAAATGTTTTATTTAATTGGAGCTCTTTTGTAAATGTTTTAATCATATATATATTTATTTTGATTTGTGGGTTTTAAATATCTTTGGTAATTATTTTATTTGGGCTAAACCAAGTTGAGAAATCTTATGATTTTGGTTTGGGCTTTAGGCCCAAATGTGATATCTGGGTCGAGGGTGTTACATTTAGTGGTATCAGAGATTAGGTTTAGCCGGTTCTAGGAAACCCTGGGGTGGTATAGGTGTTGTAGTGAGGTGTCTAGTGAATACTGTTGCGCGTAATAAGTGCTCCACAATTGTGCAAGTGTACACGTCGCAAGTTATAGTATAAAAGATACCGTCTCCACAGGGATTGGTGCCACTTCAAGAATTAAATCTCTTGTATTGTAAAAAGTAAAAACACAAGTAGGTGATTGTAGGAGTTTTAACTAACAACTAAACTAGAAAGCAATAAAGTAAAAGAAGATGTAATCAAAAGAGAGGGGATATGCCAGGTTATCGTGAGTTGAGGTGTGATAGCCAATTGGATCGACTTGGTAAAAGAGTGCAAGGGCAACTCAGTTGCCGTGGCAACTTGCGCAGCTGGGTTGCCTTGGCAACTAATCGAACGGTTGCCTGGGCAACTGGCTGGGCGGCTGGGCAGCAACTTTAAGGGTCGGCAGAGCGTTCTTCAATGGTTTCTTCTTATCCCTAATTCAAAACTCTAGCCAATTGTGCATGCCTTGACAATACATCCCTGCGTGAATCAAGGGTGAACAACATCCAATCTTGCGCTCCTCTTAGCCATTGAAATCCTTAACTTATTCCTAAGCCGGATTAGTCTTCACCGTCAATAGATTAAATAAAGACCATACTCATTCGTTTCTTGAATCTAACTCTCCCAATATTAGATAAATAGATAGAATCATGAGTTCCTCTCCCAATTCACTCGCAAACAAGAATAAAAACCAAGAATGAGTAAACCTTGAACTGAAAATGCAAACTCTTATTACCTAAACAAAATCCAATTGTTCCTCACAACCACAAAACACAATAACCTTATCCAAATAGATTTAGTTCATGTCTAGGTTCAAAAGAAACACAAAACAAAGAGTCCCTAACATAAACCTAATCGAACAAGAAAGAAAAAGATGAAGAATGGTTGAAAGCTTCTTGCCGATTTCTCTCCCCTTTTTTTTGCACCCTCTTTAGGTGGCGGCTTGGTCCTCAATTTATAGGGCTAGGTCAAGGTCTTTCTTGATGAGAAAGTTAAGTTGGAATTAAATGCTTTTAAAGAATATAATTGTTTATTATATTTAAATTCCTTCTAGATCTTCTCCTATCTTCTTGGGATTTAATTTCTCTTTGACCTCTTCACGAAAATCAAACTCCGTTGGGATTTAACTTTGCTCCATGTCATCTTGGGTTTATCTAGTCATCAATTTCGGCTGCCATATCATCTTATCCCTTATCGACAATTGCCTTGTCAACTAGCTCGTCATCTCCTTCATGCACTGCCCTGGCAACTGCATCAGCATCTCCTTCTTGTATTGCCCTGGCAACTGGTTCCAACCTTGCTTTGGCAAGTGATTCTGCACACACAAAAATAACTATAGGCAGCACCCTTTTTTCCACAAAATTAAGCAAAATATGATATCAAGCTTAACCACCAAGGAAACAATGCAATAAAATAGTACTTTTAGACACTTAACACACCCCCAAGCTCGAACTATTGCTTGTCCTCAAGCAATGCAAACTAATAATTACCCGCCGAGACTTTAATTTTCAAAAACTTAGCTTTGAACTTGATTTCAATCCTCAGAACCGTGGCACAAAGTATGTCTGGCTTTTTATTTTTTCGGAAAACTTAGGAATTACTCAGAATCAAACTATAATGCTTGTGAGTGTGTGCGAAATTGTGTGCAAGTTGATTTTTCAGATTCTATACAAATAAGAGGTTTTCAAATTACTTCCTTGGGTTCTTTTAACATGTTTTAACTAGATCCGGTTTCGGGCACCTCTAGTGTTTTGTTTTTAGTTTTCTTAAGTTAATTAATTTATTCGACTAGAGACGGTTTCGGGCACCTCTAGCGATCAATTTTTAGCACATACTAGAGCCAATTTTGGGCACCTCTAGCATTCATCCAATTTTTATTCCAATCCCCAAAATTTTTAACCAATAACCTAAGTTCGCTAGAATTCCTTAAATCAATCAAGCCACAACATTGTTTCATCAAGTTTAGCATCATAGTAAGATTCTAAGTGTTTCCACGTTTATCCTAGAATAAAAAGTTCTATCAATTAAGTACATTGGCAATGTCATCATCGGATATTCATCAAATCTAGGCAGTTCTTGTTCCAGCCAAAGGCATGGCAAGCAATTTATGTATCCTATATGTAATACTTAAGATGAATGTAACAAATATGAAAATTAACTAGTAACAATCCCCCCCAAACTCGAGTGAGGCATTGTCCTCAATGCATGTACAAAGAAAAATAAAAATAAAAATAAAAATAAACAAAAGTAAAATGCAAATGAGGACTTACTCCGAGAGTTTATCGTCATTGATGATTAGTTTTCTTTTGGCCGGTGTCTTGATTCTTTTGCTTGAACACGGTGGTTGCTTTCTTGTTGCCGATGGTGGAATCGATCCTAGTACGGGGGTGTCCTTATCATCCTCTTCCTTGATCTCATTGGATTTTCGCTTTGGCTTGGAGGAGTCAACTAGTGTGGTCTTCGTTGGTGCAATGGAGGACTCGTCCAAATCTGAAAAATTGAACAATGATTCAGTACGAGTTGATTCAGGCATATGTGCTTTACATTTGGCTTTTGCAGTGGTTGCCGTGGCGTCTTTAGCTTTGGTTGTCGCAGCATCTTCAGTGTTGGTTGCCGTGGCAACTGCTTGGGCAGGCGCAGTGTAGGTTGCCGTGGCATCATCTGTTGCGGTTGCCGTGGCAACTGCTTTATTAGTTGCCGTGGCAAGGATTTTGGTAGGAAAGATAGGGAACAGCACGCGACTGTCCGGGTACTTTTCCAGGATGACTTGGGTGATGGCATTGTTGTGATCTTCATGTATCACATGAACATTAGTTGTCGGTCTTCAATTTGCCTAAGGCGGTTCTCCAGCGGTTGTAAGAGTGCTTCAAGTTGTCCTGGGGTTGCTGGCTGAGTTGCCCAGGCATCAGTTTCTTGGGCATTAGGAGTTGCCGAGGCGGCAGGAGTTGCCGCGGTAACTAAAGGCGTTGGGGATTTTACCGGTGCCACTCCCATTAGCTTTGGATTTGTGCTCGATTCCAACCGAACTTTGGTAGGGCCTTTTCATTGGTTGACTCACTTGGGACATGCATCTCCTTGCAAAGACTGGAAATTAAGCAAGGGAATAAAATAGAACCCTTGTCTTTTGTGCTACATACAAAAATCTCATCACAAATAATTTTTCCAATACTAATGATGCGATTATGCAAAATAGAATGTATGAGAAAAAGACGAGGTGTATCAACAGTAGTATTGTGTGTGGTGGGCATTAAAGAAGTTTTAACAAACTTATTCCATAATTTGCCTCGGGTTTAAGCCGAAGGCGATTTACTGTACCCTTATATTTATCGTCGTTCCAATGAGTCCCCTGTAGAGTGAGTTCTTGAAGAACCTTGTCAAGTTGTTTTAGCGTGAGTTGATCAACAAAGGCTTGATGCTCGTCATTCTCAACGTAGAGCCCGTAAAAGGCGTTGATACTTTCGGGGCTTATGAGGATAGCCTTGTCGCGAACAAAAACATAAGGATTATCTGGGTTAGGTGAGTGAGCATAGAATTCTCTTACCCATGAGATGTTACCCGGTTCCGATTGATGGCAAAAGATTTGCCACTTTTGATGTGCAATCCTTTGGAAGATGAATGGTTCAAGGCCGAAATCTTGATGAGAGTTGGATTATTCAAATCCTTGTTCTTCGCAAATCTTCCAGCTTTCAAACTTGGAGTGAAATCTTTCTTGAACTGCCGGTGTAGCAAACTTCTTATAGCTTGGTTCTTTGGAAGAGCTTGGGTGTGCCAAAAACTTGATTTTGGATGCCATGGGTGATCTTGGTTGTGAGTTGGGTAGAAACAAAGAAAAGAAAGCAAAAGAAACTAAAGAGTTGCAAGGTTAAAAGTAGGAATAGGTTTCTTGGAAGTTAAGGGTGATGGGTTAAATAGAAAAGATAGGTAGTAAATAATGGTGGTTGGGATTGATTGGAAAGAAAAAAGGTGTTAATTGGGGGAAGGGGGCGACAAAGGGATTTGGGGAAGGGTTTGGTCGGCTATGTAGGAGAATTAGGGTAAATTGGAGGCTTAATATAAGCCTTAGATTTAGCCCATTTGTTTCCTTGTTGAAGAAACTTCATTCTTGAATCAAATTCCTCTTCATCTTGAACTCTTTTCCTATAATTCAAAAACAAATAAAATAAGGATTAAAATTAAAGATAAACTAGTAAATAAAATAAAAAGAAATAAATAAAGATGTGCAAAGAAATTCTTAAACCTAAAATTCAAAAATAACTAAAAAAATATGAAAGAAAGATGTAGTCTTAACCTAAAGAAAATAAATAAATCTATCCTAAAAAAATAAATAACCGAAATTAATAAAAATATAATAAGTTCGAATAAAAGAAAACTAAAAATAAAAGGAAAATATCTAAAGGAGAGCATGCTTATGCATCTCCTAAGGTGACCACTTCTTTGTTACGTTCCACTTGGGCACCGTTATAGTGCTTTAATCTTTGTCCATTAACTTTGAATTCATTTTCATCAGTGGTGGACTTGATTATCACGGCACCATGGGAGAATGGTTTGACAACTTCGAATGGTCCCGACCATCTTGATTTCAGTTTTCCCGGGAAAAGTTTTAGCCGAGAATTGAATAGGAGAACTAGTTGCCCTAGCATGAATTGTCGCGACAATAGTTTCTTATCATGTCATTGCTTTGTTTTCTCCTTGTAGATTTGTGCATTGTCATAGGCAAGTGCACGGAATTCTTCTATCTCGTTGAGATCTAGTAAATGCTTTTGTCCGGCACTCTCCCAATCCATATTCACGGTCTTGATTGCCCAATATGCTTTGTGTTTGATTTCCACCTGTAAGTGACAAGTCTTGCCATAGACGAGGCGAAACGGGGACATTCCCAGAGGTATTTTAAATGCGGTTCGGTAAGCCCAAAGTGCTTCGTCTAGTCTTGTAGACCAATCTTTTCGGGAAGGATTTACAACCTTCTCGAGGATATTCTTCAATTCCCGGTTAGAAATTTCTACTTGCCCATTAGTTTGTGGATGATATGCCATGGAAATTTTGTGTGACAAGCGTTGCAACATCTTGGCAATAAGTCTGTTGTCAAAGTGCTTGCCTTCATCACTGATAATTGCTCTCGGCATCCCAAACCGTGTAAATATATTTTTCTGCAAGAATCGTTGCACGGTCTTGGAATCGTTAGCCAGAACTATAGCTGCCTCAACCCATTTAGACACGTACTCGACGACAAGTAGAATGTAGAGGTTGCCGAATGAAGATGGGAAAGGTCCCATAAAATCAATCCCCCATACATCGAACAATTCCACCTCAAGGATGTTTTGGAGCGGCATCTCATGTTGTCTAGAGATATTGCCCGTCCTCTGGCAACGATCACATTGCTTGTAAAACTCTTGGGCATCTTTGTACAGTGTTGGCTAATACAAACCGGATTGCAAAACTTTGGTCGCGGTACGTGTTCCTCCAAAATGTCCTCTATAGGGTGAAGAATGGCATTGTTGGAGTACATTCTGTTGTTCCTCTTCAGGGACATATCAGCGTATAATCTGATTTGCACATTGTTTAAACAAAAGAGGCTCGTCCCAGAAATAATTCTTAGTATCATGGCGGAACCGCTTCTTTCCTTGGTGAGTAGGGCCATAAGGTAAAATACCACAAACAAGGAAATTAACTAAATCAGCGTACCAGGGTATTACCGAGGTATCAGTGGTTGCCGAGGCATGCACGTCTAGAGTTGCCGAGGCATCAAGGTTTGCCGAGGCGTCGAGGGTTGCCGAGGCATGCACAACGGTGGTTGCAGAGGCATCAGGGTTTGCTGAGGAAACTAACAATTGCTCATCCGAATGCATCGCATATCTCTAAATCTGCGTCCTCCACCCTATTGCGTTCTAACCGTGATAAGTGATCGGCAACTTGATTCTTTGTTCCTTTCATGTCCTTAATTTCAATGTCAAACTCTTGTAAAAGCAATATCCAACGAATCAAACTAGGTTTGACATCCTTTTTAGCAAACATATACTTAATTGTCGAATGTTCTGTGTGGACAATTACCTTTGTACCAATCAAATAGGATCAGAACTTGTCAAATGCAAAAACTACGGCTAGTAACTCTTTCTCTGTTGTTGTGTAATTTACTTGAGCGCTATTAAGAGTTTTACTAGCGTAGTATATCACATGAAAGATCTTACCTGTGCGTTGGCCTAGGACTGCTCCTACCGCAAAATCACTCGCATCACACATGAGCTCAAAAGGTAATGTCCAATCAGGTGGAATAACAATGGGTGCTGAGGTAAGCTTTTCATTTAAGGTTTTGAATGCTTGAGCGCAAGAATCATCAAAGTTGAAGGTTTTATCATGTTCAAGCAAATTACACAAGGGTTTAGTAATCTTAGAAAAATTATGAATGAACGTCCTGTAAAAACCTGTATGTCCAAGAAAGCTTCGGATTCTTTTAACCGAACTTGGTGGGGGTAATCTCTCGATTACGTCCACCTTGGCTTTGTCTACTTAGGTTCCCTTGGATGAAATCTTGTGGCTGAGCACAATTCCTTCTTCTACCATAAAATGGCACTTCCCCCAATTAAGGACTAGATCGGATTCTTTACATCTTGCCAACACCTTCTCTAAATTGTCGAGGCAACTGTCGAAGTCATTACCAAATACTGAAAAATCATCCATGAAGATTTCAAGGAAGTCTTCGACCATGTCTGAAAAGAGTGCCATCATGCATCTTTGGAAGGTTGCCGGAACATTACACAATCCGAACGACATTCTTCGAAAAGCATAAGTACTGTATGGGCATGTGAAGGTTGTCTTTTCTTGATCTTCTGGTGCTATGGCAATTTGATTGTAAACTGAATAACCATCAAGAAAACAATAAAAGGGTTTACCTGCAATACAGTCAAACATTTGATCAATAAAGGGTAATGGGAAGTGATCTTTCCTAGTGGCTTTGTTTAGCTTTTGGTAATCCATACAAACCCTCCAACCGGTCACAGTCCTGGTTGGAATGAGTTCATTGTTTTCATTACTTACCACCGTTATACCTCTTTTTTTGGTACACATTGTACCAGACTTACCCATGTACTATCAGTGATAGGGTATATGATGCCGGCGTCAAGCCACTTGATGATTTCTTTCATTACAACCTCTTTCATGGTATGATTCAGTCTCCTCTGGGCCTCAATCGAAGGTTTGTGAATGTAGTGATGTCCGTTTCGCTAAAAAAACGAGTTTTATCTATTGTTTTGTTTTGAAAATAATTTCTTCTATGGGATTTAAAAAACCGTATTTTATTTAAGAAAATGGAGTCGCCACCGGACACCGTAAAACCAGAGATTTTTAAAACTGTTGGGTTCGAGAGTCAGTTACAGATAGGGAAGGATTAGCACCCCCACACTGCCCAAAATTGGTACTTTAATAATTACCGCTTTATTAATATTAGATTTTCTGGATTAAAGTGACGATTAATTTAAAATTTGGTTATAAGTACGAGTAGTTTTTAAAGGCCCCGTTATCCGAGAGTAAACGCCTAACCACCATGACTACACCTGATACTGGCCTCGTTTACGCTCGGATAGAAGGCACCGCATTGACAATTTATATATCTCGATATGCAATCTTAGTGAGCAAAATATAAAATATGGAAAATAATTTAAATACAATAAAAATACAAATAAATATTAATATAATAAAATACTAATCTAACATAAATAAAATGCTAACATTCATAAATATTAATCTAACACATAAATAAAAACAAATTTAACATAAATAAAAATATTAATATAAAACATAAATTTAAAACATAATAAATACTAATCTAAAACATAAATGAACATACAAACTAAAAAAGAGCACAATTTTAATTAACTAATACTTCATTAAATCATAAAAATTACAATACAAATAAAAAGGGAAGAAAATATACCTAACTAGGAGCTCGAATGACGAACCTCAACTGAACCCCACCGAGATCTACCACTACCTCTCCAAAAATATTAACTAGATCAGATCTAAAATAAGACCCCGATCGAATGTTGGATCGAACCAACTGGGGTCGAGGGCACTATCCTCAACCCCGGCCAGCCTTGCGGCCGACCATGACTCCCAAAAATTGGGTGCCGATTCATGCCAATTTTATGGCATTTTTGGGGTGATTTTTTTGTGTCTTGTGGCTGCCAATTGCAAGCCTTTATATAGGCAAGGGGTAGGGTTGGGGTAAGACGTGGAGCACCCTGCTCCATGCAATTTCCTTTCTTTTTTTTTGCTTTTTAATTTTTTAATTAATAATATTTTTATATTTTATTTTTTGATTTTTCATTAATTTTATATTAATAATATTACTATTAAAATATTACTAATAACACTAAAACCCGGTAAAAATGAGTGATTACAGTTGCCCCTCTTTGCTTATTCTTGTGAAACGAGAACAAAGCAAAGATCAAAAGCACTCATTTTGACCTACTTCATTGTCTTTGGCTTCAGAATCACGTGTTCTTCTGGAACTCTCCGCTCTTCCTTAGCTGAATCTTCAGGCTTGTAAGCTCTTCTTATATAGAACTTCGTCACCTTCCGATCTTGGAGCTACAGGCTCTTCCTATAAAGAACCCTTCACTTTGAAGCCTCGAGTTATGATTCCCTCCTATATAGAACTTTTCACTCTGATACGGTAAAGCTTGGAGTCCTTCCTATATAGAACTCTTCGCCTTCAACGCGGTGGGTTTTTCCTATATAAAACCTTCTACGCCACGGAGGGATTCTTACGACTGGGAGTTCCTCTTATATAGAAATGCTAGTCTTCAAACCCTGGAGCCGCCAGTCCTTCCTATATAGGACTTTTAGCTTCTAAAATCTTGGAGCTACGGATTCTTCCTATTAGAACCCCTCGCTGTGAGTGCTCGAAAATATAGGCCCTTCCTATATAGAACCCCTATGTTCGCATTTGGGATTCACGCCAAAATGGCTACCGATCTTTCTGGACTCATGCTACTAAGGCTGCCAATCTTTCTGGACTCACGCTACTAAGGCTGCCGATCTTTTTGGACTCACGCTACTAAGGCTATTGATCTTTCTGGACTCACGCTGCTAAGGCTATCGATCTTTTTGGACTCACTCTGCTAAGGCTGTTGATCTTTCTAGACTCACGCTGCTAAGGCTGCCGATCTTTCTGGACTTACGCTACTAAGGCTGTCGATCTTTCTGGACTTACGCTGCTAAGGCTGCCAATTTTTCTGGATTCACGCTGCTAAGGCTGCCGATCTTTTTAGACTCACGCTACTAAGGCTGCCGATCTTTTTGGACTCAGTCTACTAAGGCTGCCGATCTTTCTAGACTCACGCTACTAAGGCTGCCGATCTTTCTGGACTCACGCTGCTAAGGCTGCCGATCTTTCTGGACTTACGCTACTAAGGCTGCCGATCTTTTTGGACTCACGCTGCTAAGGCTGCCAATCTTTTTAGACTCACGCTACTAAGGCTGCTAATCTTTCTGGACTCATGCTACTAAGGTTGCCGATCTTTCTGAACTCATGATACTAAGGCTGCCGATCTTTCTGGACTCATGCTACTAAGGCTGTCGTCGTCTGGCCTCAAGCTACTATGGCTGCCGTATCATGCCCGAAGGACTTACCGATGGCCCGACGGACTTATCACCATGCTCGAAAGACTTAATGGTGGCCCGAAGGACTTACCGATGACCCGAAAGATGTAACATCTGGCCTCACGCTGCTATGGCTTTCGATCTTTTGTTTCTTTAGTAAATTCTTCAAATACCTGTCTAAAAACAAGCAAAAATTGACATGCCCCTATCTATATGATGCATGCAATGTAATACTTTCTTTCTCCTTTTTTTCTCTTTTCTCTTCTTTTTTTCTTTTCTTTTTTCCTTTAGTTTTTTCTTATTTTTTTTCTTCTCCCTCTTTTTCTTTTTCTTTCTCTCTTTTTCTTTTTCTTTTTTCTTTTTTCTTTCAGCCCTTTTTTGTTCTAAAGTCTTACACCATGAAAGGTCGTTCCTCATATTTCTTCATCTCTTTACTTCTTCATTGTATGCTCTTAAATCCTCATTTGATCAATCACTTTGAATATAGATTAACATGCTTTCAAACCTTTTGAGCTGAAGGCTTTCTTGTTTTCAGGGTTATCACTCGTCTTCATAAATGATCTTCTGGTTCTTATATTATTCTTATAAGAACCCTTGTCATCTTCTTCGCTTGGCATTGCCCCATTCAACCACGGGATCCACTGCTTTGAATTTTATGACCCATCATACAGAGCCTTGATCTATTTCTAGTCACCAGGGTGAGCCAAAATGCTTCCATCCCCTGAGCTCATCCTTGATCTTCTCGTAGCATTTCGACGGGAACTAACTCTCGGTCCCTATGCTTTAAATCTCATCATCATTCGTTTTTAAAGTAATGCAAAAGATAATTTACTTGTGTATATTTCAAAACACTAATGATTGTTTGAAAAGTTAATAGTCATTTTGAAAATCACAACTTGGAGGGGATACCAAACATTTTGAAAACATTGTTTGGAACAACTGGTAAACATCTTTTTTCTCTTCTTTTTTTAAGGACCAAACATTTTTTTAAAAAATTAATGTTTGGTTAATGGTAAACAAAATTCGAAGTATATTGCCAAACATTTTAAAAGCTAATGTTTGGGGGAAATGGTAAACATCAAAACTTTGGGAGAAATTGTCAAACCTTTTAAAACATGTTTGCCCCCAAAATATCAAACACCATAGCACATTTGCTTCAAATTGCCCGAGATCAACTCTAATGAAGCGCATATTTAGAAGATCTTGACCATTATGGAGATATATACAAATGTATAGTTTCTTCTAGTCTAATAGGCTTTTGAGAGGAACAACCCTACCTAGTTTCTACCCCGTTTAAGGTGGCTCTCTTAATCTCACTATATCACCATGCCTCATCCTTCCCTCATTTGAGTGTCGATCAAGCACTTCGAAGTTTGACATTCCTTGAAGCAAAGTTAACCTTTATAGGCGGAATGAAATCTGAAGACATTCTAATTCAACTTGGATATCTATGGATGATCAGAATGGTCTTTGGGGGCTTGTAATGTAGGCCTTTGGTTTATGGTTAAGTGAAACGGTATTTCTGTACTTGTGTAACTTGGATATGCCCATTATTCCTTCCCTTTTTTGGATCACTCTAGACTGCCCGTTTTTGGGTTTTCACCCTATAGTTCATTTTCTTTCTTTTTTACTGTAGGTTGCCTTGCATTCTGGCTATGTACTGATGTTCGTTTTCTATTCAAGAATGTTTGATCCTCAAAAACTCCTCGAAACTGAGATTTCTTGAATGAAGGACTACGAATACATTTTTGGGAATTCTTGTGATTGGCACGCCCAGATGAAATGTTATTCTTTCTTTCTTCTTTTCTCTTCTTTTTCTTTTCTTTTTTCATTTTTTCTCTTGGATCGCTCTAGACTGCCCATTTTTGGGTTTTCACCCTAGAGGTCACTTCCTTCTTCTGTACCTTCAGATCAGTGTATTTTGGTTGGATATTGATGCCAGCATGCTCAGGCGGACTACTCTTTTTCTTCATTTTTAGGATCACTCTAGACTGCCCATTTTTGGGTTTTCACCCTAGAGGTCATTTGCTTTTTCGAAATTGGCAATCTTCGGGCTGACTTGTCTTGAATTGGCTTCAATTCGGGCTTGTATACTAATTTTCAAAACTGATATTTACTTGAAATGAGGATTCCTTGTGTCTCTTGCTCATAGTTGAAGTCTCGTTCTTGTATTGTTTGATCTATGTGTGAAGCATATACAGTATTATTTCTTTTTCTTTTCTTTTTTTCTTTTTTCCCTTTTTCTTTTTTTTTCTTCCTTTTTTCTCTCTTTTTCTTCTTCTTTTTTATTTTATTTTATTTATTTTATTCTCTTTTTTGTTTTGTTTTGTTTTTTTGTTTTTTTAGACTGCCCATTTTGGGTTTTTCGCTTTGAATCTCTTTCTTCTTATTCGAGTCTATAAATGTATCCTCAAATCAACATGTATCTATACTGGCTCTTCTAATATTTACTCGATCTGGATTGCTTCAGCCTTCTGATTGCCATTTCTCTTCTTTTCTTTGGTTTTTTGTTTGGACATATCCTTGTTTTCAACCACTTTCTTCTGATGATTTTTTTATCTTCGTATCCAATCTGTCTGGTCTCATCTCTGTCTTCTGGTAAAGTAAAAGAGTACCATTCGTCATCACATTCACATACGTCCTAAGAAAGCCTTCAGGGGGTAGAGGTTTAGGGTCAACTCTCGTTTCAAGGATCTTAAACGACAAGTGCCTGAGAAGATAAATTCCTAAAATGGGAACTGCCCATTGTCTAAACACTTGCTTTGTTCCTCTGTTGGCCTAAGCAAACTAGCAGATACTCATATTTACAATATCCCCACAACATTCAATCTCTTCTAAATATATGCAACTTAGAGTTGATCATTGGATCTGAAGCAAATGTACTGTTGCATTCAAAAATTCGAGGACCTGGTATAGAAATGATATATACATATGTCCATTAAAAAATGCGTGTATATGCATATGGGAGAACAAAAACTACCCCATAAAAATAAAATGTTTAAAGAATCAAGAATGTAAAAATGCTTTCTAAATGGAAATATGATTTTTAATTCTAAAAAATATCTGTTTGAGAGTTTTTTTTTTCAAAGCATTGAGAATTTCTTTGTGAACTGATGGGAAAACCATAGGGACTTCCGGACTACCTCCTGAGTACTAACTCATTCTGGTCCTTTGTAGTGTAGGCTTGCCTCTTCTTTTGTTTTTCCACCTCTGGATCAACTCTCTCGTTATAACTCCCTCGTTAACCAGCTTATTGATTTTTTCTATTAACGACCCCAAATTTCTTAGTGTCATGCCCCGGCACCTCAATGTAGAACTCACATATACTGTATGGATCAAAACTGTGAGCATATGAGCTAGGCGTAATCTTTATCGGCCTTGAGGTAAGGTACAAACCCTTAACCAGATGAGGCCATATGTCCGAGATGGAATACTCTGAATATCTCTAAATATGTACTTGTTCGAGGAATTTTTCTCGGTGATTCAAAGGAATCTGCCTGTCTTCTTCTCTTACGATCATGAGAACCTTCGAAAGTGGTACCCATTTATCTCTTTCTTTCCTTCTGCTCCTAGGCATGTTTGATCTTTTAAACTTAAGTCCCGAAGTGCATGTTTGATTCTCTCTCTGAATGTCATGAAGTCCTCAAAGCTAGCATTCATTTTCCCGAGCACCTTATCGAAGAAGAAATAAGAAAGGTGGCATGGATGTCACTTTCCTCTTCATCTACGAGAGGCTGCACCTGGGTCACTAAACACAGACACCTCAAAGCACATTCCTTGAAGCTTTCATCAGGTTTCATCTTCGTACCCTGGAGATACTGACGACTTGGCGCTAGGTCCAAAGCATATCATATCACGGTAGGTCCTACTAGACTATCGGGGGAAGTAGTGGATCGACAATTTTTCAATGTAGCCCTCCATTTTTTTGCACAATATGGTCACGTGAATCTTGGGGCATCTTATTCCGTTATCATGCGCAAATCTGGGAATCTTTGGAATCCGAAGGAACGACCAAATCAGGGTTCAAACAAAGCTTTCTTGCATCAAAGGCATCAAACTTCTTCTTTTCTCTTACTTTTTTCTCTCAAGTCCATCTTCTAACTGCTCGAATCTTGATTTTTGAGTGTGTTCAATTCTTTTATTCACGATAAAACTCTAATTGTTCTTTGGATTACCCCCAAAAATTTTAGGCAAGGTAATGATAATGTTATGTAAAATATGCCATGATTGTATAATGTAATGCAATGTAATCCTAAAATATAAACATGAATGCAGTAAGGTATTGATTCCAAAAGTGATCCCCATAGAACGACGTTCATCGAGGCCAAAAGGTTTCATTATATCAGATATTAGATATTTACAGTTACTGATAAGCTTTAGTGCCTACTTTCTTAACTTCATCCAGTAGTCCGGTCAGCTTGCCTCCGTGGTCCAACACTTGGTCCATGTTCTGACTAAGCCTGCCACCTTGTTGAGCCACCTTACCTACTTGGGTAATGTCGATCTTCAGGTCTTCATCTATCCCCTGCTTAGTCTTTCGTAACTTGGAAGTTGTCCCTACAACATTTTCAGCAGCAACCTATTTGTTAACTTCTACATGAACCTTGTATTCACGCAAAGAGGTCTCGAGCTATTCCACTTACTCCTTACTTTCCAACTGAAGAGTGTTAGATTGTCATTGCTCTGTCATAAACTTGTTTTCAAAACTCTTGTTAATGGCTAAGTTATTATGTAGCTCATCTTTGGAGACTGTCGTACCTATTCCCAATTTCCTCAAACTTACCTGATAATAGCCTGACTCGATTCTCGCTTGACTAGTTTCTCTTCTTCCAATATTCTGAGTCGTCCTTCAACTAAACAACACCGTTCATTTATTCTTTAAAGGTGACCCAATCTGATATTCTTAAACACCCAGTAAAGCTTCTGGTGATCATTCTGCAAATTCAATTTTATCCAAGTTATCTCTCTCTTATCTGAGCTGGCTGAACTCGAAAGAATATCCCTCTCCTAGGATGCCCTTATTTCTGATCTTCAAATCTAACTCACTTGAGTGACCCACTTCGATATTACTCAAACTTTGTCCTGGATATCGATACTTCCTTGAATTTGCCCCTCGGATGATTGTTAGCTCACTATAGAATTGGGGAACTCCGTCTTCGAAACCTAAAATTCTCATCGCGATAAGATCTTGAACTTGCTCCTCAGGGCCCCTCAATCCTCAAACTATGACCCAAACTTCCTAAACGGTAACTGCCTCTAGCACGTGTGTCGTAATCTCTCGGATAAGACGGTCTCTTTGCCAGAGACTTCACCGAGGTAATAAGGCTCTTCTCGATGAACATTAGGAGTAGTTTGATGTACCTCACAGGAATCAAGATGTACTTCTTTTCATTACTTGCTTCTCGGGTTTCTTCTGGACTGAGCTCTACTTTTTGAAAGCCCGACTCAGAGATACCTTCCGTCTATTTATTGATGCGGATCACAAAAGGGTTTAATTTATCGTATTTGACTGGCTTGGAGGTAGAATTCTGACTATCCCGCTCTCTATTCTGATCCTTAATTAATTCTTCTTTCGGTTCGATGGATCGCTTACCTTTCGTCAAAGTATTCATCTGATTCATCACTTCTTCCATCTGCTTCTTTCAACTCTTCCACTTTACTTTGCTCATTACCAGTATCGTGTCTCATTACCGTGTCTGATCTGAAGTCTTCAGATGGTTCCTCTTATATTGTCTCCGATCTTGTTTTGGGACAAAACCCTGGATCCGTGCCCTCTAATATCTGACCAGACGACCCTTTGCCAATTATGAACGATTTTTGAGATTTGAGAAACCACTTCGGGAATCAATACCCTATAAATGCGAGAATGCATGCAAATGCGGTGTTGATTCTCGAACAGTCTTTAAAAAACTTTCAATAGAGAAAATGTCTGTTTGCAAGAAATTAATAATGAATTACAGGTAACAGTTGGATTTATTCTGTAGACCTTGACTTCAGAAAGCAAAACCTGTGCTCCAGGTCTCGACGTCGTCTTCAGGATGATGGATGACTTCGTCTTCTCATCTTATTCTATTCCATGGACTCGTGACATCATGATCTTTATTTTTGTGGCTTCTGAAAAGGACATCAACAAGTGCATGCATAATGCAGACAAGATCTTTTCTTCTGTAGACCTGGGTGCAAATGAATAATACGTCTAAATAGGGATGGATTCTATCGATCCTAGGGGAGTACTTTAAAACTTTTTGGGGGTTTAAATTAAAATTCTCAAGGATCATTTGGTTTAAAAATTTCCCCCTTTTTATCAAAAAATTTGAACTTACTTAAAAAAATAAATCTTTTAGGTTTCTTTTTGTTATTATTATTATTCTAAAAGTTTTAGGAGGGAAAAATATTCAAAGCAAAATAATAATATTTTCATTTTTTAAAGGAGTTAAATTAAAATCTTTGAGAATTTTACAAAAGGGTTAAATGTGAAGATTTAAAATTGGGGTTCTGCGGCCCTGACTGAATCTTCTGTGTCGTATGTGCCTTACTATCGTACCGTCTTCTTTCTCGATTGGTCTTTGCTTGGCATAACTTGATACTGTAATATTATCGTTTCTGGCAAAACAGACTTTTTCTATTTTGAAAGCCTTTTAATGAACTGTTCTTGAATCAACACCATGCATGATATGCAACATGAATGAAAATAAAGGCGTTGATTCTGCTGGTAATCACCCTTTCGAACGACTTTCATGGGAACTAAAGGGTCCAGATTACAAAAATGGTCTACATTACAAAAGGAGTCCCTATTACAAAAAGTCTTAATTACAAAACTAAGTTCTACACATAAGCCCTAGCTCCTCGATAGCTCTGAGCAACTTGATAAACCTTGGTGCTTCTTCCATGTCAGGGGTTACGAAAGGTCGGAGAGCCGCGGCTTCAATAGCTAAGTCATTCACACGCCTTGCAACTCATTGTATGTCCACCATCAGGGTCTCGTGTGTATACTTTGTCACTACACGCTTGCTCGGCAAATTGTTACCTCGGATCTTTTGATTAATCTCTGACCAATGTCACACGACTGGATCGATGCCGTCCTTCTTAAGACACGTTTTTTCCATGATGAAAGATTTTCTAATCGGGCAAACCACTTGAATCAACGCCTCTATGTAATGCGGATGCAATGATAATGCAACAAAAGTATGTGTAAAATAAAAAAAAACAAAAAAATGAGTTAGTATCAGATAAAAATAATAAATAAATAAATAAAAGGACAAATTAAATAAGGTAAACAAACAAAACAAACCTATTTATCCCGTCTAAAACACCTAAGGTTATCCGCATGGCTCTTAACATGGCGGGTTTCTATGTGTTCTCTACATGCAGTGTTGGTTCTAGGAGATACCCGAATTGTCCTTGCTGTCCTCTACTAAGAGTAGCAAGGCCCCCGATCATCACCCATTATAGGCTCCTTTCAATCGGGTTCAATTCAGGGGGACCCATTCAATTATGCCTGCACGAAGGAACGATATCCTTACGAAAGCATAAGGTACTCGAGCCCCGAAGGTACTTGCTAGGCCTACACGGGAGAACGATATCTCCACGAAAGCATTACCGTTTTCTCCCCACTTAAAAATGACGGGTTTCTATGCTAAATTTTAAATGCGTTAAAATAAACGCGCAATTACAACCAAATATTAATTTAATAGTCACTTTAATCCGGAACTTCTAATATTATTAAAGCGGTAATTATTTGAAAAGCCTGACTCTCATTTTATTCTTGAAAAAAACAAAAATTGGTCCCCAGCAGAGTCGCCATCTGTAGCGATGTCCGTATCTATTGTTTTGTTTTGAAAATAATGTCTTTCGTGGGGTTTAAAAAACCGTATTTTATTCAAGAAAATGGAGTCGCCACCGGCCACTTTAAGGTAGGCTGGACACCGTAAAGCCAAAGATTTTTAAAACTATTGGGTTCGGGAGTCGGTTACGGATGGGGAAGGATTAGCACCCCCACACCGCCCAAAATTGGTACTTTAATAATTACCGCTTTATTAATATTAGTCTTTCTAGATTAAAGTGACGATTAATTTAAAATTTGGTTATAAGTACAAGTTGATTTTAAAGGCCCCGTTATCCGAGAGTAAACGCCTAACCACCATCACTACGCCTGATACTGGCCCCGTTTACGCTCAGATAAAAAGACACCGCATTGACAATTTATATATCTCGATATGCAATCTTAGTGAGCAAAATATAAAATATGGTAAATAATTTAAATACAATAAAAATACAAATAAATATTAACATAATAAAATACTAATCTAACATAAATAAATATTAATCTAAAACATACATACATAAATATTAATCTAACTCATAAATAAAAACAAATCTAACATAAATAAAATGCTAACATTCATAAATATTAACCTAACACATAAATAAAAACAAATTTAACATAAAGAAAATATTAATATAAAACATAAATTTAAAACATAATAAATACTAATCTAAAACATAAATAAACATACAAACTAAAAAAGAGCACAATTTTAAATTAACTAATACTTCATTAAATCGTAAAAATTACAATACAAATAAAAGGGAAGAAAATATACCTAACTAGGAGCTCGAATGACGAACCCCAATTGAACCCCACCGAGATCTACCACGACCTCTCCAAAAATATTAACTAGATCGGATCTAAAATAGGACCCCGATCGAATGTTGGATCGAACCAACTGGAGCCGAGGGCACTGCCCTCAACCCCGGCATGGCTCCCAAAAATTGGGTGCCGATTCATGCCAATTTTATGGCATTTTTGGCGTGATTTTTTTGTGTCTTGTGGATGCCAATTGCAAGCCTTTATATAGGCAAGGGGTCGGGGTAAGACGTGGAGCACCCTGCTCCACGCAATTTCCTTTCTTTTTTTAATTAATAATAATATTTTTTTATATTTTATTTTTATTATTATTTTTTTGATTTTTCATTAATTTTATATTAATAATATTACTATTAAAATAATACTAATAACACTAAAACTCGGTCAAAAATGAGTGATTACAGTGATCATCTTCCAACAAAATCTTATGCATGCACATTGTCGGGCTAATTCCCTTCAAATCGGCAATTATCCACCCTATTGCCTTCTTGTGTAGTATCAACATGTTGACCAGCTTCTTTTCCTATTCAGGCTGTAACTTAGAGGAAATAATTATAGGCAATGTATTATCAGTTCCCAAGTAAGCATATTTTAGTTGCCCTGGCAACTGTTTCAACTCAAGAATTAGTGGTTGTTCAATTGAGGGCTTTTCGAGTTTACCTTCCTTACCTAAGTAATCCAGTGGTTCAAAGTATGTACCTAGTTGATTGACTAACCAATTTTCCTCTTCTTGTTGTTCCCCATCGATCGGTTCTTCATACTCCTCAGGTTCCTCTTGATCGGCAATGTAGTTGCCGAGGTAACTAAATTCCTCGTCGAAGTCAAACTCTATCGTGGCATGAAGAAGTTGGCATTCTTCGGGATCATTGGCATGCCTTAGTGTTTGGAACACATTTAGTTTAACTTGCTGGTCATTCACCCTCATTGTGAGTTCTCACTTTTCAACATCGATCAAGGTTCTCCATGTTGCTAGGAAGGGTCTCCCGAGAATGATAGGTGCATGCTCATCTGCTTCACAATCCAAAACAATAAAGTCAGCGGAAAAAATAAATTTATCAACTTTTACCAGTATGTCTTCAATTTTTCCCTCTGGATTCACATAAGATCTGTTGGCTAGCTGTAGCATAACTGTTGTAGGTCTTGCCTTCCCGATTCCTAGTTTCTGGAAAACTGATTTAGACATCAAGTTTAAGCTTGCTCCAAGGTCACATAATGCTTTCCCTACATAGTGGTTTCTGATAGAACATGGTATTGTGAACCTTATGGTATCTTTCAACTTGGGTGGCATGTTATTGTGCAACATGGCCATGCATCCCTCTGTTGTGGCAATTGTTTCAAACTCGCCAAACCTTGTTCCTTTGGACACAATGTCTTTCAGAAACTTGGCATAGTTCGGTATTTGTTCAATTGCCTCAACCAATGTGAAGTTGATATGAACTTGCTTTAGGATATCAAGAAAATTCTTGAATTGATATTCTTGCTTTTGTCGCTTCAACCTTTGTGGGAATGGTGGTGGAAGTCGGATATCTTCAATCCTTTTATTGGTCTGGAACCTGATTGATGGCATTGTCGGGGCAAGTGGAGTTGCCGAGGTATCATCAACTTGGATTGTCGTAGCATCCTTATCGCTGGTTGCCGCGGCATGCTCATTTCGGGCATGCTTATCGTTGGTTGCCACGGCATCGTCAACTGGGGTTGTCGTGGCATTCTCTGGTTCAGCATCTGAGGCTTTACTGTTGAGTTCATCTTGTTCTTTTTGTGGAGTTTTGTTTGATGAGCGAGCTTGAGCCTCCTTAAGTTGTCGGCCACTTCTAGTGGTGATTGCCTTACATTGCTCGTGGCCAGTTCCTCTTGCGACTTCAGTATCGCTGGGTAAACCTCCTTGCGGTCTAGTATTCAGGTTTTGAGCAAATTGTCTGACTTGAGTTTCCAATGATTTGATTGCCGCCTCTTGGTTTTGCAATCTCATCTCGGTCTTGTTAATAAAAGCATCAGTTTTTTTATGAAGTTTCTATTTTCAACCATATAAGATTTAGTTTTCAACATAAACGCATTGAGAGAATTTTCCAAAGAACTAGATGTTGTCGGTTGTTGCTGCGGCAACTCTTGTCGTGGCATATTCTACTGAAATCTCGATGCTTGTGCATTCTGATTGTGCTGGTTTAGAGCATTGTTGGGATTACTCTATAAAAAATTTGGGTGCTTCTTCCAAGCTGGATTATATGTGTTGGACATCACATTGTTGTTCCAATTATAATTCCCCACATAAAAGCTGGATTCTGGATTCTGCATACATTCAGAAGAATTATGGTTACCACCACATAACTCACAAAAGGAATCTACTACCTTGACCTTATATGTGTTGTTTTGTTTCTGCAAGTTCTGGACCATCTTGGTTAGAGTGGCCAATTGTGCCGAAATTGAATCTGATGATCTCAGTTCTTGTATAGTGGCTTGGCGTCTAACTCATCCTCTTCTAGCAGATGGAAACTGATAATCATTCTTGGAGAGCCTGTTTAGAATTTGCTTTGCTTCCTCTGGCGACTTATCTAGGAGTATGCCGTTTGTCGAGGCATCTAGCATCATCCTTGTTGGTGTATTCACAGCGTTGTAAAACATTGTTACTTGTGTCCACACTGGGAATCCGTGTAGGGGGCATTTGTGTAGAAGTTCTCCATATCGCTCCCAAGCCTCGTACATGGATTCATCATCTGCCTGCCGAAAAGAAGTAATTTCATTACGAAGCTTATCAGTCAAATTTGTAGGATTAAATCGAGCAAGGAAATTGTTGCGCGTAATAAGTGCTCCGCAATTGTGCAAGTGTACACGTCGCAATTTATAGTATAAAAGATATCGTCTCCACAGGGATTGGTGCCACTTCAAGAATTTAATCTCTTGCACTGTAAAAAGTAAAAGAAACACAAGTAGAAGATTGTAGGAGTTTAACTAACAACTAAACTAGAAATCAATAAAGTAAAAGAATAGATGAAAGCAAATGAGAGAGAATAGGCCAGGTTATCGTGAGTTGAGGTGTGATAGCCGATTGGATCGTCTTGGTAAAAGAGTGCAAGGGCAACTCAGTTGCCATGGCAACTTGCACAACGGGGTTGCCTTGGCAACTAATCGATGGTTGCCTGGGCGACTAGCTGGGCAACTACTTGGGTGTCTAGGCAGCAACTTCAAGGTTCGGCAGAGCGTTCTTCAATGTTTCTTCTTATCCCTAAGTCGAAACTCTAGCTACTTGTGCATGCCTTGATAATACATCCCTGCGTGAATCAAGGGTGAACAACAACCAATCTCGCGCTCTTCTTAGCCGTTGAATTCCTTAACTTATTTCTAAGCCGGATTAATCTTCACCATCAATAGATTGAATAAAGATCATATTCATTCATTTCTTGAATCTAACTCTCCCGATATTAGATAAATAGATGAAGGTACGAGATCTTCTCCCAATCCACTCGCAAACAAGAATAAGAACCAAGAATGAATAAACCTTGAATAGAAAAGTGCAAACTCTTATTACCTAAACAAAATCCAATTGTTTCTCACAACCACAAGACACAATAACCTTAGCCAAATAGATTTAGTTCATGGCTACGTTCCAAAGAAACACAAGATAAAGAATTCCTAGCATGAACCTAATTGAACAAGAAATAAAAAGATGAAGGATGGATGAAGCCTTCTTGTCGAGATCTCCCCCTTGAAGCTTGTCGAAAATTCTCTCTACTCTCTCCCTTGTTGTTGTCGAAATTCCTCTCCCTTCTCTCCCTTTGGAGTTGACGGCATGGCCTCTAATTTATAGGGCTAGATCAAAGTCCTTCTTTGAGGAGGAAGTTAAGTTGGAATTAAATTATCTTTAAAAAATATAATTCTTTATTATAATTATACTCCTTCTAGAACTTCTCCTATCTTCTTGGGATTTAATTCTTCTTTAACCTCTTCATGGAAATCAAACTCCTTTGGGATTTGGCTTTGCTCCACGTCATCTTGGGCTTGTCTAGTCATCAATTTTGACTACCATATCACCTTATTCTTTGTCCACAATTGCCCTGGCAACTGGCTCGGCATCTCCTTTATGCATTGCCTTGGCAACTAGCTCGACATCTCCTTCATGCATTGCCCTAGCAACTAGCTCTAGCCTTGCTTTGGCAAGTGATTCTGCACATACACACAAAACACACCAAAGCAGCATCTTTTCCCACAAAAACCTACCAAGTTATGTAATCAAGCTCAACGATGGAAGGAAATGTGGATTAATGCATGAATGGCTAATTATGCAACTAATATGAGCCTAAGTCTAATAGTAATATGAGTAAAAAGTGTAAGAAAATAGTACTTTTGAACACTTATCACACCTCCAAACTCGAACTGTTGCTTGTCCTCAAGCAATGCAAACTAATAATTACCTGCCAAGACTTCAATTTTCACAAACTTAGCTTTGAACTTGATTTCAACTCTCAGAACCGGGGCACAAAGTATGATTGGCTTTTCATTTTTCGGACAACTTAGGAGTTACTCGGAATCAAACTATAATGCTTGTGAGTGTGTGCGGAGTTGTGCAAGTTGATTTTTCGGATTCTATGCAAACACGAGGTTTTCAACTTACTTCATTGGGTTCTTTTAACATGTTTTAACTAGAGCCAGTTTCGTGCACCTCTAGTGTTTTGTTTTTTTAATTTTCTTAAGTTAATTAATTTATTCGAGTAGAGCCGGTTTCGGGCACCTCTAGCAATCAATTTTTAGCGCATACTAGAGCCAATTTCGGGCACCTCTAGTGATCAATTTTTAGCACATACTAGATCCAATTTCGGGCACCTCTAGTATTCATCCAATTTTTATTCTAATCCCCCAATTTTTTTAACTATCAACCTAAGTTCGCTAGAATTCCTTAAATCAATCAAGCCACGATAGTATTTTATCAAGTTTAGCATCATAGTAAGATTCTAAGTGTTTCCATGGTTATCCTAGAATAAAAATTCTATTAACTAAGTGTATTGGCAAAGTCATCATCGGATATTCATCAAATCTAGGCAATTCTTGTTCCAACTAAAGGCATGGCAAGCAATTTATGTATCCTAAATGCAATACTTAAGATGAATGCAACTAAACATGTTAACTAACTACTAACAATCCCCCCCAAACTCGAGTGAGGCATTGTCCTCAATGCATGCATTAAAGAGAAATAAAAATAAAGAAAAGTAAAATGCAAACGAGGACTTACTCTGAGAGTTTGTCGTCGTGGATGATTAGTTTCCTTTTGGTTGGTGTCTTGATTCTCTTGCTTGAACGCGATGGCTGTTTCCTTGTTGCCGATGGTGGAATCGATCCTCGTACGGGGTTTTCCTCATCGTCCTCTTCAACAATGTCATTGGTTTTTCGCTTGGAGGATTCAATTGGTGCAGTCTTTGTTGGTGCAATGGATGACTCGTCTGAATCTGAAAAATCAGACAATGATTCCGTAGGAGTTGATTCGGGCATAGGTGCTTTACCTTTGGCTTTTGCAGTGATTGTCGGGACGTCTTTAGCTTTGGTTGTCGTGGCATCTTCAGGGTTGGTTGCTGTGGCATCTGCTTTGGCAGGCGCGATGTAGGTTGCCAGACATCATCTGTTGCGGTTGACGTGGCGACTGCTTCATTGGTTGTCATGGCAAGGATCTCGGCCGGAAAGATTGGGAACGGCACACGGCTGTCCGGGTAATTTTCTAGGATGACTTGGGTGATGACATTGTTGTGCTCTTTCATGTACCGCATGAACATTAGTTGACGTTCTTCAATTTGCCTAAGGTGGCTCGCCAATGGTTGCAAGAGTGCTTCAAAGTGTCCCGGGGTTGATGGCCGAGTTGCCCGGGCGTTAGGTGCTTGGGTATTAGGCGTTGTCGAGGTAGCAGGGGTTGCCACGGCAATTGGAGGCATTGAGGATTTTACCAGTGCCTCTCCCATTAGCTTTCAGATTTGTGCTCGATTCCAAATGGACTTTGGTAGGGCCTTTTCATCAGTGGACTCACTTGGGACATGCATCTCCTTGCAAAGATTAGAAATTAAGCAAGGGAAGAAAAGAGAACCCTTGTCTTTTGATCTACATACAAAGATCTCATCACAAATAATTTTTCCAATGTTAATGATACGATTATGCAAGATATAATGTATGAGCAAAAGACGAGGTGTATCAACGGTAGTATTATGTGTGGTGGGCATTAATGAAGTTTTAACAAACTTATTCCATAATTTTGCCTCGGGTTTAAGCCGAAGGCGATTTACCGTGCCCTTGTATTTACCGTCGTTCCATTGAGTTCCCGGTAGAGTGAGTTCTTGAAGCACCTTGTCGAGTTGCTTGGGCGTGAGTTGATCAACAAAGGCTTGATGCTCGTCCTTCTCAACATAGAGCCCGTAAATTGTGTAAATGTTTTCGGGGCTTATGAGTATAGCCTTGTCACGAACAAAAACATAAGGATTATCCGGGTTAGGTGAGTGAGCATAGAATTCTCTTACCCATGAGATGTTACCCGGTTCCGATTAATGGTAAAAGATTTGCCACTTTTGATGTGCAATCCTCTCGAAGATGAATGGTTCAAGGCCGAAATATTTATGAGAGTTGGAGTATTCAAAGCCTTGTTCTTCGTAAATCTTCCGGCTTTCAAACTTGGAGTGAAATCTTTCTTGAACTTCCGGTGTAGCAAACTTCTTGTATCTTGGTTTTTTGGAGGAACTTGGATGAACCAAAAATTTAATTTTGGATGCCATGGATGATCTTGGTTGTGAGTTTTGTAAAAACAAAAAAAAATAAAATAAAAGAAACTAAAGAGTTGCAAGATGAAAAGTAGGAATAGGTTTCTTGGAAGTTAAGGGTGATGGGTTATATAGAAAAGATAGGTAGTAAATATGGTGGGTGAGATTAATTTTGGAAAGGAGAAAAAGAGGGTTTCGGTTTAGGGGAAAGGTGACGGCTAGGGGGTTTAATTAGGGTAAGTTGGAGGCTTTATATAAGCCTTAGATTCAGCCCATTAATTTCCTTGTTGAATATGTTTTCCTTCTTGAATCAAAATTCCTCTTTATCTTGAACTCTTTTCCTACAATTCAAAGACAAATCAAATAAGGATTAAAATTAAAGATAAACTAATAAAAGAAAATAAATAAAGATGTATAAAGAAATTCTTAAACTTAAAAAGATAAATATGAAAGAAAATGTAGTTTTAATCTTAAAGAAAATAAATCTATCCTAAAAAAGCAAATAATCTAAAATAATAAAAATTAAAAATTAAATAGTTCGAAAAAATTAAAAATAAAAATAAAAAAATAAAATATCGAAAGGAGAGCATGTTCATGCATCTCCTAAGGTGACCACTTCTTTGTTACGTTCCACATGGGCACCATTGTAGTGCTTTAATCTTTGTCCATTAACTTTGAATTCATGTTTGTCAGTGATGGACTTGATTATCACGGCACCATGGGAGAATGGTTTGACAACTTCGAATGGTCCTGACCATCTTGATTTCAGTTTTCCCAGGAAACGTTTTAGCCGATAATTGAATAAAAGAACTAGTTGCCCTGGCATGAATTGTCGCGGCAATAGTTTATTGTCATGTCATTGCTTTGTTTTCTCCTTGTAGATTCGTGCATTGTTATAGGCGAGTGCACGGAATTATTCTATCTCGTTGAGGTCCAACAAAAGCTTTTGTCTGGCACTTTCCCAATCCATATTCAATGTCTTGATTGCCCAATATGCCTTGTGTTCGATTTCCACCGGTAGATGGCATGTTTTGCCATAGACAAGTCAGAAGGGTGACATACCTAAGGGTGTTTTGAATGCAGTGCGATATGCACAAAGTGCGTAATCTAGTCTTAATGAACAATCCTTCCTAGAGGGATTTACAACTTTCTCGAGTATACCCTTCAATTCTCGATTGGAAATTTCTGCTTGCTCATTGGTTTGTGGGTGATATGCCGTGGCAATCTTGTGTGATACACGAAAGCGTTGCAACGTCTTGGCAATAAGTCTATTGTCAAAATGCTTACCTTCGTCACTGATAATTGCTCTCGGCATCCCAAACCATGTAAATATGTTTTTCTGCAAGAATCGTTGCACGGTCTTGGAATCGTTGTTTTGAACTGCAACTGCCTCAACCCATTTAGACACGTAGTCGACGGCAAGTATAATGTAGAGGTTGCCGAATGAAGATGGGAAAGGTCCCATAAAATTGATCCCCCATACATCGAACAATTTCACCTCGATGATGTTTTGGAGCGGCATCTCATGTCGTCAAGAGATATTGCCCGTCCTCTGGCAACGATCACATTGCTTGTAAAAGTCTTGGGCATCTTTGTACAATGTTGGCCAATACAAACAGGATTGCAAAACTTTGGCCGCGGTACGAGTTCCTCCAAAATGTCCTCCATAGGTTGAAGAATGGCATTGCCGGAGTACATTCTGCTGCTCCTCATCAGGGACACATCGGCGTATAACCTGATCTGCACATTGTTTAAACAAAAGAGGCTCCTCCCAAAAGTAATGCTTAGCATCATGGCGGAACCGCTTCTTCCCTTGGTGAGTAAGACCATAAGGTAAAATACCACAAACAAGGAAATTAACTAAATCCGCGTACCAGGGTATTGCCGAGGCATGTACTGCCGTGGCGACTGCTCCCAAAATTGCTGAGGCGTGTGCGTCTAGGGTTGCTGAGGCGTGCGTGTCAAGGGCTACCGAGGCGTCGAGGGTTGCCGAGGCAACTAAAAGTTGCTTATCCGGGAATGCATCGCATATCTCTAGATCCGCGTCCCCCTCCCTATTGCGTTCTAAATGTCATAAGTGATCGGCCACTTGATTTTCTGTTCCTTTCCTGTCCTTAATTTCAATATCAAATTCTTGTAAAAGTAATATCCAACGAATCAAACGAGGTTTGGTATCCTTTTTAGCAAATAGATATTTAATTGCCGAGTAGTCTGTATGAACAATTACCTTTGTACCAATCAAATCGGATCGAAACTTGTCAAATACAAAAACTACAACTAGTAATTCTTTCTCCATTGTTGTTTAATTCACTTAAGCACTATTAAGAGTTTTACTAGCGTAGTATATCATATGGAAGTTCTTACCTGTGCGTTGGCCTAGGACTGCTCCTACCGCAAAATCACTTACATCACACATGAGCTCAAAAGGTAGCGTCCAATCTGGTGGAAGGACAATGGGTGCCGTGGTAAGCTTTTCCTTTAGGTTTTTGAATGCTTGGGCGCAAGAATCATCAAAATCGAAGACTTTATCCTGTTCAAGCAAATTGCACAAGGGTTTAGTGATTTTAGAAAAATTATGAATGGACCTCTTGTAAAAACCTGCATGTCCAAGAAAGCTTTGAATTCCTTTAACCGAACCTGGTGGGGGTAATCTCTCGATCACGTCCACCTTGGCTTTGTCTACTTCAATTCCCTTGGATGAAATCTTGTGGCAGAGCAATATTCCTTCATCTACCAGAAAATGGCACTTCTCCCAATTAAGGACTAAATCAGTTTCTTCACATCTTGCCAACACCTTCTCTAAATTGTCGAGGCAGCTGTCGAAGTCATTACCAAAAATAGAAAAATCATCCATGAAGATCTCAAGGAAGTCTTCGACCATGTCTGAAAAGAGTGCCATCATGCATCTTTGGAAGGTTGTCGGGGCGTTACATAATTAGAACAGCATCCTTCGAAAAGCATAAGTACCGTATGGGCATGTGAAGGTTGTCTTTTCTTGATCTTCTGGTGCTATGGCAATTTGATTGTAACATGAATAACCATCAAGAAAACGATAAAAGGGTTTACCTGCAAGACGGTCAAGCATTTGATCAATAAAGGGTAATGGGAAGTGATATTTCCTAGTGGCTTTGTTTAGCTTTCGATAATCCATACAAACCCTCCAACCGGTCACAATCCTGGTTGGAATGAGTTCATTGTTTTCATTACTTACCACCGTTATACCTCCCCTTTTTGGTACACATTGTACCGGACTTACCCATGTACTATCAGAGATAGGGTATATAATGCTGGCGTCAAGCCACTTGATGATTTCTTTCATACAACCCCATTCATGGCATGATTCAGTCTCCTCTGGGCCTCAATTGAAGGTTTGTGATCATCTTCCAACAAAATCTTGTGCCTGCACACTGCCAGGCTAATTCCCTTCAAGTCGGCAATTATCCACCCTATTGTCTTCTTGTGTAGCATCAACATTTTGATCAGCTTCTTTTCCTGCTCAGGCTGTAACTTAGAAGAAATAATTACAGGCAATGTATTATCGGTTCCTAAGTATGCATATTTTAGTTGCTCTGGCAACTGTTTCAACTCAAGAATTGGTGGTTGTTCAATAGATGACTTTTCGAGCTTACCTTCCTTACCTGAGTAATCCAGTGGTTCAAAGTATGAACCTGGTCGATTGACTAGCCAATTTGCCTCTTCTTGTTGTTCCTTATCGATCAGTTCTTTATACTTTTCAGGTTCCTCTTGATAGGCAATGTAGTTGCCGAGGCAACTAAATTCCTCGTCGAAGTTAAACTTTGTTGTGGCATGAAGAAGTTGGCATTCTTCTGGATCATCGGCATGCCTTAGTGTTAGGAACACATTTAGTTTAACTTGCTGGTCATTCACCCTCATTGTGAGTTCTCCTTTTTCAACATCGATTAAGGTTCTCCCTGTTGCTAGGAATGGTCTCCCGAGAATGATAGGTGCATGCTCATCTGCTTCACAATCCAAAATAATAAAGTCAGCGAGAAAAATAAATTTATCAACTTTTACCAGTATGTCTTCAATTTTCCCTCTGGATGCACATAGGATCTGTCAGCTAGCTGTAGCATAACTGTTCTAGGTCTTGCCTTCCTGATTCCTAGTTTCTGGAAAACCGATTTAGGCATCAAGTTTATGCTAGCCCCAAGGTCGCATAATGCTTTCTCGACATAGTGGTTTCTAGTGGAACAGGGTATTGTGAAACTTCCGGGATCCTTCAACTTGGGTGTAATACGATTGTGCAACATGGCCATACATCCCTCTGTTGCGGCAACTGTTTCAAACTCTCCTAGCCTTGTTCTCTTGGACACAATGTCTTTAAGGAACTTGGCATAGTTCGGCATTTATTCAATTGCTTCCATCAATGGCAGGTTGATGTGGACTTGCTTTAGGATATCAAGAAACTTCTTGAATTGATATTCTTGCTTTTTTCGCTTCAACCTTTGTGGGAATGGTGGTGGAAGCTGGATATCTTCGATCCTTTAGTTGGTCTGGAATTTGATTGATGGCATTGTTGGAACAACTGGAGTTGCCGAGGCATCATCAACTAGGGTTGCTGTGGCGTGCCTATCATTGGTTGCCGAGACATGTTTATCGTTGGTTGTCGAGGCATTCTTATTGCCGGTTGCCGCGGCAATTCCTGGTTCATCCTCTAAGGTTTTGCCGCTAGGTTCGTCTTGATCTTTTTGTGGAGTTTTGTTTGGTGAGCGAGCTTGAGCCTCTTTAAGTTGTTGGCCACTTCTAGTGGTGATCGCCTTACATTGCTCATGGCCAGTTCCTCTTGTGACTTCAGTATCGCTAGGTAAACCTCCTTGCGGTCTAGTATTCAAGTTTTAAGCAAATTGTTCGACTTGATTTTCCAATGATTTGATTGTCGCCTCTTGGTTTTGCAATCTCATTTCGGTCCTGTTAATAAAAGCATCAGTTCTTTTTATGAATTTACTATTCTCATCCATATAAGATTCAATTTTCAACATAAAAGTATTGAGAGAATTTTCCAAAGAACTAGATGTTGTCGGTTGTTGCTGTGGCAACTATTGCCGTGCCATATTCTGCTGGAATCCTGATGCTTGTGCATTCTGATTGTTATGGTTTAGCGTATTGTTGGGATTACTCCATGAAAAATTCAAGTGCTTCTTCCAAGCTGGATTGTATGTATTGGACATCACATTGTTGTTTCGGTTGTAATTCCCCACATAGAAGCTGGATTCTGGATTCTGCATACATTCAGAAGAATCATGGTTACCACCACATAACTCACAAAAAGAATCCATTACCTTGACCTCATGTGTGTTGTTTGGTTTCTACATGTTCTGGACTATCTTGGTTAAAGTGGCCAATTGTGCCGAAATTGAGTCTGATGATCCTAGTTCATGTATTGTGGCTTGGCGTCTAACTCCTTCTCTTCTAGTAGAGGGGAATTGATAGTCATTCTTGGCAAGCCTGTTTAGAATTTGCATTGCTTCCTCCGGCGACTTATCTAGGAGTATGTCGTTTGCCGAGGCATCTAGCATCATCCTTGTTGGTGTATTCACGGCGTTGTAAAACATTGTTACTTGTATCCACACTAGGAATCCGTGTAGGGGGCATTTGTGTAGAAGTTCTCTATATCGCTCCCAAGCCTCGTACATGGATTCATCATCTGCCTGCCGAAAAGAAGTAATGTCGTTACGAAGCTTATCAGTCAAATTTGTAGGATTAAACTGAGGAAGGAAATCACGACAAAGATCGGTCCAAGATCCTATTGATCCGGCAGGCATGTTATTCAACCATGCTTTCGCCCTATCCCTCAGTGAATAGGGGAATAATCTTAATTGTAAAACATCGGGGGTGACTCCATGTATTTTGAACGAGTTACAAATCTCGATGAAAGATTTAAGATGTTGTCGTGCATCTTCAGTTGCTGAGCCGCCAAATTGACCAATTGTGTTGATCATATTAAACATCACCAGTTTCAACTCAAAGTGGTCGGCTTCAATTTCAGGTGCGACAACTCTTGGATTAAATCCATCAAGATCTTCTTCAAGATAGTCTCGAATAGTTCTATTTCGTGCAAGAATCACTCCTCATCCTGCTGGAACATCTTGATTCATATTGCCGTCTTGATTAGCCATTGCTACTCTTAACCTTCGTCTAAGTCTTTGTAAGGTTCGTTCAATTTTTGGATCAAAGGGATATTCTGGTGTAATCGGTCTCGCCCTGGTCATATACCAATGCAAAACCAAAGTTTGTTAACCCTCTGAATTTTAAACAAGAAAAATAAAAAGTGCAAGAAAATAAAAACAAAGTCCCTATTGCCAATCCCCGGCAACGGCGCCAAAAACTTGTTGCGGGTAATAAGTGCTCCGCAATTGTGCAAGTGTACACGTTGCAAGTTATAGCATAAAAGATATCGTCTCCACAGGGATTGGTTCCACTTCAAGAATCTAATCTCTTGCACTATAAAAAGTAAAAGAAACACAAGTAGAAGATTGTAGGAGTTTCACTAACAACTAAACTAGAAAGCAATAAAGTAAAAGAATACATGAAAGCAAATGAGAGAGAATAGGTCAGGTTATCGTGAGTTGAGGTGTGATAGCCGATTGGATCGTCTTGGTAAAATACTGCAAGGGCAACTCAGTTGCCGTGGCAACTTGCACAACGGGGATGCCTTGGCAACTAATCGATGGTTGCCTGGGCAACTACTTGGGCGTCTGGGCAGCAACTTCAAGGTTCGGCAGAGCGTTCTTCAATGGTTTCTTCTTATCCCTAAGTTGAAACTCTAGCTACTTGTGCATGCCTTGATAATACATCCCTGCGTGAATCAAGGGTGAACAACAACCAATCTCGCGCTCTTCTTAGCCGTTGAAATCCTTAACTTATTTCTAAGCCGGATTAATCTTCACCATCAATAGATTGAATAAAGATCATATTCATTCGTTTCTTGAATCTAACTCTCCCGATATTAGATAAATAGATGAAGTTACGAGATCCTCTCCCAATTCACTCTCAAACAAGAATAAGAACCAAGAATGAAAAAACCTTGAATAGAAAAAGTGCAAACTCTTATTGCCTAACCAAAATCCAATTGTTTCTCACAACCACAAGACACAATAACCTTAGCCAAATAGATTTAGTTCATGGCTAGGTTCCAAAGAAACACAAGATAAAGAATTCCTAGCATGAACCTAATTGAACAAGAAAGAAAAAGATGAAGGATGGATAAAGCCTTCTTGTCAAGATCTCCCCCTTGAAGCTTGTCGAAAATTCTCTCTACTCTCTCCCTTGGAGTTGTCGAAATTCCTTTCCCCTCTCTCCCTTTGGAGTTGACGGCATGGCCTCTAATTTATAGGGCTACGTCAAAGTCCTTCTTTGAGGAGGAAGTTAAGTTGGAATTAAATTATCTTTAAAGAATATAATTCTTTATTATAATTATATTCCTTCTAGAACTTCTCCTATCTTCTTGGGATTTAATTCTTCTTTAACCTCTTGATAGAAATCAAACTCCTTTGGGATTTAGCTTTGCTCCACTTCATCTTGGGCATGTCTAGTCATCAATTTCGACTACCATATCACCTTAATCTTTGTCGACAATTGCCCTGGCAACTGGCTCGGCATCTCCTTCATGCATTGCCCTGGCAACTAGCTCGGCATCTCCTTCATGCATTGCCCTGGCAACTAGCTCTAGCCTTGCTTTGGCAAGTGATTCTGCACATACACACAAAACACACCAAAGCAGCATCTTTTCCCACAAAAACTACCAAGTTATGTAATCAAGCTCAACGATGGAAGGAAATATGGATTAATGCATGAATGGCTAATTATGCAACTAATATGAGCCTAAGTCTAACAATAATATGAGTAAAAGGGGTAAGAAAAATAGTACTTTTGAACACTTATCAGAAATCACGACAAAGATCGGTCCAAGATCCTATTGATCCGGCAGGAATACTATTCAACCATGTTTTTGCCCTATGCCTCAGTGAATAGGGGAATAATCTTAGCCGTAAAACATCTGGGTGACTCCTTGTATTTTGAATGAGTTACAAATCTCGATTAGCCATTGCTACTCTTAACCTTTGTCTGAGTCTTTGCAAGGTTCGTTCGATTTCTCGATCAAAGGGATATTCTGGTGTAATCGGTCTCGCCCTGGTCATATACCAATGCAAAACCAAAGTTTGTTAACCCTTCGAATCTTAAACAATAAAAATAAAAAGTGCAAGAAAATAAAAACAAAGTCGCTATTGCCAATCCCCGGCAACGACACCAAAAACTTGTTGCGCGTAATAAGTGCTCTGTAATTGTGTAAGTGTACACGTCACAAGTTATAGCATAAAAGATATCGTCTCCACAGGGATTGGTGCCACTTCAAGAATTCAATCTCTTGCACTGTAAAAAGTAAAAACACAAGTAGGTGATTGTAGGAGCTTTAACTAACAACTAAACTAGAAAGCAATAAAGTAAAAGAATGTGTAATCAAAAGAGAGGGTATAGGCCAGGTTATCGTGAGTTGGGGTGTGATAGCCAATTGGATCGTCTTGGTAAAAGAGTGCAAGGGCAACTCAGTTTTCGTGGCAACTTGTGCAGCTGGGTTGCCTTGGCAACTAATCGAACGGTTGCCTGGGCAACTGGCTGGGCAACTTTTTGGGTGAATAGTGGTGAACAACAACCAATCTTGCGCTTCTCTTAGCCGTTGAAATCCTTAACTTATTCCTAAGCTGGATTAATCTTCACCGTCAATAGATTAAATAAAGACCATACTCATTCGTTTCTTGAATTAACTCTCCCGATATTAGATAAATAAATAGAATCACGAGATCCTCTCCCAATTCACTCGCAAACAAGAATAAAAACCAAGAATGAGTAAACCTTGAATTGAAAGTGCAAACTCTTATTATCTAAACAAAATCCAATTGTTTCTCACAACCACAAAAGACAATAACCTTAGCCAAATAGATTTAGTTCATGGCTAGGTTCAAAAGAAACACAAAACAAAGAGTCCCTAACATAAACCTAATCGAACAAGAAAGAAAAAGATGAAGAATGGTTGAAAGCTTCTTGCCGATTTCTCTCCCTTTTTTTTGCACCCCCTTGAGGTGACGGCTTGGTCCTCAATTTATAGGGCTAGGTCAAGGTCTTTCTTGAGGAGGAAGTTAAGTTGGAATTAAATACTTTTAAAGAATATAATTCTTTATTATATTTAAATTCCTTCTAGATCTTCTTCTATCTTCTTGGGATTTAATTTCTCTTTGACCTCTTCATGGAAATCAAACTCCTTTGAGATTTAACTTTGCTCCACGTCATCTTGGGTTTATCTAGTCATCAATTTCGGCTACCATATCATCTTATCCCTTATCGACAATTGCCCTGGCAACTAGCTCAGCATCTCATTCATGCACTGCCCTGGCAACTGCGTCTGCATCTCCTTCTTGTATTGCTCTGGCAAGTGGTTCTAGCCTTGCTTTGGCAAGTAATTCCGCACACACAAAAATAACTATCGGCAGCACCATTTTTCCACAAAATTAAGCAAAATATGATATCAAGCTTAACCACCAAGGAAACAATGCAAACATGTATGAATGGCTAATAATGCAACTAATATGAGCCTAAGTCTAGCAATAATATGAATAAAAAGGGTGAATAAAATTGTACTTTTAGACACTTATGGGAATCTGAGATACGCGAGACTGTTTTGTTGAGACAGTGGTTTTGACTCAATTAAAGTTGAATAAGATTTTAAGATCTTCGAGGATGTTTTGTTGTTTTGCCAAGGTTGTATTTTTTTGCAACAAGAAGGAATAATGTGCCTACCCCAGCAGTGTGAAGTTTTGGATACTTAATTTTTAAGGAATTTGAGATTTGGATAGCGACGTGAGTTGAAGTAATTAAGTGCTATTGACCGTATGTGATTAGTCATCACCTAAGTATGTGAACTTGTTAAGTGATGAGATGTATAGAGTTGGTTCGGGCTAGTGTATTGTGATGTCCAAGTAGGGCGATCAAGGATTAAAAGTGATGGTCATGAAATAGGAGTATCGGTACTAGTTTCATATGGAATCGATACTTGTTTCTTTTGGGGTCGATACTGATCGGCCAGTATCGATACCCGTGTGGTTTAAATCGTCAAGCTTCACGTTAAGGGTTAGTTAGTTTTGGAAGCCGTGAGAAGTATCAGTTGCTTATAATTAAGTGGGCTTAGTGTTATGGTTGAATTTTAGGTTAGATGATTTTTAATATAATATGATATATGTTGTGGGTGTTTAAGGAAAGACATGCCAAGGCAAGAGATTCTTTTTGTATAGTATAGTGGTCAGAATACATAGAATTTTGTGAGCGACAGTTGTGCGTAATTTTTTTAGCATGTTTTGTGGGAAAATGGGGAGTCTTATGTTTGAGATAGTGCTAAGTGGTTGACTTGCCGACAGTGGGAGACTAGCATTGAGTTGTCAAAGTTCTTGTGATGTTTTGATGAGCATCAGTGGAAATTAAATGGATGGCCGCAAATTTTGTAAATGATCATGAACACGTAGTTTCGATGAACTTCTTTGAGTAATGATATAGTCTTTGGTATGTACCGTTTGACTTTTCGGAAAATGTGGGATCTAGATGGAAAGTTTACTTGGTTGGGTTGCGAGTTGAGTTGTACGACACTACGGTGTATACATACTACCCCTTTGGGTACGAGGTTCGAGGGTTGTGTTGGAACCTTATCCCTTAGTGGATTTTCATGCAATGACAAATCTGAGTGTTGGTACTGATGAAGTGTTCGCCAGACCCATGGTATTTAAAGTTTGAGACTCTTGCATGAGAGAGTTTTGGGGGCGCTTTAGTTACCGACGTGAGTCATCATGCTGAGGTTAAGATCAGTGCTTGGGGTGAGTTTAGACACTGTCAATTTTAAAAGCCTTGCATCAGGCAAGCAATGATAATGATGAAGGACGACATTAGAGTTAAAGTATCTTTCAGGAGTCGCAACAATAAGAAACTATTTTGTTTGGTTGTAACAGTTGCTTAACATACTGTTCCTTTAAATCATACGATGTTGTGGAATGATTTTGTTGCAAAAAAATCTTTTGGGATCTACAGCATAAGTTGAGTTTCTTTGATGGCATATTTGTGTGATGCTTTGGTCAAGGTACTGTTGGGTTTGTTCGATGGCTTGGGTCATGCACCGAATAGTGATGGATCTCTTTAAAGGAAATGGTAATTTGAATTGGGTTGCACCGAGCGAGGATGGATTTCTTCTAAGAGAAAGGAACAGTTCATATCATGTTGTATCATACGAAGACAATGGTTGCTTTTGACGAGTGTTGATGAGATCAGAGTAGTGCAGCGGGATGTGTTGAGAACGTTGGAGAGTTATAAGGTTCTGGCATCTTCTTGTGATATGGATACAAATTTCGAGGACGAAATTTCTTTAAGGAGAGGAGAGTTGTAACAACTAGGGTTTCGGGTTTTTGTGAATTGGGCCTTGGGCCATTTAATTTGAGCTTTATCAGTTGGAGCCCAAAACTAGGATTGTGGGTTGGGCCTTTAGCAAAAATAAATAAATAAATAAATAAATAAAAGAAGATTGGAATCTGTGGATAGGGTTGTTTAATAAAAGTGGATGGTTGGTGATTGATGGAGTAAGAGAAAAAGTGAGTGGGATGATAAGATATTTTTAAAAAAAGAGGATAGAGAGAAATTAGGAGAAAGGTAAGAGAGAGAGTTTAGATCTCGATCTACGGCCACCGGAGCCGTCGTGGCTTTCACCACCATCGCCACCAGCTCCGCCTCGCCAAGGAAAGTCTGTCGGTGGCCCTCACGTCGCCAACATCGTCGCCGTCTGTCGGGGTGAGGTGGAAGAAGGTTCGATCGAGCTTGAAATATCGTGTTTCGTCCATCACCGCCACAAACTGTGGCCACCAAAGTGCTTGCCGGCCGGAGAAATACTGATCTAGAGCTTGTCGTGCACGTTCGGCCACCGGAGGCCACCGCATGCACCACCTCCAAGGGTGGGCGTTTGTCTGCCATGGCAGGTGCACACTGCCTTGTTGCACGTAGCTCGTCTGTACCAGATTGTGCTACCCAGGTGCACTATTGTTGTTGTGTGCCCTGCTGCACTGGATTTCTGCCTGCGGGTGCTTGCAGCTTATCCTGCACCTGAGCCGCATCGGATCACCAGAGCATTTAGCGGTCCGTTGACTTTTGGGGGGACCCTACCCAGGGGTTTCTCGATATTCTGGATCCAATGGTGCAGCTCGTTTTGCCAAATTCGAACCCAGTAAGCTGTTTTCACGCATTTGACCTTGTGAATTGAATATGAGATGCACGAATTAATGTATGTTCATATTTGTTGATATACAAAGACTGATCAAGTTTGGATATCAGATCGAGTGGATTTCTCGAGAAGCTTGAATGAGGATTTTAGCCATCTTGGCTTAAGGTTAGTACACCTCAAACTCTGAAATGCTTCACGAGCATCATAAGTGTAATTGCCTTGCATGTTAGTGGTTACAAATTAGGAGATAAGCATTAAACATGTGTTGATATTGTTAGATCGAGGCTTGATGATTTTTGGGATGCTTGATGAGCTTGAAAATGTTCGAGTCAGTTATAAGCTTTAGAGACTGTATATATTTGTCTGTATATCCGTATGATTATTTGACTGTGTGATTGGGTGACTGCTTGTTATATGATGATTTCTTGTGTACTAGCGGAATAAATTAATATATTTGATTGGATATTGGTTAGAGGCAATACTGATAATACTCGATTAAATGTTTATGAATCTGAAGACAATATTCGATTAAGTGGATAAAAGCCGATAAATAGTAATAACTAATGAAGTATACTAGCAACATACTTAAATAACTTTTATAAGCTTTAGGACCGAATAAGCGTACTCGGGTATCGTTACCTACTAAACTGAATAATCAGACATGCCGATTAGAGATAGAAGTGAATAAGGAATATTAATAAATTAATTTACGCCTTAGTAATATAGGAGACAGGTTTTGAGGGGAGTATCGGTATGCCTTTCCGTGTATCGGTAACCCTTGCATATTAAGGATTCCAGTAACGCTATCACATACCGGTACGCAATGGGCGTATCGGTCCTTACTGTTATATTGCTTGGGAGAGGATTAGCGTACCAGTACGCTTAGGTAGGAGTATTGGTACGAGTTGGATCGGTACGGAGCGATCTGAGTACCGATGATGAGTATCGATACAGGTTGGGGCGTATCTATACGGCTTGAGGGTCCAGTTCTTTCGAACCAATATTGAGTACCAATACCCATAGATGAGTATCGGTACCTATAGGGGCGTACCGATACCCATATAGGAGTATCGATACTCGATGGGTAATCTGCCCAAGAAATTTGAGGTTGCGTTTGGGGTTTCTATAATTTGAGGCATAGGGAACTAGGGGCCTGTTAAGGTGTAAAATGAATATTAAAACTAAGAAAATGGAGATTTAAACCCCATAGATAAAATAAATGACTCGTCATATTGGGTAAGCTATGTGAGGTAGTAACCCATAGGGATCCTTGGTGGATCGATTGATGTTGTGTGGTAATTTGGGCCCTTGTTGTGTGCTGAAGGGGCACCTATAAGGTTAAGTCTTATTAAATAATGAGAACGGTTAATGTGTATCTTCATAAATATGCTAATAAATAAATAAGTTCAACGGGGAGCTATAATAAATGATAGAAACCATAAGGTAACGGTAAGTGTGTTAGAGTTGTGTGTGGTATAATCCTTACGTCGAGGTTGTATATTGTGTGGTGACTAGGGTCCTTGTTGTGTGCTGATGAGACGCCTAGATAATCGAGTCATCCCTTGTTGTTGGGATTTGTATACCCTACAGTGTGTTGCAACACCTTAAAGATTTCTAAATGTAGGATCCTGATGTTATGTGGATGAGGGCCTCGTTCAAAGATGCTTGATGAGGAATCTCGAGCATGGATATAGGATCCCGATGCTATATGGACACGGGCCTTATCCCTTTGAGTATAGAATCCCGATGCTTTATGGACGTGGGCTTTACTCGTAGTGTAGGATCTTGATATTTTGTGGACGCGGCCTCCTTCGAAGTATACGATCCTGATGCTTTGTGGGTGCGAGCATCACTCCATATTTTATGGTTATGACGTTTTGTGTTTCACTCAGATGATCTGGTGGGATCCCGAGTAAGTTTGGGCTTCGTGAGCCATGTATGATGGTTTGCTATGTTGAGAGCATGTGTTTAGGCGGCCAGCGGTAGCGCCACATGTTTATTTATTTCTTCTTATTGCTCGTAGTAGCTTGCATGCTTATGTTTATGATTAGCATGAAGTATAGTAGAGTAGATATGCACCACTGAGCTTTGTAAGCTTAGTGCTCGGAATTGTTGTTTCCGTGCATAGGTTGATCGCGGGATCAATGAGCACTGTCTGTATGGGATTCCAGCAAGCAGCGTTGTCAGAGTATGATACCTGTATTTAGTGGGCTGTGTATTCATAGAACCTTACGCGTATAAGTCTGTAATCTTTATTTTGAAATTGTATTAATCAAGTCAAATATTTAATTGTTTTATTTAATTGTAGCTCTTTTGTAAATGTTTTAATCACACATATATTTATTTTGATTTGTAGGTTTTAAATATCTTTGGTAATTATTTTATTTGGGCTAAACCATGTTAAGAAATCTTATGATTTTGATTTGGGCTTTAGGCCCAAATATGACATATGGGTCGAGGGTGTTACAGTCTGAGTGAGAATGATACATTGAAAAAGCAAGTGAAAGCTATAGAAAGCATTATTTAAGAGTACAGAACGAAGATTTTGGTTCTCAAAGATATCAACGAAGGGGAAATGACTATTGGTTTACTCAGCTTAGGGACAATGCCAGAAGGTTCCAAGAACGAGATGAATTTGACAAGAGCGTCATGACCCAGATACAAGACGTAGCTAAGCATGTGATGATGTTAGCTGCGAAAGCTACAGCTCTTTGCCAATACGTTAGGCCAGTGGGAAAAGTGGGACCAAGACTCTCATGGTTGATTGAAGAAATCAAGGAGCTGGGTGCTCGGGCTGAGATGTATTCATAGAAAAAGTCAAAATCTATTGTAATAAGGACCTTTGGCATCCAATAAGAACTACTTCTAGAGCAATACCTTAATAGAATCGATGGCCCTTCGCCTGTATTCATGCATTTGCATTTTGTTTGTTTGTTGTTTGTTTGCATTGGTTTATGTTTTTACATCATTACATACATTCATACATAATAAAAGAACTAATTATGGTAAAATTTGAAAAATCTAAAAAAAAAGAAGAAAGTTTCGCATAAGCACGATACCCAAGCAATGGTCATTGAAGACATGTCGTCAGCTTCAGAATTGAACTGCAAGAATACGCAAGGTTGTTGGGACGTTGTTACCCAGATAGCAGTCATGTTAGGGTTTTGGGACCCATATAAAGACAATGCAACTGATAGCATCGAAGCCCTGCTAGGAATTGACTATGCTTACTTTGGGAATCAAGGAAAGAAATATGACGAGTACCTTGTAGCCTGAACAACCTCAGCAGTAGAATCTTGTCGGGAGGTAGACTAGATGATTTTTGCTAGAATTTACCCATGCTTTCCTGGAATAATGATCAATGATTTACCTGGAAAATGGTGGAATCATACCTAGAACCAACCCTTTTGCTTTTTCCCGCAAGCATTAGGGATCTTTTGGAAGGGATTCTATGTTATTCTACTTGTGTAAAAGATGCATTCCCTCTAATTTTCTCAAGTGGAAAACATTTAATTTTTTTATGCATTTCATCTTCATCTATTTCCCTTCCAAACTGCATCCTATTGGCAGAGCCCATAGTTTTGATTGTATGAATGATTCTAGAATCTAATCCCTAGATAGAAGGGCAATAAAGTGTGTTCAGGATTAATGAAAAAATCCTATTTTGAGTGAATTTACCTTTTAGACATTGTTGTTTAGGGTTTTTGAATAAAGTGATAACTCTAAAACATCTACCAACTGAAGACAGCTTCTCTTAGATGATATTTGTATGTGAAATGACATTTGGCATACCTTCATTTCCCTTCACGAATAAGAAAAAAATCCTTTGTGGTCCTCTTTAAGCCAGATATTTTTTTTTTGTGATTGAAACTGGGGGGCAAAAAGGATGAAAGGTTGTCCGTAAGCAAGAAAGAAAACATATCAGATCAAGTTGAATGTCCTAAATGAAAGGACAACAAGCAAAAGGAAAGCAAAAAAGTGAAAAAAAAATAAAGGGAAGAAATGAAAGCTGGAATACAAAGGAAAATTTGAAACAAGAGAAAAACATATGTGGAATCCTTCATATGAGACACGTGTCAGAAAAGGAAATAAAATCTAGGGTGAAAACCCAAAATGAGAAGTCTAGAGTGATCCATAGAATAAAAGAATAGAGATTTCATCAAAAAGATTGATCCTTGGTTTAATCACCCTTAAACATGTGTTTAAGCCTATATATCTTTTTTTGTAACCCGAGCCTAGCCTACATTACAAGCCTTTAAAGACCATTTTGATCACACATGATTATCTGAGAAAAGGAGTTTGTTTGCAAAACACATTCCGCCTTATTGAGTTAACCTTTCTTTAGAGACTTCAAAACTATTAATGTCTGATTGAGATGAAAAAGAGGGAATATTGAAATTTGGGGAGTTGGTGAGTTAAACAGAGCCACCTAAAAATGGGACACTATATGGTTGATGGATTCGTGAATCATTCATACTATGAATTTTGGAGCATCTGACTTTGCTTTCTTTCTTTTCATGTTTGCCGTGACTTTTTTCCTTTGAGAACAATGAGAACAGTTTTACAGACATTTGAGGAGATGTCCAGTGATGTTAAAGCTTTCATTCAAGCTTCTGGGAGGATGTGAGAGATTCTGTTCCCTCAACCAGACAAAGGCCAGAAGAGTATTGAAGAATATGAGGATAAAAAGTCAGTCCTCCCAACAAGATAACTGGATTGAGTGAGCAAATGTGCAAAGCTCAGATATTTTCTCTAAAGCAAAGAGATGCAAATAATAAAGAGCTAGCATGGTTGTCTATCTGGGTTGAACAAGCAAATGCACATGAAAGCAAAGAGGAACCCCCCCCCCAAAAAAAGGAAAAGAAAATAAAAGAGAAATTTTAATAAAACACAAAAAGAAAAAATGAAAGAAATGAAAGAAAAAAGGGACATGCATTCGTGTGTTGGGCATCCCTAGGAGCATACTTATCATAATCATAGTATTTGTTAAAGTTTGACAGGTATGGAATTGCTTATGCATGAGGAGAATAGAACCCGTCAATCAGTTCAGGCGTAATAGGAATAGAATTGCTTATCTATTCGAGCATGAGGAGAATAGAACCCTGTAGCGACTTTTTTGAAAATCACTAAAAATTTAATAGTTTTAAAAAATTGGATTTCAGTGAAAATTAAAAAAAAAAACTTTTTTGGGGTTTTTGAAATATTTGATTTTTAGGTTTTTTAAAACAAAATGACGGTGAAAATAGTTAATAAAAAATTGAAAATATTTAAGAATATTTAAAAATGGGGAAAGTATTTAAAAATATTTAAAATGCTTGGAAAAATGTTGGAAATTTTTTTAAAAAGTTTGAAAATAAAATGTGGTGGAAATTTTAAAAAATATTTGAAAAGGAGGGGATTTTATCGTCCTTTTGAAAATAAAAATTATGGAGTCGCCACTGTTGTTTTAAATGGGCTAGACCGGGCACCAAAAATGAAACCAGAGATTCGATTGAAAATGGGTTCGGGAGTCGATTACAGATGGGGAAGGATCAACACCCCCACTCCGCCAAAAATTGGTACCCAAAAAATTAATTACCGCTTTTTAATATTGAATTTTCTAAATTAAAGTGACATTTAAATTAGAATCCAGTTATACATGCGAATAAATTTTAATGGTACGTTTATTCGAGAATAAACCGAAGAGCTACCATCACTAAGTTTAATACTAGCCTCGTTCATCCTCGAATAAACAGACACCGAATTGACAATTTAATAGGTCAAGATGCAACATAAAACACGGCATGGTAAATATATAACGACATGAAACTACATAGCATACATGTATAAACAAATAAGAGTTGTAATGTACATGCATATAAGACAACATAAACCATAACATAAGCTTAAAAAAAACAATGAAAATATATATGTACTATACTGTTGAAAGTAATATGTATGTACAATATATGGTTAAAAACAATATATATATATACACTATGTACTACGAATACATATGTGAAACCAATTAATATATTACTGCATAGTAATAAAGCTATGTATATATATTATATAATACAGCTGTACCATATGTGAAGGAAAGCCACGAAACATAGGGATGCAAAAATTATGGGAAAACTAAAGGGAAAAAAACGGTAATTAAAAGCATAAAAAGGAAACATGGCATTTAATATAAAAAAAAACTCCAAAAAATGGGAATAAAAAGTAAGAATGTAACTTAAAATGCGGTCCTTCAAGTAAAAGGATATATATATGTATAAAGAAACTATACAAGAAATAAATATGTATATATATTATACTACATGCTACGCAACCTATATTATATACGCCACATATTATACATATATATATAAGGCCAAAATATATGTATATACACGTTACTACAAACAAGGCAACCACTATTATCATTTAATATATTAATGGAATAAGGCATTGGAATGCAACCGACAATTATGGATATAAAAAAGCAAAAAGAATAAAACTTAAAAGGCAATACTAATAAAATAAAAACTAACAGCGTAAACTAAGGTAATGCATAAATTAAAGGAACGTAGGGAGAGAATGAAAGCTGCAAATAAGGACCAAACTGAACATATACGAAATTAAAGATCGAAATTGAAAGAAAAGAAATAGGAAACAAAGGAACAAAATGAAACATTTTGAAAATGTTCAGGGACCGCGGAAAGAAATAATTTAGGGCGGAGGTCCTTAAGTACGTAATAAAACCATGTTCTTTTTTTGTACTAGGTATAAATACCAAATGGAATAAACAAGTTTCATTTCTATCTTTATTTTGAAATCAGATCAAAAACAAAATCCCCATTTTCTCTGAATTGTTCTTCAGGAACTCAACCTTTATTCCGAAATTCGGCGGCCCTCCGTCGTACCGGCCACCATTGACCACCGGCGAACTCAAACTTTAACCCCCAAGATGACCCTTTTTCTTTCATAAACCCGAATCAACTCTTTGATTTCCAAAAAGGAACCATTATTTATTCAAAATCTCTGAAAACCGAAAACAAAACCTTGCTTTCAAAGCCATGACCGTTTATCATCGGAGACGACGGCCTCAACCACCCAAACCGCAGTAGATTTGAAGATTAAGGTATGGAACCCTAACCCTTTTCTCTTAAAAAACCTTTCAGATTTAAAATCTCGGCCCTATTTTGTAAAAATAAAACCGATGTATTCCTAATCGGTTCACCCCATGAAGCCTAAGAGACCAGATGGGGCTTGTTACCGATGAGAGGCCCTCCGTCACTACCAAACGAAGGTAAATCCCCCTTTTCCTCTTCGTTTTTATTATACATGCAAAAGTAAAAAAATACCTTGAACTGTTTTTTTTTTGTATTTCCCTAGAGAAATCCCCAATGGGTTACATGTGAGTTTGGGTTTGGCTATATAGCCAGAAATTACAAGAAAGAGAATAAATTCGAAAATGAAAAACTCAAATGGTTGTTGTTATCCCTCATCTAAAATTGTGGGCTTGCCCATTCTGAAAATGTCTGATATTATGGCTGGTTTCTATTTTTATTGTAGCATTGCCTCTGAAAAGTTTGATCTTGCTGTTTTTGTTATATGTGGCCTCTGATTTCTGAGATTTTGTTTTTGTTTGCATAATATGAGGCTCTAACGGCTTTATTGTTTCAATATTCCCTTTTGGGAAAAAAATCTAATAACCACCCCCTTTGAATTACATTTGGAAAAATACTCTCATTCTGCACACATAAGCACACTTCGCGTTTTTCACAACGCGAATTGCAAATTCGCGTTCAATGAAATGCAAATTTTGGCCAATGTGGCACCGTTTTTCGTATAATCGCTTATTTTAATTGGTTAATATAACTCGCGATAAATCACACGAAATGGAATGAAGTTATCGTGACAGAGAATCTCAAAGAACTCGCGTTCAATGGAACGCGAGTTCGTCGTGTAATTGCTGAATATGCATGGATTGATAGGCATGTTGTAGGTGAATTTGCACTGTGTTGGGTGATAATTTTTCTTGTTATTGAACATCGATGTCGTACTATGGATTCATCTCTGTAAAACGGTGTAAAAATAATCCAATATAAGGTATTGGAACGTTGCAAAAAAGTACATTAAAATGCTATATAGCCTTGATTTTGTGCATTGAGTAACATCAAAACAAGTGTGGTAGGCATGTTTTAGGTGAATTTGCACTGTGTTGGGGGATAATTTTTCTTGTTATTGAACATTGACGTCGCACTATGGATTCATCTCTGTAAAATGGTGTTTAGTATAAGGTATTGGAACGTTGCTAGAAATTGCGTTAAAAGCGCTATATAGCCTTGTTTTTGTGCATTGAGTAACATCAAAACAAGTGTCGGTAGGCATGTTTTAGGTGAATTTGCATTGTGTTGGGGGATAATTTTTCTTGTTATTAAAAATCGACGTCGTACTATGGATTCATCTCTATAAAATGGTGTAAAAAGAACCAGTATCAGGTATCCGAACGTTGCTAAAAATTGCGTTTAAAACGCTATATGACCTTGTTTTTGTGCATTGAGTAACATTAAAACAAGTGTCGCTAGGCATGTTTTAGGTGAATTTACACTTTGTTGGGTGATAATTTTTCTTATTATTGAACATCGACGTCGTACTATGGATTCATCTCTATAAAACGGTGTAAAAATAATCCAGTATAAGGTATCCGAACATTGCTAGAAATTGCGTTAAAAACGCTATATGACCTTGTTTAAATATTGCATTGAAAATGCTATGTTGTTATTTTTTTTATCATGAAGAACATGGAAACAAATGGTCGGCATGCATGTGTAATTCGATTTTTGTATATTATATCAGATTCTCTCGCCATTGTTTACAGTTAGAAGACCATAAAATGCTATGGAACTCTTTCCTTTTATAATGTAAACATTACAATTAGAAGAACAACTAGTTGATTCGAGGCCCTGTCCTAAGAGGACATTTTCTCCTGTCGTGTCCAGGGTTCCTACATTTTGTACACAGCCTACGTTGCCCTATCTGTTCTTTTGGAACCATATCCTCGGCACAATGAATCCTAGTTGAGCACGAGCGACCTTTTTTGTTGCGTCGCTAGAAAATATCTGGACGTGTCTTAGGTTCATCATCAACTAATGCATGATCATGTTCATTTTTTATAGGAGAAAACTCGTTGCGGTATACCTTGAAAAAAATTTCAAGTCGGTATACTAGATTAATGAGTGTCATTGCGTCGAAATGAACAGATGCATATGCAGCAAATGCGTGCGCACACGGGTACTTGAAAGTCTAAAAACATCCGCAGTCACATGTTCTTCGTCGTAGGTTAACAACGTAATTGTTCTGCATGATGCCTTCGAGCAGGCGCAAATATTCAGTAACCTGAAAGATGTGTTCGTGACGGGAGAATCATATAGCACCCATAGTGTTTGCGTGCGACATGGATATCTAAAATGTTTGCTGGAGATCTGGATGGAACTTGTGGCCACCTTCCATCCATTTCATTGCTTGTTTTCCCAAGGTTGCAAAAAGGGTAGCCAGTCGATAATATGTCACCTTGACAACGGATGTGATAGGTAAATGACATGTTCCTTTCAGAGACGAATTGATCGTCTCAGCCAAGTTCGTTGTCATGTGGACATATCGATCCCCAATCATAACATCGTAGCCATTTCTCCCTCAGGATATTAACGATATAATTATATCCATATATATTCCTTAATTACAACTCCTCAAACTCATCAGCTCGGTGTGCGTTTCCTATTAAATAAAAGATTAAATAATTAATAAGAAATAATACTAAATGGCATGACAATGGATATCATTTTGATAGTGAAAGGCTTACCCATACGAAGAACCATTATACGCTCATCATCATTCTTGTATCCTGATAGTAGTTGGCAACAATGCGTCGCAAACAGTACCTATGATAAATTAATGGAGGTCCTCAAGACGGGCCCAATTTCATGATGGATCCCCAAATCCCTCTGCCTCTGTCTAAAATAATACATATCCTGTCTGGTTTTTCTCGTAGAACACGGCGCAGGACATGTCTGCGCAGATTGGTGAGAAAAACGTCCACGATGTGATATCTTCCTTTTTAACAATAGCGAATGCGACCAGAATACATTTTTTATTTCCATCTTGTACAACTTCCAGTAGTAAAATCTGTGTGTACCTGCCATACAAGAAAGTTTCATCGATCTGTACCATCGGCGTGCAGTGGCAGAAAGCTTTAACGCATTGCAGAAATATCCAAAAAAGGCAAAAAAATTGGCACTCTCAAAGAACAACCTGATCGTTGTAGTAAGATGGCACTGTCTCAAGTTCCACGACTGTTCTTGGGTTGTATTTTTGCATCAGCTTCAGCCATGCTCGCAACTCATTGTATGATTCCTCCCACTGGCCATATAGTTGTTGGATGGCGCGATATCTTGCATACCATGCCTTATCGTATTTAACTGTATATGTGAATTGAGATTTAATGGAAGCTATACATACGGACACAGATACACGTGGATTAGCTTTCATGAGTGGAAGGAGATGATCACAAAGCACGTACACATCTAAGTTCGGATGATCTTGACTCAAGCTTCCAACGGAGCATGTATGAGGTCCGTTGTATTTGGTTATCCTCCATAGGTTGTTCAGCCTCTTCAATCGCGAAACACGGACCTTCTAGTGACATCCTTCGGACTTGTGGGGGCATTCTGTAATATATTTGTCGGCTTCAGTTTTCCTCACTGTGGAAGTAACTGATCTGTGTATGTTGTAAGGCTTAATAGCAGTTATCGCCAGTTTTTTATCTTGAAGACCATTCCACGACGTAGTTCCCCCTTATTTCGTTTAGTGTAATTCTCCTAGAAATTCAGTAGCGTTAAATCCTTCCATATCTACTGTTGTTAAGTGGGATAGTGGTTCGTAATAGGATACGCTACTACTTGTTGTAGTATAACTGTGCCGGGCAACCATTTCCACAAGTTCAGCTTCGTTATCATCGTCTATATCTTCTTCTGCCTCATCCTCTGTATCATCCTCTGTACTGATGGGATCGTCAAGGTCTGTTGGTTCTTCTGGAAATAAACCCATCTTGTCACCATCTGGCCCAACCTCCATAAGTGGTTCTTCATCAGAATTATCCTTGTCAAAGTTGTATAGTTCTGCTTCATCAACAACTTGTACCCTGCTATGTACTGTACCGCTAACCTGATCACGAGAGCGCTGATAGGGCCTATATCCAATATCTGGCGGGTTAAACTCTTCAAGGTACGACGGCCTAGTGGATGATGATGGACCCACAATAGGGATATAAGTCGAATGCCTCCTAGATAAAAAAATCATCGAACGAATTGAATTCTTCATGGGAGTACGGCATCATAGATGACGATGGCTCGACACCACCACTGTAAGGATTGTATGGTGACTCTTGGGTTGGTGGCAGGTTCAGGTCTAAGTCAAACCCGGCGACGTAAGAATGCTTGGCCTCGATGCAGACGATGATGCTGGCTGGTCATCGCTCGTATTTAGTAAGTTGATTTCTTATCACAAACTTGATGTGGGGCTATGAACATTTGGGTCGAAGTCAAGATTTGCGTGTAGCCAATTTGGAACCACAGTGTTGCCTCCTACATTTCGTTCAAAAAATGTTACAAACAGCTCAAGGTCCCATCCCATGGAAAATTGGGTATGGGTATCGATCATCAGTTGTACAACTTCATCGTCCAGAACATCGAATATTAAGAAATACAATGGATCTAACGAAGATGGCAGTCGATACCTCAGTGAATAAATTTCCCTCCTAAAAGCAACCTTCTGTGATATCGTTCGCTTTAACCTTTCAAATGTTACTCCCCTCAGAATTTGTAGCGAAATAGTATTGCTGGACTGAAACACGACACCGATTTCGATATCAGGAATCATCTTACCGTCGTAGTATACTATTGCAGCAACTCTTCTTGCCATTTTTTAAAGAAATAAGACGTTTATATAATTTTTGAGTGAATACTGATGCATCAAAATGTTCATCCGTTTAATCAGGGTATTTATAGTAAGGACAGATGGGTCATAATGAGGTGATGTTTCCTCACCTGATGGTTTCCAAATTCGCATCCTGCAAAACACGAGTTATAGTACATGTCAGTAAATTCGCGTTTGATAGAACGCGAATTTGGGTCAGGATTTCTGAAAGGATTCTTGACCTGTCAGGCATTCTGATGTTTCGGAAATCTCGCGCTCATCAGGACGTGAATTTAAGACATATTCGCATTTTATAGAACACAAGTTTCTTTTTCATTTGGCAATATTAAAGGCTTTATTGTTTGTTGAATATTCCTTTTTCCCAAAAATATATCGTGCATGCAGAATGGGGGGTATTTTCCAAATGTAGTTAAAAGGGGGTGGTTATTAGGTTTTTTCCCCAAAAGAGAATATTGAAACAATAAAGCCTTTTGTATATGAACTTTTAAAAACTTAAAATATATTTATTTTTATTTAGTCATGTTTGTTATCGACTCAGTAAATAATTATTTGAACAAAAGCGATTGAAAAAAATAAATGTGAAATAGGTACCACGCAGAAATTAATGTGCACTATTAAAACTCAAAATATAATTTATAAGGTTACATTTATATTTATATAAATACTACAACTCAAATTTTTATATACTACTTTAAAAAGGAAAAAATTAACTAATGGTGCCTATGTCCACCGGTACCACAACTCGGTGGACGCCGAGGTCGATCGGGATTGTGTCGACACCGAAGGGGCTGAACTTCCTTCTCATCATCACCATCATCGTCTTCATCATCACCGCCCTCATTTTCGGTTCCATCTCCAACCGTACCACTCGTTCTATCTGGCCCAATTATAAAGAATAGGGACTGCGGTGGTGTTTGCTGAACAAATCTGGGCCCAAAATCGGCCGGCCATCGTTGAAACGGATAAAAAGGTACATAGACTGGAGGCAAACTCGATGTACCACTCATTATTGCCGAAAATGGTTCGAGGGGTTGCCAACAACAGGTGTAAAAAAACTGCTGTCGGATTCAGCGGATGAAACGATGAGTGTATAGAGTGGGTAAAAGGCTGTGGTCGGATCGGTTGGGTGACCTGCAATGGTGTTGGCACTGAGGAGGCTGAAGCATTTCTTTTCATTGACGATAAAGCAGTGCCAGAAGTTGAACGTGCCCCCTTCGTATGTTCAGTCCGCGGGCGGTTACGTTGCATACACTCAATAATGATCGCCTGCTCCTCTAGAGTCAAAAGATTTGGCTTCCCATTCACCAAGTACCACGAAAAGTAATCATGACTAACCATCGTATCGAACATTACATATTCACGAATGGGCTACCGTTGCAGATGTTATATTTCCCTCCACTGAGCAATCCACTTTACGTGCCTTACGGACCAATTCACCTAGCACGCAATATTAAAAAAGTTTTATTCTTCTTTAAATCAATATAAACTTCGTTCAAATTGATAAAAAAACATTAAACCAATTAACTTTATTGTACCTCGAGCTTTCCTTGTCGAGTTAGCCTATGTAATTCGTCAAAATTTGGAGGGTTCAACGGGATTCTTTGGATGCAACCAAGCTGTCGTAAGACGCGATCGGTTGGATGTCACTCAACTGTTGAGTAAAAGATGAGTGGTACCATCGACGTCCAAGCACTCTTCGTCCCCTCTGAAAATTCTGGGAGGCATTCGTAGATACTCGGATCCGCGTACGATGTCCACAAAACTGTACAATTTACAATTATAACTTAAATTGATAAACTTTATTTTAAATATTTACATCAAATTCAATATTAAATTCAAACTCCAAATATTTTACCTCATTCTTGGATTCATTTTCAATGTCATGTCTGATAGCCTTCAGACCTTTCGCCAGACCAACATGGCTTAAATTACCGCTCCACCTATAGAACAACCAACATAACTTTAATATTAAAAAATGGCTACCAAAAAATTATTAGTTTTTTTTTTAAAAATATTTTTCCTTACCTCCGGCATAGTGGAAAAATGTAAAGACTCAGCACGCTCAATTTAGGGCGTAAAAATGACATTCTGAACCACGCCCAAGACTGCAAGAAAAGAAGACAACCTCCAATGTCGTGCTTCTCGGGATTTTGTGGTCTTGCACAACTCTCTAAACAGAAATGCTAGTACCGCCGATCCCCAGCTCAGTTTATCGGCTTCATCAAAGTCTTGCAAATACCGCAGCCACATGTGTACTTTGTTGCGAGATTTGTCCGGCACCAATTTCCCGCCAATTATTTGTAAAATATGCGCGCGAGCATATGCCTACAATAAAAAACTATATTTAAATATTAAAATTTATTTTTTCAGTAATATTCAAAAAAATATTCTTTACCATTCTCATTTTCACGTTCGCGCCCTCCGGTAAATGGCTATAATTTTCTCCCAGCCACCGAAGAAACATAGCGCCACCATCCATCTAATTTGGCGCAGCCCCTAGCAACTCGAAACAGAGCCCACACTAGTCACCACTACTGTGACCGGTAATAGCCTCTCCATCTACCGACAGACCCAAAATATACGACACGTCCTCCAAGGTTATCGTTGCCTCACTGCACGGAATGTGGAATGTGTGTGTCTCCGGCCTCCACATTTCTACAAGGGCGTTGATCAAATCAACATCTAATTTTGCACCGCCAATAATTTTAAATACATGCAAAAATCCAACCCTCACAATATATTCTTCTACACGCGTATCGGGTCCATTCGTCATCCGAGTGATAAAGACTTCGAGACAACGTTCCATCTCATCCTAAAAAAATAAACATCCACACCTTAATTTCAATTTTAAACTACTGTGTTTTTTTAAAATTAAACTAAACCAAATATGAAAAATTAAATTTAAAATAAATAAATAAAGCTTACATTTTTTTGCCAAAAATCAAAGACGTGTTTATGATCCAACCTTATGAGGGAGCCCTCAATTATCGCAAATCTGAAATATTACAGAAAGGATTCAGAGAGAATTTTTTTTGTTTTGGTGTGATTTTTGTGGGGTATGAGGGGTTATTTATACTAGAACCCGCGTCGGTTCAAATGTGTGTTTAAATGAGTTCGCATTGTTTCAGACGATAATTCATTGAATATACAGAAATACGCGTTTCATAGAACGCGAATTCCTCTTTGTGTCAGACTCGATTTCAATGAATTTGCAGAATGCATGTTTCGTACAACGCGAATTTATCTGTTATTTCAACGTGGTAATTAATTTTCAACCGTTTCGTTTGACTGCGATAAATACCGGACGGTTTATCTCATTGAATACGCGTTCTACCAAACGCGGATTCATTTTACACCATTTTAAAATAAAGTTAACGGATAAGACATGCCACATCAGACTGAATACGCGTTTCGTTAAATGCGTATATTGAATCTGCATTTTGCAGAACGCGAGTCCTACTTATGTGTGCTAAATGGGGGTATTTTTTCAAATGTACTTTAAAAGAGAGTAGTTATCCGATTTTTTTCCCGAAAGGGAATATTGAAACAATAAAGCCGGCTCTAACATTGTTGTTGATGTTGTTGCATGTATCGCGGCCAGAGGGAGGATGGAACCAGCAAAGAACGATTGTGGCAGCTAGATCGCGCGTGGGAATCTGAGGAGTCTGGGTGTGCAGCACTCACGTGAGCAAATAATCTGAAGAGGTTGCCTTGCCGGGCGCATGGCACGTGGGGGAACTCCATAGGTTTCTTCTGAAGCAATCTGATCCATCAGATCTGACGGTGATGATGCAGCTGGGTAGGGAGAAACATTAGGGTTAGGATATTAGGCCTTAGGGTTTATTATTTGGGCCCTAAACGAGTCTAACATATGTAATGATAATTAATTTTTTAGATTGTAAAATGTAAATGGACTTTAATGCTTATTAGAGACTTGGGCTTTTTATTTAATTATATTGTTTTTCAATAATTTGGTTTAATAATAATTATATAATATATAATAGCATAATAATAACATAACATATGAAATAGTAATAGTATTAATAGCAATGAGTAATAATAATTAATATTTATACTATCAAAACAAAAATAAAGGTAATAATACTTAATAGTGTTTGGGTTTTGATAATTATAATAATTAACAATAACATATAATACTAATATAATAAAAAAATAATAGTAATAATAGTAATTAAGTCCAAGTTATCAAATTAAAAAGAACCCGAACAAAATTAGTGATCACAAACTCGTCTATTCGTTCAGGCATAAGAAGAATGAAATTGCTTATCTATTCGAGCATGAGGAAAATAGAACTCGCCTATCCGTTCAGGCGTGAAGAGAATAGAATCTACTTATCTATTCGAGCATGAGGTGAATAAAACCCGCCTATCCGTTCAGGCATGAGGAGAATGGAACTTGTTTATCTATTTGAGCATGAGGAGAATAGAGCCAGCCTATCCGTTCAGGCATGAGGAGAATGTAACTTGCTTATCTATTCGAGCATGAGGAGAATAGAACTTGCCTATCCGTTCAGGCATAAGGAGAATGAAACGTGCTTATCTATTCAAGAATGGAGAGAATAAAGCACGCCTATTCGTTCAGACATTAGGAGAATGAAACCAGTTTATCTATTCGAGCATGAGGAGAATAGAACCCGCCTATAAGGCATAAGGAGAATGAAACTCGCCTATCTGTTTAGGCATGAGGAGAATGGAACCTGCATATCCGTTCGGGCATGAGAAGAATGAAACATGCTTATATATTTGAGCATAAGGAGAATAAAACCCGCCTATCCGTTCAGGCATGAGGAGAATAGAACCTACTTATCTATTCGAGCATGAGAAGAATAGAATCCGCCTATCCGTTTAGGCATGAGAAGAATGGAACCTGCTTATCTATTCGAGCATAAGGAGAATAGAATTCGCCTATCTGTTTAAGTATAAGGAGAATGGAACATGTTTACCTATTCAAGCATGAGGAGAATAAAACTCGCCTATCCATTCAGGTATGAGGAGAATGGAACCTGCTTATCTATTCGAGCATGAGAAGAATCGAACCTACCTATCCGTTCAAGCATTAGGAGAATGGAACTCGTCTATCCATTCATGCATGAGGAGAGCGAAACCTTTATTTTTTAGCACAATGCCTATCCGTTCAGGTGCGAGGAGAATGGAACCTTGTTTGCCATCGATGAAAATTAGTGTCTTTTGTTTTTTGCTCTATCCATGTTTCACCGGAATAAGCAAAGAGGGGCAACCGTTAAATGTTATACAGCTAAAATGATAACGGAGAAATTGTTAGACTCCCGCTTTGACCAAAAAATATATTAGACATCTAAATAATTATAGTTTGAACACTTATTTTTATATTAAGCCTAAAAAATATTAACATTTTTTTAAAAATAATAGATAATATAATATAGGGAAAACTATATATTGGATACCTATCTTTACCCGTTGTTGTCACTAGATTTTCACCCCGCTTTATTTATTTATTTTTATCATGGTATTATTATGTAATATAATACAGAACCCAAAAAATATAAATAATAAAAAGCGTACATTCTAATTTTAAAATAAAACCCAAAACAACAATAGCCCATTTGGCCCAAATATTAAAACCTAATTAATTTTTTATTTACCCACGTGCAGTCAATTATTAATTATTGGATCGAAATTGGATCTAACTGTTCATATTGGATCAAGAAGAGAGCCAGCTCTACATGTGCATGTGGCCCCCACTTATCGGGCCCACAACCCTGTAGACTCCCCCATCTCCACGCGCTTGCCTAGCCGCACCTGCGCCATCTCTATGCGCAGCTTGTTCCTGACCTGCACATTTGAAATTGAATCAAATTGATTCAAATGGAAAGAGGTGGGGAGATCCACCACGTCCAGCTAATTGGAATCAAAAGAGGAAATAATTGGTGGAATTGGGTCTGCAAAACACCCAGCAAAGGCAAAAAAGGGGCATGTCCATAATCGAATATCAAATCAAAATTTGGGGAATAATTTCACCCAAATTCTAGGGATTATTTCCGTTTTTTCATGTAATTATGGTAGTGAAAGTCCTATATAAACAATTGTAAATCCCTTGTAATTTACGAGGAAAAAAACCCAAAAAAATTGTACTACCAATTGTTCAAGAAGAATACAAGAATCAAGCATATTTAGGTATTCTTTACCTTTTTTTTCTTTCTATTCTTTATGTTATGTTTCGAATATGTAAAATAGAGGTATAGTGCTTACCTTGCATCAAACCACCGTCGCCGGAATTTGAGTAAAGGTCGTGGCCGGATTCTGGAAATTTTAAAGTGGGAGGGGGAGATTCGAATTTTTTTTAAAAAAAGGGAGAAAAAATTTTCAATCGATTTTGGTATTTTAAAAAGCAGATTCGAAAAGGATTATTTTTTGACTGACCGCCACCGTCAGACGGCGGCCGGCGCGAAGGTTTATTCTTTATGTTCTTCATCATAAAAAACATGGATGAACATTTGAGAGAAAATTAAAAAGGGCTTTTTGATCAAAAAATTTTAAAGGGAAAAATGGAAAGTGTTTGTAAAAAGTGGATTTTATACCCCACATGTTTTAAATTAAAATGGGTAAATTACGCTCATTAAATCCCTCCGTCCCACTTTTATTTTCTCCGCAAGATATCAAATTTTCATTCATTTCAATCTAGTCACAGTTTTCCACAAATTTAGCCTTTATCTTTATTTCGTTTTTTAATTTGGTCACTTTTTACTTCTTTTCAATTCGTTTTTTTTATTATTAATTTTTTAAATCTATTTCCCTATTAATTAAGTTTTTTTTATTTGTAAAGTTTTATAAAATCGGTTCGTGTATCGAGTGTTAACCCGATCCGGGAAACATACATTTTTTTAAATGATCGGATTTTGCTTTTTTCCTTGTTGCTCACCTAATTACTTTCTTGTATCCGTTTAATTTCATGTAATCTTTTTTATGTTTTGGTAATTATTTTTCTCAATGTTTTAAAATGCTAGTCTCTTTAATTAAAGCTTTAGTGTAGGCAAAAAAACCCTAGGTTTAGGTTCTTGAAATCCTAATTAGAGCCTTAAAGTTTTATAAAAATTTTCTTCACATCAATTTAATAAAACACACTTAATTACGTTTGATCCCCAATAGATAAAATTTACTTAGGCAACTCCTTAGGTTAATAATCACTAACATAGGATAAATAAAAGCTTCAACACATTAATTATCTCTAACTGCTTATTTCAAAAGTGAAACCTAATCAATGCGGTGTCTTATTAAAAGGAGGTGTCGGGTTAGCGCCAGAAATGTTGGCGGTGATTAGAGTTCACTCTCTAGATGATAGGGCCGTTAAAATGAAATTATATTCATAAATGGACAATAAATTAAATTTTATACGAACTTCAAATTCCGACATCAAAATGTTTTTTAATCAGCTAGGTATCCATTTTTTGACGCTGTGAGGGTGCTAATTTTTCCCCGCGCTTAATCGACTTCCGAACCAGTTTTTGTATTTTTCGCAGATCAAAAATGTTGTTTTAATGAAATAAAAAGATTTTATTAAATAAATCGTTTTAGGTGATCCAATCACATCATATAAAAAGATTGATGGCGACTCCATTGTTTTAGCTTTCATTTAAAAAATCATTTGGACCCCTTGAAAAGGTTACGACACCCGTGTTTTTGTTTTGGTACCTACCTATTTTTTTGGCAAAATGGTATCTAACGTTACGTTTTGTTTCTATTTTGGTACCTTACCATTAAAAAATTAACGACAGACTAACTATGAAAGAGAAAATCACATGTGGCAGGCTGCCACGTCATTTTCTCTCTCCTAATAAGCATGCCACATGTGTTTTTTTTCTCTCTTAGTCTGCATGCCATGTGTGCTTTTCTCTCTCCTAGTTAGCATGTTGTTAATTTTTTAACGGCGGGGTACCAAAATAAAAATAAAATGTAACGTTATGTACCATTTTACCAAAAAATAGTTGAGGTACCAAAACAATAACGGGGAATAGGTGGGGTACTATTTATGTAGTTTTCCCTATTCAATTTTACTAAGAGTTAAACCCAGCAAGTGTCCCAGTAGAAAAACGAATAATGTTTATTCTAGGAGACACAGGTTCAAATCGCTTTGTTTACATGATGTATGCGCCTTATCAAAGAGTTAAGAATATCTATAAACAAATATTACCTTATAATCACTCTAACGTGTCATTCAGCTAGACCAATTTTTTGTTGGTTATGTTCGTTAAATGATGACATATTTAATAAAGAACATACAATTATTAATTCAATGCATAAAAATCACACATAATACAATAAATATTAGCCTTAAAGTGATAATTACCTGTAAAATAATATATATATATATATATATATATATAAATGTTATTCGCAACTAATTCCATAGGCAAGAGATAATTTTTTTAGTTGCCAATATTCTTTGATCTGATTTTTCTTCTTCTTCTATAATTCTCTTAATTGTCATTAAAGATATTATGAGCTTCATTGTATTTTCTCACTAATATTTATATGTATTTTTTTGTCCTTGTAATCTTAGTTCGATTTATCCTATTGTTGTTGTAATAGATTGAACACAGATTTAAACATATGCAATATGTAAGTATGTTTTTTACATTTTGATCTATATAATTTAAATGTGAGTCAAGTAATATTTGAGCTTAATTTAACACATAAGCTAATGTATAGGTTAACAAAGAATTTGATTAATGAAATTCACTAATTGGTTGAGTGGCTAAGCATGCTCATATTGTTACGTTTTATATGGTTTTGAATCTCGACTTTTATCTTGGAAATATAATATTTTTTTACTTAATAAAAATAAATTTTGATACATATTTGTGTGTTGTTCTTGTTCTTGGAGACTGAACCCAGAAGGAACTGAACTGAATTGGCTTGGTTATTTATATTCATGGTTTTCTTCAAACAATGTTTCTACTTCTAGGAAGTTACATAGTGAGAGCTGAAAACATTTTCATCACGTTTACTAAGAAATGCAGAAATGTGCGTGGTCAGAAAATCTGTATTTATTATAGGGCTTATGTGTCAAATAAGTGTTCAAACTATACTTTATTTTTTCAAGATAGGTACCCAAAGTATTTTTCGGGCTAAGCAGGTGTCTAACGTTTTCAAAGTTACCGTTTAGGTGCACCTCCGTTAATTTACTTTTAAAAATCCTATTGACGGACGACATTCCTATCGTCAAAATAGAATCGAATTTGCGAAAGGAAAAAATAATTGACGTCAAACGACGGTCGATCGGTCGACGAACGACGCTCGAGTCTTGCGAAAAAAGAAGGAGGCTTCATTCTGTCACCGATAGCGTGATGAATGGCAACAACAGTGGCCGGATTTGAGGATCTAGAGATTTTGGAGTTATTTTGTAAATTTTACGAAATATAAGGATTTTTAAATGTAAGTTAACGGCGGTGCACCTAAACGGGTAACTTTAAAAACGTTAGACACCCACTTAGCCCGAAAAATACTTTGGGCACATATCTTGAAAAAAATATAATTTGGATACTTATTTAACACTTAAATCCTATAATATAATACAGATTTTCTGACCACACGCATTTATGCATTTCTTAGTAAACGTGATGAAAATGTTTTCAGCTCTCACCATCAGCAACTTCCTAGAAGTAGAAACATTGTCTGAAGAAAACCATGAATATAAATAACCAAGCCAAGCCAATTCAGTTCAGTTCCTTCTGGGTTCAGTCTCCAAGAACAAGAACAACACACAAATATGCACTGTGATAGTGCTTCAGAACCAATATAAAATCAACCAATCCAAATTTATTTTTTTATTAAGTAGAAAATATTACATTTCCAAGATAAATGTCGGAATTCGAAAACATATAAAATTTAATAACATGAGCATGCTTAGCCACTCAACCAATTACTGAATTTCATTAATTAAATTCTTTTGTTAACCTATACATTACCTTATGTGTTAAATTAAGCTCAAATATTACATGACTCACATTTAAATCATATAGATCAAAATGTAAAAACATACTTACATATTGCATATGTTTAAATCTGTGTCCAATCTATTACAACAACAATAGGATACTTAGATTACAAAGACAAAAAAAATATATATTAGTGAGAAAATACAATGAAGCTCATAATATCTTTAATGACAACTAAAAGAATAGTAGAAGAAGACGAAGAAAAATCAGATAAAAGAATATTGGCAACTAAAAAAACTATCTCTTGCCTATGGAATTAGTTGCGAAGAACATTATATATATATATTATTTTGCAGGTAATTATCACTTTAAGGCTCATATTTATTGTATGATGTGTGATTTCTATGCATTGAATCAATAATAGTATGTTCTTTGTTAAATATGTCATCGTTTAACGAACATAGCCAACAAAAAGTTGGTTTAGCTGAATGACACGTTAGATTCCTTAAGCAATGTCAATGATTTAAATTTCGTCGTTGTGAATAAAGAAAACTAAATTAAGAGGGTCGCCTCCATATTGAATCTTTATAAAATTTGATTCGAACTAGACAGTCAATAAATTAGATACAGATGGTTAAAAAAATGTCATTGCGAATACACACATGTTATTGTCCACCATTATAACTCTTGGTAAAATATTTTTTGAATAAACTAAAGGTGATTACAATGTAGTATATGTTCATAGATATTCTTAACCCTTTGACAAGGCGCATACATCATGTAGACAAAGCAATTTGAACTCGTGTTTCGTAAGATGAACATCATCCATTTTTTTACTGAGACACTTGTTCAGTTCAACTCTTGGTAAAATTGAATATTATAGAACCTCTAACATTTATAATCACATAACTTAAAATACAAGGGAAACACATTAATAATTACATATAGAAAAATGAAGAGAAAAAATTGAAGTGATAATTAAACAGTGGGAATGACATCCCATCATCTAAGAGGAAAAATGACATTATAGATAACGATACATTCACTCGAGAAGAATTCTTACTAATTAAACGTAAGAATATAATTTCATAAAAGATTATTAGAAGGGGTAATATTATTTTTCGTTAACTAAACGTACTCTAATATTAAACAACCACATGTGTATTTATATAAAAAATGGTAAATATATATTTCGGTAATTTAAATTGGTTTCGATGTGCAATTTGGTACTTATCTTTTTGTCCAATTAGGTACATGTATTTGTTTTGTTCTCCTTGAAAACGAGTCATCATCGTTGCTGATGTTTTAGTATATCACGGACCAAACTTTTTGGATCGAGACATTGTCGCAAGCATCAAATAAGGAGGTTGTGCCCAATGCAACATCTTGCTAAATGTGGCACAGCATTCGGAGAAAAGCGTGGACCAAACCTTTGTGACCGAGACATTGGCGCAAGAATCATCCAAAGAAGGTTTGCACGGTGTAACGAGCTTGCCAAGACCATCACACTTGGCCCGACACTTGGAGAATGCTAGAAAGCTCGCAAGCCCACAGGACTTAGCTAAATCCATGGAGGATTCATGAGGGTAATTTGGTCAAATCATCATCTATTTATTTGAAATATAATTTGTAGATAATGTTTGTGATAATTAGAGATTTGAATTGAGATTTGGTTAGATAAGATCAATCTCGGTCGTCGATGTAATTTAAACTGAGCTGTTGGATGTAGGGGAGTTCAACTATAAATAGACTCCTCACTTGTAAATCACTTCATTTATTCATTCACTTTGAGTAATACAAGAGGCATTTACTCTAAACTCTCTGAGTGTTCTTCATTGTTCTTGAATGTTCTTCGTTGTTCGTGTTGCCAATCTCTTTTTGTTGTTCTTTGATTAGCTTTCGCTTAGAATGATCTTTCATTCGAGGGCTTCATGAAGTGTTTGATCTTTCAGAGTGAGAATCCTAGCTAGGTTAGGTGTTTGTCGAGAGAGCTTCACCTAAGGCCGTGACAAGGGATTTCAGGGTGACTTAGCCGACGTTTCAACCAAGAAACGACTAAGGACCGCACGATTCGTATGGTAAAAGTCTAGCCTAGGACAAGATCCATCGAAGCCTAGAGGACATGTCAGAGCCGTTATCGAGAAGGAGTACTCGCAAGGCTGGTTGAAGGCTGACTTAGGCGTAGAAATCGACCGATTTGCATCAAAGGCGTCTAAGGCCGCACGGATCCGCTAGTGTTAAGTCTAGCCTCGTGACAAGTGGTATTAGAGCGAGTCGAGGAAGGGACTTGCGTTCAAGCCAGCTTGCAGTTGCAGTCAAGCGTGGTGGTAATTTGCGTTCGAGTTAGTCGAAGTGATCAGGGATCAGACTAGTTCGTGGCAAAGTCGTGATTGAGATGGCACCAAAGAAGAAGACATTGACAATGGACGAAGTAAGAAAGAATCTTAATAAATTTGACGAGAGGAGCAACCGTATTGAAAATAAGGTGCAATCGAATTTCGAATTCATAACGATCGTGGAGGCTTGGGTCGATAAACTCTTGGAATCTGAGAAGGAGGCCAAGGTGGTGTTTGAACAGCTAGAGTCGGTAAACCTTGAGAAGCTGGGTTTGTTGGATTTTGAGATGTTAGAGTATATGGAAGGGATCCAGGATGAGGTTCAATGGGCTCTTAATGGCTTGGATGTGAAGATATCTGAGCGTGGCAATTCCTTAGAGGCTACAGTGGAAACTTTAAGAGATAAGGCCAAAAATATCCAAAGTGTTGTGGAGTCACGTCTTGAAAAGTTAAAGTCTATGGAGGGCAAGTTCAATGACGAGACGCAACGCATCCTCAACGAGTTTGAGATAGTTTGAGAGAATTATGCTTGTGAAGCCAAGATGGGGGCTTTGCAAAAAGCGGGGGATTCTTCCAAGGAGAAAACCGTGAAGGAGATCCAAGAAGTTCTCAACTCGATATACGAGAAGTTGAACCAACAAGATAACTCATTTCAGGATGCAGTGGAGGCAATGAAGGCAGAATTGGAGTCGTTGGGAAAGAGGGTTCTTAGACTTGAAAAATCTTAAGAGGAGGCCAAGCAGTCCCAAGGTGTTTTCGAGTCTCATCTTGACAAAATAGAGTCTATAGATGACCGGTTCAAGGATGAGACACGACAAGTTCTCAACAAGTTGGTAACTGTTCGAGGGAGTAATACTAGTGAAGCTGAGATGGAAGCTTTGCGAAAAGAAGTGGAAGAGCTCAAGAGGAAGCTGCTCAGTTACAAGACCACAATGAGTGAATGTGGTGCGCTCAAGACCTTCTTAGAGGGATTTAGACCGGGGCGAAGCTCGCCGTAGAGCAGAGAGATGCCCAGAGACTTTCAGAGGCTTTCGTTGTTGTCGAACCTCTGATTGAGCCCACAGAATGCAAGCAGGCGAATGTTGAGTCAACCAGGCCCAGATCGATAGACAAGGGGAATGGTAAGGCTAAGTCCATGCCAGAAAAGAAGGGGAGCAAGAAGTTGAAGTGTTACTTCTGTGATGGTCCTCATTTGATAAAGGGGATGTCCCGAGAAGAACCACCTAGCTGCCATGGTGAAGACATCAGACGAGTCAAATGGTGAAGTAGCGAGACTTGGGGCGATTGTGTGTGCCAATGCCGCCAAGCGAAGTGAAAACCGTGGTTCAACTACGAGTGCCAAATTAGTTCAGCCAGTGATGAGACTTGGTGCGATAGCAAGTGAGAAAGCTGTCAAGCCGAGGGTAAAGAGAGGCGATTGGAGTGTTACCGATGCAAGGGACCTCATAAGTTATGGAGATGCCTGGTTCGAGCCAAGTGGTCCGAGGGACAGGACAAGGCCAAGAGTAAAGAGCCTGTGAAACTTGGTTTAGAGTTGTCTAGTTCTGCCAAGGTAAGTAGAGACCATGAGCAAAATGGGTTGAAGATGTCCGAGAAGGATAGGAAAGAGCTTGCCAAGGATGTTCGAGTGAAGAACATTGCTTTCGAGCGAAGGACTTTGAGGAAGAAGTGCCGACGCAAGATGAAGCAAGTAGAGTGCTACCAGTATAAGGGGCCTCACGAATTGCGAGAGTGCATGGATCGAGTCAAGCCATCCAATGAGTTGGGTGAGCCCGAAGAAAGCGGGGCTGCATCATTTGATCCGATAATATCGAGTTCTGCCAAGGCCAAGGTGGACCGAAAGCAAAAAAGGGTGATCATGTCCGAGAAGGCTACCGAGGAGCTTGCTGAGGATGTTCAGGGTAAGAGCATCACTTTTGAGACCATTAGAGTGTCGAAGGGGGCCAAGCCGTTAAGGGACATAGTAACCGTGGAGACACCACCAATGGGCAAGGTGGGAAACGAGCGACGAACTTCATGTAAGAAGTTTCAACGCAAGAGAAAACACCAAACTTCAAGGAAGAAGGATCGATGCAAGAGAGCACCAAACTTCAAGTTAGAAGGGCGGATGCAACCAGGAGCAACGGACTTCAAGGAAAAAGAGCCGATGCAGAGTAGCGCAGCGGACTTTGTGGCGAAAGTTCCGATGCATGCAAAGAACTTCGATGAAGAAGGTTCAATGCAGAGGGGGCCAGACTTCAAGGAGAAAGAATGACTGACCCGTTTTAGAGTAAATGTGATCGAGGAGAAGGTACATCTCAAACACATACCTAGTGTTATTAGTTTTGATTTGCCATTGTTGATGAGCGTGGGTCAAGTAAGACCTAGTCTTCAGTGAGGGGGAAATGAAGATTGGAAGGGACCTTTCAGAGTTCAAAGGGGTAAGCCAGAGTTAACGACGAATCTGAGAGTTCAGTCTGTGTTCAATATTGTGACAACTTCCAAGTCTTTGCCGCAAGACCAAGTGGGTTTGAGTCGAGGTAAATCGAATTTTGTGGGGGAATGCTCCTACAAGAGAGATGTATCAAGAGGCATCTTAGCACGTGATGTTCAACGACAGTTTGAGTCGAGACGAACAGTTCATATGGGGGAATTGCATGAAGCTGAGGCATCAACGAGTAATCAAGTTGACCCTGCCCATGATCGTTTGAGTGCAGCGACGAGGGCGTCGCTACGTCAAGTGGGGGAGAGTATCACAGACTAAACTTTTTGGATCGAGACATTGGCGCAAGCATCAGATAAGGAGGTTGTGCCCAATGCAACAGGCTTGCTAAATGTGGCCCAGCACTCGGAGAAAGGCGTGGACCAAACCTTTGGGACCGAGACATTGGCGCAATAATCATCCAAAGAAGGTTTGCGCGGTGTAACGGGCTTGCCAAGACCATCACACTTGGCCCAGCACTTGGAGAATGCTAGAAAGCCCGCAAGCCCACAGGACTTAGCTAAATCCATGGAGGATTCAGGAGGGTAATTTGGTCAAAGCATCATCTATTTATTTGAAATATAGTTTGTAGATAATGTTTGTAATAATTAGAGATTTGAATTGAGATTTGATTAGATAAGATCAATCTCGGCCGTCGATGTAATTTAAACTGAGCCGTTGGATGTAGGAGAGTTCAACTATAAATAGAGGCTCCCTCCTCACTTGTAAATCACTTCACTTGTTCATTCACTTTGAGTAATACAAGAGGCATTTACTCTAAACTCTCTGAGTGTTATTCATTGTTCTTGAATGTTCTTCGTTGTTCATGTTGCCTCTTTCTGTTGTGCTTTGATTAGCTTTCGCTTAGAATGATCTTTCGTTCGAGGGCTTCAGAAAGTGTTTGATCTTCCGGAGCGAGAATCCTGGCTGAGTTAGGTGTTTTTCGAGAGAGCTTCACCTAAGGCCGTGACAAGGGATTTCAAGGTGACTTAGCCGACGTTTCAACCGAGAAAGCGACTAAGGACCGCACGATTCGTCTGGCAAAAGTCTAGCCTGAGACAAGATCCATCGAAGCCTGGAGGACTTGTCAAAGCCGTTGTCGAGCAGGAGTACTCGCAAAGCTGGTTGAAGGCTGACTTAGGCGTAGGAATCGACCGATTTGTGTCAAAGGCGTCTAAGGCCGCACGGATCCGCTAGGGTCAAGTCTAGCCCCGTGACAATTTCGCATTAATATTAGTTAATCAGGACTTCAATTTCATCATCAAATGTCATCTACTTCTTGACTTTATTTGTATATGAAAACATTCTCTCACTTTATAAACCAATCTTTTAGATAATTTCTAGTAAAAATATATGTATATATGTGGTAAAATTCACTTATATGATGTAAAAATTAAAAAATATTAATTTTAGATAATTGGATATATAATTGAGTATTATTTTTTTAAAAAAAATCAACCATCAATTTATAGTCATGTAATGGTCCGAAATTAAGGTAAAATATATTGATTTTTACACAGGGTCAGTATATAGAGAGAGTTAGAATCTATTGACACAATGTAAAACCCATAAAGTTTTACAATAAATTTATAGCATTGGATGAGTGTAAATTAATTGTTGAGATTTTTAAGGAAGAAGAAACGAAATTAATAATTTCAACCATCAATTTATAATCATTTAATGATTCAAAAATAATATTTTTTAAATTTTACATTATGTAAATAAATCCTAACTTATTTTTATATATTTCTATTTTTCAACTAAAAAACTAACATTAATTTTGTAGATTAATTTTGTTATATGTTTAAGTTCATTATTTATCGAAAAGGCAACACAGATGCGGGGAAGAGAGAAAATTTTGAATTTAAAAATATAATAAGCACATGTGATTCCAAGTTCCCAAACCATATTATAAAATCTAAACATTTTTATATTTAATACAACAAAAGTAATCGATCACTTAATTACAAAAATTAAACCCCGCAATTTTAATTGAATTATGACAAATTCAATATATTTTACTGATATTAAATCATATAAGAAAGATTTTGTTGATGATATGCTCTCATTAAAATAATCTTAATTAACTGATTATTCGCCATCTAACGGATAAAGTGTTATATCTCTTAAATAATGTTTAGGTTTCAAACTTAGATGTAGATTTGAACAAATTGATTGAAAGATTCATTTTTTTACTAATACAAAAATAAAATCTCAAACAAACATTCGAAAAGTAGCGTATCTTGCACAACAGTCGGGGAGTGGGCATAAATCACTCCACTAACTGGTTAACCTCTACTTAAATCAACAATAGCATTGATAACTTTATTTTAGTTTTATTATATAAGTCGGAGATGTACCTCTCAATCGCATGTAAGTAAAAATCTAATAGCCTCTACAATTGAGTTACTATGAAGTGCTTAAGATTCCTCCATAAGGATTCGTTAAGCTTTCGAATTATGTGTTTTAACTTTTACTTTTTGTCACGGGCCATTACCCTCTTCTTAAAAGACATCTGATAGAATGTGCAGCACCACCGATTTATATTCCAAGACCTCTCTTTTTTTTCGATGTAGAATTAATAACCCGTCTCTTCTCAGGCGTGACACTTTGCAACTCCCATATTCCTAGCATGTTTGAGTGCATTATGGATTGCGCATTCTTCTGCCATGAGGACTAAACAACGCCCCAAACTTCGTGAAAACCTAATAGACCAAGCCTCATTTTTATCACGCAGATCAACTACTCCATCGACATTAATCTTTCGATAAACATTTTAATAAACCTTTGTAGTGATTAAATTTAAGTTAATCGATTCAAGTGATTATAAAATAAAAAACAATAATCTTATTCTATTATTTAAAATGGCCAATAATAGAATACATGAAATAATGGACCTTGTGTCACCATTAAGGTTGAATGAATAAAATATGCATACGGAAAATCGATTAAAAAATGAGCAGTTACGGCACTTCAAAAACGTGATGAAAAATATGTTTTGAGAACTCAACCATCAGCAACTTCCTGGAATTGTCAAAAGAAAACAAAAATGGTAGTTTAATACCAAAGCTTCAAGGCATATATATAATCAAACCGCAAATAGGAACTCAACCAAGCCAATTCAATTCGATTCGATTAAGTTCTTTTGTAGCAACAAAGCTTGATTGATTACCTTTCTGGGTTGAATCTCCAAGGACGCACAAATATGTACTGTGCCAGTGGTTCAGAATTTGATCTCAGCATCTTGGAGTGGATTCGTCAGTTTCTTCTGGAAGATGATTTCGATGCAATTCCAGGTCCAGGACAGTTTGTGGAAAATCTAGTGAAAGATGATCTCCCGTTTACGGATGTTGATGCGGTTCATATTGATCAATGGATAAACTTTGATCAGTTGTTTGACGCGGCGGAGGAGACGGTCGCTGTTGATAACGTTTCATTTTCCGGTTTCGATGTAACTTCTGAGATACCGGAGACTACTCCGACTGCGAGTGTTTCTATATCCCACGCGCCTCCGAAGAAGGTACATTATAAGGGAGTTAGGAGAAGGCCGTGGGGGACGTACGCGGCGGAGACAAGGGATCCGAAGCGAAGCGGTGCGAGGATTTGGCTTGGTACTTACGAGACTCCCGAGGATGCGGCTATAGCTTATGACAGAGCGGCTTTTGAAATGCGAGGTGCGAAAGAGAAGCTCAATTTTCCCCACCTCATCGGCTCGGATCTGGTGGAGACGGTGAGATTAACCAATAACAAGCGAAGGTCTCCGGAGCCGTCTTCCTCTTATTCATCGGCTCGGTTGCCGTCATCTCCGTCGTCCACGGTGACGTCCGATTACAGAACTCCGTATTTGAAACGGAGGAGGAGTGAGATTACTTGTTCGATTACAGCTGAGTTTGAACTAGACCAATATCAGTTGATGCAAACTGAATTTTGAGAAATTGTTATCTGCTCATAATTGTTTTGTACATATTCTCCTTTTTTTAATAGTTTTGCACATATTCTCTCAATTATTTCTATTTAAAATAGAAATTTTATTTACTTTTTCGCAAAATTCTTTTTGGGTACTACTATATAATTAGGTATGCGTAATCTGTCACTACGGTTAAAATAGTTTGAACTTTTGAAAATATAATTTAGGGTAAACTACATGAAATACTATTAAATTTTAACATATTATCGAAAGTACTATTGAACTATAAAACGATATTATTATACCAATAAATTATAAAACAATATTATTATACCACTGAACTTTTTTTCTTCAATCCAAACACTCTGTCGTTAACCTGTAACGGCCCGTTAAATGCAAAACGGCGACGTTTTTGTATAGTTGCCTTGATGCCTAATATATATTAAAACGACGTCGTTTTGTTAGAGAAAAATTAAGAAAACTTTTCAGGCTTGAGCCAAGAACTTCTTCAATGAATGGTTGGAACAAACCACTAGGCTAACTTAAAAACTTGATATAAATCCAACGCAAATAGTATATAAATAAAACTGCAGGTAAACTTAATTTCATTTATCTCATGATATAATTTTATAATATTTATAATATAATTTTATAAATATATTTACTTTATAAATAAATATTACTTATAATTTATATTACAAAACTAAAATATTATTTACAATATATAACTAAATCCTAAACCACAAATTTAAAATCCTAAACCCCAAACCCTAAACTATCAACCATAAACTCAAAACTCCTAACTCTATATATATAACTAAATCCTAAACCACAAATCCAAAAATCTCAGACCTTAAACCCCAAAATCCTAATATATATCATAAATAATATTTTAGTTTTATGGTTTAAGATTTAGTTATATATATGTGGTCTAGGGTTTGGTGTAACACCTCAATCCCGATCCGAAGTGCTACATTCGGGTCACCCAAAATCCGGCTCATCAAATTTCCAATTTAAAACCATAAGTTTAGCCTTCATTTAAAAACATTAAGCATCCATAAATATCGCATAGTTAAATCAAACCTTATAAAACAGTTTACAAGGTAGGAGCTCCGAGTTTAAAGCACTGCATATCAAAATAGTAAAGCAAATAGAGTTTACAAACTCAACATTTGTAAGGTCCTATGAATATATAAGCCCAAAACTAAATACTAAGCATTATACTCTGAAGAGATGCGGTGCTAGGAAATCCCTCTACGATGTGCTCTTCGATCATGATCACCTACTAACCTACGGACGAAAACAACGATTCTAAACGTTGAGCTTACAAAACTCGGTGGTACATTTATACTCTACCACAATTATTGATTATCATAAAACAAGCATGCGAGATAAATATAATATAGAGAGCATAGATAAGACTTCACTATTTATGAGTCATTGTCTAGCCTACACTAGCTAGAGTTCTTAGATCACCCATCTCAAGGCACCAATAAGTCTACAAGAAGTCTTACATATTCTACAATGCTTCATAGTACTTGAGATCACTCAACCTATCGAGTACATGAGCTATCATTTATAGCTTCCACACAACATACATAAATAAGTTCATACATCATCTACATAATGGCCAACGAAGCCCTACTTTACCGTGCTCACACAGTCATCGGGTTAAGTGGACCATATCTGGATCACCATAGCCACATATACATCCTAGACGTACTTGGATCACATTAGCCACAAGTAGTCCCTACTTGAGTTTACTCAACCATCAAGTTACTCAATCTCGCTAAGCCCATCGAGTATATCAACCGCACTCAGATCACATAACCCTTGAGCACGTTGGATGTTACTTGATGACATAGCCTGAAGTACCCACCCTTTATCTACACTCAGATCACCATAGCCACGAATATATTCCTAACCGCACTCAAATCACTCAGCCCTTGAGCACGTCGGATGTACTTGTTCACATAGCCCTAAGTACACATCCCCTTAATAAGTATCGTATTACTGACTCTAGGAACTCCGAATTCTTTTACAAAACCCATAGGATAAGACATGTTCCCCGAGCATCCATACACCTCACCATGCCAAGCTTCAAGAAAATGCCTAAGGCATGACACCAACCAACATGGTTATCTCTCGATTTATCATCTACAGCCCCTCAAATGCCCACCCGACACACAAGGATAACATTATCACATTTACCAACCTCTATGGTTACTATCATAAATAAGTCACCCAATTAAGTTATCGCGTTGTTACTCATTTTGCTCGTATAAAGGGATAAAATCCTAATTTTTAGTTTTACAGTTTTTATCTCATTAGAAGTTCATTGGACCATATTCCATAATTTCTCAGCCTCTAAGGCTTAAACTCAACATTTTTGGGCAAAATGCCCAATTGGTACCAGTACTGGCCCTCGCGTACCAGTACGATACCTCTAGGTACCGGTACTCACAGTGTATCGATAAAAAAATAGCTCACTAAAATTTTTTTGGTCTTTGTGTACCGGTACGGGTTAACCCATATCGATACTGCTCTACATGGCGTGCTAGTACTGGTTAGTCACTGTACTGATACCCCATCTCTTAGTTCATCTTTAATCAAACAGTGTTCTTTAACCTAGAACATTAGGGGTACCGGTACAAGATCCCTGTGTATCGGTACAAAAGCCCCAAAATGGCTTTTGAGGCTAAAAAAATCACCCCAAAGCCCCTAAAATGCAACCAACAAGCCCTTAACTTGATCATACATCTTATGGGAGTTGTTTAAGGTGGTTTACTACCAATTTTACACATTACTAACATCAATTTCGAGTTATACCATTTTATAGTCCCATCCATCTAAAATGCACCCAAACCACCATAAACACTAAATCCAGCAACCTTAAACCATAAAATAAAGCAAGGCAATCACTTTATTATCTTCAAGAAGAATATGAGTCAGAGGTGTACTAACCTTAAGTAAAAATCTCGAATTTAACTCACCCACTTACTTTCCTCAAGCTTTCTCATTTTCTTCAAGTTTGAAAGAGCTCTTGAACCCCTTTCACATGCCACACAAACATGAAATTCGAACCAAAACTTAGACTAACATTATTGAAAAGATTAACTACGAAAATACAACCTTTAAACCAATGAAAAGCTCTAAAAGCTTAAATCATTCAAAAACCCATCAATGGAAAACATACCATTTTCCTAAAAAATATACTTTTCTTAAGCCCTTGGTATGGTGATTAACATACTTTTCTTAAGCTTTATAAATTATGGTGTTTGGAGAGGAAAGGTAAAAAAAATGATAATGAAGAAAAAATGGGTGGGAAGGGATGATATCACAATGTCTCCCTCTCCCCCCCACGTGAAGACAAAAATAGTTTAAATGATGATAGCCTTTATTTTAAATGTGGGTACAATTATCATATAAACACTTCAAGTTTCTTTCCTTCTACAAAATGGTCACTTATCAAGCCCAAATAGCCTAATTCTCATCCAATATAACCCAAACTTGGCCCAATAGGTCTAATTACCCACTCCAACATGAAGGTCTATAACCTAGGTCAATCCCCTATTATTGACTCAAAAATTTAGGTCATTACATTTGGGGTTTAGTTATATATATGGTTTAGGGTTTGAGTTTGGGATAAAGTGTAACACCCTTACCAGTATTCATTAACCAATACTAGTATAGAATGCCACATAATATTTAACCGTATTTTTACACTAACCAACTTACTCAAAAACAATATGTTTTGAAAATTTTTATAGCATAAAATCAATTACTAATTTTTAATTAGTAAAATAGCTTCCGTTTTCAGGAAGCAACTTGGCAGTTTGTAACTACACATTTTAATTAAGTAAATTGCTTAAAAACTGCCTAAACTAAAAATGATCTTAGTTACTATAAAAATCATACACATTTACCCGATTCCATTACTAATAATTTCTTTAAACTAATATAAATCACATTAGAAAGAAACCACTTATCTAGATATTAATATTACAAACCATATCTAGACCAGTTAAAGTGAGCTACTAATATTTTATACATGCCAACTAGAGAAAATCAAAATACATCAAAGATGTATATTACCGATATAATTATTATCCCGCTGAATGATGATGCATATGCTCCTTACTCCTGTCCGAGATTACTACCTACGCGTGGAAACCATCACACGTTAAATATACACTTAGTGAGGCATTATAATTACGTGACATAAATTAACATGTTTGAATTATAACAATAATAAAATAAACATACAATTTGATCACTACTTTTTATTTTCTTTATGTTAATCAATTATTAACATAATATATTCTGAATTCATAAATCCTATTAATATCCTTGCCATTATTCGAGAGTTTACCCACTCTCTAAATTATTTACTATATATTATTTTATAAATTATTGCCCAACATAGACTGAGGACTTGAGTACACGAGTCAAAACCGCACCAAAGTGCTAATAAACCGCACCGAAGTGCTAAGAGACCGCACATAAGTGCTAAGAAACCACACCTAAGTGTTAATGAACCGTTGGACTCTATGGCATGCCAATTATACTCTATACCTCAATTTCTTATTTGGGCATATTTTCAAATTCCATATTCGATTCATCCATGGCAATATAATTAAATACTGGGCAGTTCATACCCTAAATATAACACAAACATATCAAAATTAAATTACCTGTGATCAATGCATGTAATTCTTCCACCTTTGACAATTCTCAACATGTCAAATATAAATTCATGATATAATTATCAAGCATTTATTAATAAGGTAGACTTATCACGAGTCTTTCAAACGATAATCTTAAAATTTTCCATGCATAAAAATGCACTCACCTTGACACTTTATGCTTTGTCAATATTCACTAGCCTTACTAAGTTCAACTTTGATCTCGTTCCTTTCCTCATTGCTAACTCGATCTTGATTTTGTTCACAGTCTACAAGTGTATTAAAATACCATAAGTACATTCCAAATTATATGTTAGTATCTTACTAACACATAAACAATATAGGAAAAATTTTCCTATAAACAACCTAATATTTTCCAAATATTAGTTTCATGACATAAATCATTTCATCTTCAATACTTTGTATTTCTTCCAAACTTTGCTCAAAAGATGATTTATAAATCATTATAATATTTATTCCAGCATAATACTTCCATCAAAATAAAATTTCACTTTAGTCCTTAATTTCTTCCAAATTGCCGATTGGTCCCCAATCTTTTCAAAATTTCCAAATTGGTCCCTATATTTTACAGAATTCGAAAATGGTCCAAATGACATTTTAACGCTTGTAAAATCATAATTTCAACATTTCCAAATTTATGGAAATTTTCCATAATTTCCCCTAATTCCATAAAAATGCCAAAATCACCCTTATACTTTTCCAAGTTTCCAAATTAGTCCACTTAACATTTAAACAACATTTCCAAGCTTCACAATCATTCCTAACTCAAAATCAATCCAAATTCAACTTTTCTACTAAAACCCTAACTTTGAACAAGTTAAGGTTTAGCTATTTTCATGTTGTTTCAATCATCACATAAGCTTTAATATGATTCTACAACATCATATTCATCAAAACTAACCTTAGTTCATCCTAAATCAACATCCCCTTCATCCATCAATTCCTCAAAGCTAAGGTTTTAAGTAAGAAAAGCATGAACAAATGGTACCAAGAGATAGAGAATTTCAAGGAGATTAATTCCTCGTTTCATGCTTTCACCCAAAATCCAAAGAAATAAGCTCAAAAATCAAAATAAAATTTGGTATTACCTTGAAGATGGGTTTCAGCACTTTGGAGAAATAAGAAGAGAATTCTTGATTTTTCTTTTTGCTTTAATTTAGGCCATTTGTCCATTATTTAAGGTATTATAATTAAAAATTCTTTTTATGGCAAAATGACTATCTTGCCCCTTTAATCCAAAATTCCATAAATTGCCACATGTCACTTTGATCATCCAATGGCCCAAATTAATCCAAGGAGTTAGTGATTACCAACTTTGCCTTTGCCATCTTCAAAAATTACCATATTGCCATTTTTCATCCAATAGTTAAGATTAAACATGGAAAAGTAATCTTTAATCCAATGATCCATATTAATTTCTATTAAAATAAGGCATGGAAATGACCCTTTTACCCTTTCCTTATTTTAATAAAATATATTCTAAAATATCTCATAAAAGATTTCTCATTTATTTGATTAAATCCGATTATCCGGATTTTTCCCGAACTTCAAAGCTTTATAGCTCTTAATACAAACTCCGTATCAAAAATCCATGTATCACGAAAATGCCACTCTTGGGGGTGAACTATTCATTTATGGGACTAACTTACATACTTTCAAAAAATTACAAATTGGTCCCTAAACTTTTCAAACTTTACACTTTGGCATCAAACTTTTCAAATTTTACATTTTGGTCACCAAACTTTTCAAGCCTTTTATTTTGGTCACTAACCAAAATTTTGAGGTATTACAATTCTACCCCTTAAGAAAATTTGTCCTCGAATTTTCCTAAGTACTAGATTGAAAAATATGTGAATACTGTTTTTTCATTGATTCTTTAGGTTCCCAAGTAGCTTCCTCTACTTTGTGATTTATCCATAACACTTTGACTAGAGGAATCTTTTTATTCCTTAACTGTTTTTCTCCATGAGCTAATATTCTCACCGGTTCCTCCTCATATGTCAGATCTTGCTGAATCTCGATTTCTTCCGGTGTAATGACATGTAAAGGATCTGATCAATACTTCCTCAGCATGGATACATGAAAAACATCATGGATCTTACTCATCTTAGGTGGCAACGCTAACTGATATGCCACTGGACCAACCCTTTTTAAAATCTCATACGGGCTAATGAATCTTGGACTAAGTTTGCCTTTTCGTCCAAAATGTAACATTTTTTTCCAGGGTAATACTTTTAAAAATACTTTATCTCCGACTTCATACTCAATATCCTTTCTTTTAAGATCTGAGTAAGATTTTTGTCTGTCGGAGGCAACTTTGAGATTGTCCTGAATAATTTTTACCTTGTCTTTCATTCTCTGAACAAGATCTGGTCCAATAACTTTTCGATCCTCAGGATCCATTTTTATGCTTGATTGATAACTATTGTTATACGCGAATTCCTCTAATGGGAGATGTTTTTCCCAGGAACCCGCAAAATTTATTACACATGCTCTAAGCATATCATCCAATACTTGGATAGTTCTCTCCAACTGCCCATCCGTCTGGGGTTGAAAAGCAGTACTTAAATGTAATTTAGTTCACAATGCCTCGTGCAAAGCACTCCAAAATCTTGAAGTGAACCTAGGATCCTTGTCCGATATAATAGACATAGGAACACCATGCAATCTAACAATCTCTTTGATATATAGTTCCGCCAGCTTGTTCAAGGAATAATCCATGCGAACTGGTATGACGTGTGCTGATTTAGTTAATTGATCCACAATCACCCAGATTGCATCCTTTTTACTTGGTGTCAAAGGTAATCCCGTTACAAAATCCATAGTAACTATTTCCTATTTCCACCGTGGAATGGAAATTGGTTGAAGTAATCTGGATGGTACCTGATGTTCTGCTTTTACTTGTTGACAAGTCAAACACTTGGCAACAAACTCTGTGATGGCTCGTTTCATGCTAGGACACCAAAAATGACTTTTCACATCTTGATACATTTTGTTACCACCTGGATGCATTGCTAAAGGGCTGTAATGGGCTTTAGAAAGTATTTCTTTCTTCAGCTCATCATTCTCAAGAACGTATAAACGTCCTTTATAATATAAGTACCCATTAGACTTCACTTCAAAGTTCTTAGATTCACCACTTTCTATTTGTTTCATTCTTTCCAAACACTCTTCATCCTTGGCTTGTAACTCTTTAATTCTCTTTATCAAAGTTGGCTTGATTTGAAATTCCGCCACTAATGCACCATTCTCCTGCATTTTCAACTAGGCATTCAGGGCTCTCAAGGCAGAAAATGTTTTCCGGCTAAGTGCGCCTGCTACCACATTAGCCCTTTTGGGATGATAATCAATAATTACATCATAATCATTGATTAATTCTATCCATCTTCTCTGCCTCAAATTGAGCTCCTTTTGGGATAACAAGTACTTCAAACTTTTATGGTCAGTGAAAATATAGCATTTTTCACCATATAGGTAGTGTCGCCAAATTTTTAGAGCAAACACCACTGCAGCCAACTCTAAATCATGAGTAGAATATTTTCTCTCATGAGTTTTGAGTTGCCGTGAAGCATAAGCTACCACATTTCCTTCTTGCATCAGCACACATCCCAAACCATTATGGGAGGCATCGATATATATATATCACAAATTCTTTTCCAAGTTCTGGTTGTACTAGAACAGGAGCTTCGGTCAGAACCTTCCTTAATTGATCAAAGCTTTCTTGACATTTTTCCATCCAAACGAATGGTACATCTTTTCTTAACAGCTTGGTTATCAGAGAGGCAATCATTGAAAAATCTTTCACAAACCGCCGATAGTAACCAACTAATCCCAAAAAGCTTCTCACTTCGGAGATGTTCTTAGGAACTTTCCATTCAAGGATTGCTTGAACCTTCTTGGGATCAACTCGAATTCCTTCGGCTGAAACTACATGCCCAAGGAAATTTACTTCTGATAACCAGAATTCACACTTTGACAGCTTTGCATACAATTTCTTTTCTCGTAAGATCTAGAGAATAACTCGAAGATGAGTATCGTGCTCCTCTTTGGTTTTAGAATAAACCAATATGTCATCAATAAATACTACCACAAATCAATCCAAATATGACTGGAAAAATTCGATTCATTAAATCTATAAATGCTACTGGTGCGTTTGTAAGTCCAAATTGCATTACTATAAACTCGTAATGCCCATATCTAGTTCTAAAAACTGTCTTTGGTATATCTGTCTCCTTAATTTTTAACTGGTGATATCCCGACCGAAGATCAATCTTAGAGAACATCGTTGCTCCCTTAAGTTGATCAAAAAGATCGTCAATCCTCGGTAAAGGATACTTATTCTTTATCGTCACCTTATTAAGTTGACAATAATACACACATAGTCTCATTGATCCGTCTTTCTTCTTTACAAACAAGACTGGGTCTCCCCAAGGTGATATGCTTGGTCAAATGAAGCCTTTATCTAACAATTCTTGCAACTGGGCCTTCAACTCTTTGAGCTCTGTAGGAGCCATTCTATAAGTGCTATTGATATTGGTGTTGTTCCAGGGAGCACATCAATACCAAATTCCACCTCTCGATCCTGGGGTAAGCCTGGTAATTCATCCGAAAAAACATCTAGAAATTCTCGCACCATGGATATGTTTTCCATATCTATTTTTGTTTCCGGAGCACTTATCATATGAGCTAAATAAGCTTCATATTCACATGATAACAACTTTTCAGTAGCTACAGCTACAATCTCCGAGCTCAAATAGTTCTATCTTTCTCATTCAAACACTATTTCCAAACCCTTTGGCCCATTTAAGACTACTCTTTTTAATTGGCATTCAACCATAGCATCAAATGCCGATAGCCAATTCTTTCCAAGAATAATTTCAAATTCTTAGAAAGGCAATTCCATAAGATCATCAGGAAATTTTACTGCTTGAATTTTTAAAGGATATTTCCTGCATATCCTACTCACTTTGGCACTTTGTTCTATTGGGTTGACGACAACTATCTCACTCGAAATTTGTTCTACTGGGCTGTTTCTTTCAAGTATTACTTTAGAACTAATGTATGAATGAGTAGAGCCTGGATCAATTAAGGTAAAAATAGGTTTGACAAAGAGTTCGATCATACCTGCAACAATTTCTGCATTATTTCCATCTTCAACAGTTTTGATGTTGTATACCCGAGTTGTAGCTCTACTTTCTTGATTAGGAGTTGATGCAGATGCTCCCGGTTTTCCACCTTTGTTCCTCTTGCCCCTTGGTGGTGCTGCAGCAAACTGATGCTGATGGAGCTCCGAACAATTCTTCTTGAAATGCCCAGCTTGTCCATAATGGAAACATACTCCGATCAACCAGCATTGACCAGGATGCCTCTTGCCACAATGCTCACATTCTGAAATCGGGCAAACTCTAGGACCTCGAGTACCCGCAGTATTTATCTGGGACTGCTTTGATTTTCCTCTTGCATACCCATTTTTAACTGAAGAGGCAGATGCTTCAGGATGCTGCTGTGACATTCCCTTACCGTGTTTAAACGATGACACAGCAAATAAACCTCCATACATTTTCCTGGTCTGACTCTACTTTTCTGCCTTCTCTTCGAGGTCCACTCTTTCTATAGCCTTGGCTCGGTTCACCATTTCTTGAAAAGTAGTGAAATTATGGGAAACCAATATCCTCTTATATTGCGAATCCAATCCAGATATGAATCTGTCGATTCTAGACCTTTCGGTTGGGAGAAATTCTATCACAAATCGGCTCAGTATATTAAATTCACATTCGTACTCATAAACCGATTTGCCATGCTGCTTAAGCTGCAGAAATTGATGCCTCATATCTTCAACAAATACATCTCCAATATACTTTTCTTTGAATTCTTGAAGAAAAAATTCCCAAGTTACCCGCTCCGGAGGTACTTGTGTAGCTATCACATTCCACCATATACCGGCTGGTCCTATCAGAAGGGATACTACTCCTTCCAATTTTCCTTGATCATCACAAGGAATTCGGCTTAACATGATCTTGACATTGTTTAACCAATAATCAGCATCTATCGGATTTGCATTAGTATCACCTCGAAATTTTGGTGCTCCAATTTTCCTTAGCTCCTTAGGGACTGATACTGATGCTCACTGATTTATAATCGCATCCAAGGATTGTAAAAATAAACCTTGATCCTGCACCGGCATATTTCTTTGTTCCCGAGCTGGTCTTCTACAATCTGCTGGGCCGGTTGCTCCACATTTTGTTGAACCTGAGGTGGATTCTGATTCACCTCATTACTTCTGTTTTGAACATGCACATCCTGCTCAACAGCCTGTCGCGATTCCCAATAATCTGGCATCTGTTCATGTCACGACTATCTTAAATAAGTAAGGAGTAATCTACCAAATATCGGGCATCATCTTAATTCTATACAATATCAGCAATTTTTGATATCCTAGTGGTATGTATATAACTCTGACTTTCTATAGAGACTCATTTACCATTCAGAACAGGCTAAACCTGTAGCTCTGATACCAATAAATGTAACACTCTTACCAGTATTCATTAACCGATACTAGTATAGAATGCCACGTAATATTTAACTGTATTTTTACACTAACCAACTTACTCAAAAACAGTACTTTTTGAAAAAAAAACATTTATAGCATAAAATCAATTACTAATTTTTAATCAGTCAAATAGCTTCCGTTTTTAGGCAGCAACTTGGCAGTTTGTAACTACACATTTTAATTAAGTAAACTGCCTAAAAACTGCCTAAACTAAAAATGATCTTAGTTACTATAAAAATCAAATTTAGAAATGTACCTAATTTCCATTACTAGTAATTTCTTTAAACTAATATAAATCACATTATAAAGTAACCACTTATCTAGATATTAATATTACAAACCATATCTAGATCAGTTAAAGTGAGCTACTAATATTTTATACATGCCAACTAGAGAAAATCAAAATACACCAAAGATGTATATTACCGATATAACTATTATCCCCTGAATGATGATGTTGATGCTCCTTACTCATGTCCGGGATTACTACCTACGTGTGAAAACCATCACACGTTAAATATACACTTAGTGAGGCATTATAATTACGTAACATAAATTAACATGCCTGAATTATAACAATAATAAAATAAACATACAATTTGATCACTACTCTTTTATTTTCTTTATGTTAATCAAATATTAACATAATATATTCCGGATTCATAAATCCTATTAATATCCTTGCCACTATCCGAGAGTTTACCCACTTTCTAAATTATTTACTATATATTATTTTATAAATTATTGCCCAACATAGACTGAAGACTTGAGTACACGAGTCAAAACCGCACCAAAGTGCTAATAAACCGCACCGAAGTGCTAAGAGACCACACATAAGTGCTAAGAAACCACACCTAAGTGTTAATAAACCGCTGGACTCTATGGCATGCCAATTATACTCTATACCTCAATTTCTTATTTAGGCATATTTTCAAATTCCATATTCGATTCATCCATAGCAATATAATTAAATACTGGGCAGTTCATACCCTAAATATAACACAAACATATCAAGATTAAATTACCTGTGATCAATGCATGTAATTCTTCTACCTTTGACAATTCTCAACATGTCAAATATAAATTCATGATATAATTATCAAGCATTTATTAATAAGGTAGAGTTATCACAAGTCTTTCAAACGATAATCTTAAAAATTTTCCATGCATAAAAATGCACTCACCTTGACACTTTATGCTTTGTCAATATTCACTAGCCTCACTAAGTTCAACTTTGATCCCGTTCCTTTCCTCGATTGCTAACTCGATCTTGATTTTGTTCACAGTCTACAAGTGTATTAAAATACCATAAGTACATTCCAAATTATATGTTAGTATCTTACTAACACATAAACAATATAGGAAAATTTTTTCTATAAACACCCTAATATTTTCCAAATATTAGTTTCATGACATAAATCATTTCATCCTCAATACTTTGTATTTCTTCCAACCTTTACTCAAAAGATGATTTATATAACCCATTCTAATATTTATTCTAGCATAATGCTTTCATCAAAATAAAATTTCACTTTAGTCCTTAATTTCTTCCAAATTACCGAATTGGTCCCCAATCTTTTCAAAATTACCGAATTGGTCCCTATGTTTTATAGACTTCCAAAATGGTCCAAATGACATTTTAAAGCTTGTAAAATCATAATTTCAACATTTCCAAATTTATGGAAAATTTTCCATAATTTCCCCTAATTCCATCAAAATGCCAAAATCACCCCTATACTTTTCCAAGTTTCCAAATTAGTCCAGTTAACATTTAAACATCATTTCCAAGCTTCACAATCATTCCTAACTCAAAATCAATCCAAATTCAACTTTTCTACTAAAACCCTAACTTTGAACAATTTAGGGTTTAGCTATTTCCATGTAGTTTCAATCATCACATAAGCTTTAATATGATTCTACAACATCATATTCATCAAAACCTAACCTTAGTTCATCCTAAATCAACATCTCCTTCATCCATCAATTCCTCAAAACTAAGGTTTTAAGTAAGAAAAGCATGAACAAATGGTACCAATAGATAGAGAATTTCAAGGAGATTAATTCCTTGTTTCATCATTTCACCCAAAATCCAAAGAAATAAGCTCAAAAGTCAAAATAAAATGTGGTCTTACCTTGAAGATGGGTTTCGACACTTTGGAGAAATAATAAGAGAATTCTTGATTTTTCTTTTTGCTTTAATTTAGGCCATTTGTCCATTATTTAAGGTGTTTAATTAAAAATTCTTTTTATGGCAAAATGATTATCTTGCCCCTTTAATCCAAAATTCCATAAATTGACACATGTCACTTTGATCATCCAATGGCCCAAATTAATCCAAGGAGTTAGTGATTACCAACTTTGCCCTTTCCATCTTCAAAAATTACCATCTTGCCATTTTTCATCCAATGGCTAAGATTAAACATGGAAAAGTAATCTTTAATCCAATGATCCATATTAATTTCCATTAAAATAAGGCATAGAAATGCCCCTTTTACCCTTGCCTTATTTTAATAAAATATCTCATAAAATATCTCGTAAAAGATTTCTTATTTATTTGATTAAATCTGATTATCTGGATTTTTCCCGAACTTCAAAGCTTTATCAATCTTAATACAAACTCCGTATATCACGAAAATGCCACTCTTGGGGTGAACTATTCATTTACGTGACTAACTTACATACTTTTGAAAATTACAAATTGGTCCCTGAACTTTTCAAAGTTCACACTTTGGCACCAAACTTTTCAAATTTTACATTTTGGTCACCAAACTTTTCAAGCCATTTATTTTGGTCACTAACCGAAATTTTGAGGTATTACATAAAGAGTTTGAGGTTTAGTTATATATAGTATTTATAATATTTTATAATATAAATTATAAGTAATATTTATGTATAAAGTTAATATATTTATAAAACTTAGTCACATGCTCTAGAGATTGTTGACAAAGGAATAATTTGTGTAAATGAGGAGACTTATGGTAATAATCCCTTTTTCATCTAAAAATATATTTATAAAGTTATAGTATAAATATTATAAAATTATGTCATGACATAAGTGAAATTAAGTTCAACTGCAGTTTTATTTATATATTATTTGGGTTGAAATTATATCAAGTCTTTAAGTTAGTCTATTGGTTTGGTTTTAACATTTCATCCTAGAGGATTTTGGTTCGAGCCTTCTTAAATGAATGGTTTTCTTAATTCTCCTCTAACAAATGGCGCCGTTTTAACCTATATTTGGTATCAAAACAACTATACCAAAACGACACCGTTTTGCATTTAATGGTTATTTCAAGTTAACAGCTGAGTCTTGGATTGAAGCCAAAAACAAAGTTCAGTATTATAATAGTAGCCAAAAATAAAGTTCAGTGGTATTTTCGATACACATGTTAAAGTTCAATAGTATTTCGTGTTGTTTACCCTATAATTTATTGGTTTTATAAAACGGTATCGTACAAGCTAAAAGTTAAATATCTAATCAAACAATTCACAAAATTAAAGATATAAAAAATATTATCGACCTTGGAACTAAGCACCAATTCAAACACGACACATATGGCTGTGAGCATCTATTAAGATAAGAAAACAAGTCTAAAGTAATGGTAGATCAACAAGAAAACCAATCAATTACTAAGTAGACATTAGTGAGTCAACGAGAGAACCATCTCTAAAAAAAACTTTGAAAACAACACTAGAATGTTCTATAAGAGCGGACAAAACATATTTGATTTTTAACGAAGATAAAATTTCTTTTCATCAACATCCGAGAACATACAAAGAAAACTCTCTCAAACAAGTAGAGTTAAGATTAAAAACAATGCAACATGTAGAGAAAAAAGTACAATATGTGCAAACAAAGGCAGGGATTAAGACATTCAACCAAAAACAAGGCCAACTGGCCACCAACAAAAAAAACATAAATGATGAAATTAGAATTAGACCAAAATGATACATATCCTTCCCGATATTGAAATTAGAAGAGATCCTGGGGGACTTTATTCAAGCGGAAATGGATAATTGTTAATCGTGGACAAATGTTTCAGTTAGTTAAGTCACGGAGCTATCGATAATGATATTATTAGAGGCTTTACGATCTCTCGTTGTTTGAAGATCCGGGGTCATTTCATTTCTATTTTGTCTGCTACTAAATTAGACAATGTGCATTGACGCCAGCTTTGTGTGATTTAGAATTGTGAGTATAGGTTGTTTGTGGTTCTATTCTATCATCTTTGAAGCTAATTTTTTAGCTTCAGTTGGTAGTTTTAAACCAATATTGACCAAGTTTCTGAAAGATTGTGGTTGCTGCTGGTGTGGATTCCTTTTTCTTGAGGAGTTGCGACATTTATTAGGTGTTATTGAGATTAAGTAGTGATGTAAGGTGGAGCATTTTGAGACCTGATGTTTTGTTTTCGAATTTTGGCTAAGGAAGAAGCTATGTTGCTTGAGGATGTAGGATTGATATCATTGGCCTGCTTCTTAGGTGATGTTGGTTCGAATTATCTGTATGTGATTGTTTCTATCACCTGGAAAAGTAACTATTGCTTTGAGCATTCTTTTTACTTACTCCCATGTGCGTTGTTTCTGAGTATTCATAGATGGTGCCATCAATTAGCAGTAGGCTAGGAGGCTTCGTCAGCTGGTTCTCAAGGCAGGATGCAAAAACTTTGTGCTTTGAACTTGTAGGTGTTATGTTATGGTTGATTAGTGGTTAAGATGTTAGTTTAGCTAATTATGTTTGCTACCTTTGTTGTCTATCTTAAATCTGCAAATGTCAGGCATGCTTAGTTGGAAAGGTGTCTTGATGTTTGTTTGCTTTTGCCACTGTTTTCGGTTGTAATTTCATCTTTCTAAGTATTGTACGCTTTTCCTCCAATTAGAATTAAGAAAGTTTTTAATGAGGCACACTTACAGAGTTATGGTGTGTATGATTTATCCATGTTAGAGTTGTGATCCAAATTCTTTTGGGATTTGGTTTAAAGTTAGAATCCTACTTTTAGTAGATATTATTTACTTTATACTAATTAAAGGTAGGAAACTCAATTTGAGTAGAATTTGTTTCTATGCAAGTTTCCTCTATAAACAAGGAACATATCCCTATAAATAGATACTAGGGATTAAGGGTTTTGACTGAACATCATAAATCAGTTGTAATCTATTTCTCCATCATAGTGAAAGTTCTCATCATCTACCCGTGGTTTTTCCCTTTTGGGATTTCCACGTAAATTCTTGGTGTTATTTTTCTTTTCTGCGTTTGCATTTATTTACTTGTCTCGTCATTATCGTCCCGGTAGTATAACAAATTGGCATCAGAGCTTTTCAAGTTACTCAGGATAATTGATAAGTGTTCAAAAGTACTATTTTTATTACCCTTTTTACTCATATTATTGTTAGACTTAAGCTCATATTAGTTACATAATTAGCCATTCATGCATTAATTCATGTTTCTTTCCACCGTTGAGCTTGATTACATAACTTGGTGATTTTGTGGAAAAAGATGCTGCTTTGGTGTGTTTTTGTGTGTGTGCAGAATCATTTGCCTAAACAAGGCTAGAACCAGTTGCCAGGGCAGTGCATGAAGGAGATGTCGAGCTAGTTGCCAGGGCAATGCATGAAGGAGATGTCGAGCTAGTTGCCAAGGCAATTTTCGACAAAGAAAAAGATGATATGGTAGTCGAAATTGATGACTAGATAAGTCCAAGATGACGTGGAGCAAAGTTAAATCCCAAAGGAGTTTGATTTCCATGAAGAAGTTAAAGAGAAATTAAATCCCAAGAAGATATGAGAAGTTCTAGATGGAATTTAAATATAATAAAGAATTATATTCTTTAAAGATAATTTAATTCCAACTTAACTTCCTCTTCAAGAAGGATTTTGACCTAGCCATCTCTTATTTAAAGGACCAATCCGTCAAAAATAGGTGAGCAAGAAGAGAGGATTTTCGACAAGAGAGCAAGGGGAGGGAGTTCAATTTCTTCTTCTTCTTCTTTGCTTCTATTAGATTCATGGTTTGGGGATTATTCTTTGTATATCTTTTGAACCCAACCATGAACTAACTTGATTGGTTGGGGTTATTGTGTTTTGTTGTTGTGAAATCTTTTGGATTTTGTTTAGGTTTTTGAGTTGCAATTCAATTTTCAAAGTTTGTTCATTCTTGGTTCTCAATCTTGTTTGCGAGTGAATTGGGAGAGGATCTTGTAACTTCATCTATTTATCTAATATCGGGAGAGTTAGATTCAAGAAACGAATGAGCATGGTCTTTATTCAATCAACTGATGGTGAAGACTAATCCGGATTAGGAATAAGCTAAGGATTTCAACGGCTAAGAGGATCGCAAGATTGGTTGTTGTTCACCCTTGATTCACGCAGGGATGTATTATCAAGGCATGCACAAATAGCTAGAGTTTTGACTTAGGGATAAGAAGAAACCATCGAAGAACGCTTCGCCGAACTTTGGAAGTGAATGCTCAATTGCCCAGGCAATTGACCCATCCTTAATTGCCCAGGCAATCGCGGGAGCATTGCCTAAGCAATATGATCAGACGACGAGGGGGAATTGCCCTGGCAACCGACCAGGCAACATGGCAGAATTGCCCTGGCAATCAACCAGGCAGTTGCAACCAAATTGCCCTGGCAATCGACTAGGCAATCGTAACAGAATTTCCCTGGCAATCCGACTGCTACTCAATCACCAAGACGATCCAATCGGCTATCACACCTCAGCTCACGATAACCTGTCATATTCTCTCTTTTTCTTTCATCTATTCTTTTAGTTTATTGCTTTTACTTTACTCATTAAAATCAACTCCTACTATCAATTGTGTTTTTACTTTTACAGTGCGATAACTAAAGCAAAGTGGCCCAAACCAATCCCTGTGGAGACGATACTCGATACTCGTATCACTTTATTACTTGTTTTTGGCGCTTTTACACAATTGCATAGCACTTATTACATGCAACAAGTTTTTGGCGCTGTTGCCGAGGATTGGCAATTGGTGTTAGGTGTTTTTGTTATTGCATTTTTTCTTAGTTTTACTAACTTTTCTTTTTGTTTGTTTTATAAAAAAAATAGGTGCGCTACAAGTTAAGGGACATCAACATGTCGGGAAATAAAAACCGATCTATTCGAGAGTTGATGTTGGAAGATATGAATCAATCAAATCAAGAGTTTCGTGCACCCTTTGATGATTACCTATACCAACCGAGAAAAGCCCAAAGAGCCTATACCGTGGAAAACTCTTGTGCTATGTGTGGAGAACATCATGTGTTTGAAAATTGCCCTCACATTTTCGGTGCATATGGCTACATGGAGGACCATAGAGGGAACCAGCAGCAAAATTCTTCATGGTATGGTCAAAAAGCTCAAAATTTTTTTCCGTAACAATTTTGCCGCAGCAACAGATATGCCATGGCAATGTAGTCCTTTTCAAGAGCATTCCAATTCATTGGAGGAAACGTTTCTAGCTTCCTTGGCTAGACTTGACGGATCAATTGAAGAGATTCGAGAGCTATCAAAGTCCATAGATACGAGGATAGCTCAGTGGGATGCAACCTTGGGGGATTCAGAAGATCAATTGAGGAGATCCACATATTTCATGGATAACATGCACCAACAATTCATTCCTAGGGATACTGAAGTCCCAAGGCAAGAGGACAAGGAACAATGCAAGGAAAGCTCTCTTATGTGTGAGGAACAACTAAAACCTCAGAGTCAAGAGTATGTTTATGAGAAAGTCTGCCCAACACATGATGAGCCTGAGCAACAAATTGCCTCGGCAATGATTGAGGAGCCTGAACAGAGCAATGCCGCGACAAAACTCAGTGAAGCTGAGAACAACAATACTACAGCAAATTCTGAGGAACCAGATGCCCAGAAGGTTACAACATTGATGTTTAAGCAGGAATCTGTAGACTGCTCTCATCTAAAGTTGCCACGGCAATTGCACGACCACATGCAAGATCAACGAGATGATAATACTTTGCCAATAGAATATGAGCAGGTAATGGTTGAACCTTTTGAATTATTTAAAAACTTACCTCGTGCATTGCAGGTATGTCTTGAGGAACCGATGTTGGTAGAGTTGAAGCCATCGAAATCTCTACTGATGGAGATGTTTGAGAGGCCAAAAGAAAAAGGTGTTTGGATTCGTAAAGCTTTTCAGAAAATTGGCTATTCCCTTGACTTACAGCAAATTTTGGCAACTGATTGCCACGGTAATTGGCTTGAGCAGCAATTGCCACGACAACAAAGGATACATCCAACCATGATAGAAGTCAACAAGAATGAGGTAAGAGAATGGTTGGGAATGGATATAATTTTTCCTATTAATATATTTGTGCCTTCAGAAATAGTAGCAAGGTGGAGGGCATGCATGGACTACAAGGGAACACGGAAGAAAGACACATCCACCATGGTAATGCAAAAGGGAGTAGCTGGGAGCACATTGGCCCAACTCTTTTTGGGCAATATTGTCACCCGATGGAGGGTACGAATGGACTATAAGAAGTATCAGAAATGACCCTCCTCAAGTTTTCTCAGATATGCAGTAACATTAGAAGATGCATGATGGAACTCTTTTTTGACATGGTCGAAGACTTCCTTGAGATCTCCATGGATGATTTTTCCGTTTTTAGTAGTGACTTCGACAGTTGCCTCGGTAATTTAGAGAAGGTGTTGGCAAGATGTGAAGAAACCGATTTAGTCCTTAATTGGGAGAAGTGCCATTTTATGGTAGATGAAGGAATAGTGCTCAGCCACAAGATTTCATCCAAAGGGATTGAAGTAGACAAAGCCAAGGTGGACGTGATCGAGAGATTACCCCCACCAAGTTCGGTTAAAGGAATTCGAAGCTTTCTTGGACATGCAGGTTTTTTACAGGAGGTTCATTCATAATTTTTCTAAAATTACTAAGCCCTTGTGCAATTTGCTTGAACAAGATAAAGTCTTCAATTTTGATGATTCTTGCGCCCAAGTATTCGAAACCCTAAAGGAAAAGCTTACCTCGGCACCCATTATCGTTCCACCAGATTGGACGCCACCTTTTGAGCTCATATGTGATGCAAGTGATTTTGCGGTAGGAGCAGTCCTAGGCCAACTCACAGGGAGGAGGACAAGGATTTATAGATATGCGATGCATTCCGGATGAACAACTTTTAGTTGCCTCGGTAACCATGGATGTGCATGCCTCGACAACCCTAGACGCACACGTCTTGGCAATTTCGGGAGCAGTCGACACGGCAGCACATACCCTAGTATGCGGATTTAGTTAATTTCCTTGTTTGTGGTATTTTACCTTATGGCCTTACTCACCAAGGGAAGAAGCGGTTCCGCCATGATGCTAAGCATTACTTTTGGGACGAGCCTCTTTTATTTAAACAATGTGCAGATCGGGTTATACGCCGATGTGTCCCTGAAGAAGAGCAGCGGAATGTACTCCTACAATGCCATTCTTCACCCTAAGGAGGACATTTTGGAGGAACTCGTACCGCGGCCAAAGTTTTACAATTCAGTTTGTATTGGCCAACAATGTACAAAGATGCCCAAGACTTTTACAAGCAATGTGATCGTTGCTAGAGGACGGGCAATATCTCTAGACGACATGAGATGCCGCTCCAAAACATCATCAAGGTGGAATTATTCGATGTGTGGGGGATCGATTTTATGGGACATTTCCCATCTTCATTCGGCAACCTCTACATTCTACTTGTCTTTGACTACGTCTCTAAATGGGTTGAGGCAGCTGTAGTTCCCAACAACGATTCCAAGACCGTGCAACGATTCTTGCAGAAAAACATATTTACACGGTTTGGGATACCGAGAGTAATTATCAGTGACGAAGGTAAGCATTTTGACAACAGACTTATTGCCAAGATGTTGCAACACTTTGGTGTACCTCACAAGATTGCCACGGCATATCACCCACAAACCAATGGGTAAGCAGAAATTTCCAATCAGGAATTGAAGGGTATACTCGAGAAAGTTGTAAATCCCTCTAGGAAGGATTGGTCAGTAAGACTAGATGACGCACTTTGGGCATATTGCACTGCATTCAAAACACCCTTAGGTATGTCCCCCTTCCGACTTGTCTATGGCAAAACATGCCATCTACCGGTGGAAATCGAACATAAGGCATATTGGGCAATCAAAACCGTGAATATGGATTGGGAAAGTGTCGGGCAAAAGCGTTTGTTGGACCTCAACGAGATAGAAGAATTCTGTGCACTCGCCTATAACAATGCACGAATCTACAAGGAGAAAACAAAGCAGTGGCATGACAAGAAACTATTGCCGCGGCAATTCATGCTAGGGCAACTAGTTCTCTTATTCAATTCTCGGCTAAAACTTTTCCCGGGAAAACTAAAACCAAGATGGTCGGGACCATTCGAAGTTGTCAAACCATTCTCCCATGGTGCCGTGATAATCAAGTCCATTACCGATGAACATGAATTCAAAATTAACGGACAAAGATTGAAGCACTACAACGGTGCCCATGTAGAACGTAACAAAGAAGTTGACACCTTAGGAGATGCATAAGCATGCTCTCCTTTCGATATTTTCTTTTTCTTTTTTATTTTTTTAAACTATTTTTTCTATTTTTTTCTCTCTTTATTTATTTTTGGAATTTTTAGGAGATATTTTATTTTTCTTCATTATCTTAGTTTCCAGGTTTTCTTTGTTTTCTTTTCCACAACAAGACTCACAATCACCATGCTAAGGAAATTCACTGCCGACTACTTGCCACAGCAACCACAACAGAGATTGCCCAGGTAACAACAATGGCGTCGGTAACTTCTGATGCCCAAACATGGATCAAATCAAAGCAATGCTATTCACGCGGCACCAGCCACAAGCATTCAACCACCGACCGAAAAATGAATCAAGCAAACGAAACGAAGGAAACTTATCACTCGAGGTGACGACCGCTCTGACTAACTCATTTCATTTAGTTTCTTTTAAATTTTGTTTCACTTTTTCATGCATTGAGGACAATGTTTCTCTCAAGTTTGGGGGGGGTGTTGGTTTCTAGTTAGCTTCATGTTTAGTTGCATTCAACTTTAGCAATCACATATAGGTTGTATATTTTACTTGCCATTCCTTTAATTGGATTTAATAGCTTAAGACTTGTTGAATATCCAATGATGAATTTTTGCCACTGCACTTAATTGAAAGAACCTTTAATTTTAGGATTTCATGAAAATAACTTAGAATTTTACTATGATGCTGAATTTTTTTACACGGTTGTGGCTTGATTGAAAGAAACTTAGTGAACTTAGGTTGCTTAAAATTTGGGTAAATTTAAAATTGAAAATTAAAAGTTAAATTCTTGCTAGAGGTGCCCGAAATTGGCTCTAGTAGTAAATGCACTTTCTTGCTAGAGGTACCTGAAACTGGCTCTAGTAGTTAATGCACATTAAAGAATCGCTAGAGGTCCCCGAAATTGGCTCTAGTTGACTAAAATAAAATGAGAAATTGCTTACTTTTCTAGAGGTGCCCGAAAATTGGCTCTAGTGAAAATAAAAATAAATGCCACGATAATTAACTTGATAAAAGCCTATTGTTCACATAGAATCATGAAAATCAACTTGTACACAACTACGCACACACATTGTCACAAGCATTATAGTTTGGTTCCGGGTAATTTTTGTGCTATCCGAAAAATTAAAAGGTGATCATACTTTGTGCCACGGTTCCCAGGTTTGAATTCAAGTTTGAAGCATGTCTTTGATGATTAAAGTCTTGGCAGGTAATTGTTAGTTTGCATTGCTTGAGGACAAGAAATAGTTCGAGTTTGGGGGTGTGATAAGTGTTCAAAAGTACTATTTTTATTACCCCTTTTACTCATATTATTGTTAGACTTAAGCTCATATTAGTTGCATAATTAGCCATTCATGCATTAATTCATGTTTCTTTCCACGTTGAGCTTGATTACATAACTTGGTGATTTTGTGGAAAAAGATGCTGCTTTGGTGTGTTTTTGTGTGTGTGCAGAATCATTTACCTAAACAAGGCTAGAACCAGTTGCCAGGGCAGTGCATGAAGGAGATGCCGAGCTAGTTGCCAGGGAAATGTATGAAGGAGATGCCGAGCTAGTTGCCAAGGCAATTTTCGACAAAGAATAAGAAGATATGGTAGGCGAAATTGATGACTAGATAAGCCCAAGATGACGTGGAGCGAAGTTAAATCCCAAATGAGTTTGATTTCCATGAAGAGGTTAAAGAGAAATTAAATCCCAAGAAGATATGAGAAGTTATAGAAGGAATTTAAATATAATAAAAATATATTCTTTAAAGATAATTTAATTCCAGCTTAACTTCCTCCTCAAAAAGGATTTTGACCTAGCCATCTCCTATTTAAAGGACCAAGCCGTCAAAGAGAGGTGAGCAAGAAGAGAGGATTTTCGACAACTACAAAGAGGGAAGAAAGGAGAAATTTCGACAAGAGAGCATGGGGGAGGGAGTTCGATTTCTTCTTCTTCTTCTTCTTTGCTTCCATTAGATTCATGGTTTAGGGATTATTCTTTGTATATCTTTTGAACCCAACCATGAACTAACTTGATTGGTTGGGGTTATTGTGTTTTGTTGTTGTGAAATCTTTTGGATTTTGTTTAGGTTTTTGAGTTGCAATTCAATTTTCAAAGTTTGTTCATTTTTGGTTCTTAATCTTGTTTGCGAGTGAATTGGGAGAGGATCTCGTAACTTCATCTATTTATCTAATACCGGGAGAGTTAGATTCAAGAAACGAATGAGCATGGTCTTTATTCAATCAATTGATGGTGAAGACTAATCCAGCTTAGGAATAAGCTAAGGATTTCAACGGCTAAGAGGAACGCAAGATTGGTTGTTGTTCACCCTTGATTCACGCAGGGATATATTATCAAGGCATGCACAAATAGCTAGAGTTTCGACTTAGGGATACTAAGAAACCATCAAAGAATGCTCAATTGCCCATGCAATTGACCCATCCTTAATTGCCCAGGCAATTGCGAGAGCATTGCCCAGGCAATCTGATCAGAAAAAGAGGGGGAATTGCCCTGGCAACCGACCAGGCAACACGACAGAATTGCCCTGGCAATCAACCAGGTAGTTGCAACCAAATTGCTCTGGCAATCGACTAGGCAATCGTAATAGAATTGCCCTAGCAATCCAGCTGCTACTCAATCACCAAGACGATCCAATCGGCTGTCACACCTCAGCTCACGATAACCTGGCCTATTCTCTCTTTTTCTTTCATCTATTCTTTTAGTTTATTGCTTTTACTTTACTCATTAAAATCAACTCCTACTATCAATTGTGTTTTTACTTTTACAGTGCGATAACTAAAGCAAAGTGGCCCAAACCAATCCCTGTGGAGAGGATACTCGTATCATTTTATTACTTGCGATGTGTATACTTGCACAATTGCATAGCACTTATTACACGCAACAATAATGACGACGGTGAAGTATAAAATTCCGCTGCTGGATCGCAACGCCAAGTTTTCGCTATGGCAGGTGAAGTTTCGAGATGTTCTTGTTCAGATGGATTTAGATGATACATTATATGGGTTTGATAATACGCTGAAAGAATGGTCGGATACAGAGAAGCGCCACAAGGATAGGAAAGTTGTTTCCCATATCCATTTGCACTTATAAAACAGTATTTTGCAGGATGTTCACAAAGAGAAGACAACTGTCGACTTATGGGAAAAATTGGAACAAATTTGCTTGAAGAAAACTTTAACCAACAAGTTGCTCCTGAAGCAACGCCTATACTCCCACAAGTTAGCAGAAGGTTCGTGTCTTGACGACCACCTAACCGATTTCAAGGAGATCATCTCAGACTTGGAAACGATGAAGTTAAAGTACAATGAGGAATACTTATGTTTGATTTTACTTTGCTTATTGCTCGCTTCATATTCGTCCATTAGAAGCACCCTCCTACACGACTAGGGATAGCAAACGGGCGGGGCGAGTGCGGATACCCCCTCCCCCTTCCCCATACCCACTTAAAATTTTCATATCCACCACCTACCCACTCCCACGTCAGGTACAATTTTCAAATCCATACCTGCCCACGTGGATACATTCTCAAATCCATCCCCACACTCACTACCCAACTGGACATCCACCACCAATCTGTATTCGCCTACAAGCAACCACTAATATTGAATTATGTAAAAATAAACCATTTACTTTTGTAAATAAAAGTACAACTTCGCATACTTTATTTGTTGATCAAGTGTATATAAATAATACATTTACATCGGTATGAATTTAACTACAGCTACTAACTAACGATCGCTAACTTAACTAAATCACATTTTTACCGGTATAAATTCTACTTAACTACAACTAACTAATTAACTATAGCTAACTTAACTAAAGCATATTTACACTTCTATAAGTTCTACTTAACCATACATATTACAAAATTACAACCTGATTAATTCAAGCTCGATCTTAAACAATGAATACAAGCTCGATTATAAACCATCATTTTTCAAACTAAATTAATTGAGTTCAAAGTCTACAAACTTAAGGATTAACGTAGATTTTAAAACAAAGCAATGTCTTAGTACATAAAACACCATAATAAAAGGCATAATCAAAGTCTACAAACATAAATTGTCCAAAATTCATATGGTGTGTAGTTAGTGGGCAAGCGGATGCGGGCGGATACGGTGCGGGTAAGGTCTCAAACCCATCATCTACCCACTACCCATGACGGGTATGACTTTTTATATCCATACCCGCCCACTGCCCACCAAACTCATACCCATCCCCACCCCAACTGGGGCGGGTACAGTGTGAAATCTGCGAAACTATACCCGTCTATCATCCTTATACACAACCGTGATACCCTTACTCTTGAAGAGGTATATAATAATTTGAATTCACATGACAAGATGCAACATCTTACCGGCTTTGAGTTCCAAGCAGAGGGTCTTATGGTGCATGGATTGAATAGTTTAGACCGCGGAATAAAAGGTGATCGTAATTCCGGCAGTCAAAATAGAGGCAGGTCTAAGTCATCAAATCGAGGTAAAACATGTTATTTCTGCAAAAAGAAAGGTCATATTAAATCTGGGTGTTATAGATTACAGAATAAGATAAAGAGGGAATCTGAGAATTAAAATTCCAGTGAAGATGAAGCTGATATTGCAGAGGAGTATAATGATGGTGAACTTTTAGTTGCTTCCGGCGAAGACTCTATAACGAGGGAGGAGTGGATTCTTGACTCTGTTAGTAGTTTTCATATGAGTCCAAATCAAGATTGGTTTGCGACGTATAAACCTATGTCTACAGGTGCTGTCTTGTTGGAAAATAATGTCTCTTGTAAAGTTGCAGATATTGGCACAATCAAGATTAAGATGTTTGATGGGATTGTTCGAACGCTTGGTAATGTAAGGCATGTTCTAGATTTAAGAAGAAATATGATTTCGTTAGGTACTCTGGATTCAAAAGGGTACATATGCTCCAATGAAGGCGGAGCTATGAAAATTTGCAAGGGCGTTCTCGTTGTGATGAAAGGGTATAAAAGAGCAGCCAATTTTTATGTTCTGCAAGGTTCAACTATTTTAGGTGATGCATCCGATGTTTCCTCTTGCGTGTCAAATGACGATGTTACTGGTGAAGGCGTCTTGACTGAATCAAGTAAAAGAGGATTTTTTGTTAAACATGACAACCGTGTGCATAACGGTTCTGGTAGGCAGAAAAGAGCTCGATTTTGTGGGCATAACGAATTTGAAAAGAAGAATAAAGTTGAATTCCGTGCTATAACAGATTTGAGAAGCTTAAGAGAGTTCAATTTGCTTCAAAGATAAATAATGAGAAAGGTAGTAGTTCCATTGATGATCGGGGTCATGTTATTGCTTGTGGTGATATAGTTGTGAGAAAAGTTGGCACTAATGTTGATCTTACCGACGTGATGACTAAATTACCTTGTACATCCAAGCTTGGGCAAGGCTTGGATTCAATCGGTGTTCATTGCTGAAGACTACCCCTTGAAGGGGTTTCGTGGAAGAGGTGGAGATATTGTTCGACAAAAATTTGTCTCAAGGTGGAGATTTGTTAGAGTTGTGATCCAAATTCTTTTGGGATTTGGTTTAAAGTTAGAATCCTACTTTTAGTAGATCTTGTTTACTTTATATTAATTAAAGGTAGGAAACTCAGTTTGAGTAGAATTTGTTTCTATGCAAGTTTCCTCTATAAACAAGGAACCTATCCCTATAAATAGTTACTAGGGATTAGAGGTTTTGACATAACATTATAAATCAGTTGTAATTTCTTTCTCCATCATAGTAAAAGTTTTCATCCTCTGCCCGTGGTTTTTCCTTTTTGGGTTTTCCACGTAAATTTTTAGTGTTATTTTTCTTTTTTTAAATTTTCCTCTATAAATATCATATTATGCTGAGCAAAAAAAGAGAAAAATAAAAGAAAAAAATATAGAGATGAAAAACATCGACGATTGACCCTCAAATTGTCGATAGTAATTAATTAAATAAATTTATTGACTTTTTCCCGATAAGAATGACTTAAATTGAGTAGCAAAACTAAAACCAATAATTAGATCGATTTTTAAGGAAATCACCATAATCTAATCAATTTAAATTGATTATTTTGGCCGGTTAACCGAGTTTATTTAAATATTATTGGATCCGGATTTGGAATTTTTGTTGGATTTACGTCTTGAATAATGAGTATATTTATTTGAGATTGTGGAAATTATAAAGAAATTAGATTTAAGGATTATATTTTAAAAGTATAGCCATTTAATATATTTATATAAAGTTGGCTAATATTATATATATATATATATGTTTTAGTCGACTCACTCAAATTGCACTTCAACCATTTGTAGTTTTCTAGTTTTCTTTTAACATATGGGTTGCATGTATATCACACACGTATACATTTTGTTATCTAATGATTTTTTTTTTATGTTAAGATTTTTAATATACCAAAAACAAAGAATTGTAGATCACCATTTGAGTAATTGATGTATATCAAATATAAAATCAACATTTTATTTAAAAAGCAAACATCGTTCATATCTTTATTATTTATTTCTTTTCCCACAATTGATAGCATCAAGTATTCTATTCAAAATATATTCATAAGTTGTAACAGTATTTTTTAAATATATTATAATAAATTAAACTGAGATAATATTATATTATCTGACCATCGATTAAAATGATCCTTTATGTCTCTTTGGTGTCGTTGTGATTAGATATATAGGTAAGTAAAACTCGATTTGACCTCAAAAAATCGAATAATAATCTGTATTTAATCCATCGATCGGTTAATCTAGATCGAGTTTTATAGAGTCCTAGTATGGGACGATACTCTCAACCTAGTTTGTATTTATCTTGGTACTTTGATATTAAAAAACCATGTGTGTATTTATACGGAAAATGATAAATATATATTTTGATACTTCGGTTGGTTTTAATATGCAATCTGGCATCTAATTATGTTGTTCAATTAAGTACATGAATTTAACTTGTTAGTCTAAATTGATACTTAAACTTCACCCTTTGCTCAAATTAGTACTTATGATAAATACTTTATTTGAATCATGAAGTAAAATTTAGATATCATTTAAACCAAAAACCAAATTTGTGCACCTAGTTGGACAAAATAAATAAATATTTTTAAAAAGGTTAATTGCACCACACATCCCCAAATTATGACCCTTATTCTAAATTGGTCCTTAAACTTTTAAATGTTCTAATTTCATCCCAAAACTACGTCTCTCCTTCTAAATTGGTCCCCAAACTTTTGGATGTTCCATTTCCATCCCCTAACTATGACCCTCATTCTAAATGGGTCCCCAAAACAATTTGAATGTTTTAATTTCATTCTCAAATTATCGTTTATGTCACATCATATTATTACAAAACATACATCAATGTTTACATGAGAATTAATAATTTTTATAACGGTTTTATTAACATAGGGTATGATCAACATATATTGATAATTTGGGAGTGAAATTAGAACATTCAAAAACGTTGATGACCAATTTAGAATGAAACTCATAGTTTGGGGATAAATTGGAATGCTCAAAAGTTTGGGAACCAATTTAAAATGAGGGACATGGTTTGAGGGTGAAATTGGAAATTTTAAAAGTTTAGGGATTAGTTTAGAATGAAAGCCATAGTTTTGGGGTGTGTGATGCAATTAACTCTAAAAAATTAAACTACCATCATGTTGGGAGGCTCGTTCGATCAATCGAGCCAAGAGGGGGTGAATTGGATTTTTGCTTGGGTGGATGAATGGCTAAGTAATAAAAATTTAGACACGACGATTTATAGTGGTTCGACTTCTAAACCAAGTCTACCTCTACTACCTTAGCTATCCACACTAAGAATTTTCTACAAAATCTCTAATTTGTTTTTCCTTTTTTCGAGATCAAGGAGATAACCCTCACAAACCTAGACTTATATCCCAAAGTCTAGAAGCACTCTCTTACAAAGAGAAAACAAATAAGGAAACAAAGAAAATCCTTACAAGACAAATATGTTTGCAATTTAAGCACTCACCCAAAACTTAACACTTGAGCAAATATAACAATTAAGCTAACAAGCGTGTTCTACAAAGAAATATGACAAAAATAAGCTCTAGAATAATTTCTCTAACATTGAATGTTGGTAGTTAGTTTCTTGTTGTTGCATGGCTTATTGAAGGTGCCTTTTAAGTCTTTTAATGAGTTATTGACCGTTACTAGCTGTCGGGGACTTTAATTCCAGCAATAAATGCACTTCTAGGTCAGAGGTATCAGTACATGTGGACGGGTATCGATACACCTGCTCAAAATAGAAAGAGATGTTGGGCATTTTTACAAAGGGTATCGGTATACAATACAGGTGTATCGGTACGCACCCTAGGGTATTGATATGGATGAGGCCGTATCGGTACACCAAATGGCTACTGGAATTTTACAAAACTTGGGGACAAAGGGTTGTATCGGTACTCGAAGATTCGTACCGGTACGGGCACTCTGGGTATCAATACGGGTCAATCTATACCGGTACTCAAGGCCTATTTTTGACACTTTGGCTATTTAAAATCATTTAAAACATACCAAAAACCCTTTGAAAATATTTTTCTTTAAGTTATATCAAAATTAAATATCTCAACAATCTCCCCCCTTTTGATATAACGAAACCACTTGAAAATCATTTTTGTGAAAACTCCCCCTTATAAAAATATTTTTTGAAAAAGATAATATTTTTGAAAATATTTAAAGCTCCCCTTTTCTTTTTGAAATTTATCATGAAGAAAATACCAAAATAAATTTATCATGAAAGAATTTTAGAAATTGCTCCCCCTTACTCAAGCAACAAGTAAATTGTTAGCCCAACAATTCAAGAGAAATAAAATTGAATTTCAAATAAAATAACCAAGTAAAACCAAGAAATTCAATTAAACATGTCATATAAGAAATAATCATATAAGCATACAAGGCATGGCAAAAAGGAGACAAAATAGTCCTTTTTTGGCAGTGCGTACCGGTACGGTATAGGTTGTATCGGTACTTGGTTGAAAGTTGTATCGGTACGGTATGGGTTGTATCGGTACCGAAGGCAAGAAATAGGTGAAAATGTAGCAAAATCAACTCAAATATCCTTACAACTTAATCTTAAGTTCATACAAGGGCTTTAAGAGGTCAAAGATATACATTTTGCACATTTTGCTACACATTCTTCTCAAAACATAACATTTAAAATATACAAAGCATGAATTTCACCAAATTCAACCAAACATTACAAGTTAATGGCCATAGACATAAAAACAATCAAAATAGGCCAAAAAACATATAACTCATGCAATTGAGACTCCCCCTAACTATATGCAATTTGGCACAACATGGAGTCATACAAACATGCTTAGATCAACATAAAATTAGACGTGGACAACATGATCAATCAATTACATGAAAACTTAAAATTACCACTTGAACCAAGGTAGGATGTTAAGCCTTCCTTCTCCAAGTGTCCTTCCTCCTTTGTGTGTCATGATCTTCTAAAATTTTCAAATTTGATCATCAATGGCTCAAGCACACCTACCAAAGACAATCAAGTAATTTTTGGTATCCAAATTGCTTTGGATCCAATGGCGTTAGTCCCAGATAACTTAGTCCCCTTAGGAATCTATTTTTTAATGTCTTCCTTTTTGTTTGAACAAAATAGTCTCGTACAAACCCAAATGTTCTTAACCATTTTGCATTTAAAAAATCTAAGGGAACTAGATTGTCTTTGATAAAAATTTGATTTTACAAAATTGTTTTTGGAGCATTCTCCATTTCCCTTTTAAGATCTTTTTAAATCAAAATTTTATTATTTTTAAGATCATTTAACTCCTTTTGATGATCTTCTTGAACTTTAGAAAGCAAATTTTGCAAGTTTGAAATTTTTACTTCAAAATCTTTAAAAACAACTTGCATTTGATCAAGTTTGATTTCAAGTTCTAAATTAGTTTTGGAAAGCAATTCATTTTCGATTTTCAATTTTGAAACCAATTTCTTGTTTTTCAAAAATGAAGCTTTAAACTCCAAAACTAACTTATCGTAACATCTTGTAACTCATCGAAAGTATAAGAATTTAAATTTGATGAGTTAGAAGTTACCTCTTCATCTTGGATGGCCATGAGACATAGGTTGGCTACCTCATCATCGGTGGAGTCCTCTTTATTACTCCATGTGGCCACAAATGTCTTCTTCTTATGGCTTGATCCATTCTTGTTGAAACGAGGGCAATCATACTTGGTGTGCCCCAGCTTCTTGTAGCTTTATGAATCGGGTGAGCTTCTTGAAGAGTTTGACCATCTCTTCTTCTTTACCTTCACTCTCATCTTCACTTGATTCTTCTTGAATTTTTGAAGAGGATTTAAGAGTAATATTCGAATCTTCAATGCCTTGCTCTACTTTCTCCTTCCCCTTTGACATCATCATTTCATGGGTGAGCAAAGATCCCATAAGCTCATCAAGCTTGAGCTCCTTCAAATTCTTTGCTTCAATGATTGTCGTCTTTTTGGAATCCCATGACTTGAAAAGTGAGTAAATCAACTTTCTCACAAGCTTGTTATTCAAAACCATCTCTCCAAATCCTTTAAGCTCATTGACTATGGTGGAGAACCGATCAAACATACCTTTGATGTCTTCTTCTCGGTCCATCTTGAAGTTCTCATAGTTGAGGTTGAGAAGTCCAATCTTGGTTTCTTTCACCTCATTTGTACCTTCATATGTAACTTCAAGTTTTTCCCATACTCCCTTGACATTTTCTTAAGAAAAGACTTTAGAGTATTATTCCGGACCAAGTGCACAAAAGAGAGTATGCAAGGCCTTTCTATTAAGCTCCATCTTCTTACGATTTTCGCATTTCATTTTGCCTTGCTTCTTTGTGGGATAGACGAGCTATCAAGAACAATATCCCAAAGACGATAATCTTTGGCCTTCATGAAGAACATCATCATATTCTTCCAATAGATGTAGTTGGCACCTTTGAAGTAAGAATGCTTGTCGATGGATGCTCCATGATCTCCGGTTGATGTAGAATGGTTGAACACTTCAAGGATTGACTCTAAGATGTGAATTCTATATAGGGACGAAGATTTGATACCAATTGTTGGGAGGCTCGTTCGATCAACCGAGATAGCCAAGAGGAGGGGTGAATTGAATTTTTGCTTGGGTGGATAACTGGCTAAGTAATAAAAATTTAGACACTATAATTTATAGTGATTCGACTTCTAAACCAAGTCTACCTCCACTACCTTAGCTATCCACACTAAGGATTTTCTACAAATTCACTAATTTGTCTTTCCTTTTTGGGGGATCAAAGAGATAACCCTCACAAACCTAGACTTATACCTCAAAGTCTAGAAGCAATCTCTTACAAAGAGAAAATAAATAAGCAAACAAAGAAAATCCTTACAAGGCAAATGTGTTTGCAATTTAAGCACTCACCCAAAACCTAACACTTGAGCAAATATAACAATTAAGCTCACAAGTGTGTTCTACAAAGAAATATGACAAAAATAAGCTCTAGAACAATTTCTCTAACATTGAATGTTGGTAGTTGGTTTTTTGTTGTTGCATGGCTGCTTGAAGGTCCATTTTAAGTCCTATAATGCGTTCTTGATCGTTACTAGCCGTTAGAGATGTTTTGGAGCTGTTGGGGACTTTAATTCCATCAATAAATGCACTTCTGGGCTCAGAGGTATCGGTACACGTGGAAGGGTATCGATACACCTGCTCAAAATAGAAAGAGTTGTTGGGCATTTTTACAAAGGGTATCGGTACACGATACAGGTGTATCGGTATGCACCCTAGGTTATCGATATGGATGAAGCCGTATCAGTACACTAAATGGCTACTAGAATTTTACAAAACTTGGGGACAAAGGGTACGTTAGTTAATCGGGACTTCAATTTCATTATCAAATATCATATACTACTTTTTTGAATAGTCTAAAGGTGATTACAATGTAGTATCTGTTCATACATATTTTTAACCCTTTGACAATGCACATACACCTTGTAAACAAAGTGATTTGAACTCGTGCCTCCTAGGATGAACATCATCCGCTTTTCCACTGGGACACTCGTTGGATTCAAATGTCATCTACTTCTTGACTTTATTTGTATATGAAAAACATTATTCTCTCAACTTATAGACCAATCTTTTAGATAATTTCTATTGAAAATGTATGTATATATACGGTAAAATTCACTTATATAATGTAAAAATTTTAAAAATATTAATATTAGATAATTAGATAAATGTAAATATATAATTAGATAAATATTAATATTAGATAAGTAGCTTTGGTGAAGCTGGGATCGGAGGGTGCCTACGGAACGAGAAATCAAAGACCTTAATTTCTTTCTCCAAATCAGTGGGAAGAACAGATGCTACGACGGCTGAACTTCTAGCTATCAAAGAAGTTTTTCTCATCTTCAAAGTTTCCCCGTGATTTAATAAATCGAGCTTGATTATCGAGTGTGACTGTAAACCGACGGTTGAGTAGCTGCAGTGTTGCTCTTTCTCGCCTGTGGTTTTTAAGCCCTTAGTAATGTCTTGTCTGGAAAGCAGCACTGGTTTATCAATTATGTGGCTAGAGAATGCAATACCTTGACGGATAGTTTGGCAAAGAAAGGTATACGTCGCGTGCAATTTTTTTTAGAAATTTTTTTAACGAGGCTTATAATTATATAAATTTTCATTTAAAAGAGTAATAATAAAGTCCTAATGTCATATTTTAAAAAAATAATCTTTTTTTTACCAGGCAATATGATTTTATTAAGAATGAACCATACATGCCTTAACCCGTACGTGTGTCTCGTTAAAAACATCTTTAATTGTCCAAAATTATGGTTTACATATATATAGAGAGAGAGTTAAGATCTATTGACACGATGTAAAACCCTCAAAATTTTACCTTAATTTTAAAGAATCGGATGAGTGTGAGATTTAAAAAAAAAAAGAAATTGATAATTTTGATCATCAATTTTTACACATTGAATAGTTCAAAGTTAATGTATTTTTCTAATTTTTGTAATATATAAAAATTAGAAAAATACATTAACTCAAAAATGACATCAATTTTGTAGATACAGTTTTGTTATATGTTTAAGTTCATTATTTATAGAAAAGGGCAACACAAATGCGAGGAAGTGGGAATAATATGAATTTAAAAATATAATAAGCACATGTTATTCCAAGTTCCCAGACCATATTATAAAATCTAAACATTTTTATATTCAATACAACAAAAGTAATCAGTCACTTAATTACAATAATTAAACCCTGCATTTTTTAATTGAATTATGCCAAATTCAATGTATTATACTATATTAAACCATATAAGGAAAGATTTTGATATGGATATGCTCTCATCAAAATAACTCTAATTAACCAATTACTCGTGTTGGGTCTCTTAAACAATGTATATATTTTGAATTTTGGTGTGAGAATTGAACAAGCTGGGTCGTCCTTTTAATAAAAGCTTAAGGGTTTAATAAGCCCTTAAACTTTTGCAAAAAATCAATTAAGCCCCTAAATTTTTTTGCACCCAATTAAGCTCTTAAACTCAATAAAAAAAATTAATTTGGCCCTTTGACCAACGTTGACCGTTAAATAAACCCTTAAACTTTTGCAAAAAAAAAATCAATTAAGCCCTAAACTTGTTTTTTCACCCAATTAAGCCCTCAAACTCAAGAAAAAAAATCAAATTTGACACTTTGACGGTTAAATTTAACGGGTTTTTTTAAATCTTCTTGGCATGTATCGCAACAGGATAATGTCACTTGTCATTTCTAGGAATTTTTAAACTTTATTTTTTAAAAAAATATATAAAAATCTGAAAAAAAAAATAAAAAATAATGGGAAATTATTTTAAAAATATAAAAAAATATTTTTAATTCCAAAATTTATTTTAAAATAATAAATAATAATTTTTTAAAAGATTAAAATATTTTAAAAAATTAAAAATATTAAATATTATTATACAATTATAAAAATAAATTAAAAATCTAGAAAAATCTAGAAAAAAATATTTTTAGATCTTTTTGGATTTTTATATTTTTTTACATTTTTTTGTATTTTTATATATTTTTTAAAAATTAAAGTTTAAAAATTCTTAGAAATGTCAAGTGACATTATCCTGTTGCGACACGTGTCGATAAGATTTAAAAAAAACCGTTAAATTTAACGGTCAACGTTGGTCAAAAGGCCAAATTGATTTTGTTCTTGAGTTTGAGGGCTTAATTGGGTGCAAAAAAAGTTTAAGGATTTAATTGATTTTTTTACAAAAGTTTAAGGGCTTATTAAACCCTTAAGCCTTTAATAAACTATACAATATTCAAATCCGAATTAATTGATCAATAAATCGGATTTCAATTAATTAAATAATGAAAAACAATAATTTTATTCCATTCATCGGTTCAAAATGGTGAATGATAGTGTAAATATGCTATACGCCGGCGGTAGAAACAAAAAAATTTCATAAACGTCTCGATGTTAGGGTTTAAGTAATTTGTTTATAGCTTATGCTTAGGGGTTAAAATTTAAAGTTTAGGCGTTATCAAAAAGTTTCTACAAACCCTAAATTCTAACCACAACTCTTAAATTTAAAACCCCTAGACTTAAACACTAAATCTTAAACCCTAATCAAGATCTCTATACTCTAAAACTAAAATACTTATAAAAAAAATTTCCTCTGTGAGAGCATGGAATAATGGACCTTGTGTGACCATTAAGGTTGAATGAATAAAATATGCAAAGGGAAAATCGATTAAAAAATGAGCAGTTGCAGCACTTCAAAAACGTGATGAAAAACATGTTTTGAGAACTCAACCATCAGCAACTTCCTGGAATTGTCAAAAGAAAACAAAAATGGTAGTTTAATACCAAAGCTTCAAGCCTCAAGGTATATATATATATATATATATAATCAAACCGAAAATATGAACTCAACCAAGCCAATTCAATTCAGTTCAGTTCTTTTGTAGCAACAAAGCTTGATTGATAGCTTTCTGGGTTGAATCTCCAAGAAGGACGCACAAATATGTACTGTGCCAGTGGTTCAGAATTTGATCTCAGCATCTTGGAGTGGATTCGTCAGTTTCTTCTTGAAGATGATTTCGATGCAATTCCAGGTTCAGGACAGTTTATGGAAAATCTAGCGAAAGATGATCTCCCGTTTACGGATATTGATGCGGTTCATATTGATCAATGGATAAACTTTGATCAGTTGTTTGACGCGGCGGAGGAGACGGTCGCTGTTGATAACGTTTCATTTTCCGGTTTCCATGTGACTTCTGAGATACCGGAGACTACTCCGACTGCGAGTGTTTCTATATCCCACGCGCCTCCGAAGAAGGTACATTATAAGGGAGTTAGGAGAAGGCCGTGGGGGACGTACGCGGCGGAGACAAGGGATCCGAAGCGAAGCGGTGCGAGGATTTGGCTTGGTACTTACGAGACTCCCGAGGATGCGGCTATAGCTTATGACAGAGCGGCTTTTGAAATGCGAGGCGCGAAAGCGAAGCTCAATTTTCCCCACCTCATCGGCTCGGATCTGGTGGAGCCGGTGAGATTAACCAATAACAAGCGAAGGTCTCCGGAGCCGTCTTCCTCTTATTCATCGGCTCGGTTGCCGTCATCTCCGTCGTCCACGGTGACGTCCGATTACAGAACTCCGAATTTGAAACGGAGGAGGAGTGCGATTACTTGTTCGATTAAAGCTGAGTTTGAACTAGACCAGTATCAGTTGATGCAAACAGAATTTTGAGAAATTGTTATCTGCTCATAATTGTTTTGTACATATTCTCCTTTTTTTAATAGTTTTGCACATATTCTCTTAATTATTTCTATTTAAAATAGAAATTTTATTTACTTTTTCGCAAAATTCTTTTTGGGTACTACTATATAATTAGGTATGCGTAATCTGTCACTACGGTTAAAATAGTTTGAACTTTTGAAAATATAATTTAGGGTAAACTACATGAAATACTATTAAATTTTAACATATTACCGAAAGTACCATTGAACTATAAAACGATATTATTATACCAATAAATTATAAAACAATATTATTATACCACTGAACTTTTTTTCTTCAATCCAAACACTCTGTCGTTAACCTGTAACGGCCCGTTAAATGCAAAACGGCGACGTTTTTGTATAGTTGCCTTGATGCCTAATATATATTAAAACGACGTCGTTTTGTTAGAGAAAAATTAAGAAAACTTTTCAGGCTTGAGCCAAGAACTTCTTCAATGAATGGTTGGAACAAACCACTAGGCTAACTTAAAAACTTGATATAAATTCAATGCAAATAGTATATAAATAAAACTGCAGGTAAACTTAATTTCATTTATCTCATGATATAATTTTATAATATAATTTTATAAATATATTTACTTTATAAATAAATATTACTTATAATTTATATTCCAAAACTAAAATATTATTTACAATATATATAACTAAACCCTAAACCACAAATCCCAAAATCTCAAACCTCAAACCCCAAAATCCTAATACATATCATAAATAATATTTTAGTTTTATGGTTTAAGATTCAGTTATATATACGTGGTCTAGGGTTTGGTGTAACACCTCAATCCTGATCCCGATCCGAAGTGCTACATTCGGGTCACCCAAAATCCGGCTCATCAAATTTCCAATTTAAATCATAAGTTTAGCCTTCATTTAAAAACATTAAGCATCCATAAATATCGCACAGTTAAATCAAACCTTATAAAACAGTTTACAAGATAGGAGCTCCGAGCTTAACTGCATATCAAAATAGTAAAGCAAATAGAGTTTACAAACTCAACATTTGTAAGGTCCTATGAATATATAATCCCAAAACTAAATACTAAGCATTATACTCTGAAGAGATGTGGTGCTAGGAAATCCCTCCACGATGTGCTCCTCGATCATGATCACCTACTAACCTGCGAATGGAAACAACGATTCTAAACGTTGAGTTTACAAAACTCGGTGGTACATTTATACTCTACCACAATTCTTGATTATCGTAAAACAAGCATGCGAGATAAATATAATATAGAGAGCATAGATAAGACTTCACTATTTATGAGTCATTGTCTAGCCTACACTAGCTAGAGTTCTTAGATCACCCATCTCAAGGCACCAATAAGTCTACAAGAAGTCTTACATATTCTACAATGCTTCATAGTACTTGAGATCACTCAGCCTATCGAGTACATAAGCTATCATTTATAGCATCCACACAACATACATAAATAAATTCATACATCATCTACATAATGGCCAACAAAGCCTTACTTTACCGTGCTCACACAGCCGTCAGGTTACCCGTTCTCACACAATCGTCGGGTTAAGTGGACCATATCTGGATCACCATAGCCACATATACATCCTATACGTACTTGGATCACATTAGCCACAAGTAGTCCCTACTTGAGGTTACTCAACCATCAACTTACTCAATCTTGCTCAACCCATCGAGTATATCAACCGCACTCAGATCACATAACCCTTGAGCACGTTGGATGTTACTTGATTACATAGCCTGAAGTACCTATCCCTTTATCTACACTCGGATCACCATAGCCACGAGTATATTCATAACCGCACTCAGATCACTCAGCCCTTGAGCATGTCGGATGTACTTGTTCACATAGCCCTAAGTACGCATCCCCTTAATAAGTATCGTATTACTGACTCTAGGAACTCTGAATTCCTTTACAAAAACCATAGGATAAGACATGTTCCCCAGGCACCCATACACCTCACCATGCCAAGCTTCAAGAAAATGCTTAAGGCATGACACCAACCAACATGGTTATCTCTCGATTTATCATCTACAGCCCCTCAAATGCCCACCCGACACACAAGGATAACATTATCATATTTACCAACCTCTATGGTTACTATCATAAACAAGTCACCCAATTAAGTTACCGCGTTGTTACTCATTTTGCTCGTATAAAGGGATAAAATCCCAATTTTTAGTTTTATAGTTTTTTATCTCATTAAAAGTTCATTGGACCATATTCCATAATTTCTCAGCCTCTAAGGCTCAAACTCAACATTTTTGGGCAGAATGCCCAATTGGTACCAGTACTGGCCCTCGCGTACTGGTACGATACCTCTGGGTACCGGTACTCACAGTGTATCGATACAAAAATAGCTCACTAAATTTTTTTTGGTCTTTGTGTACCGGTGCGGGTTGACCCATATCGATACAACTCTACACGGCGTGCTAGTAATGGTTAGTCACCGTACTGATATCCCCTCTCTTAGTTCATCTTTAATCAAACAGTGTTCTTTAACCCATAACATTAGGGGTACCAGTACAGGCTCCCTGTGTATCGGTACAAAAGCCCAAAAATGGCTTTTGAGGCTAAAAAAAACACCCCGAAAGCCCCTAAAATGCAACCAACAAGCCCTTAACTTGATCATACATCTTATGGGAGTTGTTTAAGGTGGTTTACTACCAATTATACACATTACTAACATCAATTTCGAGTTATACCATTTTATAGTCACATCCATCTAAAATGCACCCAACCCACCATAAACACCGAATCCAGCAACCTTAAACCATAAAATAAAGCAAGGCAATCACTTTATTATCTTCAAGAAGAATATGAGTCAGATATGTACTAACCTTAAGTAAAAATCTCGAATTTAACTCACCCACTTACTTTCCTCAAGCTTTCTCATTTTCTTCAAGTTTGAAAGAGCTATTGAACCCATTTCACATGCTACACAAACATGAATTTCGAACCAAAAATTAGACTAACATTATGGAAAATATTAACTACGAAAATACAACCTTTAAACCAAAGAAAAGCTCTAAAAGCTTAAATCATTCAAAAACCCATCAATGGAAAACATAGCATTTTCCCTAAAAAAGTATACTTTTCTTAAGCCCTTGGTATGGTGATTAACATACTTTAATCTCGAACTTTGGATGGAAGAAATAAGTAAGAAAGGTTTTATTTTTAAGCTTTATAAATTATGGTGTTTGGAGAGGAAAGATAAAAAAAGATAATGAAGAAAAAATGGGTGGGAAGGGATGATATCACAATGTCTCCCTCCCCCCCACGTGAAGACAAAAATAGTTTAAAGAATTATAGCCTTTATTTTAAATGTGGGTACAATTATCATATAAACACTTCAAGTTTCTTTCCTTTTACAAAATGGTCACTTATCAAGCCCAAATAGCCTAATTCTCATCCAATATAACCCAAACTTGGCCAAATAGGTCTAATTACCCACTCCAACATGAAGGTCTATAACCTGAGTCAACCCCCTATTGTTGACTCAAAAATTTAGGTCATTACATTTGGGGTTTAGTTATATATATGGTTTAGGGTTTGAGTTTGGGATAAAGTGTAACACCCTTACCAGTATTCATTAACTGATACTAGTATAGAATGCCACATAATATTTAACCGTATTTTTACACTAACCAACTTACTCAAAAATAGTACTTTTTGAATTTTTTATAGCATAAAATCAATTACTAATTTTTAATCAGTCAAATAGCTTCCGTTTTCAGGAAGCAACTTGGCAGTTTGTAACTACACATTTTAATTAAGTAAACTGCTTAAAAACTGCCTAAACTAAAAATGATCTTAGTTATTATAAAAATCAAATTTAGAAATTTACCCGATTCCATTACTAATAATTTCTTTAAACTAATATAAATCACATTATAAAGAAACCACTTATCTAGATATTAATATTACAAACCATATCTAGACCAGTTAAAGTGAGCTACTAATATTTTATACATGCCAACTAGAGAAAATCAAAATACATCAAAGATGTATATTACCGATATAATTATTATCCCGTTGAATGATGATGTCGATGCTCCTTACTCCTGTCTGGGATTACTACCTACGCGTGAAAACCATCACACGTTAAATATACACTTAGTGAGGCATTATAATTACGTAACATAAATTAACATGCTTGAATTATAACAATAATAAAATGAACATACAATTTGATCACTACTCTTTTATTTTCTTTATGTTAATCAAATATTAACATAATATATTCCGAATTCATAAATCCTATTAATATCCTTGCCATTATCCGAGAGTTTACCCACTCTCTAAATTATTTACTATATATTATTTTATAAATTAGTGCCCAACATAGACTGAGGACTTGAGTACACGAGTCAAAACCGCACCAAAGTGCTAATAAACCGCACCGAAGTGCTAATAGACCGCACATAATTGCTAAGAAACCACACCTAAGTGTTAATGAACCGTTGGACTCTATGGCAAGCCAATTATACTTTATACCTCAATTTCTTATTTGGGCATATTTTCAAATTTCATATTCGATTCATCCATGACAATATAATTAAATACTGGGTAGTTCATACCCTAAATATAACACAAATATATCAAAATTAAATTACCTGTGATCAATGCATGTAATTCTTCTACCTTTGACAATTCTCAACATGTCAAATATAAATTCATGATATAATTATCAAGCATTTATTAATAAGGTAGACTTATCACAAGTCTTTCAAACGATAATCTTAAAAATTTTCCATGCATAAAAATGCACTCACCTTGACACTTTATGCTTTGTCAATATTCACTAGCCTCACTAAGTTCAACTTTGATCCCGTTCCTTTCCTCGATTGCTAACTCGATCTTGATTTTGTTTACAGTCTACAAGTGTATTAAAATATCATAAGTACATTCCAAATTATATGTTAGTATCTTACTAACACATAAACAATATAGGAAAAAATTTCCTATAAACACCCTAATATTTTCCAAATTTAGTTTCATGACAAATCATTTCATCCTCAATACTTTGTATTTCTTCCAACCTTTACTCAAAAGATGATTTATAAATCATTCTAATATTTATTCCAGCATAATGCTTCCATCAAAATAAATTTTCACTTTAGTCCTTAATTTCTTCCAAATTGCCAAATTGATCCCCAATCTTTTCAAAACTTCCAAATTGGTCCCTATGTTTTACAGACTTCCAAAATGGTCCAAATGACATTTTAAAGCTTGTAAAATCATAATTTTAACATTTCCAAATTTATGAAAAATTTTCCATAATCTCCCCTAATTCCATCAAAATGCCGAAATCACCCCTATAATTTTCCAAGTTTCCAAATTAGTCCACTTAACATTTAAGCATCATTTCCAAGCTTCACAATCATTCCTAACTCAAAATCAATCCAAATTCAACTTTTCTACTAAAACCCTAACTTTGAACAATTTAGGGTTTAGCTATTTCCATGTAGTTTTAATCATCACATAAGCTTTAATATGATTCTACAACATCATATTCATCAAAAACTAACCTTAGTTCATCCTAAATCAACATCCCCTTCTTCCATCAATTCCTCAAAACTAAGGTTTTAAGTAAAAAAAGCATGAACAAATGGTACCAAGAGATACAAATAGAGAATTTCAAGGAGATTAATTCCTCGTTTCATGCTTTCACCCAAAATCCAAAGAAATAAGCTCAAAAATCAAAATAAAATTTGGACTTACCTTGAAGATGGATTTCGGCACTTTGGAGAAATAATAAGAGAATTCTTGATTTTTCTTTTTGCTTTAATTTAGGCCATTTGTCCATTATTTAAGGTATTATAATTAAAAATTCTTTTTATGGCAAAATGACTATCTTGCCCCTTTAATCCAAAATTCCATAAATTGCCACATGTCACTTTGATCATCCAATGGCCTAAATTAATCTAAGGAGTTAGTGATTACCAACTTTGCCCTTGCAATCTTTAAAAATTACCATCTTGCCATTTTCATCCAATGGCTAAGATTAAACATGAAAAAGTAATCTTTAATCCAATAATCCATATTAATTTTCATTAAAATAAGGTATGAAAATGACCCTTTTACCCTTACCTTATTTTAATAAAATATCTTCTAAAAATATCTCATAAAAGATTTGTGATTTAATGATTAAATCCAACAAAGCTTGATTGATACCTTTCTGGGTTGAACCTCGAAGAAAGACGCACAAATATGTACTGTGCCAGTGGTTCAGAATTTTATCTCAGCCTCTTGGAGTGGATTCGTCAGTTTCTTCTGGAAGATGATTTCGATGCAATTCCAGGTCTAGGACAGTTTGTGGAAAATCCAGCGAAAGATGATCTCCCGTTTACGGATGATGATGCGGTTAATATTGATCAATGGATAAACTTTGATCAGTTGTTTGACGCGGCGGAGGAGATGATCGCTGTTGATAACGTTTCATTTTCCAGTTTCGATGTGACTTCTGAGATACTGGAGACTACTCCGACTGCGACTGCGAGTGTCTCTAAATCCCACGCGCCTCTGAAGAAAGTACATTATAAGGGAGTTAGGAGAAGGCCGTGGGGGACGTACGCGGCGGAGATAAGGGATCCGAAGTGAAGCGGTGCGAGGATCTGGCTTGGTACTTACGAGACTCCCGAGGATGCTGCTATAGCTTATGACAGAGCGGCTTTTGAAATGCGAGGTGCGAAAGCGAAGCTCAATTTTCCCCACCTCATCGGCTCTGATCTGGTGGAGCCGGTAAGATTAACCAATAACAAGCGAAGATCTCCGGAACCGTCTTCCTCTTATTCATCAGCTCGGTTGCCGTCATCTCCGTTGTCCACGGTGACGTCCGATGACAGAACTACGAATTTGAAACGGAGGAGGAGTGAGATTACTTGTTCGATTAAAGTTGAGTTTGAACTAGACCTGTATCAGTTGATGCAAACTGAATTTTGACAAATTGTTGTCTGCTCATAATTGTTTTGTACATATTCTCTTAATTATTTCTGTTTAAAATAGAAATCTTAATTATTTTGTCGCAAAATTATTTTTGTGTACTACTATATAAGTAGGGATGCGTAATCTGTCACTATGGTTAAAATAGTTTGACCTTTTGAAAATATACTTTAGGGCAAACTACATGAAATACTATTTGTTAGAAAAAAATTAAGAAAACTTTGCATTAAGGGGCTTGAGTCAAGAGCTTATTGAATGAGTGGTTGAAACCAAACCACTAGGCTAATTTTAAAAATTTGATATAATTCCAAGGCAAATGATATATAAATAAAACTGCAATTAAACTTAATTTCATTTATCTCATAATATAGTTTTATAAATATATTAACTTTATAAATAAATATTACTTATAATTTATATTACAAAACTAAAATATTATTAACAATATATATAACTAAATCCTAAACCACAAATTCAAAATCTCAAACCCTAAACTATAAAATCCAAACCTTAAACCTCAAACCATATATATAACTAAATCCTAAACCACAAATTCAAAATCCTAAACCTCAAATACTAAACCCTAAACTATCAACCATAAACTCAAAACTCCTAACCCTACATATATAACTAAATCCCAAATCCCAAAATCTCAAACCTCAAACCCTAAAACTAAAATATTATTTATGATATATATTAGGAATCCTAATACATATCATAAATAATATTTTAGGATTTAAGGTTTAGGATTTATGGTTTAGGATTTAGTTATATATACACATGTATGTGTGTTCTAGGATTTGGTGTAACACCCCAATCCGGATCAGGATCCGAAGTACTACATTCGGGTCACCCAAAATACGGCCCATCAAATTTCCAATTTAAAACCATAAGTTTATCCTTTATTTAAAAACATTAAGCATTCATAAATTTTTCACAATTAAATCAAATCATATAAAATAGTTTACAAGATAGGAGCTCCGAGTTTAAAGAACTGTATATCAAAATAGTAAAGCAAATAGAGTTTACTGACTCAACATTTGTAAGGTCCCATGAATACATAAGCTCAAAACTAAATACTAAGCATTATACTATAAAACGATGTGGTGCTGGGAAATCCCTCCATGACGTGATCCTCGATCTCGGTCACCTACTAACATGCGAACGAAAACAATGATTCCGAACATTGAGCTTACAAAGCTTAATGGTACATTTCTACTCTACCACAATTCTTGATTATCATAAAACAAGCATAGGAGATAAATATAGTCTAGAGAGCATAGATAAGGCTTCACTATCTATGAGTCATCGTCTAGCCTACACTAGCTAGAGTTCTTAGATCACCTATCTCAAGGCACTAATAAGTTTACAAGAAGTCTTACATGTTCTACAATAATTTATAGTACTCGAGATCACTCAGCCTATCGAGTACATAAACTATCATTTATAGCGTCCACATAATATACATAAATAAATCCATACATCATCTACATAATGGCCAACGAAACCCTACTTTACCTGTTCTCACACAACCGTTAGGTTACCCGTGCTTACACAATCGTCGGGTTACTAATGCACCATATCCACGGATACATTCTAGACGTACTTGGATCATATTAGCCACAAGTAATCCCCACTTGAGGTCACTCAGCCATCAGGTTAGTTGAGCTCACTCAGCCATCAGGTTAGTCGAGCTCACTCAACTCATCGAGTATATCAACTACACTCAGATCACATAACCCTTGAGCACGTTAGATGTTACTTGATCACATAGCCCGAAGTACACATCCCTTTATCTACACTCGGATCACCATAGCCACGAGTAAGTTCCTAACCGTACTCTGATCACCCAGCCCTTGAGCACGTCGGATGTACTTGTTCACATAGCTCTAAGTACGCATCCCCTTAATGAGTATCGTAGTACTAACTCTAGTGCATTCAGATTCCCTTACAACAACCACAATATAAGACATGATCCTCGAGCATCTATACACCTCACCAAGAGGTAAATGGAAACAAACCAAGCCTCAAGCAAATGCGTAAGGACAGCATTATCACATTTACCAACCTCTATGGTTACTATCATAAACAAATCACCCAATTAAGTTACTGAGTTGTTACTCATTTTGCTCGTATAAAAGGATAAAATCATAATTCTTAGTTTTACAACTTTTTTTATCTCATTAGAAGTTCACTGGACCACATTCCATAATTTCTCAGCCCCTATGGCTCAAACTCAACATTTTTTGGGCATAATGCCTAGTTGGTACCGGTATTGGCCCTCACGTACTGGTACTCAAAGCGTATCGATACTAAAATAACTCACTAGAATTTTCTTGGTCTTTACGTACCGGTACTAGTCGACCCGTACCAATACTACTCTAAATGGCATACTGATACTGGTTACTCACAGTACTGATACCCCTCTCCTAGTTCATCTTCAATCGAAAAGTGTTCTTTAACCCAGAACACTAGGGTACCGGTACAGGCTCCATGTACTGGTATTGAAGCCCAAAAATGGCTTCTGAGGCTCAAGAAATCACCCCAAATCCCCTAAAATCCATCAAACAAACCCTTAACTTGACCATGCATCTTTTACGAGTTGTTTAAGGTGGCTTACTACCAATTTTACACATTACCAACACCAATTCCGAGTTATACCAGTTTAGAGTCCCATTCATCTAAAATGCACCCAGACCACCATAAACACCAAATCCAGCAACTTTAAACCATAAAATCAAGCAAGTCAATCGCTTTATTATCTTCAAGAAGAATATGAGTCAGAGATGTAGTGACCTTAAGCAAAAATCTTGAATTTGGCTCACCCACTTACTTTCCTCAAGTTTTGTCCTTTTCTTCAAGTTTGAATGAGCTCTTGAACCCTTTCTACATGCCACACAAACAAAAAAATCAAACCAAAACTTAGACTAACATCATGGAAAAGATTAACTACGAAAATACAACCTTTAAACCAAAGGAAAAGCTCCAAAAGCTTAAATCCTTCAAAAACTCATCATTGGAAAACTTACCCTTTTTTCCTCAAAAGTATACTTTTCTTAAACTATTGGTATGGTGATTAACATACTTTAATCTTGAACCTTGGATGGAAGAAATAAGTAGGAAATGTTAGACTTTTAAGTTTTAGAAACTATGGTGTTTAGAGAGGAAAGATGAAGAAGAAAAAATGGGTGGGAATGGATGATATCACAATGTCTCCCTCTCCCCCATGTGAAAACAAAAATAGTTTAAGGGATGGCAACTTTTATTTTAATTGTGGGTACAATTACAACATAAACACTTCAAGTTTCTTTCTTTTTACACAATGGTCACTTACCAAGCTCAAATAGCTCAATTCTCATCCAATATTGCCCAAACTTGGCCCAATGGGTCTAATTAACCACTCCAACACAAAGGTTTATAACCCGGGTCAGCGTCCGATTGTTGACTTGAAAATTTAATTTGTTACATTTAGGGTTTAGATTTTATATATGGTTTAGGGTTTAGTTATATATATGGCTTAGGGTTTGAGTTTGGGATAAAGAGTTTAAGGTTTAGTTATATATAGTATTTATAATATTTTTGTAATATAAATTATAAGTAATATTTATGTATAAAGTTAATATATTTATAAAATATAGTCACATACTCTAGAGCTTGTTGACAAATGAATAATTTGTGTAAATGAGGAGACTTATGGTAATAATCCCTTTTTCATCTAAAAATATATATTTATAAAGTTATATTATAAATATTATAAAATTATATCATGAGATAAATGAAATTAAGTTCAAATATAGTTTTATTTATATATTATTTGCGTTGAAATTATATCAAGTCTTTAAGTTAGCCTACTGATTTGGTTTCAACCTTTCATCCTAGAGGATTTTGGTTCGAGCCCTCTTAAATGAATGGTTTTATTAATTTTCCTCTAACAAAACGACGTCAATTTAACCTATCTTTGGTATCAAAACAACTATACCAAATAACATCGTTTTGCATTTAACGGTCGTTTCACGTTAACGGCGGAGTGCTTGAGTTAAAGCCAAAAACAAAGTTCAGTACTATAATAGTAGCCAAAAATAAAGTTCAGTAGTATTTTCGATACACATGTTAAAGTTTAATGGTATTTCGTGTAGTTTACCCTATAATTTATTGGTTTTATAAAACGGTATCATACAAGCTAAAAGTTAAAAATCTAATCAAACAATTCACAAAATTAAAGATATAAAAAAATTATTATCGACCGTGGAACTAAGCACCAATTCAAACACAACACATATGGCTGCAAGCATTTATTAAGATTAGAAAATAAGTCTAAAGTAATGGTAGATCAACAAGAAAACCAATTATTTTTTGCGTCCTTTGACTATCAGAAATTATAAACTGGTCCCTTGACTAATCGAGACATACAAAGCAGTCTAATTCCGTTAAAAAATAGATGGACGTCTGACCTAAACGTTAGCCTGCTGACTGGGTTTAGATGAAATTATTTTTTATTATACTATATTTCCATGTCATAAATGATCAATAAAAATAAAATAGAAAAAATCCTTTTAAAACCCTAATCAGATAACCCAAATGCCACAAACTCGTCTTCTTCTTCCATACTTTATCTCCATATTTCACAGAGGAAAAAAGAAAGAAGATTTAAATGATGGACTCAAAAAGAGAGATTCTGAAATATGGTTGTGGAGTGGACGCTGATCTCAGAACATCATGGAATAATGATAATCCGGGTTGGAGATTTTTCTGGTGCTCCAAGTATGGTGTTAATCATAATTATAATTTTTTCGGTAGTATGATCCAAAAATTGAAAATCGAGAAATGGATGTTCTTGTTTGATTGTTAAAGAAAATCAAAAAAATGAAAGAGGAAAGAAAGAAAGAACGAATGTTTTGGATTGCTTGTTTGGCTATGTGTGTGCCGATATTATAGTTTTTTATGTAGTTTTGATTAGGATTCTAGATTTTGACTTCATTTTTTGGTTTAAAATGTTATAATTTGGAGATTTTCTATGGGTTTATGGGAATTAAGGATTTCAGAAGTCAAAAATATTGTGAGAAAACTTATTATAATTATTTTGTAATAAAAAATTGAGGAATTGTTAAACTAATATAATTTCAGTTTGATATCATGATATTTTTTGTATTTTATATTTGGAAATAATTTAGAACTGAACATGCAATAAAAATTGGATTTTCAGTTGAAAATACTTTTATTTCCATATAATGATTGAACAAAATAATAAAGCATTAATATTTCTACAAAATGAAATGTGCCAATATAAAATGAGATGTGACAATACAAAAGAGTTTTGTGCCACTACAAAAGAATTAATTGGCCACCAGCATGTTTAGGTTGCAACCCTAAGCTATATACTATAAATAAAAAAAATTATTTTATTTTTCATAGTTAAACACCCTATGTATTTATTGCAAAAAAAAATTAAAGACAATTCAATGACACTAGTCCACTCTAGTGTTTGAACATTACTTCTGGTTGCGCCCGATGTCGCATCAGTGCTATCTTGAGTGTTGGTTGACATCCATTTAACAGTGAACACGTTTGATTTCTATCTTGATTGACTTTTTTTGGATCTTGTTGGGTTACAGGTTCCTTTTTCTTTATAGGTAGCTTCTGTCTTGGTGGTTGTGGGACATATTTAGTTCTAGGTTGTTAGGTTGTAGTTTGAAATTGTTGAGTTGGGGGTTGATCAGTTGGAGGTCGAGTAGATGGAGGTTGCTTTCTTGTTGTCGAATCTATAAAATAATAATTAATCAATTATGAAAAAAACAAAATAATGTATAACTAAGAAGTAAGTGAAAATTATATTACCCTCTGAGCATTTCTTTTATTCCCACCCACTTCTTTCTTACAAGTCCTAATGTTAAATTTTGTATATTTTCGACTCAGCTTTGTGGAAGTAGTGGCGGGTTCATCAGCTTCCTTTCTTCTTGATTTATGAGGTCTTTTAGGTGGCCTTCTCAATGACAGGGGATATAGGTTGACATTGTAACACCCCAATTTTTCTTTTAAATTGTAAATTTTAATTCTGAAATCCCTAATTTTAAAATCCTAAAATTTAGGGATTTTAAATTAGAAAACCCTAATTAATTTTAGGGATTAAATTGAATTAAATCAAAAATGAGTTGCTTAATTCAGAATTTGAGGTTCTTTTTGTAACATGGGTAAGGTTAAGGTGTCATTCTAAAAATCCTTAAATAAGTTAGTGACCTCTTGTATGATTTACTCATTAAATTGGGTATTTAATCTCCTTAATCAGCCCTAATAATCGAAATAGCACCCATTTTGTTTTCTGCAGCCGCAACCCATCTCTTTCTCCTTTTTTGAAATATCGACCATCACCGACGAAGCTCCGACGACTACCCTTTCATCGTCCATTTCGCTCACCGTTACCACTAACGTGTCCATCGTCGACCCACGAGCAAACCCCAACCCTCGGTTCTTCCTCTTCAGCCATCGTTTTTGTGTGATCAGAGAGTAATCGTTCAAAAGCCTTATTGTTTGTTGCGTCGTTCGACGCTCAGATTCGAAGGCAAATTATTTTGTTTCCTAACGTTTCTTTTCGTATTGTCGTTGTCTCTGCCATTCGTGGTTGTGGGGAAGCCTAACGCCCTTGCTTTTCTGTCAATGTCATTCATCATTTTGAGTTAGTGATGCTTGAGACCCTTGGTAACCCTTTTGCCGTTTTTGTAGTTAAGTTCTTGTCGCCGCCGGTGAGGACTCAAAAATCTTAACCCCATATCTGTTAAAAGGGTTAGTGAATAATGTGTTATGTGTTTGGGTAAGCTTAGAATCTATATTTTCATGGTTGTGGTAATCTGCATTGAACCATCGAAAATCTTTGTCACCGTCTTGTTGTCGTAATACTGTCGCAGCAATGTTGAACCGCCGCTGCCGCCGTCATTTATTATCTCTGACGCCGTCAAGCAAGGGTTCTATAAACCCTAGCTTCAGTTTGTAGCAATGTGTAATGGGGTGGGCTACGTGTGTGCGTTGGATGAACCCAACTGTGAAATCAAGGGGTTGTGTGTGTGTTGAGCCCAATCTGTAACTATAGTGAGAGCCCATTTTAGTGAGCCCAAGTTTGAATCATCAAATAATAAATCGAGCCTATCTGTATGATCCATTAAAATGAGTGGACCAGACCGAGTTTATGAGCCTTGTGAGCCGAACCAAATTGAATTTTGACTGTTGACAGAGCCAAACCGTTCCAATAAACCGAACCGAAGTGTTGACCCTTTTACTAGTTTAACCTTTGACTCTGACTTTCTATTAGAGTTGACTTTGACCAAGGTTACTTTGAATGTTGACAAAGTTGACAAAGTTGCCAAACTATAACTTGAACTTTTTCAACGTCCTGAGTTTGAATCTGTTGCTTGTTTTGTCTAATTCGATTCTAAAAGCTCATTTTGCTAGTTGCAATTAATTTGTACTTAGTAATTTCAGAAGAATTGAACATTGGATTGACGTAAGTTATTCTTGTGTCCAAGTATCAACTCTGAGGCTGACGATTTACCTTCTTTGTCTGTTCAGTCTAATCGTACACATTTTTCGAGGTTCGCTCGTGAGTATATCTTCAAATTTGTCTTATGTTTTTAGTGGTGGCTTAATGATAGAATATTTATTATTGTAGAGTTATCATCGTAGGTTCTGATTCAATTAGACTTGGGCGTGAAACGCTTCCACAATATTAGGGCTATTGTTGCTTAAAGTGTGTTTCTTATTGTGCTATATATTTGTAAAATGATATTTTAATCTTGTTTGATTTATTATCTGAATTGTGTTTTGAGAATGCTTTGAAACATCATACATGACATCAAAATGTGTTTTTAAATCAAGCTTCGGATTTTCAAAAAATGAGACACTCGTAAGAGTTCGGATTTATGATTTTCGAATCATATCATTAGGTACATGGGATAAGACTATGTTCGAAAAAAGTGAGGGAAACCTCAACTCTGGCGAGGGAAACCTCCACACTGACGAGGGCAACTTCCACTCTGCATGATATCGAATAATTGGGTATTGAGTCATGCATCGGACATCATAACATTATGATTTGGATTTATCAGATTTAATGTGCTTTTAAGAAACCTTATTAGAATAATAAAATACGGTTTTGTTTGTGTTTGTTTGCACTTTAGAGGCACTAAACTCTTTAGCTTACACTCCTATAATTTTTCTTTTAGATATCCAGACTTTTTAAGTGACTATGTACTTGTAGTACCTCGCTTTTATTCATATATTTTTGTCATTCAGTATGAACTTTCTTTTGATCATTTCAAACTATTGCTTTAACATTATTTTGGGATATTTATGTAATTCGGATAATAGGACTGTTTATAATTTGGGATTTATATTTTGAGATTATGTTTTAGCATGCATTTCTGTATTTAACTTAGATGTTTTTATTAATATTCAGAATATGTTTTAATGTTTGAGTTTCACAAATAGTTGAGATATTTTATGATAATTATTATTATTTATTAATAATTTTTTTATAAATAATTAAACCTAAAATATATTATTTGAGGGAAAAAGTTTTCAAATGCGATTTTCTAGATTCGGCTCATTTTTTGGGTCGAATTTAGGGGTTACAGACACCCTTCTTGAGGAGTCCACTGATTTAATCCTCTAATTGGATTGATGAAGTTTGAATAAATGTTTTCTTGTGCTGTCTTGTTGTAGCATTCATCAACATGTAATTTTGCCTAACTTCAGTCATCAGCATCACTGCCACAATATGGTTGTATGGGATACTAGTTAACTCCCATCTCCCACAGGTACATTTCAATGCATGTATGATCACAATATGCTGGTTGCCATATTCACATTCAACTTGGTATTGTTGACCTCTAGCATTTCTAGGCCAGCACTTACCTTGAAGATTAATATGCATAATAGTAAATAAACCTATACGAATTTTAAAGATTAAAATTGAAAACAGTTTTGATTCACTTATTGGATAGTTCAATCATAAGCTTCAACTTTTGAATTTTGGGACAAAGAGGCCCAACATATTTTTCAAATGTTGATTTTTTTTCTTGCAATCCTTTGCATGACCTTTGTCTTTATGATTTCCATCTTGGTAAGGATAGGCTTGTCTCTTGCTTCTAGTATAAATTTAAAAAAAATAATATAAAATGTTAGTATATGTCACATATTAATTGAAAACTATATAAAAAAGTTGCTTAATAATATATATCTTGTTAAAACATTCACATAGATTGTTTAACATGTTAATTTACTTGTAAGAAAAATGTCTGCACATATTGATCTTGACTAGCCAATCATAAGGTTCTGCTGAGACAGATTTGATTTCTTTCTATGTGTCTTTGAAATCTTTAACAGTAATTTATCTTGCAGCTTTTCAAAAAAGATCCTTTAGATGTTTTTTTATGTTGAAATCTTTTGATTTAAAGTTACTGTATAAATGTCTAACATATGTCTTGTGTTGGGAATATAGAAAAATTTTAGCAATGACATCCATAAGCCCCTGCAAACATGACATGCAAAAAAAATTGTTCGTTAATCATGAAAGCAAGCAAATAGTAAATGAAAATTTTAAAAATATTAAACTATGTACCTTTTGTCTATCAGACATGAAAGAGATATGATAAGAGTTTACAATATTCATATCATTCTTCAAAATGTCAAGAAACCATGTCCAGAATTTAAAGTACTCACTTTCAACACAAGCATATGCAATAGGATAGATGTAGTCATCAACATCTATATCAACTGTTGTCAGTATATACCCACCGTAATACCTCTTTAAGTGACATCCATCAAGGCTAATAATTAGTTTGAATCCAACTTTAAATTTATCTTTGTATGCATGCATGCAAACATACATCCTTTGAAAAAGACACTCATTTAAATAACATGTGGCAGTGGTTCCTCGATTGGTATGCCTTAGCTCAATAAGATAGTCATATATCTTCGTATATTGTTGTTTTTGACTTCTCATTATTTGCTCAAGGGCATAATCTCTAGCCCTCAGACATTTAGTGAAGGACAAAATAGTAATGTGGTCCTTGTAAACATCTTTTATTAAATATGTTGGTGGATAAGGATAATTGCAATCTGCCAAAAACTTATAAAAGTACTCTCTTACAATCTATTTAGATGTCGCATGCTTGTCTTAAGGTCTCTAGCACATTTATGTTGAGGAACATATGTTTTAACCTGTCATGATATGTCTAATGGATAATTTGGATTCATTGGTGAAGCCCTTACTGTCCTTAGACACTCTTGTTTACATTCTACCTTAAGTCTTCTTTTATCATTCTTCTTGAATTCTACATTATACTTAATCTTTCATATTGACTAATGATTTTTTTTAAATTTTTTTATCAGCAAACACTAAATCAGTTTCAAATTTAAGCTTAATCATATTAGCAATACTGTTAAATTTAGGAAAATTTGGACCATCAGAGTTTGACTCATGCACACTGTTTATTGAGTTAGATTTTTTACTCTAACTATCATTCTTCACTCTAGTTCCAATTCTTAAATCAGATAAACCTATGCCACAATACTTTTTCTCAACTTCATTTGCCATACACATGTTTCTTTTTCCACATCACCCACATCATTATCAGCCTCCACAAACGTAGAATTAGAATCATTTGACACAGAATCAGAGTCATCTTCCTCATTAATCTCAATATGTCTTAAATTAGGTTCCTTACCAATATCAGAATCAAAGTCATCTTTCTCATTAATCTTAGTATGTCTTAAACTAGGTTCCTTCCCAATCTCAATCTCAGCTAAGTCGGGTTCATCTTTCAAGTCATCTTAGACTAACCCTAACTTAAGTTCATCATTTAAGTCATTTCGCCCTAAGTCAAGTCCATATTTAATGGATTCATCAACTACGTACTCATTCAGGTAGTGGTCTCTAGACATATTATCTATCAAATTGAGAATATCTTGCTCAGTATTTAACTGCCTGATTGTTTTCCTAGTTAGGTTATCTTTTTTTTTAGTATAACTTAACTGGACACCTATATCCTAATATATACATCATATTAGGAAACTCAAAGATGTTCATTTCATCAATTCTATATCGTTCATAATAAGCAACAAATTTTTCAGTATACCTAAAGACAAGATCTTCAACAAAACAATCCCCATGATGCATAATTATTGTGCATAACTATGAATGCATTTTTGAAGAACATCAAATAAATAAAACAAAAAATAAATTATCATTAGCACACTAAAATAATTAAAATTTAAAAATAGTGCACTTTAAACTATTAAATTGTCAAGCTATCAAACTTTAACACAATTACACATTAAAATAATCAAACTTCAGACATACACATTAAAATAATCAAACTAACATTAAAGTGTCCACCATTCATCACACAATTTAAAGTCATTTTCATATTAAAGCGAACAGTACCACTACAAAATAAAATCACCTTTACCTACAATATCACTTTCCACAATTCATCAGAATATTCATTTCACTTTTATAATTCTAAAATACAAAAGTAAACTTTAACTACTAAAACACAAACGTATACTTTAACCACTAAAACACTAAATTATAATCACATTGCATATGGTAATCTTCTGACAAAACATCAAAAAGAAACCTAAACATTGTCTGACTTAATCCAATCACCTTAACAAATGTTGATGCAATATCACAATTGTTGCAAACAAAAGTAAACCAATCAAACAAAAAGTTAAACCTAAACCAATCACTAATCCAAATTATGAGAACGGATTAAGAACAAACGGAAAACCTAAATAATGAAAGAAATATCGTATCATAGCGAACAGTTCTTTGCCCTCTCGATCGAAGTTTGCGATGATACATCATTAACCTTAATCTATTGAAGAACTCACGAAAAACCCCTAAATCAATGAACAATAAAACCTTAAACATCAAAGTTTAATATTTCTAACTTTCGAACGATGAAGAACTTTCTAATTTCACCCAATTTTTCTATACCATAAAGCATTTTCTTTAAAATGGCAAAAAAAATTTGGATTTTTGAATTTTTGGTTTAGGGTTAAATTGATTATGGATAATGAAGCGTTGTTTAAGTATAGCTCAAAACATATCGTTTTAATGTGGATGTCACGTTGGTATCCCAGTTAGCAGGTTAACGTCTAGGTCAGATGTGCGTCTATTTTTTAACAGAGTGGGAATGCTTTGTATGTCTCGATTAGTCAAAGGACCAGTTTGTAACTTCTAATAGTCAAAGAACTCAAAAATAATTATTTATATAGTCAGGGGATAATTTATGTAGTTTACCCATTCTTTTGTTGGTAAATTTATCTGCTCATAATTGTATTGTACATATTCTATAATTCATTTCTATTTTAAATAGAAATATTTATTTATTTTTTTGCAAAATTCCTTTTGGCTATTTTATAGTTAAATTATTTGTTAAAGATAAATAAATAGTATTGTCGATGATGAAAAATAAACCTCATAAATACTGATTTAATAATATAATATAGAATTTAACAAGTGGCCTCAATAAAAAAAACGGATGATGTTCATCTTAAGAGATTTGTATTCAAATCGTTTTGTCTACAAGGTGTATGTGCACTGTTAAAAGGTTAAAAATATGTATGAACATGTACTACCTTGTAATCTAACAATATATTGACAATTGACTTTATAACCATTCAAACACGAATATTGTACTTAAAAGACATTCATAAGTTGTAACATTAATTTTTTTAAAAAGAAAATATTATATACTCGTACCATTGGTTAAAATGGTCATTTATTTCTCTTCGGTGGTGTTATTAGAATTATGGGTAAGTAAAATTCAATTGAAAAAAAATTAAAAAAATTACTCGAATCAAATTACATAAATTAGACTTGAAAAAGTCCAAATAAACTTTTAATGATAAAATATAACTTGAATAACTAGAATACATATGTATCTTCAATTCCATTTTTTAAAACAATTTCGATTTTTGTAATTTAGTGTCTCAACTTTTTATTTTTCATTTGATTCAATTTAGTTATATGATTGCACCTCTATGCAAATTCTTTTTTAAATCAATTCTTTGACTCTTCTATGCTCCCATCAATATATTTTTCTCAAAATTTCTTCTTTTAAAAAATAGTATTATAAACATATTATATAATTTTGAATGATATTTGATTTAGTAAATAACATTACAAATTTTACTCACACTTTATGAAAATGTGAATATATATATGTATATCATATATAATTATAGAAATATATATATTCTTAGATCATGGGTTCTAGACCTACTAAGAACACCCATTCCTTCCCCCTAGAGTCTCCCATTGCCCTCCCCTCTAGGTAGAATTAGAATTTGTCAAAAAAATTATAGAAAGCTATTTAAATTGGAACGAATCAGAATCATAACATTATAAATATTTATAATTAAATTTGAACAAAAACTCAAACAACTCCACTCAGCTCAAAAATTCAAATAAAACTTGATTGATAAAATTAAACTCGTCAACTCGACTAACTCAAAATTAAACTCGACTCGATGAAATTCTCACCTCTAATTATAATATAACTCAACACTTCCTAGTTGAATCAATACTTCTTGAAACTCTATTTTTTAAGATACTTATAATTTTTCAATGCTAACCGTATCTGTTTTTAATATTATTTTATAAGAAAAATCAAGTTTAATTGAATTTTACTTCCCCATTTATAGTTTATATTCCTATGGGTGTACTTGACTGACCCTCTTCCATTATTTAATTTCAATTTCATTCTGAAAAATTACTTTAAGAAAAGAAGAATATATTATATTGCATATTAAAAAATATATTATATTGGATGCTATTAATTATATAAAATTAAGCTTCGTGTGTTCAAAAAAAATCATATAAAATTGCTGACATTGACAAGGACCTTTGTCTTTATAACAAAACACTGATAGACCATTATCTCATGTTCCAACAACCATTAATATATAGGATTTGGATCTCCTTATATATAAAATCTATGTTTGATTTTGATATAGCAAATTATCCAAGGACTAAATTGAAAAAGAACATAAATTTTTAAGTATTCAAAAGTCTCACAAAATGACAAGAAAAATTTCTTTGAAGTCCAAAACTTTCTAAGTGTTTTCAAGCCAAATTGTACATTTTCGCCCAGGCGTATCGATACACCCATTGGTGTATCGATACAGATTTTGGCTACTGGAATTTAGTTTTGCAAAACGTTTCGATACGGCCTTGGCTGTTTCGATACGATCTTCAGGATTCATCTGGATGATCATTTTTAGCTTAGCGTTTCGATACGGATAACACCCATTTCGATACGATTTAGAATCTGGATTTAAGAAATTTGTACTCGTACTGATACAGTACACTATGTTTCGATACGATTTGAAATCTAGATTTAAGAAATTTCAAAACGTACCGATACGGTTAACCCCATACCGATACGGTTTGTCAAAATCTTCAAAGATCTTTCATTAAATTTTTCGACCGTTACTTGTCAGTTATTGGAATCCCCAATTTTTAAAATAACGTTTAACCCGTATCGATATGCACCTAGGCGTACCGATGCATTTTTTCATCCAAGATTCCAGTGAGCAAAATTAGTATCGATACGAAATTGACATTTTGATACGACCCCCATTTTGCACTATGATCGTTTCGATACGCCCTTACGCGTATCGATACACTTTCTACAATGGCTATATTTTTGTTGTAACAGGTATCGATACGGGCCTTCGTGTACCGATACGGTTGTTCACCATACTGCATTTATTGCGTGAAAGATGGTCCCCAATGGCTCTATTGATGACTTCAACCACCCAAACGGCTAGAATTCAATAAGAGAGTATAAATACAATTCTCCAATGCAGTAGCAACAACTAATGAAACTCCATTGAACAACATTCAAGTACTCAAGCAAATTCCAACCCTTGTGCTCAAAAAGTCAAATCATTGTACCCAACTTGTGTAATCCTTTGTAATCTTTTTATTTCAATTTTGGGGTTGAGTGTTCTTGTATATTGGGCAAATATTTACCTTGTATGGGTTTTTATTCATTTTCCATTTCTTTATTCGTATTTAAGAGTGAATTGTTCAAAGCTTTGGGTAGAAAGCTTGAACTTTTAAGGGTTGCCTCCTAAGCCTAGAAAAGGGGAAGAATTTCATAGTGAAATTGGTTGAAAATCCTTAGTAGGAAGCTAAGGTAGTGAACGTAGAGCTTGTTAGAAGCTTGAACCACTATAAATCATTGTGTCTCATTGTTTATCTTTTTGATTTGCTTCTAAACTTTTAAAATAGCCAATTCACCCCCTCTTGGCCAACATCTACATTGATTGATCATCCTAACAATTGGTATCAGAGCCACGCTTAACCGAAGGTCTAACAACCATTGAGGCGATCCTAGAAGGTGATCCAATCAATCAAAGTCAAAGCCATGGCATCCACCTCCGGCAACAACTTATACGAGTCTCAATCTATCACCAAACCTCCATACTTCAATGGGGATAACTATCCCTACTGGAAAAACCATATGAATTTCTTCATCAAATCACATGACCACCTCCTATGGGATGTAGTGGAAGATGGACCGACAATCTCGATGAAGAGAGAATATGATCGGTTAGGTCCGAAGTCCAAGCACGAGATGACCGATGAAGATCGGAAGAAGCTACAAATCAACGACAAAGCAATGCACATGCTATTTTGTTCACTTGGACCGGATGAGTACTCCAAGATGTCATCTTGCTCAAGTGCCAAGGAAATTTGGGATAAGCTAGAGATTATATACGAAGGCACCAATGAAGTTAAGGAGACCAAGATTGGACTTCTTAATTTTAGCTACGAAAATTTCAAGATGGAGCCAGATGAAGACATCTCTAAAATGTTCAAACGGTTCCTCGTTATTGTAAATGGCCTCAAGGGTCGTGGAGAAGTTATTTCAGAGGAGAAGCTAGTTCGAAAACTTCTCTACTCACTTTCCGAGTCTTGGGATGGTAAAGAACGACCATCATAGAAGCAAAGGATCTCAAGACGCTAAAGCTCGACGCTCTCTTGGGGACTCTTCTCACCCATGAGATAATGAAAAAAAAGAAGAGAAGAAGAAAAGAAGAAGAATGAAATGAGAGTTGAGAAGAAGGAAGTGGAGAAGAAGAAGATAGGAATTTCTCTCAAAGCTTCACAAGAAAAGAGTGATTCAAGCGAGGAGGAAGACGAAGAGTTGGCTACGATAGCCAAATGATTCACTCAGCTCATAAGATCCAACCAAAGAAGGAAATTGAACCATAGAATGGATCTCAAAAATAAGAACAAAGAAGAAGAGAATGATCCGATTGTGTGCTACGAATGCAAGAAGCCGTGACACATCAAAGTCGATTGTCCCCAACTCAAGAAGAAGGGCTTCGAGAAGAAAAAGAAGCACAAGGCCCATGTAGCCACTTGGAGCGCTGAAGAGTCGTCAAGTGATGAGGAGTAAGAAGTTGCTAACTTTTGTCTCATGGCCTATGAAGATGATCCTAAGGTAACCTCTAACTCATTATATAATCATACATATGATGAATTATTTGAGGATTATAATGAGTTGCAAGAGGCCTACGATGAATTAGTCTTAAAATATAAAGAATCACTTTTGAAAAACAAGAAAATAATTTTTGATTTGAAAAATCAAAATTATTCTTTGATCAAGACCAATTCGGAACTTGAAAAGAAGGTTAATGATTTAAAAGATAATCAAAAGTATTTTGAACAAGAAAATATAGATTTAAATAACCTTCTTTCCGAGTTAAAGGATCACTACCTCAATGAGGTTAATGATCTCAAAGCTTCCTTGAACAAGGTTGGGAAACCAAGTTTTGAAAAAGGGCAATCTTCAAAACCCAACCATGTAAAACGAAACTTTGGTGGGTACAAACATAAAGGGCACTCAAGGCCCTATTATGGTAAGAAAGTTAGAAGTTTGTGGATTCTTAAAGATATTATTGCTTCTAACAATGTAAATGAGATTGCCTCTTGGATTCCTAAGGGAACCAAGACCTTGAAAACTAATGTCCATGGACCCAAAAAGATTTGGGTACCAAAAATCAAAGTTTGATTCTATGTTTGTAAGGGGAGCATTGCTACAAGGCCAAATCTTCAAGTGAAAATACATGGTTCCTTGACAGTGGATGCTCAAGACACATGACCAGAGAAAAGAGTAGATTCATGGAACTTGAACTAAAAAGATGAGGATTAGTGACATTTGGTGACAACTCCAAATGTCAAGTTGAAGGAATGGGTTCCATTGGTAATCACTCTTCCATACTTATTGAAAATGTTTTATATGTCAATGGTCTTAAACATAATCTATTAAGCATAAGCCAACTTTGTGATAAAGGTTTCATAGTTATGTTTGATAAAATTGGTTGCAAAATTATAAATGTCGAAACCCACAAAATTGTACATTTTGGTCATCGCATAGGAAATATATACGTGGTGCATTTAGATGAAATTTATATTTCTAATGCATCATTTGTTGCAAATGATGAACATGATTCATGGTTATGGCATAGAAAATTAGGGCATGCAAGAATGAGTGTTTTAGAAAATTTGGTTTCAAAAGATCTAGTTAGAGATTTGACTAAAATAAAGTTTTCAAATGATAAAATTTGTGATGCTTGTGCAAAAGGCAAACATAAAAGAGTTTCTTTCAAACCTATTAATGATGTTTCAACTAGTAGAGTTTTACAATTGATCCATATGGATCTCTTTCGTCCTATTAGAACTACTAGCTTGAGTGGAAAATCATATGCATATGTTTTAGTTGATGATTACTCTAGATACACATGGGTTTTATTCTTAAGTACCAAAGATGAGGCTTTAGAAAAATTCATCATATTTTCAAAAATCACTCAAAATGACCTTGGTCAAAATATTTCTCACATTCGAAGTGACTATGGCTCCGAATTTCAAAATTTAGGTTTTGAGGATTTTTGTAACTCAAATGGTATTAGCCACAATTTTTCAGCTCCTAGAACACCTCAACAAAATGGGGTTGTTGAAAGGAAAAATAGAACTTTAGAGGATATGGCTAGAACCATGCTTTGTGAAAACAATTTGCCAAAATACTTTTGGGCGAAAGCCACCAATACGGCTTGTTATATCATAAATAGAGTAATGATTAAGCCTATTTTGAAGAAAACTCCTTATGAGATTTTAAAATCCAAAAAGCCTAACATTAGCTATTTTCATCCATTTGGTTGTAAATGTTTTGCTTTAAACAATGGAAAAGACAATTTAGGCAAATTTGACTCTAAAAGTGATGAAGCTATTTTCTTAGGGTATTCTTTAAACTCTAAAGCCTATCGAGTATTTAATAAAAGAACCTTAGTTGTTGAAGAGTCAATACATGTGATTTTCAATGATAACCTCCTTCCGAGGAAGGATTCTTGTGATGATGATGATGTAGGGATTTTTGAAGCCAATAATGGTGGGCAATCATCAATGGTGAATAAAGTTCCAACCAAAGAAGAGAAAACACAAGATCCACCTCTAGGAGCCTTGTAGGAGATTAGCTTAGAGGAAAAGGAAGTGAGCTACCCAAGAGAGTACAACTATGTCAAAAGTTGTGAGATTTTGGGTGATCCATCCAAAAGGGTAACCATTAGACTTTCTATTCAAAATGCATGTAATGTAGCATTTATCTCATGCATAGAGCCTAAGAATGTTAAAGAAGAATTAAATGATGATTATTGGATAATGGCCATGCAAGAGGAATTAAACCAATTTGAGATGAGTCAAGTTTGGACATTAGTTGATAGGCCTAGTGATAAATCTACTATAGGAACTAAATAGGTTTATAGAAAAAAACTAGATGAGAGTGGTAACATAGTGAGAAACAAGGCTAGACTTGTTGCTCAAGGTTACACTCAAGAAGAGGGAATCAATTTTGATGAAACATATGCTCCCATAGCTAGAATAGAAGCCATTAGGATGCTTTTAGCATTTGCATGTTGTCACGAATTTAAGCTTTTTCAAATGGATGTAAAAAGTGCTTTTTTAAATGGTTTTATTAATGAAGATGTGTATGTAGAACAACCACCCGGTTTTGAAGATCCTAATTACCCAAACCATGTTTTTAAACTTTCTAAAGCTTTATATGGTTTGAAACAAGCTCCTAGAGCTTGGTATGAAAGATTATCAAGTTTTTAATTGAAAAAGGTTTTAATAAAGGAAAGGTGGACACTAAACTCTTTATTAAAAGAATTGGCAAAGACATTTTATTAGTTCAAATATACGTTGATGATATAATTTTTGGTTCTACTAATGAATTGTTTTGCCAAGATTTTGCTAAGTTGATGCAATGTGAGTTTGAGATGAGCATGATAAGGGAGCTCTCATTCTTCTTGGGGCTCCAAATTAAGCAAAGAAAGGACGACATCTTCATCAATCAAGCTAAGTACATCAAGGACATGCTCAAGAATTTTGGCTTAGAGAATGTGAAACCTCAAGCCACACCAATGAGTTCTTCCACTAAGCTTGACAAAGATGAAATAGGTAAGTATGTAGATTTAAAGCTTTATCGCTCTATGATTGGATCTTTGCTTTATCTTACCGCAAATAGACCCGACATTATGTTTAGTGTTTGCTTGTGTACCAGATTTCAAGATAGTCCTAGAGAATCACACCTTATAGCCGTTAAAAGAATCTTTAGGTACCTTAGAGATACACATTTTTTAGGTCTTTGGTATCCTAGAGAGTCTTCCTTTAGCTTATATGCCTTCTCGGATATGGTTTATGGGGGTTGTAAGATAGATAGAAAAAGTACCTCCGGTACATGTCAATTCCTGGGTAGTATGCTACTGTCATGGTTTTCTAAGAAGCAAAATAGTGTAGCATTATCTACCACCGAGGCGGAATATATATCGGTAGGGAGTTGTTGTGCTCAAGTCCTTTGGATGAAGCAACAACTCTTAGATTATGGAATTGATGTAGGTACCATCCCCATTAGGTGTGACAACACTAGTGCTATTTGTCTCACTAAGAATCCCATCCAACATTCTAGAACCAAACACATAGAAATAAGGCATCATTTCATTAGAGATCTTGTCTTGAAAATGATGTAGTTCTAGAATATGTAGACACATTGAACCAATTAGCGGATGTTTTTACCAAACCATTAGACAAAGAGCGTTTTTGGTCTCTTAGGAGAGAGTTACTTTTAACCAACCTTTCTTGACCTTTAGAGCCTCTTTTGGTCTTAACAATATGCTTAAATTTGTTTGATTGATTGCTTTTGTGATTTTGTTCCTATATACATATATGCTTGTTGCTAGGGGGAGTATGCATCTATTTATTCTCATACATGATGTTCTCATATCATTCACATGCATTTCGATTTAATAAAAATCAAATTTTTGAGCAATCTGCAGCCGAAATTGACATTTCTGGCACAAGAGTATCGATACGGTATTTCGTATATCGATACGAGTCGTTTACAATCATTTCGGTACGGGTTTACCTGTACCGGTATGGGCCGCGTATCGAAACAACTTTAAAAGCATTTTGGTACTGGGTTCGATACGCCACATTGGCGTATCGGTATGCATAGCGGCTGAGCTGTTTTACGGGCATTAAAAGAGCTTTCCAACTTCAAATAAAACACATTTTCCTTTTATTTCAAAACCCTAGCCGAAAATACTCTATAAAAACCTCAAAATCCCTCACTTTTTCTTACACTTATCTTTAAAATTCTTGAGGGCTTTTTGATTTTACATCAAACCCAAGCAAAAATTATAAAGTTTGTGCATCCAAATCACTTCATTCATCCTTAATCTCAACTTCAAGGTATAAACCCTAACATTTTTCTTTTTAATTTTTGTACAAATTTTTATACTATTTTTGTATTATATTTATAGATTTAGAACATATATAGTATATTTTTCAATATCTATGCAAGAAATTTTTCAAATTTGATTTTTTTTCTTTTTTTGATTCGAATATAAAATTATATCGTATATTTTTATTATTGTTTTTCAAATTTTTCCTTACCAAAAATTCTTTTTAATCTTGTATATGTTTTTAAACTTTACTGTATAGATTTTTGAGAATATCTTGATTATTGGATTAATTTTTGGATCGAATATGTTGATTTATGTATACATCGTTTTTTGTTTGATTTTGTTTTTAGATTATGTCCCATAAGAAACGGGCACGAAAGGACATTGCCTCTAGTTGACATCCTTCGCGTCTTCTTCCTAATCATATTGGTAATAAACCCAATCTTACCCACATTTATCAAAATTGTTTTAATGAACCTCATTTCCAGACGCCATGGAAAATTTTAAAGAATACCAAAGTTACAAAATTCGCCCCGAGCGTGTTACTTCAATCCCGTTTTTATCCTTCAAAAGATATCCATTCAATTATCTTCATTTAATGCATAATTGGAAATTTATGAGTTTTTAAGTATACTCGGGATTTTATACAGAAATCTTGTTTTGATCTTCTATTCCAACGCTCGGTGTATTTACAACAAAAAATGAACTTTGGTCATTCCAATTGAATCTTACTTAATGGGTAAGAAATTTCGAATTGATTCAAGTGTCTTAGCAAACATTTTGGGTCTTGAGGATACGGGAATAGATGATGAGGATGAGTTACGACATGTCCTTAGTAGTTCGATGATCGTTCTTGATGCCCATGACCGCATCTTACACCTCATGATCACTTGGTGGTTTCGTCCATCCGGTGGGAAATACTCTACCATCCGCCAAGTCAATGATTTTTGGCTTCGATGCTTTCGTGAGGAGGAGCAACCCAACCTTGCTCAGATTATGTTCTCCGATGTCATCTTTCTTGTCCAACATCGCCACACCACCTTGGTTACATCCATCACATATGGCACGAATTTGAGCTATATCTTTCATAAGACGGGTATTGATTGTTCATACGATCTTTCGGAACCTCTCACGGACCCCATTGATAAGCGTTCTCTTCGTCGTGCAAAGTTCACCTACAACAATAGAGAATGGATTCAGAACACCGACCTTCTGGGTGGTATACAACCCGATCCGGTGGTGGCTCCTCACGACGCTCCTATTCTACAAGCTCTGGTGGCCCAACCAAATCTTGATGCTCTCATGGCTTTCCTCAATGATAAGTTCACCTATTTGCACACCACCATGGACTCTGGTTTTGCCGCAATCGACACTCGCTTCACATCCTTAGAGGAAAGGGTGAAGGCATTTGAACATCGCCAAAAATCTATGGACATCACTCTTACCGCCTTTCACGGTGAATGGCGTCAATCCCATGGACCTCAAGCCACAAATAATGATGAGGATGAGGATGAAAAAGATGAAGACGATGGAATGGACTCTTAGGCATTTTGCATATTGATAAGTGTTCAAAAGTACTATTTTTCTTACCCTTTTTACTCATATTACTGTTAGACTTAGGCTCATATTAGTTGCATAGTTAGTCATTCATGCATTAATCCATGTTTCCTTCAAACGTTGAACTTGATTACATAACTTGGTGATTTTTGTGGAAATAGATGCTGCTTTGGTGTGTTTTTGTGTGTGTATGTGCAGGATCACTTGCCAAAGCAATGCCGAGCTAGTTGCCAGGGCAGTGCATGAAGGAGACGTCGAGCTAGTTGCCATGGCATTTGTCGACAAAGACCAAAAGCAATATGGATGTCGAAATTCATGACTTTACAAGCCCAAGATGACATGGAGCAAGGCCCAAGCCCAAAGGAATTTGATTGCCATGCAGAGATTAAAGAAGAATTAAATTCCAAGAGGATAGGAGAAGTTCTAATAGGAATAAAATTATAATAAAGAATTATATTCTTTAAAGATAATTTAATTCCAACTCAAACTCCTCCTCAAAGAAGGACTTTGGCCTAGCCCTATAAATACCAAGGAGATTTCGACAAGATGAATAGAGAGAGCAAGAGGGAAATTTCGGCAAGTCCAAGTAGGGCAAGAGGAGAGAATTTTCGACAAAGCATCAAGGGCAAGGAGGATTTCGACAAGCCTCTTCCTTCATCTTTGTTCGATTGGGTTCATGCTAGGGATTAATTATCTTGTGTTTCTTTGGAACCTAGCCATGAACTAAATTTACTTGGCTATGGTTATTGTGTTTTGTGGTTGTGAGAAACTATTGGTTTTTGTTTAGGTAATAAGAGTTTGCACTTTTCTATTTCAAGGTTTATTCATTCTTGGTTCCTATTATTGCTTATGAGTGAATTGGGAGAGGATCTCGTGATTTCATCCATTTATCTAATATCGGGAGAGTTAGATTCAAGAAACGAATGAATATGATCTTTATGCAATCCAATGATGGTGAAGATTAATCCGGCTTAGGAATAAGTTAAGGATTTCAACGGCTAAGAGGAGCGCAAGATTGGTTGTTGTTCACCCTTGATTCACGCAGGATGTATTATCAAGGCATGCACAAGTAGCTAGAGTTTCGACTTAGGGATAAGAAGAAACCATTGAAGAACGCTCCGCCGACCTTGAAGTTGCTGCCCGATCGCCCAAGTAGTTGCCCAACTAGTCGCCCAAGCAACCATCAATTAGTTGCCAAGGCAACCCGTTGTGCAAAAGTCGCCACGGCAACCGAGTTGCCCATGCACTCTTTACCAAGACAATCCAATTGGCTATCACACCTCAACTCACGATAACCTAGCCTATCTCTCTCAATTGAATTCATCTTTTATTTTATTTTATTGCTTTCTAGATTAGTAATTAGTTAAACTTGATAATCCTTTACTTGTGTTTTTACTTTTTACAATTGCAAGAGACTAGATTCTTGAAGTGGCACCAATCCTGTGGAGACGATATCTTTTATACTATAACTTGCGACGTGTATACTTGCACAATTGCGTAGCACTTATTACGCAGCAAACAAGTTTTTGGCGCCGCCGTTGTTGGGATTGGCAATAGCGACTTTGTTTTTATTTTCTTGCACATTCTTTTTATTTTTCTTGTTTAAAATTCAAAGGGCTAACAAACTTTGGTTTTGCATTGGTATATGACCAGGGCAAGACCGACTTCACCGTAATATCCCTTTGATCCGTAAATCGAACGAACCTTACAAGGACTTAGACGAAGGATAAGAGAAGCAATGGCAAATCAAGACGGCAATATTAATCAAGATGTTCGAGCGGGGGGGGGAGAGTGATTCTTGCACGAAAAGAACGATTCGAGACTATCTTGAAGAAGATCTTGATGGACTCAACCCGGAGTTGTCGCACCCGAAATTGAAGCCGACCACTTTGAGTTGAAACCGGTAATGTTTAATATGATCAACACAATAGGTCAATTTGGCGGCTCAAAGAATCAAGATGCACGACAACATCTGAAATCTTTCCTCGAGATTTGCAACTCGTTCAAGATACACGGAGTCACCCCCGATGTCTTACGATTAAGATTATTCCCTATTCACCGAGGGATAGGGCGAAAGCATGGCTAAATAGCATTCTGCGGATCCATAGCATCTTGGACTGATCTTTGTCGTGATTTCCTTGCTAGATTTAATCCTACAAATTTAATCGATAAGCTTCAGAACGACATTACTTCTTTTCGGCAGTGGATGATGAATCCATGTACGAGGCTTGGGAGCGATATAGAGAACTTCTACACAAATGTCCTCTACACGGATTCCCGGTGTGGACTCAAGTGACAATGTTTTACAACGCCGTGAATACACCAACAAGGATGATGCTAGATGCCTCGGCAAACGGCATACTCTTAGATAAGTCGCGGAGGAAGCAATGCAAATGTTAAACAGGCTGGCCAAGAATGACTATCAATTCCCATCCACTAGAAGAGGAGGAGTTAGACGCCAAGCCACAATACATGAACTAGGATCATCGATTCAATTTCGCACACAATTGGCCGCTTTAACCAAGATGGTCCAGAACATGCAAAAACCAAACAACACACATGAAGTCAAGGTAATGGATTCTTTTTGTGAGTTATGTGGTGATAACCATAATTCTTCCGAATGTATGCGAGAATCCGAATCTAGCTTCTATGTGGGAATCACAATCGGGCAACAACATGATGTCAAATACATACAATCCAGCTTGGAAGAAGCACCCGAATTTTTCATGGAGTAATCCCAACAATGCTCTAAACCGTAACAATCGTAATGCACAAGCATCGGGTTCCAAAGAGAATATGCCACGGCAATGATGCCGCGAAGAACAACCGACAACATCTAGTTCTTTGGAAAATTCTCTAAATGCTTTTATGATGAAAACTGAATCTTATATGGCTGAGAATAGTAATTTCATAAAAAGAACTGATGCTTTTATTAACAGGACCGAGATGAGATTGCAAAACCAAGAGGCGGCAATCAAATCATTGGAAAATCAAGTCGGACGGTTTGCTCAAAATCTGAACACGAGACCACAAGGAGGTTTACCTAGCGATCATCAAGTCGCAAGAGGAACTGCCATGAGCAATGTAAGGCAATCACCACCAGAAGTGGCCAACAACTTAGAGAGGTTCAAACCCGCTCGTCAAACAAAACTCCACAAAAAGATCAAGACGAACCTAGCGGCAAAGTCTCGGATGCTGAACCGAGAATTGCTGCGGCAACCGGTGACGCCTCGGCAACTTGCGATAAGCACGCCTCGGCAACCCCAGGTTGGTAACGCATCGGCAACTCCGGATGTCCCCGTAATGCCGTCAATCAGGTTTCAAACCAATGAAAGGATAGAAGATATCCGACTTCCACCACCATTCCCACAAAGATTGAAGCGACAAAAGCAAGAATACCAATTCAAGAAGTTTCTTGATATCTTAAAGCAAGTCCACATCAACTTGCCATTGGTGGAAGCAATTGAACAAATGCCAAACTATGCCAAGTTTCTTAAAGACATTGTGTCCAAGAGAACAAGGCTAGGAGAGTTTGAAACAGTTGCCGCGACAGAGGGATGCATGGCAATGTTGCTGTCGCATGCCGCCCAAGTTGAAGGATCCCGAAGTTTCACAATACCCTGTCTATTGGAAATCACTATGTCGGGAAAGCACTATGCGACCTAGGGGCTAGCATAAACATGATGCCTAAATCGGTTTTCCGAAAACTAGGAATCGGGAAGGCAAGACCTACAACAGATTATGCTGCAGCTAGCTAGCCGACAGATCCTATGTGCATCCGGAGGGAAAAAATCGAGGACATACTGGTAAAAGTTGATAAATTCATTTTTCCCGCTGACTTTATTGTTTTGGATTGTGAAGCGGATGAGCATGCACACCTATCATTCTCGGGAGACCATTCCTAGCGACAGGGGAGAACCTTGATCGACGTTGAAAAGGGAGAACTCACAATGAGGGTGAATGACCAGCAGGTAAAACTAAATGTATTCCAAACACTAAGGCATGCCGATGATCCGAAAGAATGCCAACTACTTCATGCCACGGCGAGTTTAACCGATGAGGAATTTAGTTGCCTCGGCAACTACATTGCTGATCAAGAGGAACCCGAGGAGAATGAAGAGCCGGTCGATGAGGAACAACCAGAAGAGGTAAATTGGCTAGTAAATCGACCAGTACATACTTTGAACCACCGGACTACTCGGGTAAGGAAGGTAAGATCGAAAAACCCTCTATCGAAAATCCACCAATTCTTGAGTTGAAACAATTGCGGATCAACTAAAATATGTATACTTAGGGATCAATAATACATTACCCGTAATTATTTCCTCTAAGTTACAGCCTGAAAGCAGAAAAAAGAAGCTAATCAACATGTTGAAGCTACATAAAAAGGCAATAGGGTGGACAATTGCCGACTTGAAGGGAATTAGCTCCGTGTGTGCATGCACAAGATCTTGTTGGAAGATGATCACAAACCTTCAATTGAGGCCCGGAGGAGACTGAATCATGCCATGAAAGGGGTTGTAATGAAAGAAATCATCAAGTGGCTTGACGCGGCATTATATACCCTATCTCCGATAGTACGTGGGTAAGTCCGTATTACAATGTGTGCCGAAAAAGGGAGGTATAACAGTGGTGAGTAATGAAAATAATGAACTTATCCCAACCAGATCGTGACCGGTTGGAGGGTTTGTATGGACTATCGAAAGCTAAACAAAGCCACTAGGAAAGATCACTTCCCATTACCCTTTATTGATCAAATGCTTGACCGTCTTGCGCGGTAAACCCTTTTACTGTTTTTTCTTGATGGTTATTCAGGTTACAATCAGATTGCCATAGCACCGTAAGATCAAGAAAAGACAACCTTCACATGCCCCTACGGTACTTATGCCTTCCGAAGGATGCCGTTCGATTGTGTAACGCCCGCAACCTTCCAAAGATGCATGATGGCGCTCTTTTTTCGACATGGTCGAAGACTTCCTTGAGATCTTCATGGATGATTTTTCGGTTTTTGGTAATGACTTCGACGGCTGTCTCGGCAATTTAGAGAGGGTGTTGGCAAGATGCGAAGAAACGGATTTAGTCCTCAATTGGGAGAAATGCCACTTTATGGTAGATGAAGGAATAGTGCTCGCCATAAGATTTCATCCAAGGGAATTGAAGTAGACAAAGCCAAGGTGGACGTGATCGAGAGATTACCCCACCAAATTCGGTTAAAAGAATTCAAGTTTTCTGGACATGCAGGTTTTTACAGGAGGTTCATTCATAACTTTTCTAAAATCACTAAACCTTTGTGTAATCTGCTTGAACAGGATAAAGTCTTCGATTTTGATGATTCTTGCACTCAAGCATTTGAAACCCTAAAGAAAAAGCTTGCCTCGGCACCCATTGTTGTTCCACCCAGTTGACGCTACCTTTTGAGCTCATGTGTGATGCAAGTGATTTCGCGGTAGGAGCAGTCCTAGGCCAACGCACAGTAAGACATTCCATGTGATATACTACGCTAGTAAAACTCTTAACGATGCTCAAGTGAATTACACAACAACGGAGAAAGAGTTACTAGTCAGTAGTTTTCGCATTTGACAAGTTCCGATCCTATTTAATTGGTACAAAGGTAATTGTTCATACGGACCATTCGCAATCAAATACTTATTTGCTAAAAAGGATGCTAAACCTCGTTTGATTCGTTGGATATTACTTTTACAAGAATTTGATATTGAAATTAAGGACGAGAAAGGAACAAAAATCAAGTGGCGATCACTTATCACGTTTGGAACGCAATAGGGAGGAGGACGCGGATCTAGAGATATGTGATGCATTCCCGGATGAACAAATTCTAATCGCCTCGAAACCCTTGACGCCTCGGCAGCCCATGACGCCTCGGAAACCATGGAAGCACACGCCTCGGCAACTCTTGACGCCGCAGCAGCAGACTTTGACGAGCACGCCTCAAAGAATTTTGGGAGCGACACTACGACAAAGACATGCCCCGGCAATACCTTGGTACGCAGATTTAGTTAACTTCCTTGTTTGTGGTATTTTTCCGTATGGCATTACTCACCAAGGGAAGAAGCGGTTCCGCCATAATGCTAAGCATTACTTTTGGGACGAGCCTCTTTTGTTTAAACAATGTGCAGATCAGGGTTATACGCCGATGTGTCCTCAAGAAGAGCAATGTAATGTACTCCGACAATGCCATTCTTCACCCTATGGAGGACATTTTGGAGGAACTCGTATCATGACCAAAGTCTTGCAATCCGGGTTGTATTGGCCAACATTGTACAAAGATGCCCAAGACTTTTACAAGCAATGTGATCGTTGCGGAAGACGGGCAATATCTCTAGGCGACATGAGATGCCACTCGAACATCATCGAGGTGGAACTGCTCGATGTATGGGGATCGATTTTATGGGACCTTTCCCATCTTCATTCGGCAACCTCTACATCTTCTTACTCGCCGTCGACTATGTGTCTAAATGGGTAGAGGCAGCTGCAGTTCCCAACGACGATTCCAAGACCGTGCAACGATTCCTGCAGAAAAACATATTTACGGTTTGGGATGCCGAGAGCAATTATCAGCGACGGGGCAAGCATTTTGACAATGTACTAATTGCCAAGATGTTGCAACGCTCGGCATATCACACAAGATCGCCACGGCATATCACCCACAAACCAACGGGCAAGCGTAAATTTCCAACCGGGAGTTGAAGGGAATACTCGAGAAAGTTGTAAATCCCTCAAGGAAGGATTGGTCATTAAGACTAGATGACGACTTTGGGCATATCGCACTGCATTCAAAACACCATTAGGTATGTCCCCTTCCGGCTTGTCTATGGTAAAACATGTCATCTACCGGTGGAAATCGAGCACAAGGCGTCTTTGGGCAATCAAGACCGTGAATATGGATTGGGAAAGTGCGGACAAAAGCGCTTGATGGATCTCAATGAGATAGAAGAATTTCGTGCACTCGCCTATAACAATGCACGAATATACAAGGAGAAAACAAAGCGATGGCATGACAAGAAACTATTGCCACGGCAATTCACGCCAGGGCAACTAGTTCTCCTATTCAATTCTCGGCTAAAACTTTTCCGGAAAAGCTGAAATCAAGATGGTCGGACCATTTGAAGTCGTCAAACCATTCTCCCATGGTGCTGTGATAATCAAGTCCATCTCGACAACCATGAATTCAAAGTTAATGGACAAAGATTGAAGCACTACAATGGTGCCCATGTGGAACGTAACAAGGAAGTGGTCAACTTAGGAGATGCATGAGCATGCTCTCCTCTCAAGATTTCCTTTTTCTTTTTCTTTTTATTTTTATTTTTAATTTTAGGAGATATTTTTTCTTCATTATCTTTAGTTTTCAGGTTTTTCTTTATTTTCTTTTCACAACAAGACTCACAACTACTATGCTAAGGAAATTTATCACAAGATCATTGCCCCGCAACCAATGAAGAAGATGCCACGACAACTTACTTCATGCATGCACAAGCTGATGCCACGGCAACCAACCTCAAGATGCCACGGCAACCAAAGTGAAGACATCCCGGCAACAAGAAAACAACCATTGCATTCAAGCAAGAAAATCAAGACGCCAACTAGAAGGAAACTAATCATCTACGATGACGAACTCTCGAAGTAAGTCCTCGTATGCATTTTATTTTTATTTTTCGTTATTTTTATGCATGCATTGAGGACAATGCCTCACTCGAGTTTGGGGGGGATTGTTATTAGTAATTACCATGTTTAGTTACATTAATCTTAAGCATTACATTTAGGATACATAAATTGCTTGCCATGCCTTTAATTGGAACAAGAATTGCTTAGATTTGATGAATATTCAATGATGACTTTACCAATGCACTTAATTGATAGAATTTTATTCTAGGATAACCATGAAAAACTTAGAATTTTACTATGATGCTAAATTTGATGAAACACTGTTGTGGTTTGATTGATTTAAGGAGTTCTAGTAAACTTAGGTTGATAATTAACTAATTGGGGATTAGAATAAAAATTGGATGAATGCTAGAGGTGCCCAAATTGGCTCTAGCATGTGCTAAAAATTGATCACTAGAGGTGCCCAAACTGGCTCTAGGAGGCGTTAAAATTTTTTCGGTTAACTAGAGGTGCCCAAACCGGCTCTAGTCGATTAAATTAACTTAAGAAAACTAAAAATAAAACACTAGAGGTGCCCAAATTGGCTCTAGTTAAAACATGTTAAAAAGAACCCATCAAGTAATTTGAAAACCTATTGTTTGCATAGAATCCGAAAAATCAACTTGCACACAACTCCGCACACACTCACAAGCATTATAGTTTGATTCCGAGTAATTCCTCGCTTTTCAAAAATAAAAAGCCAATCATACTTTGTGCCCCCAGTTGAAGAATTGAAATCAAGTTCAAAGCTAAGTTTGTGAAAATTTGAAGTCTTGGCGTAATTATGAGTTTGCATTGCTTGAGGACAAGCAATAGTTCGAGTTTGGGGGTGTGATAAGTGTTCAAAAGTACTATTTTTCTTACCCTTTTACTCATATTACTGTTAGACTTAGGCTCATATTAGTTGCATAGTTAGTCATTCATGCATTAATCCATGTTTCCTTCAAACGTTGAACTTGATTACATAACTTGGTGATTTTTGTGGAAATAGATGCTGCTTTGGTGTGTTTTTGTGTGTGTATGTGCAGGATCACTTGCCAAAGCAATGCCGAGCTAGTTGCCGGGCAGTGCATGAAGGAGACGACGTCGAGCTAGTTGCCATGGCATTTGTCGACAAAGACCAAAAGCAATATGGATGTCGAAATTCATGACTTTACAAGCCCAAGATGACATGGAGCAAGGCCCAAGCCCAAAGGAATTTGATTGCCATGCAGAGATTAAAGAAGAATTAAATTCCAAGAGGATAGGAGAAGTTCTAATAGGAATAAAATTATAATAAAGAATTATATTCTTTAAAGATAATTTAATTCCAACTCAAACTCCTCCTCAAAGAAGGACTTTGGCCTAGCCCTATAAATACCAAGGAGATTTCGACAAGATGAATAGAGAGAGCAAGAGGGAAATTTCGGCAAGTCCAAGTAGGGCAAGAGGAGAGAATTTTCGACAAGCATCAAGGGCAAGGAGGATTTCGACAAGCCTCTTCCTTCATCTTTGTTCGATTGGGTTCATGCTAGGGATTAATTATCTTGTGTTTCTTTGGAACCTAGCCATGAACTAAATTTACTTGGCTATGGTTATTGTGTTTTGTGGTTGTGAGAAACTATTGGTTTTTGTTTAGGTAATAAGAGTTTGCACTTTTCTATTTCAAGGTTTATTCATTCTTGGTTCCTATTATTGCTTGAGTGTGAATTGGGAGAGGATCTCGTGATTTCATCCATTTATCTAATATCGGGAGAGTTAGATTCAAGAAACGAATGAATATGATCTTTATGCAATCCAATGATGGTGAAGATTAATCCGGCTTAGAATAAGTTAAGGATTTCAACGGCTAAGAGGAGCGCAAGATTGGTTGTTGTTCACCCTTGATTCACGCAGGATGTATTATCAAGGCATGCACAAGTAGCTAGAGTTTCGACTTAGGGATAAGAAGAAACCATTGAAGAACGCTCCGCCGAACCTTGAAGTTGCTGCCCGATCGCCCAAGTAGTTGCCCAACTAGTCGCCCAAGCAACCATCAATTAGTTGCCAAGGCAACCCGTTGTGCAAGTCGCCACGGCAAATCGAGTTGCCCATGCACTCTTTTTACCAAGACAATCCAATTGGCTATCACACCTCAACTCACGATAACCTAGCCTATCTCTCTCAATTGAATTCATCTTTTATTTTATTTTATTGCTTTCTAGATTAGTAATTAGTTAAACTTCGATAATCCTTTACTTGTGTTTTTACTTTTTACAGTGCAAGAGACTAGATTCTTGAAGTGGCACCAATCCCTGTGGAGACGATATCTTTTATACTATAACTTGCGACGTGTATACTTGCACAATTGCGTAGCACTTATTACGCGCAACACATATCATAGCATATCATATTAGGATTTAAGTTATGCACCTTTATTTTATGTTTTTATGAACTCCTATGCTTTGCTTTTTATTTGGTTTATGTTTTTTGGATTTGAGTTGGGATTGCTTATGTTGCTTAAACTATGCTTTGAATTTTAATGATTATGTTGTTTATTTTAAATTGCTTGGAGTTATTATGTTCATTTGATAAATATACCCTATTGAACTATGTTGATTATTGATCTAACAAAAAGGGGGAGAAAATTTAAAGAGCCAAAAAAAAATTAGCCTTAAATTAAGGGGGGTAAATTTTCATCATTTTTTAAGATACTTAAAAATTTTCATTTGGTTTTGTTATATCAAAAATGGGGAGATTGTAAAACCTATGTTTGATTTTGATATAACAAATTATCTAAGGACTAAATTGAAAAAGAAAATAAATTTTTAAGTATTCAAAAGTCTCACAAAATGACAAGAAAACTTTCTTTGAAGCCCAAAACTTAAACCCAAAATTTTCTAAGTGTTTTCAAGCCAAATTATACATTTTCGCCCAGGCGTATCGATACACCCATTGATGTTTCGATACGGATTTTGGCTACTAGAATTTAGTTTTGCAAAACGTTTCGATACGGCCTTGGCTGTTTCGATACGGTCTTCAGGATTCATTTGGGCAAACGTTTTTAGCTTAGCATTTCGATACGGATCACACCCATTTCGATACGATTTGAAATATGGGTTTAAGAAATTTATACTTGTATTGATACGGTACACTATGTTTCGATACGATTTGAAATATGGATTTAAGAAATTTCAAAATGTACTGATACGGTTAAACCCGTACCAATACGGTTTGTCAAGATCTTCAAAGATCTTTGCATTAAATTTTTCGACCGTTACTTGTCAGTTATTGGAATCCCTGATTTTTAAAATACCGTTTAACCAGTATCGATACGCCCCTAGGCGTACCGATGCATTTTTTCATCCAAGATTTCAGTGAGCAAAACTCATATTAATACATAATTGATGTTTTGATATGACCCCTATTTTGCACTATGACCGTTTCGATACGCCCATACGCGTATTGATATGCTTTCCACAATGGCTATATTTTTGTTGTAACAGATATCGATACGGGCCTTCGTGTACCAATACGGTTATTCACCAGACTGCATTTATTGCGGGAAAAATGGTCCCAACGGCTCTATTGATGACTTCAACCACCCAAACGGTTAGAATTCAATAAGAGGGTATAAATACAAGTCTCAAATGCAGCAGCAACAACTAATGAAACTCCATTGGACAACATTCAAGTACTCAAGCAAATTCCAACCCTTGTGCTCAAAAAGTCAAATCCTTGTACCCAACTTGTGTAATCCTTTATAATCTTTTTATTTCAAGTTTGGGGTTAAGTGTTCTTGTATATTGAGCAAATATTTACCTTGTAAGGGTTTTTATTCATTTTCCATTTCTTTCTTTGTATTTAAGAGTGAATTGTTCAAAGCTTTGGGTAGAAAGCTTGAACTTGTAAGGGTTGCCTCCTGAGCCTAGAAAATGAGAAGAATTTCATAGTGAAATTGGTTGAAAATCCTTAGTAGGAAGCTAAGGTAGTGGACGTAGAACTTGTTAGAAGCTTGAACCACTATAAATCATTGTGTCCCATTGTCTATCTTTTCGATTTGCTTCTAAACTTTTAAAATAGCCAATTCACCCCCTCTTGGCCAACATCTACATTGATTGATCATCCTAACATTATATTATGTAAATTTCAATTACTTTTACATATTTTTTTGGACCGTTGAATGATGGTAATAAATAATTAAGATTATTTTCTTATTTTTTTCTAGTGATAATCTTCATATTTTCTATTGTTAATTTTATCCATTAATTTACCTTCATCCATCTATCTAAAAAATGTAAAACTTTCAAATTTTACATATCATAAGAAGATCATATATATATATATATAAAACTAATTCTTTGCGCATGCAAGCTAATGAAAGTTCTAAGAAATGATGACAATTTAAAATATTATTATCAATAATGCTGGTGGTAGTGATGGTGATGGTAATGGTGAAATGGACATATGTTATTTTGCATTATATAATCCTGAAATCTGAATTGAAAAATAATATAAAATGATTTATATTTAATGGATTTGATAATGAAATTATTTATAATCAATGAATTGAATGCTATATCAAGTACTATCATTTACGTAGGTTTACTATCATTTACTCCATTGTAATGGGTAGAATTATATATTATTAAAGAAAATTTTAGAACGTGGGACACACACTGTTACACATTATTAATATTATACATTATTATATAATACACACTATTAAAAACTTTGATACACATGCCGTGTAAACTTTAGTTTACACGTGCCTTTTAGTTTTAGGGGTTAAGGTTTTAGCTTAGGGTTTAAAGTTTAGGTTGTATGGTTTAGAATTTAAGGTTAGTGTTTAGAATTTTGTGTATATGATTTAAGGTTTAGGGTTTAAGTTTTTAGGGTTAGGGTTAGAAATTTATTATTTAAGTTTTTATAGTGTAAATGCACAGGCTTGTGTAAAACTAATTTTACACAGCCTGTGTATCAAAATTTTACCCATATTTCAAAACCATATTAGAATTTGAATTGAATTTTCCTTTAAATTTGTTTCAAAAATTATGAACTTAAAATAAAAGAATGATTTTTCTTGAAATTCACTAATTGACCTAGTGACTAAAAATTCTTATGTTATCTCATCTTATATAGATTTAAATCCCAACATAAATATAATACCTCTTTATTTAATAAAAAAACAATTTCCTTCTCTTGTTTCGGTTACGATGTGTAAAGGATAAAACATAGTTTTGCTCCATAGTTTTGCTCCTCCTTTCCGGTTTCTACCCATTAGGACTGTAAACGAACCGAACGTTCAGTGAACCGTTCGGCGGGAAGTTCGTTTATGTTCGTTTAGTTATTAAACGAACGAACATGAACAAGATTTTTTGTTCCTTTAATTAAATGAACGAACACGAACAAAGGGCTTGTTCGTTCATTTATGTTCGTGAACATTCGGTAATCCGTTCGTTTATGTTCGTTCGTTTATGTTCATTTAAATTTATTCACATATGTCTAGGGGTGTTCATTGTTCAATTAAACCGAACTAAAACAAAATTGGTTAATCTATTAGATAATTTTAGGTTTCGGCTAATGATTAAGAGTATTTTCAAATTTCAATAATCGATTAATTCGGTTTAAAATTGGTTAATTAAATGAATTAATCGAACTAACTCAAAATATTAAATATTTAACACATTATATATGTTTGTTTATGTTCATTTGTGTTAGTTTATGTTCATTTGTGTTCGTTTATCATGTTAACGAACGAACATAAACGAACAGGAACAAGATCCATTCCTTAATAAACGAACACGAACAATTTTTTTTTTTCGTGTCCGTTCGTTTATTCGGTTAAAGTTAAACGAACGAACATGAGCACATCCTCGTTCGTGTTCGTTTGGTTCGTTTACAGGCCTATTACCCATTGTTAAATATGGGTCTGCACAGCATAATTTTATTTTGGGTTACTCACTTAGGGATGAAAGATACGTAAAATCTAGATTTTTCAATCGCAATTTTTAAAAATAATGTCAAATTTATGTTGAATTAGGGTAAACCGCGACAGTAAATGTGTACGGGGTATCTCGTCTGCTAAAAACGAGTTGCATGGCAACAGTGATTTCCGACAGTAAAGTGTGAAAGGAGTATCTCATCTGTTAAAATTCATCTGTTAAAATTTATGGGACAATGTTTAATTTAAGGAATTTATAGGGACTTCAATTATTATTAGGCCAAAAAAATTTAAGCACACGAACCCATCATTCTTCGGTTCAACTTTTATTTGATTAAATATTTAATTAATTTTTATATTTTTAATTTAAATACTTATTTTTCATAAGAATCAAATAATTATCAAACTAAAATATATCAAATATTTAAAGGAACTCCGCCCCGACAGTCGTATCATTTTAAATTAGGTAAAGTACACAAATGGTCACTAAATTATCTCCAAAAGTATAAAATGGTAATCAAACTTTTAAAAGTTACAAAATGGGCATTAAACTTTAAGTTTTGATACAAAATGCCCACGGAGCCGTTAATTTTCGTTAGTGGGTGACGTTACAGTTACTGACATTTGAATAATAGAATATTTAATCCTCCATATTGACACATTCAATCAATATATTTCTAATTTAACCCTCATTATTGATGTCTAAATTGATTGAATGTATAAATATTGAGGATTAAATATGTTGTTGTACAAATTTTCGTAACTGCCACGTCTCCCAGTCAACGACAATTAACGGCTCAGTGACTATTTTTTATCAAAAACTAAAGTGTAATACCTATTATGTAACTTTTGAAAGTTCAGTGACTATTTTGTATTTTCAATGATAGTTTAACTACCATTTGTGTACTTTACCCTTTTAAATTTGTATTGTTTCGTTTCCGGTCCATTTTAATTTGAGTTAATTAAGATTGAGATTAGACAAGTTTGAATCGTTAACTTTTTCAGTCAAATTGGGTTGAGTGAGTTTGGACCATACTTTTAGATATGGGTCAAAATTGGCAAGTCTTGTTATACTTCACAGTAATTATGCCAAACTGAAGCTTGGGTAAAGGATGGGAGCATTATTTATTATCTTGTATTTTTGGTATCTAATATATTAATTGATCAGTTTAAATTGGATATTACGGAGTCTTATTATGAGGGGACCATTCTAACCTAATTGCTCCATTTACAACGTCGAAATTTGAACTCCTAAGCATACTTAAAAAATCTAGTATCTCATCTTACTAGATCAACTAGTTGTTGATTCAGTAAATACGTTACTTTCGCTTCAGTAAATGAGCTTTCGTTGCTTTTCTTCGAGTTTAATTAAACTAGTGCTGGCGGGTACACGGATGAGCTATTAATGGAATGGAAAAGATCGTATTTCTATTTTTTGGTCTAATGATAATTTTAATTTTTTTAAATTTAAATATTTATCAAATTAAGTATTGTCTCTTTTAAATTTTAGATTTAACACTTGTAAGTCATGTTGATGGCAACACAGTTTCGACGAGTGGAAGCTTGCTCTTGACCGTGTCCCTGACACAGTAGCTTCAGAATACATCAAAAGTTTTATCAACATCGTCCATGTGATATCTGCTAAACAAAAGGGAGAGCTTAAGACTAAGAAGCGAACTGAAGCTGCATCAAAGGAGCTGGAGAAAAAGGCAGCATCTCTCCGGAGCATAGAAAGGAAGTTCTACCAGTCATACTCTATGGTTGGTATAGGACCGCCTGATTTGGGACCTGACCATGGTCCGGTTCTGGATGCTCGGGATCCCCTTGCCAAAAGAAAATCAGAGCTTGCAGCCTGCCAGAGGAGGGTGAAAGATGAAATGCTGAGGCATGCTGAAGCAGTAGAAGTGACTATATATATGACCGAACAATCTGCAAACAGGCTTACCATGGGGTTTTCGAGCATTAACCACCTTTTCTGCTGTATTTAAGGGGGCACTCGACTCGGTATGCTCGAGTTTCTATCATATCAAATAGATGAATAAAATTTTCCCCCACTTGAATTTTTTAGGTCAGTTAGAAACTTGTATGAGCTGGGTTGGCTTATAATTATTGTTTTTACTTTAAGGTTTTAGGGATCTGTAAATACATGGGAGGTCTGTTTTGTTGTTTTGCCTTTTGGTTTTCATCGCCAATTGTCAAACGAAGGGAAATTGCCAGAATTCTTGCAAGGAAAAAAAGTGGCAATTTCAGCACAAGATGAATTAACATATTCTGGTTTGCCTATTGAGGCAGACTAAAATTCTGATTGCTGGATCGTTTGCTTTCTAAGAGGCAACGATTTTCATATAGAGAACAGACACTTTTGGTCATGAGCACGACATTGCCTTAACTGTGTCTGTTTTACTGTTAATGTTTAGAGTTCGAGGTTGAACTTCCCACCAATGGAGTCTCCAAGGTGAGAATTCACCATGGGAGTGAAATGTGCCCACCGCACCGCAACTCTTGTCGGTACATTGCCCGAACTGTTAGGCTTTGTCAATGATAAACTTGTAATAGGCTTTGCCAACAAGTTTGATGGGCAACCAAAATAAAGCTAAAACCATATTGCTAAAGTTAGATTCTTCAAGATCCTAAATTCCTAATTATGGTTCTCATGCAAACAGACACACACAGTATTTTTCATGTTGATTTAAAGCTTGAAAGTTTCCCATATTCATACCATTTCTGTCATAGGTTTCAATGCAAAATACACATCCAAGAAGTAGCAGATGATATATGACTCCAAAAAAATGATAACTGGAAATGAGTTCAGCCACAATACATACAAACACAGTGGACTAATAAGCAAATTACCTTCTGAAGAACTTCAACTTTCTCCCGCTGTGAACTCCGAGCATGCTCTTTCAATGAGTGGCGGCCCCATGGAGGCAAGCGCTTCGCGTAAATAAAGCCTGAGGCTGACTAAGGCGTCCTTTCGAGTATTGTCTGCGATTAAACGGCGGACCACCTCCTCATCCACAGAGGCAGCCTCCACTTGACGTCGAAGGTTCCTCAGCCGCTCGGAAACCAAATCGGACGTCTTGGATTTTTCCAGATTCTCAATTCGTCCCTTCCAGATTCTGTTCACGGCATCCGAGTACACGCCGTTCGGATTCGGGTTCCCGGACAAGTACTTGACGGTGCATACCAGTGCGACGTCGCAATAAGCTTTTCTCATCGAGTCGGGAATCGGGAGCGTTTGATTAGAGTCGATGCGCTCGATCATCTCCAAGGAGTCGAGAAGCTTCTCGGGGACCTCACCTGCGGTGATTTCGCTTTGGATGGAACGGAGTAGCACTGCTTTCTTCAAGCGCGGACTAGGGTTAAGAGGAGGAAAGCTGCGATGAGTTGCTTCAACAACATTTCGTCGGCTGATTTTCGGACAAGGAATTCGATCATGGAAGCGCAGATATCTCGATCCAATTCTAGTTCCATTGAGATTGAAGTTCGAAACCCTAATTTTCGGCTGTGTTCTGAAGCGAAACGGGCGGGAATGACGGCGGAATACTGATCTGAATCCACCCGCAAAGGATTGTGATCCCTTATTTGTTTCATTCTCTGATTTTTCACTTTGGTCAAATTGTGATATTGGTCCCTCTATTATATTCAAATTAACTTTTATAATATTATCTGGTAGCTCAAATAATTTACAACCGTCACAATATGAGACCCATTTGATTCCTTTGCCTGATGGTTCTCTTTTGGTTTTGTGATCTCCCTTCCCCTGAATGGCGACATAGACCGAGTTTTCGTCCCGTGATACGCCGGCTTTTTCTTCCTTCAAAGCCACCATGGGGAAGTGATTCCTTCGATTGTGACTCGCGCTTTTTCTTCGACACAACCGCACAGTCATGGGTGTATGTACCGGTATACCATTTCAAGCTTTTAATTTCTCTGTTGGTCCTCAAGCTTTTAATTTTAATACAATTTCACATAATTATTTATTATTTTTACCATTTCAAGTTTTATTTTCTTTAATTTTGATCCTTCGTCATGTTTATTTTTATTTGGCTTAAGTGGAAAAATAAGTGCCTAAACTATACCTTTTTTTTTCAGATAGTTGCCCAAAGTATTTTTCAAGCCAAAAAGGTGCCTAAAATTTTTAACGTTACTCAAATAGGTGCTCGCCGTTACTGTCCATTAATTATAATTAAGACGCTAAACCCCTAAACCCTAATTTGAGTCTTTAAACCCTAAAATTAAGACGTTTGTGAAAACTTTTCGTTTCCACTACCAGTACATAAGATATTTTCCCTTTTATAATTATAATTATTGTGTAATATATTTTCCATCTATTTTATTATATTTATTATAATTATTTTTATTATTACCATTTTCATTATTTTTATTACCATATATATTATTTCTTCTATTACTACTATTTTATTTATTATTATTATTATTATTAGTATTATTATCGTTTTAGTTTATTTTTTAATGAATTAAGTTTATTTGTTGTCATTACTATGTCATAGTAAATTGTAATAAATGTACCTTTTAATAACATATTCATTTACTTTTTGGTTTACATACGATTGTATCTATTGTTGGTCGGTAGATTACCAAATTAAAATTTCTGGATCCGCCCAGCACACAGTCAGCAACGTTAAAACCATGACCAGTCTACAGGATATTGTTTGCTTTGACCCTTTGTGCTTTTGGATTTTCAGCAGAGTATGATTTCGAAGATGACTCCCAAGCACGGACTGTCCCCGGCTACTTCATTTATCAGCATCCCATGTCTAGTAGCTCCCGCAAATCGCAATAACCATCAATCAAATCCATCCTGCATACATAATTCCAACATGATTTTGCTTTGAAAATGTTGGATAGGATCTGCAGCTACACATGCACATGAACGTTCATGCTAGTACAGGCTGCAAAAGTAGAGGGAAGGGAACTAACAGACTACATGATAATATATCACCTTCCATCGATCTCCTCGGGTGCAACATAAAGGTGCCGAATTGGAAAGCACCAAAAGCGCAGGCAGTAATTCGAAGGGAACAGAAAATGACTCACCTCAACATCCTTGACGAGAGGTACTCATTCAAAAGCACTGCACCAGGCCATACCAGTTATCCCAACAAATCAACAGATGTTAATGCCTCAATTGTCCTTTTCGAAATGGATAGGGACTAAATTGCTCCTTTCTTTTTTTAGAGGGACCAATTTGAATAATTTTGAAATTACGAGGACCTAAGAGGTCTTTTTAACCAAGAAAGGGTGTAAAAATATCTTGTTCTTGCTTGCTTTACCACTTCTTTAACTTCCCACCGGAGAAATAGACCGGGTAGTTTCAGGGACGGAGCACAATGAGGGTCAAGGCCCCTGCCCAACAATTTGAAATTTTTTTAATAAACCTTTTATTTATTCTAAAACTTTTAATTTAAATCCTTTAAATTTTTAGAAATTCATATTAAATATTCATTTTTTGAATTTTTTAATAAATTCTCTAAAATTTTAATTTGGCCCTTTCAATTTTTTGGTCTAATGACAATTTAGGTCCCTATAAATTTTAAATATTAGATAAATTAAACATTGCCACTTAATTTTGAGGTTAAATACTTAATAAACATTATATTTTTAAGTTCAATAATTTGGCCCCTCTTGATATTCGATCTTGACTCCGTCCTTGGGTAGTTTTAGGGTAAGGCACCCTTACGGTGCGGTTAAAATGAGGTGACCCTAAATAAATTCTTACTCAGTTGGTAAGAATTTCTGTAGTTACACAAATTCTTACAATCTACACAATTTTTTACCCAAATAATAATATTTTAGGTTATAATATAAGAACTTGTGTAGCTACACAAATTCGGTAAAATCTACACAAATTCTTACCCAGTTGGTAAGAATTTATATAGTTAAACAAATTCTTATCCAATTAGTAAGTAAAATAACCCGTTTCTATCCCCGAACTAAACCAAAACCATTGACCCATCAACCCAAAGACCCGGTAACCCAGAAAAAACCCTAAAACCACCATAACCTTAAATATCAACCCTTGCCACAGTCGCCACCTCCGTTCGTCGTTCCTCCTCCGTTCTCGTCACCGGCAACCACCCAAAATCCCAAAATCAACCCTAAAATTAACCCTAAACCAAAATAATTCTAACCTAGCCTAATCTACCCCTAACCCGACAGCACCCATACCCCTAATTAACTAGACACCTTACCCTGTCAAACCAACCCATACCCTGCCATCTCTCTAAAATTCGACTTCCAGATCTGAAAAGAGAAAAATCGGTTTATAAAACCACAACTAATGTAAATTGAAGGGTGGATTTTTTGAAAAGAAAAAAAGAGAGATCAAAGTTTGTAAAGGGGATTCAAAAAATTCTGAAAAAGGGGATTTAGAGTTCAAAAAATTTGTATGAAACGGGGTATTCAATAAAAATCGAACCTTTTCGAATCAAAATTGTTGTTGTTTTAAATCTTTTTTTCTTTCTTCGTTTCGAAATCAAAAAGGGAAAAGAGGGTTCCGATCTTACCTTGGGGTTGTGGTCGCCGAAGATACCGTCCGCTGGGAGGCCATTGTCGCCCATGAATGGCGCGAACGAGAGAGGTGCGGCGGCCGCCGCTGTGAGCAGTGTAGTTGAGAGGATGAGTGGAATAGGTTAGGGTTTGTTTTTGGTTATTATCCGTTCGAAAATAAAAAAATAAAACAACCCAATTTTAAACTGGCTAGACCAAAGCGACGTCGTTTAATTTTTTGGGTCAATGGGTTAATTACACTTTAGGTCCCTAAATTTTAAACATGTTTTCATTATTGTCAGGGGATAATTCCTTGTTTAATCCTTATGTTTTTTATGCGTGTTTTTTTTTGCTTTTAATTTATGTTTTATTTCATTTTAGTTAATGTAGTTTAATGTTTATTTTCCAGCATGCTATTTCCGTTATTTTATGCTTATTTCTTTATGTTTTATTGTTGTTTCATTTAGGTCCCATGTTATTTATGCTCATGCCATGTAATTTAAATTTAGTGCATTTTAGCGCCTTAATATTTAGATTCATGTTGTTTAATGTATATTAGTGTAAATCCATGCATCATCATCATTATTATTATTATTATTATTATTATTATTATTATTATTATTATGTATATAATATACCATTATTATGATACTAAATAGTTTATTTATACATTAATATCATATAAGATATATGTATGTATACATGCTTTTGGGTTCACACACACACATATATATATATATATATATATTTATATTTTTCATATATTATGTATATATATGTATACACGTAAGGTTTTATATGTTTTTTAAAATAATAATATTTTATTTAATTGTAAGTATATATATATATATATAAATAATAATAAATGCTTATTTTCATAAATATATATATATATATATAAATCTACTAACTTAATATATATATAGGAATATTTTTAATACATATATATATTTTTTACTTTAAGTATTATATTTTAAGTATATATATAAAATAATTATTATTTATTTATTTTTATAGAAAATAATATATATAAACTAATAACTTTATATATAACCTTTTTGATAAATATAAAATGTATTTTACCTTAAATATTGTTTTTAAGTATATATATATAATTTTGCATCATAATAGGAATTAGAGGTGTTAAGAATTAAGGTAATATTCTTTTATTTAGTGAGTTCGAGAATTAGTGTCTCGGGCGTAAAGGGACTAGACCTTCTCGATATCCCTAAATAAAAGAATATCCTTGTAATACCCCAAAATTTACTAAGTTGATTAAGGGTCATTTAGTACTAAGATAATAGCTTAAAAGCTAACTTAGTGACTAAAATGACAAAAATGCAAAAGTTAGGATTTCTCTAATTATGGGTTTTGAAAAGGAATTTTCTAAGGTTTAAAGGTATCATGTGATATATAGTGAATTGAATAAGGTATTCTTAAAGTTTGGTTGAATTCTAAGGAAAATTGGAATGGGAATCAAAGTTTAAAAAGTTAGTGACCATTTTGATAATTTGTCAAAGTTAAGTGACCAAATTGAAATTGAAATTTTTTATGGGGTATAAATCTGATTTTTAGTTGTAATGATGGAATTAAAGTAGTAGTGTTGAATTGAGGACTAATTTGTAAAGTTAAGAAGCTTGAATCCTTATTTTTGCATTTTAGTGACTATTTCGGTAAAGAAGGAAAATTAAGGAGGATTATTGTAAATATTTATTTGATGAAGAAGGTCATAAGATGATGGCTTACATCAAGTAATTGGACTAAATTGAAAAGTAGAAAAGCAATGAGAAGTTAGTATAAAAGTTGAAGTTGTTTATGGAAGTTGTGTAGAAAAATTAGTTTATGGCAGTAAATTTGAAAATTCACCATAAAATCTACAAAAATGGTTAGATGGTGAATTTTATACCGATGTAAATATTTGTTCGTCTAGTTTCATGTCCAATAAACGAAAACTAATTTCGAGTTCCGAGTCAAAAGATATGAACTTTTAAGTGACGAAAGGTCAGAAAACAGAACATCAGTCTGTTCCGAATTTCAGCATTGTAACCGACTTTGAAAATTCGCCATAAATCGTACAAGATGAATCTGGAATATTAATTTATATGAGTGAAAAGCTTTTCAAATCTAGTTTCTTTCAGATCAAGATATTATTTTATAGAAATATTTCTTTGGAGGTACTGCAAACTGCCAGAAAATGAGAATTGATACACTTTGTATCTAAGGTTGAATAGTAAGCTTGAAAGGGATTAATGAAAGTTCAAATTGGCCACTAAGGACCATAATGAGTTTTTGAACAAAACATGGAAGACGAGAAAACGTTTGGAGATTTTGTATTCGAATGATTATTTTGACAATATGTCTAAGATATTGTTAGATTGGGATCTAACAAATATTTTACTTATTTGAATTATGAAGTTAAGTTCGAATCAAGGGAGGTTCGAGGTACGATGAAGGAAAGGATCAAAGAGGACTTAGTGAGGCATACTAATAAATGGTCCAGGTGAATGCAATTGCATACATGTCATATTACATTGATATTTTATACATGATTGGGATGGCTTGTGATGAGCCTACCCTAAATTATTGTTGCCATGATAATTATGTCACTGAGCATATAATTGACATATCGTAATATGTCAAGAATTGAAATATAAAATGCATTGATCATATGATTATTTACATTGATGAAATTGAAATGTTATTACGGGTATGAATTGATCAATGTTGATATATATATATAGATTGATATATGTTGCCATTAATGAAATAGATTGATGAATAAAGCCCAATGTATGATATAGGGATTCAAAGGTATAGTTGGATATCCATAGAGTCATAAACAACTGTATAAATATTCTAAGCACTTTAGGTAAAGTGCAAATTTATTAATGGTATACTCCGGTAAGTATACCAAAGCACTTCGTTGCTAAGCACTCCCGGTAGAGTGCAATAATATACTATACTCAAGTAAGTATAGGGGGATGACTCGTGTACATAGAATCTCTTAATTCGATACCTTGGGCTAAATAAATTGAAAAGAATCAAAAAGAAACAGGAAGATAAGCTTGAAAGCTTGCAGATAGAAATGGAAAGAGGTACTGGTAAGCATTGAAAGCTTACGGATGGAAATGGCAACGGTATTGGTAAGATCTAATTTTATCACTTTGATATACACATTCATATGTTAACGAGCATGTAATGGCAAGGTGATCATATGCATTGTTAATCATTAGTATTGATATTATGACAATTGCACTCGAATTCGAATTATTGCCTTACTAAGTAAATACTTAGCGTGTAACTGCTTTACACGTAGGAAAGAAGAAATGGTTGGAGTAATGAGCATAATGAACATCATCAATCAATAATAGGTACATCAGTATCAGTAAGATATCTTTTGACACTATTTGATATTTACTAGTTGGCATGTATATTAAAATGTTATGCCTGCTCTAATAGAATTTGTAATTTATTTAGAATTTGGATGAATTTTAAATCATGCAGTTTTTAGGCAGTTTTACTAATTATATAAAGACAAATTAAATTGATAAGTTGCTGCCTGAAAATAAACTCGATTTGAAGATGAAAATATTATGTTTAAACTTTATGTGATTAACTAGATTTGTAAATACAAACTAAATATATTGTAATATTTTTAAAGAAACAAAATTTTACTGAATTACAAATGTAGAGGGTTTTACGAATTTCTTATGATACCTCTGACTCGTATTCAGTAATGGATACGGGAAAGAGGTGTTACAATCCTTACCATTTTAGGATACGATATTTAAGGGAATTTTCTTTTATTTAGAAAATCGAGAAACCATTTCCCAGGCATAAAGGGAAGTGAATTTCTCGGTTATTCTAAATAACGGAACGTTTCTTTAAATATTTAAAACATTTTCATGCATTTAAGAATCGTATTTTAAATTTTATTCGAATCCGAAATTTCCAACACTAAGACATTAAATAATCGGCTAGGTACCAATTTTGGGCGGTGGGGGGTGCTCATCCTTCCCCATCTGTAACCGAATCCCGGACCCTAAATTTTTATCTCTGGTTTTATCGGTGTCCGTTCTACCTTTTTAAAATGATCGGTGGCGACTCCACATTTTTAATTTCCAAATCGGGCGGGTTTTTTCCAAACCAAACAAAATTAAAATAATTGAAAAGAATTTTTAAAGCCGAAAATAAAGGGAGCGCCAGACGGATTTCGGTGATTACAGCTGGCAACTCCGTTGGGGACCTTTTTAAAATAAAAAGAGAGTCAAGCCACGAGTCGATTATCTTTTAGTCTTGGTCGTTGGAAATTGACGAATTCGATTTTAATTTAAAATATGATTTTGTCTTTTGTTAATAAGGCATGAACATAGATACAAATGACATGTACAAGAATCAAGACTAAACATAAATAAAACATATACACATAAACATGGTAAAAGAAAGAGGAAAAAACATGCTTCAAGATCGAATTAACTAGCTATAACATGCTTAAACACATATATAAAAACACAAATGCAATATGTATGACACATATATATATGATACTAGGCAAGTAAAGCAAAATACTAAAATATCACACTAAAAACTTTATCATACAATGCACTAAATATAAATATTTCTAGATGTTAACATGATCATGGCAAGAATCATACATGGACCAAAAACACATAAACATATAAATTATTTTGTAAATACCTACATGCCATTTAAATAAAAAAGGTAGCATGTGTAAACTAATGGACTTAACAAAACAAAAATAACATTAATATAACACATATTAATAAAACTACAAAAACATACCATAACACATGCTAAACTTATTACCCAAAACTAATATATGGCCTATAATGCAAAATGATCATAAAATACATGCTAGATATATACATACATACCATGAACAAACCAACCAAACCTAATCCTAAAAAACATATACATCAAAAACAATAAAATAAAAAAAACTTAATATGCAAACTAATAGACATAAATTACAAATCACATGAAAAAAACATCACCGATCATAATAAAAAGGTAACATGGTTTTAAACATAAGATTTAAAATAAAACACGAATGAAGAGAACTGAAATGAAATAAAACCAAAACATAATGACAGAAATTAAATAAGTAAAAAAACGCATTTTAGGACTTGATTGAGAATCGAACGAAGCTTATGAGGACTGATCGTGTATAATTAAACCAAGGGGCAAGCTCAAAGTGTAAATAACCAAAACATGGAAGGACCATGGCGGTAATTCTACCATTTTAAAACTGATTCGGTTTAATTTTAGGACCAAATTGAAAAGTTTTGAAAAGATAGAGGGACCAGGATTGTGATTAGACCAAGGGGGATACTCAAAGTGAAAATTCCAGAAACGCGGGGGGTCCTTATGAAACTATTTGCCCATTTTAAAAATAAAAACAGTCTATAAATTGACTCTATTAGAACCGGTTTCAAACTTTGACCATTTTTTTAAAATCTGTCTAAAATTAAAACCTTTTTTTCTTTTTCATTCTCTCTAAAAAATAGAACCCAAAACCCAAATTACGGTGGTGGCCAGCCACTCCAACCGCCGTCCACCACCGGCCACAGCCAAACGATTCGAAAAAACATTAAAGCTAAAACCCTTTCTGTTTTAAAACCCCAAAACCATTTATTTGAATGAAACACTCATTTAGAACACACCCCCATTTCTTAGAACCTGGCACCCAACAACGATTCACCAGGTTCGGCCATAAAGGCCGACGACTTGTCACCGGTGATTGATGGCCGACAGACGAAGGGTAAACTCTCACTCTTTACTCTCTTTTTTTCTTACTTGGTATTATTTTTTTTTGGTTCGAATGGACATGCAAAGGAAGGGGAGAAAAATACCTTTTCGAAAACTTTTTATTGTTTTTTTTATTTCTGATCTGATAACTAAGTACAAAAAGGGGTAAATCTCATTACATATATGCTCTCTTTTTGCTGATCTTGTTTGGTAGATAGAAAGAAAAAAATAATCTATATTTTTTTGATTTGGTTGCTGATAACCTCTGTGTTTGTGATTTTGGCATGTCCGACCATGCTTGGTGGTTGGTACGGCGGCATGGTGCCCTCATGGAGAGAGGTACGAAAAGTCTATTTGGGGCATATTCAACTTCAGCCATTGGATCATATCCGATCCAACGACTGAGGTTGTTTGGCAACTGGACGGTCGAGATTGGATATGGGTGAAAGACATGTCCACCTTGGATCGCGCTATGTGGCGACAGGGAGAGGAACGGTCTCGCGCGTGGGAGACGAGCAGTCTGAGGTGAGCTTCATGCGCACCAGCTGGATGGTCTTGGTGGCATCTGTAACGTTAGATCAAATTTTGATCCAATGGTTGGGAGGGCGACGACCGCAAAAAAAAGGGTTATTAGACCTATATCAGATTAGGGTTTTACTTTAATTGGGCTTGGGTTATTATTTGTTGGGCTTGTACAATTTTGGCTTATATATTTTTTGAGTTACGTAATATGGACTGGACAAAATAACATTTGGGTTTTATATTATATCTAATTTGTTTAACATTTAACACTATAATATATATATATGCGTACACGTACAAACATACATACAAATGAACATTATATGCACATATATAAACACATATATATTAACATACTAATGGCCTATACACATATAATGTATATATATATAATTATGCACATATTAACACATACATATGAACATATCACATATACATGCATACATTATATAAAATGCAATATTAATTCACACATAATATATATACATGCAATAATATAATTACCATAATACGTACATATATACTAACACATGCACACACACATACATATGTTTAAATATACATTACCATACGTACTTATATACATACTAATACATATATAATAATTACCATAACTAATTAATATTATTATAATATTTACAACCCGGACAAAAATGAGTGATTATAGTTGCCCCTCTTTGCTTGTTCTTGTGAAACGAGAACAAAGCAAAGATAAAAAAGCACTCATTTTTGTCCTACTTTCTTGTTCTCAGCTCTGGAATCACGGGTTCTTCTAGAACTTTCCGCTCTTCCTCGGTCAACTCTTCAAGCTTTATTCTCTTCAATGCCCTGATTTGTACTCGTCTCGACATTCAAAAAGAAAGCTTAACATCTTTGACATCATGCCCGAACGTGTTACTTGTGGCCCAAAGGTCTTATCACCATGCTCTAAGGACTTACCAGTGGCCTGAAAGACTTATCATCATGCTCGAAAGACTTACTGATGGCCCGAATAACTTAATATCTGGCTTTACGCTACTATGGCTACCGTCATCTGGCCTCACGTTACTATGGATACCTCATCATGCCCGAAGGACTTATCACTATGCTCAAAAGACTTACTGGTGGCCCGAAGGACTTATCATCATGCCCGAAGGACTTACTGATTGGCCCAAAGGACTTAATATATGGCTTTACGCTACTATGGCTACCATCATTTGGCCTCATACTACTATGGTTGTCGCATCATGCTCGAAGGACTTATTGATGGCCCGAATGACTTATCACCATGCTCGAAAGACTTACTGGTGGCCCGAAAGACTTATCATCATGCTCGAAGAACTTACAGATGGCCCGAAGGCTTAATATATGGCTTTACGCTACTATGGCTACCATCATCTGGCCTTACGCTGCTATGGCTGCTGACATCTGGCCTTACGCTACCATGGCTGCCGCATCATGCCCGAAGGACTTATTGATGGCCTGAAGGACTTATCACCATGCTCGAAAGACTTACTGATGGCTCGAATGACTTATCATCATGCCCGAAGGACTTACAGATAGCCCAAAAGACATAATATATGGCTTTACGCTACTATGGCTGTCGACATCTGGCCTCACGCTACTATGGCTGTCGCATCATGCCCGAAGGATTTATTGATGGCCCGAAGGACTTATCACCATGCTCGAAAGACTTGTGGTGGCCCGAAGGACTTATCATCATGCCCGAAAGACTTATCATCATGCTTGAAAGACTTACAGATGGCCCGAATGACTTAATATATGGCTTTACGCTACTATGACTACCATCATCTGGCCTCACGCTACTATGGATGCCGATCTTTCTACTTCTTAAAACTCTTTGATAATTCTTCAAATACCTATCTAAACCAAGCAAAAATTGACATGCCTCTATCTATATGATGTATGCAATGTAATGTTTTTTTTCTTCGCTCTCTTTTTTCTTTTTTTCTCTCTTTTTTTCTTTTTCTTTTCTTTCTTCTTTCTTTTTCCTTCTCTTTTTTTTCTTTTTCATTCTTTTTTTTGTTATTTTTCTCTTTTTTTCCTTCTCTCTTTTAAATATGTTTTAAAATCATATACCCTGAAAAGTTATTTTCCGGATTTCTCCATTCTCTTTCTTTTTGCAATATGCTCAGTTTTGATCTTCATTTTTATCAATTGAATACCCGATCTTGCTCTCTTGTACAAGCAACTATTTTTCTACTTCGGGGTCTCTACCCATTTCACAAATAAGCTCATCTTAATCTCTATATCATTCTTGTGTAGGGATTTTTACCATTATTCTTGTTCTGCATTGCCTCACTCGATCATGAGTTCAGCTATCTTCCAATTCTTTGACCCAACATTCAGAATATTTTTTAGTTTCATCATCGGGGCGAGCAAAATGCTTCCGTGCTCTGAATTTAATTTCTAAATTCAATCTTCTTGCTGCTTCTTGATAGGAACCATCTCTCAATCCATATGCTCTAACTCTTTAGAGAATCAATATTTATCTCTTACTTTCCCCCGTATTTTGCAACCTCATTCTCGTCCCAGTTCGTTCTTCATTTCCTTGAACCAACCAAGGCATCATAGCTGAAACCTGCTTCTCGCTCTTGAGCTGTCTGGCACATATATTCTTGTCATCATCTTTATCTTATACATTGAGGGGTTGTTTCTCTGGTTAGGTGCCCAATAATATCTGTGACCTTGTGTCTTGGATCTTATCTCTGAAGCAATACATGGAAATCTTTGTTGCTTTAATTTGTCAATTTGTTGATTGGCATTCCACTGAAGAGTGCTATTTAGATTAACATACGTGATCTTGAAATCAAAATCTTAGTATAACAACAACATAATATGAACTCTGGATATCAAGTGCAAGAGCGTCTTAGATTCAACCGTTCAACGATCATTTCAAGCATAGCTTGGATCCATAAGGATTTCGACTGTTGCGGCGATTCAAGGTTGTGAAGTCTTCCCAGATGACTCGGTTCATCCTCATGACTATCGCGTTGTTGCAGAATACTAATCTTTCTCAATTTTCATTATTTGTTCTGCCCTAAAAATGGTGGACTTGTTTGACCACTCGAGCGCAGAAATATCATTCTAAGAATAAAGTTCTAGGTGGGTGGTGTGTTTATAATTATACTTATGCTATTGTTCATTTTTCTCTCCATTTTTTCTTCTTTCTTCTTCTTTTTTTCTTCTTTCTTTTTTCTTTTTTTTCTTTTCCGTTTTTATGTGTTTATCTTTATTTTTTGGGAAATCAACTCGTCACAGTCCTTTGTCTTGAAGACAACGATGGAGCAAACAACATTACCCTAAGTTACTCGGCATAGTCACGATTTGAAAATATTACCATCACTCATGAAGCTAAGGTTTCTTGACTTGGATGGTGTATTGCAACCTTATTGCTTCAGCGGAGTGCCCAAAAATTTCCACACTCTTATCCGGAAAACCTATTACCAGGCTTCGAACATAGGAGTGCTTTTTATTTAACCCACCTAATATTGTTATTTTCTTTTACTCTACACACACGTGTCCTGTTTTGATTATTAACTCTTTAGTGCATAGAAGATTACGCTTAGAGTTTCAATTTCAAGCAACTTTACATGGTTAACATTTGGAGCTTTTTCATCTTTGAGTGTCATCGAAAGAGTGGTAGTCTTGCTTTGCTAACCAGAGTCTGTTGGGGAGATCACACCTCACCATTATCACAACATCCAACTAATGTCACATCTTGCAATTGATATCCAGTGTCCTACAACGGCAAGAAAAGATACATATCTATGTACTTTCAAGAACATTGTATGTTAAGCGAAATGAGTTCTTCATTGGAATGGAAATCAACAAACATGACACATGCCCCTTCACAAAAGATCTTTACCACATATGGGCCACATGTAGTAAAGTTGATTCCTCGTATTACTTCAAGAAGGTCTTCTAATGCAGAGACATCTCTGGCTTTCTTAGCACTATGTAAACTTGACCCCCATCCTTGGTTCTCCACTGCTGGACTAGTTCTTATGTCAAGGTCCCATTATTGTCAGCTTCTTCATCTCTCTCAGTAAAGGTCTACAATTTTTGGTGGGATAGCCTGATGCCCCCATGTGGAATTCACATGTGCTACTCGAGTCGAAGCTATGGACAAACGGATCAGGTATAATATTCATCGGTCTGGGAGCAAGATAGTGGCCTTCTACTAAATGAGGTCATATGTCTGAAATGGATACTCTGAACACTTCCAAATTTGCACTCGTCTGAGGAATTTTCCTTGATGATCCCGAAGTGTCAGTTTGTCTTCTTCTTTTACGGCTACGAGAACCTTGGAGGTAACACTCATTTACTTCTTTGTCTTCATCTGTCTTCTCTTCAGTTCTATCCTTCGACTTAGACCCTAATTTTGCTTATTGGATTGCATATTATATCCTCTCTCCAATCGTTATAAAATCCTCAAATATGCTTCTTGATCTCTCCAACATCATATCAAAGAAAGGAGAGGGAAACATTGCATAGAACAAGGGAGTCAACTCTTCTTCTGCTATAGAAGGCTGGACTTGGGTTTCAAAACATCGCCACCTTAGTGCATACTCCCTGGAGCTTTCATTTGGTCTCATTTTCTCATTTTGAAGAAATTGACGACATGGTGCTAAGTCTAAAACATATATATACTGACTCAAGAAGGCATTAACAAGGTCACCCTATGACCGAACTTGGTTTCTACTCAAACGATTATACCACACTACTGCATGTACCATCAAGCTATTGCGGAAGTAGTGGATCAACAACTCTTCATTCTTCATGTATCCCTCTGTTTTTTTGCAAAACATGGTCAAGTGAACCTTCAGGCAGCTAGTTCTGCCATACAACACAAATCTTGGAATCTTGAAATCTGGAGGAATGACCAAATCATGGACTAGGCAGAGTTCCCTCGTATTGAAAACATCTATTTTTTCTTTCTTCTTTAGCTCATTCTTGATTCTTTCTTCTAGCAGGTCAAGCCTTGACTCCTTAGTTCATTCTATTTTCTCAACTAGTTCTGCCACTGAACCCTAGAAATTAAATGATAAAGTGCCATGCAATGATAAAATCATGAAACAATGCAAAGGATGTGATGCAAATGCAATGCATGAACGCAACAAGGTATTGATTTCGCAAGTGATTTGTCCACATAGAACATCTTTCATTCAGACCAAAAGCTTTTATTACATCAAGTATTAGGATTTTACAGATAGCGGTAAGCTCTAGATCCTAATTTCTTTACCTCGTTCAATAGTCCCGTCAGCTTTCCTTCACAATCCAACGCTGGATCCATATTATGTCTTATCGACGTTGCTGCATCAGCTAAGTATGCTACCTGTTGGGCCACTTGTCGTGCTTGAGTCATAACAATCTTCATGCCTGGGTCTTTCTCCTGTATTTTCTGCTTGACCTTTTGTATCTTAATAGTTACTTCTTTGAAACTTTCATACTCAACCCGCTTGTACGCTTCGGCACAAATCTCGCTGGTATGTAAAAAAGTCTTGAGCCTTTTTATATGTTCTTTGAGTGCTACATTTTTTACTTGAAAGGCTTGAGATTCCTCTATTTTCTGCTACAGACTTGATTTCAAGATCTCGTTCATAGCCAGACTGCTTTCCAACTCACTTTGGAGGATGTCGCGTTGGCTCTCAGCTTCTGTGACAATAATCTGGCTTTATTTTTACTACTCTTGCATTTCTGCTTCCAACGTTCCAAATCGTTCTTCAGTTGAATCATGCCATTAACCCATTCTTCAGAGGTGTCACCCAGATCGGCATTCTTGAATTCAACGTGCAACTTCTGGTATTCGTCTTGTATACTCTTTGGTTTTTTGCTCAGATCATACCTCTCCTGCTTGAGCTGGCCGTACTCGAATGCAAGTTCATCTTTTGAGATGCTTTTACTTTCGACTCCTAAATTTGTCTCACTTAAGTGACCCACTTCTGTGTTACCCGAACCTTGGACTAGGCATTGACCCTTCTTCGACTTTGCCCCTCGGGCAATGACTGGATCATTGTAGAATCGGGGTTGTCCATCTTCGGAACCCAAAACTCCCATCCTGATAAGATCTTGAACTTTGTTCTTCAGGGCTTCGCAGTTCTCAGTGTTATGACCCGAACCCCCTATGTGGTAGCTGCACCAGATATGGCTGTTGTAACCCTTCGGATAAGGAGGTCTCTTTGGTACAGACTTCACTGGTATGATAAGATTCCTTTCAATGAGCAACGAAAACAGCTCGGTGTATCTCATAGGTATATGACAATGCCTCTATATGTCATTTGATTCTCGGCTGCCCCAGATATGCCACATGTCTGTTTCTTGAGATTGATCACAAAAGGATTCAACTTGTCGTATTTAAATGTGTTGTCCATCTTAACATTCTGACCATTTTGTTCTACATTCTGATCCTTGATCGATTCTTCTCTAAGTTTGGCAGGTTGCCTACCTTTCATCATAGCATTTATCTTGTTCATCATCTCGGCCATTTGCTTCTTTAAGTCTTGTACTCATCCTCGATCGTTACCAGAACTGAAACTGCTTGCCGAATCTGACCTGGAGTCTCTGAATGATCCTTCTTCTACTGTCTCCGATCTAGCCTTAGGATGGAACTCTGGAACTGAACCCCCTATTGTCAGATCAAAGAACTCTTGGTCCATCATGAACAATCTCTATTATGGGAGAAACCACTTGAGAATCAATACCCTATGTAATGCGAAGGCGATGATATATGCAAAAACAAAACAAAAAGAAAATGAGTCAGTACCGGTTAAAATCAATAAATACATAAATAAAGGGCAAATTAAATAAGGTAAACAAACAAAACAACCCTATTTACATCCCGTCTAAAACACCTAGGTTATCCGCATAGCTATAGAAAGGGTGGGCTTTTTATGTTCTCTATATGCAGTGTTGGTGCTAGGAGGTACCCGAATTGTCCTTGATGTCCCCTACTAAGGGTAGCAAGGCCCCCGATCATCACCCATTATAGGCTCCTTTCAACCAGGTTCAATTCAGGGGAACCCATTCGCTTATGCCCATACGAAGAAACGATATCCTCACGAAAACATAAGGTACTCGAGCCCCGAAGGTACTTTGCTAGGCCCATACGGAGGAACGATATCCTCATGAAAGCACTAGCATTTCCCCCTACTTAAAAAGGACGGGTTTATATGCCAAATTTTAAATGCGTTAAAATAAACGCGCAATTATAACTGAATGTTAGTTTAATAGTCTCTTTAATCCGGAACTTCCGATATTAATAAAACGGCAATTATTTGAAAAAGCTTGAATCTCTTTTATTTGTTAGAAAAAAACAAAAAACATGTCCCCAGCGGAGTCGCCATCTGTAGAGATATCTTTTTTTCTACGTGAGGTTTTGCTAAAAAATGGGGTTTTTACTGGTGTTTGGGGGTCTTTCGGGTATTAAATTATTTAATCTGCAGGGCTTTAGAAAAACCGGGTTTTATTTAAAAACGGAGTCGCCACCGGGCACTAAGGTAGGCCAGACACCATAAAACCAGAGATTTTAAAACGTGTTGGGTCCGGGAGTCGGTTACGGATGGGGAAGGATTAGCACCCCCACACCGCCCAAAATTTGTACTTTAATAATTACTGATTTATTAATATTAAATTTTCTGGATTAAAATGATGATTGAATTAAAATTTGTTTATAAGTGTGAGTAAATTTTAAGGGCCCCGTTATTCGAGAATAAACCGATAGACCACCGTCACTGCGCTTTATACTGGCCACGTTTACGCTCGAATAAAAAGGCACCGCATTGACATGGATATATCCGTTATGCAATCTTAGAAAACAAAATATTAAACATTCATTCATAATGACTTGGTACTAAAAAAACATAAAAACATGAGCATCATAATATTAAACAAAAATGCATGAACATAGATACAAATGACATGTACAAGAATCAAGACTAAACGTAAATAAAACATATACACATAAACATGGTAAAAGAAAAAGGAAAAAACATGCTTCAAGATCGAATTAACTAGCTATAACATGCTTAAACACATATATAAAAACACAAATGCAATATGCATGACACACACACACACACACATATATAATACTAGGCAAGTAAAGCGAAATACTAAAATACCACACTAAAAACTTTATCATACAATACACTAAATATAAATATTTCTAGATGTTAACATGATCATGGCAAGAATCATGCATGGACCAAAAACACATAAACACATAAATTATTTTGTAAATACCTACATGTCATTTAAATAAAAAAAGGTAGCATGCGTAAACTAATGGACTTAACAAAACAAAAATAACATTAATATAACACATATTAATAAAACTACAAAAAGATACCATAACACATGCTAAACTTATTACCCAAAACTAATATATGACCTATAATACAAAATGATCATAAAATACAAGCTAGATATATACATACATACCATAAACAAACCAACCAAACCTAATATTAAAAAACATATACATCAAAAACAATAAAATAAAATAAAAACTTAATATGGAAAATAAAAGACATAAATAACAAATCACATGAACAAAAAACATCACCGATCATAATAAAAAGGTAACATGCTTTTAAACATAAGACTTAAAATAAAACACGAATGAAGAGAACTGAAATGAAATAAAACCAAAACATAATGACAGAAATTAAATAAGTAAAAACGCATTTTAGGACTTGATTGAGAACCGAACAAAGCTTATGAGGATTGATCGTGTAATTAAACCAATGGGCAAGCTCGGAGTGTAAATAACCAAAACGCGGAAGGACTATGGCAGTAATTCTACCATTTTAAAGCTGATTCAGTTTAATTTTAGGACCAAATTGAAAAGTTTTGAAAAGAAAGAGGGACCAGGATTGTGATTAGACCAGGGGATACTCAAAGTGAAAATTCCAGAAACCTGGGGGTCCTTATGAAGCTATTTGCCCTTTTTAAAAATAAAAATTCTATAAATTGACTCTATTAGAACTGGTTTCAAACTTTGGCCATTTTTTTTTAAATTTGTCTAAAATTAAAACCCTTTTTCTTTTTCATTCTCTCTAAAAAACAGAACCCAAAACCCAGATTACGGTGGTGGCTGGCCACTTCGGCCACCGCCAAACGATTCGAAAAAACTTTAAAGCCAAAACATTTTCTGTTTTAAAACCCCAAACCATTTATTTGAACGAAACACTCATTTAGAACACACCCCCTTTTCTTAGAACCTGGCACCCAACACCGATTCACCGGGTTCGTCCATAAGGGCCGACGACTTGTCACCGGTGATGGATGGCCGACAGACGAAGGGTAAACTCTCACTCTTTACTCTCTCTTTTTCTTCCTTGGTATTATTTTTTTGGTTCGAATGGACATGCAAAGGAAGGGGGAGAAAAATACCTTTTTGAAAACTTTTTGTTGTGTTTTTTTTATTTTTAATCTGATAACTGAGTACAAAAAGGGGTAAATCTCATTACCTATATGCCCTCTTTTTGCTGATCTTGTTTGGTATATAGAAAGAAAAATAATAATCTATAGTTTTCTGATTTGGTTGATGATAACCTCTGTGTTTGTGATTTTGGCATGTCCGGCCATGCTTGGTGGTTGGTACGGCGGCATGGTGCCATCGTGGAGAGAGATACGAAAAGTCCATTTGGGGTAGATTCAACTTCAGCCGTTGGATCAGATTTGATCCAACGGCTGAGGTTGTTTGGCAATTGGACGGTCGAGATTGAATCTGGGTGAAAGACGTGGCCACCTTGGATCGCGCCATGTGGCGAAAAAGAGCGGAACGGTCTTGCGCGTGGGATACGAGCGGTCTGGGGTGAGCTTCACGCGCGCCAGCTGGATGGTCTCGGTAGCATCTGGACCCTTGGATCAAATCTTGATCCAATGGTTGGAAGGGCGGCGGCTGCAAAAAAGAAAGGTCATTAGACCTATATCAGATTAGGGTTTTACTTTAATTAGGCTTAGGTTATTATTGGTTGGGCTTGGTCAATTTGGGCTTATATATTTTTTGAGTTATGTAATATGAACTTGACAAAATAACATTTGGGTTTTATATTATATTTGATATGTTTCCCATTTAACACTATAATATATATATATATGCATACACGTACAAACATACATACAAATGAACATTATATGCACATATATAAACACATATATATTAACATACTAACGGCCTATACACATATAATGTATATATATATATAATTATGCACATATTAACACATACATACGAACATATCACATATACATGCATACATTATATAAAATGCAATATTAATTCACACATAATATATATACATGCAATAATATAATTACCATAATACGTACACATATACTAACACATGCACACACACACATACATATGCTTAAATATACATTACCATACGTACTTATATACATACTAATACATATATAATAATTACTATAACTAATTAATATTATTATAATATTTATAACCCGGACAAAAATGAGTGATTACATAATGTATGAAAATTAAATCCACCTGCTTAAGCCCAAAAGCGGTGTTGATCTTTTGTAAGGGCCTAAGACTACGGTTTAATTTTTAATGAAATGATGCATTTTGTTTTTCAACTCTCTTTTCATTTTGTGCATATATTTGTCTATTGAGTCCTCATATATCAATTGTACAAAGGGACATTGATTTTAACCCCAAGGTTGAGCTCGAAGAACTTGTGTCTAATTGAAATCCTAAACTGCAGAGATTACAAATGTGTGACTCAAATTTCACATTAAGGACTATACATAATAACAAATTGGTGTAGTTTGATGTTAAAGCCTTCAAAAATAATTTCAATGTCTAAAGCCTGGTAATAAGCATTTTCCAAATAATAAACACTTCAAAGCCTGGTAATAGGTATTTTAAAAAAAATCAAAAAGCACTCCAATGTTTGAAACCTGGTAATAGGTCTTTTCGGGTAAGAGTGAAATTTTGAGAGCACTCCACTGAAGCTAATTCTAATCGAAACCATTCACTTCATGAGTGATGGTAATATTTTCAAAATCATGACAATGTCGAGTAGCTCGATAATTTTTTGTTTCCTCCATCATTTATTTTGAGCCAAAGAAATGTGATGAATTGAATTCCCAAACAAAAATAAATGAATCTGCAAAGGTAAAATGGTCAAGCGCCAAAATAGTTTAAAATGCACTTCACATCTTCAAACATCAATTTAGCTTTCGAGGTCTCCTAGACGCAGAATTTGCTTGGGGTAATCACCGGTAAGCTATTTTTAGTGTTGCTCGTGCACTTGATATTCGGGGTATTCAATCTAGCTCGATATATTCACATCTTGAAAAGAAAAACTCAATTTTCTTAATAAGCATCTCACATTGAAATCAGAACATGTAGTCTGAGATTTGGAACAACAATTTCTCTGCATTGCTTACAAAAAAGTTCAAAAGTATAGGGACCAACAACAAATGGGCCCTCAGATCGATGCTTTAGCTCAAGAAAGAATTCACTAGTTGACCTTCGCCTAGGAAGGAAACATTTCAGAAGAAGATGGCCAAACCCATAAGAGGTTAGGGCATCGGCACACACAAGACAAAAGCCATCTATCTTGTCTACAAGTTGAAAGAGGAGCAAAAACAAGACTGATTCACCAATATGACCAGAAAGTCACAGGGCATCCCCTTTGAAGTCAACATCATGACCAATAGCATTGCGTGTCATTCATCTCATCATCATGCATTCACAATAAATAAATGCATGCATTCCGCATCAAGTTAAATGCATTCATACTAAGTGTATTTACTTCATACATAACAAACAGGTTCAGGATGAGAAGCCGCAACCATTGAGGACAATAACAAATTGGCAAACCCTCGGTTATGAAGGGAATTCGGACCAACAAAGAAGTTGAATCCTCAAGATAGAGGATAAAAACACCAAACATGAAGTGGCGAACCCTCAAAGCAAAGAAAGCCAAACCTAAACACCAAACATGAAGTGGCGAACCCTCAATGCATTCATACTTTTATTTTTTAGGTCTTGCCCCATCGTCAGTGGTGTAGCATATCTATCACACTTATTCTCAGATCATGACTCACCGTTAGTGGTGTAGAAGATTAAGCCTTTTTTCAGATCTTGCCTCATCGTCAATGGTGTAGCGGATCAATCAATCTTTCAGATCATGCCTCTTTGTCAGAGTTATAGCTTGATCAAGCCATTCTCTTCAGATGTTGACTCATCGTCAGTGGTTTAGCGGATCAAAACCTCTCAGATCATGCTTCTTCGTCAGAGTTGTAGCTTGATCAAATCCATCTTCATATCCTAACTCATCGTCAGTAGTGTAGCAGATCAAAATCTTCCTTTCGATCATGCTTCTTCATTAGAGTCATAGCCTAATTGTAACCTAACTCCTCAGATCATGCCTCTTCGTCAGAGTTGTAGCTTGATTGCCAATCTAACTCCTTAGATCATGCCTCTTCGTCAGAGTCATAGCTTGATCGCTGTCAAAAAAACTTCTCAGATCATGCCTCTTTGTCAGATTTGTAGCTTGATCGCCATCAAAACTCCTCAGATCATGCCTCTTTGTTAGAGTCGTAGCTTGATCTCCATCAATTAACTCTTTAAATCATGCATCTTCGTCAGAGTCGTAGCTTGATCGCCATCAACTAACTCCTCAGATCATGCCTCTTCGTTGGAGTCGTAGCATGATCGCCACTAACCCTTTAGATCATGCTTCTTCGTCAAAGTCATAGCTTGATCGCCATTACTCTTCAAATCATGCCTCTTCGTCAAAGTCGTAGCTTGATCACCACTAACTTCTTTGATCATGCCTCTTTGTCCGAGTTGTAGCTTGATCGCAACCTAACCACCGGATCATGCCTCTTCGTCATAGTAGTAGCTTGATCCAATCCAATCTCCTGATCTTATCTCGACGTTGGTGGTTGATAAGTGTTCAAAAGTACTATTTTTCTTACCCTTTTTACTCATATTATTGTTAGACTTAGGCTCATATTAGTTGCATAGTTAGTCATTCATGCATTAATCCATGTTTCCTTCCATCGTTGAGCTTGAATACATAACTTGGTAGTTTTTGTGGAAAAGATGTTGCTTTGGTTTGCGTTGTGTGTGTATGTGCAGGATCACTTGCCAAAGCAATGCAGAGCTAGTTGCCAGGGCAATGCATGAAGGATATGCCGAGCTAGTTGCCAGGGCAATGCATGAAGGAGACGCCGAGCCAGTTGCCATGGCAATTGTCGACAAAGAGAAAATGCAATAGGGATGTCAAAATTAATTACTATACAAGCCCAAGATGATGTGGAGCAAAGCCCAAACCCAAAGGAATTTGATTTCCATGCAGAGATTAAAGAAGAATTAAATTCCAAGAAGATAGGAGAAGTTCTAGTAGGAATACAATTATAATAAAGAATTATATTCTTTAAAGATAATTTAATTCCAACTCAAACTCCTCCTCAAAGAAGGACTTTGGCCTAGCCCTATAAATAGCAAGGAGATTTCGACCATCCATAGAGAGAGCATTAGGGGAAATTTTGACAAGTCCAAGGGAGAAAGCAAGGGGAATTTTCGACAAGCATCTAGGGCAAGGGATTTTCGACAAGCTTCATCTTTTCTTCCTTGTTCGATTGGGTTCATGCTAGGGATTGTTTATCTTGTGTTTCTTTGGAACCTAGCCATGAACTAAATTTACTTGGCTATGGTTATTGTGTTTTGTGGTTGTGAGAAACTATTGGTTTTTGTTTAGGTAATAAGAGTTTGCACTTTTCTATTTCAAGGTTTATTCATTCTTGGTTCTTATTATTGTTTGCGAGTGAATTGGGAGAGGATCTTGTGATTTCATCTATTTATCTAATATCGGGAGAGTTAGATTCAAGAAACGAATGAATATGATCTTTATTCAATCTATTGATGGTGAAGATTAATCCGGCTTAGGAATAAGTTAAGGATTTTAACGGCTAAGAAGAGCGCAAGATTGGTTGTTGTTCACCCTTGATTCACGCAGGGATGTATTATCAAGGCATACACAAGTAGCTAGAGTTTCGACTTAGGGATAAGAAGAAACCATTGAAGAACGTTCAGCCGAACCTTGAAGGTTGCTGCCCAGAAGCCCAAGTAGTTGCCCAACTAGTTGCCCAGGCAACCATCAATTAGTTGCCAAGGCAACCCCGTTGTGCAAGTTGCCACGGCAACTGAGTTGCCCGTGCACTCTTTTACCAAAACGATCCAATCGGCTATCACACCTCAACTCACGATAACCTGGCCTATCTCTCTCTCATTTGAATTCATCTTTTCTTTTACTTTATTGCTTTCTAGATTAGTCATTAGTTAAACTCCTATAATCCTTTACTTGTGTTTTTACTTTTACAGTACAAGAGACTAGATTCTTGAAGTAGCACCAATCCCTGTGGAGACGATATCTTTTATACTATAACTTGCGACGTGTATACTTGCACATTTGCGTAGCACTTATTACGCGCAACAAGTTTTTGGCGCCGTTGCCGGGAATGGCAATAGCGACTTTGTTTTTATTTTCTTGCACTTTCTTTTTATTTTTCTTGTTTAAAAATTCAAAGGGCTAACAAACTTTGGTTTTGCATTGGTATATGACCAGGGCGAGACCGACTTCACCAGAATATCCCTTTGATCCAAAAATCGAACGAACCTTACAAAGACTTAGACGAAGGATAAGAGAAGCAATGGCAAATCAAGACGGCAATATGAATCAAGATGTTCAAGCAGGAAGAGGAGTGATTCTTGCACAAAATAGAACTATTCGAGACTATCTTGAAGAAGATCTTGATGGACTTAACCCAGGAGTTGTCGCACCTGAAATTGAAGCCGACCACTTTGATTTAAAACCGGTAATGTTTAATATGATCAACACAATTGGTCAATTTGGCGGCTCAGCAACTGAAGATGCACGACAACATCTGAAATCTTTCCTCGAGATTTGCAACTCGTTCAAGATACACGGAGTCACCCCCGATGTCCTACGATTAAGATTATTCCCCTATTCACTGAGGGATAGGGAGAAAGCATGGTTTAATAGCATTCCTGCCGGATCCATAGCATCTTGGACTGATCTTTGTCGTGATTTCCTTGCTATATTTAATCCTACAAATTTGACTGATAAGCTTCGTAACGACATTACTTCTTTTCGGCAGGCAGATGATGAATCCATGTACGAGGCTTGGGAGCGATATAGAGAACTTCTACACAAATGCCCCCTACACGGATTCCCGGTGTGGACTCAAGTAACAATGTTTTACAACGCTGTGAATACACCAACAAGGATGATGTTAGATGCCTCAGCAAACGGAATACTCTTAGATAAGTCGCCGGAGGAAGCAATGCAAATTTTAAACAGGCTGGCCAAGAATGATTATCAATTCCCATCTACTAGAAGAGGAGGAGTTAGACGCCAAGCCATAATACATGAACTAGGATCATCAGATTCAATTTCGGCACAATTGGCCGCTTTAACCAAGATGGTCCAGAACATGCAAAAACCAAACAACACACATGAAATCAAGGTAATGGATTCTTTTTGTGAGTTATGTGGTGATAACCATAATTCTTTTGAATGTATGCAGAATCCGGAATCCAGCTTCTATGTGGGGAATTACAATCGGAGCAATAACGTGATGTACAGTACATACAATCCAGCTTGGAAGAAGCACCCAAATTTTTCATGGAGTAATCCCAACAATGCTCTAAACCAGAACAATTAGAATGCACAAGCACCGGGATTCCAGCAGAATATGCCACGGTAACAGATGTCGCATCAACAACCGACAACATCTAGTTCTTTGGAAAATTCTCTAAATGCTTTTATGATGAAAACTGAATCTTATATGGCTGAGAATAGTAATTTCATAAAAAGAACTGATGCTTTTATTAACAGGACCGAGATGAGATTGCAAAACCAAGAGGCGACAATCAAATCATTGGAAAATCAAGTCGGACAGTTTGCTCAAAATCTGAATACGAGACCACAAGGAGGTTTACCTAGCGATGCTGAAGTCGCAAGAGGAACTGGCCATGAGCAATGTAAGGCAATAACCACCAGAAGTGGCCAACAACTTAGAGAGGCTCAAACCTGCTCATCAAACAAAACTCCACAAAAAGATCAGGTCGAACCTAGCGGCAAAGCCTCAGATGCCGAACCAAAAATTGTCGCGGCAACCAGTAATAAGCATGCCTCGGTAACCGACGATAAAGACGCCTCGGCAACTTGCGATAAGCATGCCTCGACAACCCCAGTTGATAATGCCTCGGCAACTCCAGATGTCCCGGCAATGCCGTCAATCAGGTTTTAAACCAATGAAAGGATCGAAGATATCCGACTTCCACCATCATTCCCACAAAGGTTGAAGCGACAAAAGCAAGGATACCAATTCAAGAAGTTTCTTGATATCCTAAAGCAAGTCCACATCAACTTGCCATTGGTGGAAGCAATTGAACAAATGCCAAACTATGCCAAGTTTCTTAAAGACATTGTGTCCAAAAGAACAAGGCTATGAGAGTTTGAAACAGTTGTCGCGACAGAGGGATGCATGGCAATGTTGCACAATCGTATGCCACCCAAGTTGAAAGATCCTGGAAGTTTCACAATACCCTGTTCCATTGGAAATCACTATGTCGGGAAAGCATTATGCGACCTTGGGGCTAGCATAAACTTGATGCCTAAATCGGTTTTCCAGAAACTAGGAATCGGGAAGGCAAGACCTACAACAGTCATGTTGTAGCTAGCCGACAGATCCTATGTGCATCCAGAGGGAAAAATCGAGGACATACTGGTAAAAGTTGATAAATTTATTTTTCCCGTTGACTTTATTATTTTGGATTGTGAAGCAGATGAGCATGCACCTATCATTCTCGGGAGACCATTCCTAGCAACATGGAGAACCTTGATTGATGTTGAAAAGGGAGAACTCACAATGAGGGTGAATGACCAGCAAGTTAAACTAAATGTGTTTCAAACACTAAGGCATGCCGATGATCCAGAAGAATGCCAACTACTTCATGCCACGATAGAGTTTAACTTCGATGAGGAATTTAGTTGCCTCGGTAACTACATTGCCGATCAAGAGGAACCTGAGGAGTATGAAGAATCGGTCGATGAGGAACAACAAGAAGAGGCAAATTGGCTAGTCAACTGACCAGGTACATACTTTGAACCACTGGATTACTCAGGTAAAGAAGGTAAACTCAAAAAACCCTCTATTAAACAACCACCAATTCTTGAGTTGAAACAATTGCCAGAGCAACTAAAATATGTATACTTAGGGACCGATAATACATTGCCTGTAATTATTTCTTCTAAGTTACAGCCTGAGCAGGAAAAGAAGCTGATCAAGATGTTGAAGCTACACAAAAAGGCAATAGGGTGGACAATTGCCGACTTGAAGGGAATTAGCCCGGCGGTGTGCATGCACAAGATCTTGTTCGAAGATGATCACAAACCTTCAATTGAGGCCCAGAGGAGACTGAATCATGCCATGAAAGAGGTTGTAATGAAAGAAATCATCAAGTGGCTTGACGCCGGCATTATATACCCTATCTCTGATAGTACCTGGGTAAGTCCGGTACAATGTGTACCGAAAAAGGGAGGTATAACAGTGGTAAGCAATGAAAATAATGAACTTATCCCAACCAGGACTGTGACCGGTTGGAGGGTTTGTATGGATTATCGAAAGCTAAACAAAGCCACTAGGAAAGATCACTTCCCATTACCCTTTATTGATCAACTGCTTGACCGTCTTGCAGGTAAACCCTTTTATTGTTTTCTTGATGGTTATTCAGGTTACAATCAGATTGCCATAGCACCAGAAGATCAAGAAAAGACAACCTTCACATGCCCATACGGTACTTATGCCTTCCGAAGGATGCCATTCGGATTGTGTAACGCCCCGGCAACCTTCTAAAGATGCATGATGTCACTCTTTTCAGACATGGTCGAAGACTTCCTTGAGATCTTCATGGATGATTTTTCGGTTTTTGGTAATGACTTCGATGGCTGTCTTGGCAATTTAGAGAGGGTGTTGGCAAGATGCGAAGAAATGGATTTAGTCCTCAATTGGCAGAAATGCCACTTTATGGTAGATGAAGGAATAGTGCTCGGCCACAAGATTTCATCCAAGGGAATTGAAGTAGACAAAGCCAAGGTGGACGTGATCGAGAGATTACCCCACCAAGTTCGGCTAAAGGAATTCAAGTTTTCTGGACATGCGAGTTTTTTTACAGGAGGTTCATTCATAATTTTTCTAAAATCACTAAACCCTTGTGTAATCTGCTTGAACAGATAAAGTCTTCGATTTTGATGATTCTTGCACCCAAGCATTCAAAACCCTAAAGAAAAAGTTTGCCTCGCACCCATTATCGTTCCACAGTTTGACGCTACCTTTGAGCTCATGTGTGATGCAAGTGATTTCGCGGTAGGAGCAGTCCTAGGCCAACGCATGTAAGACCTTCCATGTGATATACTACGCTAGTAAAACTCTTAATGGTGCTCAAGTGAATTACACAACAACGGAGAAAGAGTTACTAGTCTGTAGTTTTCGATTTGACAAGTTCGATCCTATTTAATTGGTACAAAGGTAATTGTTCATACGAACCATTCGGCAATCAAATACTTATTTGCTAAAAAGGATGCTAAACCTCGTTTGATTCGTTGGATATTACTTTTACAAGAATTTGATATTGAAATTAAGGACAGGAAAGGAACAGAAAATCAAGTGGCCGATCACTTATCACGTTTGGAACACAATAGGAAGGAGGACGCGGATCTAGAGATATGTGATGCATTCCCGGATGAACAAATTTTAGTTGCCTCGGCAACCCTCGATGCCTCGGCAACCCTAGACGCCTCGGCAACCCACGACGCCTCGGTAACCATGGATGCACACGCCTCGGCAACTCTCGATGCCGCAGCAGCCTTTGACGCGTACGCCTCGGCAATTTTGGGAGCAGTCGTCATGGCAGCACATGCCTCGGTAATACCCTGGTACTCGGATTTAGTTAATTTCCTTATTTGTGGTATTTTACCTTATGGCATTACTCACCAAGGGAAGAAGCGGTTCCGCCATAATGCTAAGCATTACTTTTGGGACGAGCCTCTTTTGTTTAAACAATGTGCAGATCAGGTTATACGCCGATGTGTCCCTGAAGAAGAGCAACAGAATGTACTCGCAATGCTATTCTTCACCCTATGGAGGACATTTTGGAGGAACTCGTATCATGGCCAAAGTTTTGCAATCCGGTTTGTATTGGCCAACATTGTACAAAGATGCCCAAGACTTTTACAAGCAATGTGATCGTTGCGGAGGGACGGGCAATATCTCTAGACGACATGAGATGCCACTCCATAACATCATCGAGGTGGAATTGTTCGATGTGTGGGGGATCGATTTTATGGGACCTTTCCCATCTTTATTCGGCAACCTCTACATCTTACTTGCCGTCGACTATGTGTCTAAATGGGTGGAAGCAAATGCGGTTCCCAACAACGATTCCAAGATCAGGTACGATTCCTGCGAGAAAAAACATATTTACACGGTTTGGGATGCCGAGAGCAATTATCAGCGACGAAGGCAAGCATTTTGACAATAGACTAATTGCCAAGATGTTGCAACGCTTCGCATATCACACAAGATCGCCACGGCATATCACCCACAAACCAACGGGCAAGCAAAAATTTCCAACCGAGAGTTGAAGGGAATACTCGAGAAAGTTGTAAATCCCTCTATGAAGGATTGGTCATTAAGACTAGATGACGCACTTTGGGCATATCGCACTGCATTCAAAACACCCTTAGGTATGTCCCCCTTCTGACTTGTCTATGGTAAAACATGTCATCTACCGGTGGAAATCGAGCACAAGGCGTATTGGGCAATCAAGACCGTGAATATGGATTGGGAAAGTACCGGACAAAAGTATTTGATGGACCTCGATGAGATAGAAGAATTTCGTGCCCTCGCCTATAACAATGCACGAATCTACAAGAAGAAAACAAAACGATGGCACGACAAGAAACTATTGCCACGGCAATTCATGCCAGGGCAACTAGTTTTCTTATTCAATTCTCGGCTAAAACTTTTCCCGGGAAAGCTGAAATCAAGATGGTCGGGACCATTCGAAGTTGTCAAACCATTCTCCCATGGTGCTGTGATAATCAAGTCCATCTCTGACAACCATGAATTCAAAGTTAATGGACAAAGATTGAAGCACTATAATGGTGCCCATGTGGAACGTAACAAAGAAGTGGTCAACTTGGGAGATGCATGAGCATGCTCTCCTTTCAATATTTTCTTTTTCTTTTTCTTTTTCTTTTTATTTTCATTTTTATTTTTAGGAGATATTTTATTTTTCTTCATTATCTTTAGTTTTCAGGTTTTCTTTGTTTTCTTTTTCACAACAAGACTCACAACTACTATGCTAAGGAAATTTACTGTCGAGATTCTTGCCCCGACAACCAATGAAGAAGATGTCGCGGCAACCTACATCGTGCCTGCCCAAGCTGATGCCACGGCAACCAACTCTGAAGATGCCACGGCAACCAAAGCTAAAGAAATCCCGGCAACAAGAAAACAACCATCGCGTTCAAGCAAGAGAATCAAGACACCGACCAAAAGGAAACTAATCATCTACGATGACGAACTCTCGGAGTAAGTCCTCGTATGCATTTTTATTTTTTATTTTTATTTTTCTCATTATTTTATGCATGCATTGAGGATAATGCCTCACTCGAGTTTGGGGGGGAATTGTTATTAGTAGTTACCTTGTTTAGTTACATTCATCTTAAGTATTACATTTAGGATACATAAATTGCTTGCCATGCCTTTAATTGGAACAAGAATTGCTTAGATTTGATGAATATTCGATGATGACTTTGCCAATGCACTTAATTGATAGAATTTTTATTCTAGGATAACCATGGAAAAACTTAGAATTTTACTATGATGCTAAATTTGATGAAACATTGTTGTGGTTTGATTGATTTAAGGAATTCTAGTGAACTTAGGTTGATAATAACAAATTGGGGGATTAGAATAAAGATTGGATGAATGCTAGAGGTGCCCGAAATTGGCTCTAGCATGTGCTAAAAAAATTGATCACTAGAGGTGCCCGAAACTGGCTCTAGGATGTGTTAAAAAATTTTAACTAGAGGTACCCGAAACCGGCTCTAGTCGATTAAATTAACTTAATAAAACTAAAAACAAAACACTAGAGGTGCCCAAAACTGGCTCTAGTTAAAACATGTTAAAAAGAACCCAATAAAGTAATTTGAAAACCTATTGTTTGCATAGGATCCGAAAAATCAACTTGCACACAACTCCGCACACACTCACAAGCATTATAGTTTGATTCCGAGTAACTCCTCAGTTTTTCGAAAAATAAAAAGCCAATCATACTTTGTGCCCCGGTTCAGAGAATTGAAATCAAGTTCAAAGCTAAGTTTGTGAAAATTGAAGTCTTGGCAGGTAATTATGAGTTTGCATTGCTTGAGGACAAGCAATAGTTCGAGTTTGGGGGTGTGATAAGTGTTCAAAAGTACTATTTTTCTTACCCTTTTTACTCATATTATTGTTAGACTTAGGCTCATATTAGTTGCATAGTTAGTCATTCATGCATTAATCCATGTTTCCTTCCATCGTTGAGCTTGATTACATAACTTGGTAGTTTTTGTGGAAAAGATGCTGCTTTGGTGTGCTTTGTGTGTGTATGTGCAGGATCACTTGCCAAAGCAATGCAGAGCTAGTTGCCAGGGCAATGCATGAAGGATATGCCGAGCTAGTTGCCAGGGCAATGCATGAAGGAGACGCCGAGCCAGTTGCCATGGCAATTGTCAAGAAAGAGAAAATGCAATAGGGATGTCGAAATTAATGACTATACAAGCCCAAGAGGACGTGGAGCAAAGCCCAAACACAAAGGAATTTGATTTCCATGCATAGATTAAAGAAGAATTAAATTCCAAGAAGATAGGAGAAGTTCTAGTAGGAATACAATTATAATAAAGAATTATATTCTTTAAAGATAATTTAATTCCAACTCAAACTCCTCCTCAAAGAAGGACTTTGGCCTAGCCCTATAAATAGCAAGGAGATTTCGACCATCCATAGAGAGAGCATTAGGGGAAATTTCGACAAGTCCAAGGGAGAAAGCAAGGGGAATTTTCGACAAGCATCTAGGGCAAGGGATTTTCGACAAGCTTCATCTTTTCTTCCTTGTTCGATTGGGTTCATGCTAGGGATTGTTTATCTTGTGTTTCTTTGGAACCTAGCCATGAACTAAATTTACTTGGCTATGGTTATTGTGTTTTGTGGTTGTGAGAAACTATTGGTTTTTGTTTAGGTAATAAGAGTTTGCACTTTTCTATTTCAAGGTTTATTCATTCTTGGTTCTTATTATTGTTTGCGAGTGAATTGGGAGAGGATCTCGTGATTTCATCTATTTATCTAATATCAGGAGAGTTAGATTCAAGAAACGAATGAATATGATCTTTATTCAATCTATTGATGGTGAAGATTAATCCGGCTTAGGATAAGTTAAGGATTTCAACGGCTAAGAAGAGCGCAAGATTGGTTGTTGTTCACCCTTGATTCACGCAGGGATGTATTATCAAGGCATGCACAAGTAGCTAGAGTTTTGACTTAGGGATAAGAAGAAACCATTGAAGAACGCTCTGCCGAACCTTAAAGGTTGCTGCCCAGAAGCCCAAGTAGTTGCCCAACTAGTTGCCCAGGCAACCATCGATTAGTTGCCAAGGCAACCCCGTTGTGCAAGTTGCCACGGCAACTGAGTTGCCCGTGCACTCTTTTACCAAAACGATATAATCGGCTATCACACCTCAACTCACGATAACCTGGTCTATCTCTCTCTCATTTGAATTCATCTTTTCTTTTACTTTATTGCTTTCTAGATTAGTCATTAGTTAAACTCCTATAATCCTTTACTTGTGTTTTTACTTTTACAGTGCAAGAGACTAGATTCTTGAAGTAGCATCAATCCCTGTGGAGACGATATCTTTTATACTATAACTTGCGACGTGTATACTTGCACATTTGCGTAGCACTTATTACGCGCAACAGTGGTGTAGCAGATCATCCATATTCCAACATCTATTTACCCTGTCTCTTCTCTCTACCCCATCTCTTTAACTTTAAAGTTTTAAATAAAAATAAGTGGATACTCAGTCTGAAATAGTTTTCTTTTACTCTCGCAGATTCTATCTCTCCAGAAAAATAGATGAAGTAGATGATTCAACCAGATCTTGACTCTCCATCGCTGGTGTAGCGGATTAACAGATGAGTTCTATTTCTCTAAAAGTTGGAAGATGGATCAGTTAGAGTTCGAAGAAGGGGTTATGCCAAGAAATGGTACTCCTGCTTGGCCGAAAAATGGTTATCTTTTAGTCTTTGCTCTATTCATGTTCTACAGAAAATAGCAAAGAGAGGCAATTGTAATAACCATTTTCGTTCGGGGTGTGTTTCAAATAAACAATTTAAATTCAAAAGAATAAAATAATTAAACCAGAGTTGAAATCCAAAAAATCCAAAAGTTCAATAAAAAAATCAGTCTATTAAGCCAAATCTTTTATTTAAATGTCCATTTACATATTAGGCCCAATTACCCATTTACAACCATTATTCAATACCCTAAAACCCATCTGCCTAAACCCAACCAGCCCAACTACCCATAACCTGTTACAAGCCCAAACCAAACTAACTTAACCCGGATCCACTACCCTAACTCGGCTAACTTGGATATCCAACCAAGAAACCCTAATTCCTACACCAAAAACCCTAGCCGCCTCTTTATTCAAGATGCTTCCAGCGTCCCTTTGTCTTTCGGCCAACTCAACGGCCATCTCAGCTGCCACATCTGATCCAAGACAGTAATATCCCTCCATGTTAGGCACCGCACCAGCAAGCCCACCCCCTGCCCACATCGGCCAAAGGACTGGCCTCCCTCCTTTCGTACGAACCTGCAAAAAAAAGACAACAAACAACATCGGCAAACAAAAATCTCAAACTTTCAGAGAATGATAAAAGCATTTTGTATTTTTAATTCTCTGTAAGCCAGCTATAAAAGCCCAAAAATCAAATCATGTAAACCCCAACGAGAAAGGGATTTCAAAAAAGAGCAATACAACAAAAACGATTCATAAAGGTATTATTTTCTCTTTTTGCATTTGGAATATCTAGAAAAAAAAAACAAAAAGAAAAAATCAAAGGAAGAGGTTAAGGTTTCTTACAAGCCATAAGTAGCCACGATCACCGTTTCTTTGCGTCATTTTGCTTTATCCATTCGGGATTCGTAGGTTTTGAATCGGTCTCTTAAAAAAGGGGTTAGTTTTTTTTGAAAATTAAAGGGATTCGTTTTTTTAAAAGGATGAGAAAATAGTTTCATATTTGTTTTAAAAATAAAAGGTTTTTTGGGGCCGCCGACCATCGGCTAGCGGTGGCTGGGGCGGCGGCGGAAGATGGTTTAGCCCACCGATTTTTGGAAACTGAATCACAGTCCAAAGAGTTTTTTTTTAAAAAAAATCCTCGATTTGTTTTTGAAACATAAATGAGGTGGATAAGCATTTTTGCCTTGATATTTTACATTTATATCGTTCTCTATACAACACCGTTTTGAGCCCCTTTGACCCGCACGTTGACCCGAATCCGGGGAGGATCTGCTCCTTTCGGTCGAAGGGATAATTACTCACCTGGTCCTCCCCCTTTGCTCTCTCTTCCATTTCGACCATAGGTTAATACCCGTTTTAATCCCTCCCTTTTGTTTTGTTTAAAAAATCTCAGTTTTTAGTTTCTTCCTTTCAATTTGGCCTCGGGTTTTGTCTTTCTTCTATTTTAGTCCCTCTTTTATATTATATAACTATTTGTTATACATGATATATTTGTTATAGTATTGATATAATATAGTATATAGTATATATGTTAAGTAGTATATTACATGTATTACCTATATGCGTATACATATATATATAGTATATATATTATTATTTATATATTATATAGTATTTATTATGTATATATTATGGTACTCTATCTTATTATATGATATATATATTTATTATTTATACATTATATAGCGTTACTTATATTATATTATAGTATATAGTATATATTGTTTATTTATGTTTTATATGCGAATCGGCCTTACGGTGACAACGGGGGATGACCCGTATTATTTATGGCTCGTTTAGTGCAGCCTTTAAACTACCACATTTTATTTTCTCGCATCTAACTTCTAACTTTTACTTTTTCACATTTTAAATTCCTCAATTTAAATTCTGTACTTTAATTCCGCGCTTTATTTTACGCTCATTTGTTCAATCCTGTCCTTTTTTGAATTTCTTTTTTGTTCGATCCGGTCTATTTTCCGGACTTTTTAATTCCCGCTCTTTAATTTTCCGCATTTATTTTATTCGAGAATTTATTTTCCGTATTCATCTTTATTTTCTTTATTTTTTTGCAATTTTGTGACATTCATTATTTGTCATCCATTTAACCTCTAATTTAATTGTATGTCACACATTGTTAATTAACTAATCTAACCTATAAAGAGGAGATATTTATTAACTCGATTACTTTGGTCTTAATCTTGGCTTAATGGATATAGACCAAATATTCGAATTAATTCTTATCGTCTGAAGGTAAATATAAAAACGGGTAAAATTATGACAACTCATAACATCATCTTTAATTGTTTGCATCGTGCATAAAGGTGATGTACTCGATTCAAGCCATAAATTAACATGGTAGTAGGTTTTATTCGATGTCGATTTAATCTACGGTCTGATATACAGTCACCCTTATTAATTAAACGGATAATTATTTTGAACCCACTAAATTGTTAAAGCTCGTTCAGTTAAAACTCATATTCGATTAAGAATAGTTAATTAAATCCAATTTTGAAGTTTAGTAATTTTCATCGATTAAAAACAACGTTTGTTTTGGTATCGACTTCCGGGCGTGATGGGGGTGCTAATCCTCCCCACACGTAACTAACTCCCGAACTAGTTTTCAAAAGAATCTCTGATTTTAGTGGTGTCTGGCCTACTTTAGTGGCTGGTGGCGACTCCAACTTTCCATTTTCAAACAAAACAAGTTTTTAAAACAAAATCCCCTAAAAATTCAATTTTTCCTAATTTTCACCCAATTTTTCAAAACTTTTCAAACCGCCCCAAAAAAACTCAAAACACAACAAAAATCCACCAAAACACATTATCTTTTTCTTTTAGCAACTTTTAGAAAAGGAGGTCGTTACAAGCTATTCGTGTTTAGTTAAAATTAAACGAACGAACATGAACGACAATCATTCGTGTTTGTTCAGTTCGTTTACATCCCTAACAAAACTTATATCTACATCTTACAAAGTTGTTGCAAAGTGGCAAGGTGAGGCAATCCTTATTGTGGAGTCTGATTCTCAAGCGACTCTAAGTTGGATTAGCAATCCTATTCTTCGACCTTGGTGGTGGTGACCCATTTTTGAAGACATTGATCGCCTTGCTCGATTGATTGGCGATGTGCAGTTCTTGCATGCTCCCGAGAGAGTGGTTTGGTTTAGCGGACCATCTTGCTTAGGTCGGTATGAGCAGGTCTCATTTGTTCAAAGCACGGTGGTAGGTGGATGGCGGTTTGCTGCGCAGTTATTCTGTTTTTAGTTCCTATGGTGGCTGCTGATTTATTTCTTTTCCTTGTTCCATGTGTGCCTATTTCGTATGGTGTGGTGCAGTGATTCTATCTTTGGCTAGGTGATTGAGTGTCCTTTCTATTCTAAAGCTAAGGCGTTGTGATTCTGTGTTTAGTTAGGTGGTTGAGTGTCCTTGCTATGCTAAGGCGTTGGTTTTCTTATTGTACTTCCGATTGTCATTACACGTTCTTTTTCCTTTTTAATGAAGAATAATTTAATAAGACATATGATAATTTTGTATGACTATTTAATTTTATCGATAAAATCATACATTGTCAAACAAAAACAATAAAAATACTTGGTAATCTTCAAGTAAACATTCAAAAATTTAAGATTATTCAAACATCAATTAATAATCGTGACATGCGTCACACTACTTTGAAGTTTTGCTCTACGATGTGAGACATGCGCATTAGGATTAGCGTTGCCTTTGACGTCTCTTCATAAATTTTAACAACAATCTTTGAATGTGATGTGGGGAGCAGAGGATTTAGCGGGACATTTAATTTATAGCATTAATGAAATTCCATCTAATTATTAAAATCAAAATTACATCAAGTATTTGGTTGACATGAGTCCAGTTTGTCGCATGCTCTTCTCTTTTCTTTCTTACTATAAAACAAATCAATTAAATCAGACTCTCCAAATCAGTTCAGTTAACTTCATTGGTTATTTTGAGTACATTCCATATATATTTTTCGGTTTATGTTGAGATTCTACGTTTTTTCCTCCAACAATATTATCTATAAGATTATTTTATTTGTATGGGTAACATATATCGGATTGGGTAACTGGTTCAATTATTGAGTTGAATAATTCTATTTATATAATTTAAAAAATAAAAATTAATGATTGAATACGATGAATCTCGATTAAACTTAATGAATTTAAATAAATTATACTAGTTTCGATCGATCTATTAAATTTTATCCATCAACAAAAAGAAGTTGGCATAATCATTCCTGTACAATCCCTACCTAATTGGTTATTATCTAATTCTAGCATAAAACTCTACGGGCAGTGGCTCCAAACGGACAATTTGAACTAACAAAACCATTTACTAATTCCAGATACGTGCTGAGTTCGTGGCATGCCGCCACGCCTCCTTTGCTCAGGTGCGGGCACTCCTTGCTGCTTACTCTCAACTCCTGCCCTACGTCGGCGTAAACTAGTTGCGCGTCTTCCACGCGCCTCTGGGCCCAGCTCGGCAGCCCTGCCGCCTTGATCGCCGTGTCATTGTTGTCGATCACGAAGCCTGGTACTTTCGTTATGAGGTCATCGGAGTTTACTATGCGTAGAATCTTGGTCCCGCTTTTCTCTAGTTGGTATCTGAAGCTTTGGTTTCCGACTCGCGGTCCGCCGAACGATATGACGGAGACCGGCGGCGCATTGTTAAAGGTGGAGTTTATGTCGTAGGCGGCGAGTATAGCTAGAGCAGCGCCGAGACTGTGGCCTGTGATGGTCAAGCTTAAGGACTCGTCGCCGTACATTTCGAGTACTCTCCCGATCTCCTCCCTCACCATTTCCTGCAAGCTGGGGCACGTGGCGTTCCCAGAAGTGTAGAGACTCAAGAACCCACTCTCCACCATGGCCCCACCGCCGCCAAGACCACCCACATCCGTCAGCGTGGCGCGTAGATTCTCGAGCCACTCCAAGCAAGTGGCGGTACCCCGGAAGGCGATCGCCACGTCACGCCTGCCGAGCCTAGCGATCTCCTCCTTGTCCTGACACACGGCCACGTAACCGATCCAGCTCGACCGAGTGGAAACCCAGCTCGGCCCCCGGTCTACCCAACCCGGCAACTGAATCCCACACGTCGCACGCAGGTTCTTGGTCGGTTTATAACCGGTCACCCTAGTGCAAGCCCGAGTCAACAGCGAGTTCTTGGGGAACTTACACGACCCGAAGGTCGGCAAAGAAGCGTCGAAATCGAAAGCACGATACGCCGCCTCAACGAATCGTCCGTACCTCAGAATCTCACTTCTTAAAATATCGTCGAGCGGGTCGAGCAAGCCTTCCCAGTTATTGATTCCTTGATACTCCATCCAATTCCTGGCGAGCTTATCCGAGTTAGACTGAGTCAAATGATTCCATGAAAGTTCTTGATTCTCACGAGTGGTGAGCATGAGAGGAGGAGTAATGACGGCAGAAGGAAAAGAGTACTGAGTCTGGATCTGAGTCAGTTTAGGAGTAGTACTGAGTGGGTTGAAAGTAACAGCAATGGCGGCAACTCTCATATTGGAGAATAAAGCTTAATGTCTATGTTGTCTGTAACAAAACAATGGTGGGGTTTTATAGGAGGAGGAGGAGGAGGGTGGTGGACGGCGGTGGTGGAATGAAGCGTGGAACTTTTTCATGTTGATTTAAGGTAAGGATGGAAAGAGAAAGTGAAGGTGGGGTTGGGGTTGGGGTTGGGGTAGGGGAGGGGAGTTTTACATGGATAGAGAGAAAAACAACGGGAAAAACGGCCGTGGGGTCCAATGAGAATAGGTGAGTCTTTGATAGTGATGATGATTGGAATTTGGAGGAGATATGGCACATCAATCCAGTGGATCTCAACGATTGGACCCACACCTGAAGGAATTGGAACTTTATCGTTCTCTTTCCGACCATATGTGAGAATGTTTGACTCCTTCTGCCCACGTGGATTTCATTCAAAAAATTGCCTTAAATCACAGTCCACCAACTCCTAAACTTAAAAAAAAATAGTTAGATAAACTCGGCTTATCACGTTATTTGTAATTTTAATCAATCAGATATATTTATGACATTTATTTTTAAGGTGAATTTTTACCTCTTTTTTACAAATAAAGAGTGAGTAGTTTGGAAAGGACAACTTGATAAGCAGTTCGATATCGCTTAAGCAAGGTCTCAGGCTTAAGACGTCGTGTATGCAAAAAAAAACCCGCCGAAAGACTCATCTACCTAAGTCATGTGTACAATGCGGGTCGTTTTGTTTTAATCAGGGCTAAGCCTTAGAAACTGGAAGGGTAACAAAAAGAGAGAGTAGTTACTTAAAAATTACTTTGAAGTAAATAGTTCTTATTGATAAGAATCATAGATGACGTAGTAAACCGAGTCCATTTGAAATTTTTTCTTATGAAGATCCTTTATTGTTCATTGATTCTCCTTTGATTAATTTATTATTATTTTTATTTCTATATTTAATATACATAAATATCTATGTTCAAAAATTAATATGCATACATACTTCATATCAATTTCAATATAAATATTTTATATTATCAATTTTTTATTAAATATAAATAATTATATTTTTAAAATAAATATTGAGATACAAACTCATAAAAGATTGGACAATATAAACGTTATGACCACTCGACCAATTAGGTATCTATTAATTTAACGTAATCCTTAAAAATATTATTAATTTGAATTAATTAAAAGTATTATAATTTTTTTATAAAACTTTGATATACAGGTCGTGTAAAATTAATTTTACACAAGCATGTGTATTTACACTATAAAAATTTAAATCCTAAATTTCTAATCATAACCCTAAAAAACTAAACCCTAAACCTTAACCCTATACACTAAATTCTAAACATTAACCTTAAATTCTAAATCATACAACCTAAACTTCTAAATTTTAAACCCTAAACTAAAACCCTAACCCCTAAAACTAAAAGGCACGTATAAACTGAAATTTTACATGACTTGTGTACCAAAGTTTTTTTCATAATTTTCCACTTATGTATGTTTAGCTCGGATAAAACCATCATAAAAACTCGACCACAATGAAAAAGAAATCCACAAAAAATGGACAAAATAATAGATATATGGTATTGAATGGCCTTTTTTTTTTCTATTCTCGCTTTTCTTAATTTTTTTCTTTTTGCGCCATCGAAGATAACATTAATTTTATGACGGTTGTTGATTAGTATTATTTTTTTTGTTGTCTTAGTTTATTTTTAAATTTTAATAAAAATTTCTTTTGTTTTGCATTTCTCTTTTTCGCACAGTTTGTTATATTTACTTTTGTAAACACTAAATTTTATCCAATTTAAATTAAATGTTCGAATTAAAATCAATCCACATTATCCATTTTAATATCAAAATCTTATACCCTAATCCAATAGCTCACATCAAATATAGCCCATTACTTATGATTTTATATAATAAAAAATACAAAAATAAATATTTCAACTCATTCCTCATTAAGTCTTTACCCCATTAGATGAACCACTACTTGATTCTTATTGGTTTTTATTTTAAAGGATAAACTAAAAATACCCTTTATCACCCTAATATTAAAACTTAAATGTTATTTTTATTCCCATAAAATACCCTTAATCATCCTATAATAATAATAATAATAATAATAATAATACCTAACATGGGAGGAGAATTTTTTCACTACACAGCCGCACCCCCCACTGCCATTTAGGAATTTCCCCAAAAAATATCCCACATTGCCACACCACACCCTTTGGCAGCCCCCAATCCTCCTTCATTCACCGAATCACACCCATTCGAATCACCAACCCTTAAATCAAGCTTTTCAACCCCAATGTCAAAGATATGTAGATTGATTGATCGAAATATATTCTTCAAATTTTTATATTTTCTTCTCTTTTTTATTTATTGTCTAACTCCTTTTTTATGATTTAATGAAATATTATAAGTTCATTGATAGTCCTCTTTATTTATTTAAGTTTTTTTTTATGTTTTTGTGTTATGTGTTTATTATATATTATGTTATATATATATATTTATTATATTATAGGTATGTATTATAATATATATTATTTATTATATGTGTGAGTTATCTTATATATATTTATAATAACATTATATCCTTATATTATATCATTATTCGTATATATACATATATATATATTATAACTATATTATATATGTTTGTAATATATTATATATTATAATATTTATTTATTTACTTTATATTATTATTTATACTTTGTTTATTTATCTTATATTCGAATCGGCCTTACGGTGACCCGCAACGGGAGATGACCCGCATTATTATGGCACGTTTAACTAACATTTAACATCTAACTTCTAAAATTTAATTTTTCACAATTTAACTTCTCGCATTTAATTTCCGCAATTTAAATTATCGCATTTATTTTACTGCATTTAATTTCCGTATTTTATTTTACACTCTTTTATTCGATCCGGTCCTTTTTCGGATTTCTTTTTTGCTCGATTCGGTCTTTTTTTCGGATTGCATTTTTTCAATCCGGTCCTTTTTCCAGATTGATTTCGATCCGGTCCCTTTCTGGATTTTCTTTAATTTTCGCATTTATTTTGATTGCTATTTATTTTCTGCATTTATCGTCTTTATTTATCTGCCTTTTTATGACATACATAACTTGTCATTCATGTCACATTTAATTTATTTAACTTGTTAATTCCACTTTGCTAATTAATAAATTTTAATCATAAAAATGAGGTAATTATTAATTCCGATATTTGTGTCATAATAATCCGGGCTTAATGGATGTTGACCAAATATTCGAATTAATTTTCACCGTCTGAAGGTAAATTTTAATTCGAAATAAAATTTGATAATTCATGACATCATTTGTAAATGCTTGCATCATGCATAAAGGTGATGTACTCGATTTGAACCGTAAATTAACATGGCAGTCGGCCTTATTCGATGTCAGTTTAATCTATGGCCCGAGGTGTAGTCACCCTTATTAAGTAAACGTTTAACTAATTCAAGCCTACTAATTTGACAAAAGCATGTTTAATTAAAGCATATATCCAATTAAGACCATTTAATTAAATTTAATTTAAATTTCAACGATTTCCATCAATTAAAAGCAGCGTTTATTTTGGTACCGATTTTCGGGCGTGATAGGGGTGCTAATCATTCCCCATGCGTAACCAACTCCCGAATCCATTTTCAAGTGAATCTCTAGTTTTATGGTGCTCGACCTACCTTAGTGGCCCGGTGGCGACTCCAACCATTTTTATCTTCAAAAATACCGTGATTTTTCGACAAACCCCACATTTTCAAAAACATTTTCAAGACTTCAAAATTTTAAATTTTTCAGGGTGATTTCAAAAAGGATTGCTACAGCCGGCGACTCCGCTGGGGATAATTTTTTTTTCACAAAACAAAAGAAAGTTAAGCCAAAAAATATATGTTGTTGTTAATGATGGAAATTTTGAAACTCGAGTTGACTTTAATCAATTTGGTCTTTCTTAAAGATATGACTCTAATTACACAGGCTTTGATAATTGATGGTTTTGTATTAATTGATCATTTAATTTCTAAGTAATCACCGACATGTGTTGCATCATGAACATCAAGCTCATGCCCAAGCTCTAACCCTTAAGTGGGAGTGAAATGCCACATACCCACGTGAGCAGCCCTCTACGGGTCGGTAATTCACTTCAGAAATCTACGCCTTTTGACACGTGAACAGCCTTTCACGTCACTAGGTTGTGTTTTCCCTCAAACCGAATCTAATTTGCAAGCTTATAATGGGCCAGAATTTGGGGTTCTTATTACCTTAGTATGTAATAAGATAGGTTTGAGTATCCTTTTTAGAACCAAACCGTATGTGTGAGAACGTAAGAAGCCTACCCTGATTAGAGCCATGCGGATAACCATAGAAACCTAGAGTTCATGTTGCTAGGCCGTTTTGGTTTGTATTTAGCCCATTTCTTTTATTGATATGTCACTAATCTTCTTTTTCTTGCTTGATTATTTTTGTGCATATTCATGACATTTTCATTCAAAATGTTGATTCGAGAACAGTTCAAAATTAAAAGCTTTTATAATGGAAGAAATAGTCCATAACATCGAGTTAGAGGATCAAGAAATAGAACAAGGATAATCTAGATTAACATTATATGGTAGTCCTTCTTCTCGATTGTAATGAGACTCAATCTTCATTATGAGAAGCTGTTTAACGAGAACGTTCGTCGACCACCATTCACATGCATCCATTTGTGCATTTTTCAATTATTTGTTTCCGATTATTTATTTGTCGTTGATTCATATACATTGCATTCATTCACGAGGAAGTCAAATTAATTATAGAAAACATTGTGGCAGTCAGTTTAAGCCAACACCATTCTACACTCGTACAATATACGCTCCTAATCAAGAGTCATAGAAGATAGATTGGCTATTGTTGAAAAGTCACAAAGGTACATCGAGGAACGCTTGAATAGTATTGAGTCAAGGATTGAAAGATCTCAGGAAGAGATCATAGCTCGTGTCACTGCCCTACTAGAAAAGAGGGATGTCAAAAAAGCTCATATTATCGATGAACGCTCTAATATGGAAGACCTGGGAGAAAACACATCTCACACAAAAGCTCAACCAGAATGGTCAGTTCTGAAGAGTGTCCACATAGTCGGGGCATCTACCAACAACCCAGTTGATGTGGGGCATAATTTTGAGAATGACGTCGATACGGATATACCATATTTGAATATGATGAATGAGATAAAAATAAGAGTGAAGAAAGAATTTGAAAAGAAGTTTGAAGAGCAACGCCTCCAAATAGAAGAAAAGGTCAGCTCGATGCAAGTGAATAATAACTACGGGATTGATGCCTATGAGTTGAGCTTGGTCTCTGATTTGGACATCCCGCCTAAGTTTAAAGTGTCAGATTTCAAGAAGTACGATATGACCATTTGCCCTTCAGCTCACTTGACTATGTATTGTCGTAAGATAATGGTACATTTGAAGAATGAAAAGCTCCTCATTTTTGCTTCCAACATAGCTTGACTGAGGCAGCTGCCCATTGGTACGCTTAGTTAAGCCGAACTAATGTGAAGTCATGGAATGATCTGTCTAGAATCTTCATCAAGCAATACATGCACGTAAAGGACATAGTCCCAAATATAATATTGCTTTAGGGTTGACTCAGGGGTAAAATGAGAATGTCAAGCAGTATGCCTAAAGATGGAGGGACATCGCGGCGCAAGTTTAGCCGCCCATCTTGGAGAGTGAAATAACCCGCCTGTTTGTGGACACACTAGAAGGTCCACTCTATGAGAAAACGATCAGTAATGTATCCTTGGGATTCGCTGAATTTGTGAACATGGCAGAATCTATTAAGGCCATTTTCAAAAGTGGCAAGCTCAAGACCGGGTAAAATCTGTAAAAATACCCGAAGAAAAGCAGTAATGAGGTGAGCCATGTGAGCAATCATCACCCGAGTAATGTCACGATCGCGCCAAAGTCGGTAGCAACAAGTTCACAGCGGACCAGTCGGAGAGTGCTTAAAAAAGAGAAGGTTTTCACTCATTCACCCATAACTTACGGTGAGTTATACCCCAAGTTGTTTGAGGCAGACTTGGTTCGTCCTTATCACCTTACTCTGATGCAACCTCCTTATCCATCATGGTTTGACCCTAAGGCTAAGTGTGAGTATCATGCAGGAATCTCCGGTCACAACATCAACAACTGCAAAGCCTTTAAGAGGGTGGTTCAGAACCTACTCAATATCGGTGTCCTGCAGCTCGACACGCTGGATATGGCAACCAATCTTTTGCCTAACCACGGTGGCCACTAACGAGTCAGGTTTTTCCAAAAAGTTAAAAAGTCATGATCGGCCCCAAGTCGCTGAAAGCTTTAGATGCATCTTACCTTTGTCTTAGGTGTCAGTCTGCATGAATGTCCTTGCATTTTATGTTTTCCTTTCAAACCAACCTTGCTACTTTTGGCCCATAAGTAGCAATGATCTTTTTAAAAGGGCACTTGTCATGTTTGTAAATTTTTATTCAATGAAAAGATGCATTTTATTAAATCATGAGTATATATGTATATCCTTTCTTATCTCTGAAGGCTCTTGGATATCACATGCATGTTGTGACATTGATTTGAATATTGTAATCACGATGAAGTATGATTTCTTGCTCAGCCTGCTCAGGTCGTTAAAGCACGAGAAGCAAGACTACTACTCATTTGTTAATGTTCGATGACAAGAAAATCTCCCAAGAAAGACTGGTGAAGTTGCTTACACTTGAGAAACCCTTTAACACTAAAAAAATCAAATTAAAAAATCAATTAATGGAGTTGTGGGGAAGAACCTATCTAATACGGAACTAGATTCCACATGTTCAATACCAGCATCAAAGATAAATCTTTAAAATCAATGAACAATTGAATAAGTCTTAGAACATCCTGATGGAGCTGTGGGGGGGAGAACAAATCTAATAAGAAACTAGATTCCACTTGTTCAAAACCTAGCGTCAGAGATGAAACTTTAAAGACATCGACACATCATAATTGCAATTAATTTTCAATCTATATTTACACCTTGAATTCTCACAAGGATGATTATCAAATGAGAAAAATGTTGAGAACTAGAAGGAGTAGTTTTCAAACGGATCAAGCAAATACCATAATCACGATGATGAATCGAGCCATTTGAGAAAGATATCACAACTTCAAATATCGCCACAACATTCAAAGGCAAGCCATTGATCGTCGGGGTTGAATCTAAGACACTCTCACATTTGATATACAATGAATCATGTTCATTTTCTTCCTATTTCTGGGTTTCCAAGCCCTGTATATTAATTTAAAAATGCATCATTCATTAAAGTATCAGTTAGCAAATTGACCCTCTTTAAAACAAATTTTTTTTATTCAAGAAATTGATTTTAACCCGCAAGGATTTTGATGCAAACGATCATCTTGGGTTGACAAATGGTGACAAAGCCCAAACATGAAGAGGCATTCTGGTTATATGAGAAGATGAGGTGTCTCTTGAAAGAGTGGGGCAACTTTGTCCACAAGATAGCAAGAAATTTAAAACTTGAGATCCCTAATCGGAATGGACGAGAGAAGACTTTTTGAGCCATTCAAAGTTTTGCTAGCATCAAGAGAGCAAGAATAAGCAACAAAAATTTTGGGGCAAAAATTTTGTTAGGGCATGGAGATGACAAATCGGCGGAGATGCTTCTGAGAATTGAGCAATTAAGCAAAGTTCAGCAAGAGTAGTCTAGAGTAGAAACTTTGAAGATACACTCTGAAAGGTTGAACCCGAGTGTGAGATGGTGTATTCCAGTCACAGCGGAGCCCCAGAACAAGCAAGACCTGGATTTCCCTAACAATTTATTGAAGAAGAAGACTTGCTTAAGTGGTCCTTAGTTAGCATTCATTCATGCATTATACATAGTCAGACATCCCTAAGATAGAGGGCATGCTAATTCATGAATCAATCATTTTATCTTTTGACAAGTGTTTAGAGATTCACAAAGATCCTAATCTGCAACTTTACGATGGAAGAAGTAAATTACAGCAAGATTTCAATTCATACCTTCATGAAACCAAGTCAATACTTCAATCCATGACTTCTTGAAAAGTGGATCTCACGACAAAAAATCGAGATTTCCCAATGTGAAGAACTCATCCAGCAAAAATCAAGTGTTTCCGTCAAGAAGAGCTCATCCAGCAAAATTCCAGGTGTTACTTCAAGATCTACTCCAAAAGCCCTCAGTGTACTGTTTCATTTCCAAACTGACAACCTTCATTATCAGATGTTAATACATCAGTAGTCTCCAGTGCTCGACTTTAATTCTCTAATAATCAGTAAGACCTCCAGTGCATGATAATCTAGATTATCAGTAGCCTCCAGTGCTCGACTTTATTTCTTTTGAAAATCAGTAAGACCTTTAGTGCATGGTAAATTGGACTGTCAGTAAAACATTCGGTGTTTGACTTCATTTTCCATCCATCAGTAATACCTCCAGTGTTTGGTGAGCCGAACCATCAGTAAAACCTTTAGTGCATGACTTTAATTTTTAGGGAATCAGTAAGACCTTCAGTGCATGGTGACCCGAACTGTCAGTAAATCCTTCAGTGTGTGACTTTATTTTCTAGCCATCAGCAAGACCTCCAATGCATGGTGAGCTAGACCGTCCGTAAATCCTCTAGTGTATGACTCTAATTTTACAAGTCACCAGTAAGACCCTCAGTGTGTGGTGAATTGTGTTGTCAACAAAGCCTTCAGTGCTTGACTGTTTATCTCTCGGACCATCAACAAGACCTTCAGTGCATGGTGATTCGAGCTCCGGTCTTCGAATAGGGAAGTTGGACAAAATTTGTGTCTTTAGTCTTTGCTCTATTCCCGTTCCACAGCAATGAGCAAAGAGGGGCAGATGTAGACACTAAATTTTTTCCGATTTAAATTAAATGCTCGAATTAAAATCAATCCATGTTACCCCTTTTAATACCCAAAACCTTATACCTAACCCAATAGCCTACATCAAATATGGCCTATCACCTATGATTTTATATAATAAAAAATACAAAAATAAATATTCCAATTCATTCCTCATTAAGTCTTTACGCCATTGGATGAACCACGACTTGATTTTCATTGGTTTTCATTTTAAAGGGATAAACTAAAAATACCCTTCATCACCCTAATATTAAAACTTATATCTTATTTTTTTTCCCACAAAATACCCTTGATCGCCCTATATATATAATAATAATAATAATAATAATAATAATAATAATAATAATAATACCTAACATGGGGGGAGAATTTTTTTCACTACACAGCCGCACCCCCACTGCCATTTAGGAATTTCCCCAAAAAATATCCCACATTGCCGCACCCTTTGGCAGCCCCCAACCCTCCTTCATTCACCGAATCACACCCCATTCGAATTACCAACCCTTAAATCAAGTTTTTCAACCCAACGACAAAGATCCGTGGACTGATTGATCGAGCATATTCTTAGAATTTTGTTATTTTCCCCCTTTTTATTTATTGTGTAACCCTTTTTTATGATTTAATGAAATATTATAAGTTCATTGGTAATCCTCTTTATTTATTTAAGTTTTTTACTTATATGTTTTTGTGTTGTGTGTTTATTATATATTATGTTATATATATATTTAATATATTATAGGTATGTATTATAATATATATTATTTATTATATGTGTGAGTTACCTTATATATATTTATAATACATTATATCTTTATATTATATCATTATACGTATATATACATATATATATATTATAACTATATTATATATGTTTATAATATATTATATATTATAATATTTATTTACTTTATATTATTATTTATACTTTGTTTATTTATCTTATATTCGAATTGGCCTTATGGTGACCCGCAACGGGGATGACCCGCATTATTACGGCACGTTTAACTAACATTTAACATCTAACTTTTAACATTTAATTTTTCGTATTTAACTTCTCGTATTTAATTTCTGCAATTTAAATTATAGTATTTATTTTACCGCATTTAATTTTCATATTTTATTTTATGCTCTTTTATTCGATCCGGTCCTTTTTCGAATTTCTTTTTTGCTCAATTCGGTCTTTTTTCCGGATTGCTTTCGATCCGATCCTTATTTCAAATTGCTTTCGATCCGATCCCTTTCCGAATTTTCTTTAATTCCCCATTTATTTTGATCGCTATTTATTTTCCGCATTTATCGTCTTTATTTATTTGCCTTTTTTATGACATACATAACTTGTCATTCATGTCACATTTAATTTATTTTACTTGTTAATTCCACTTTGCTAATTAATCAATTTTAATCATAAAAGGAGATAATTATTAATTCTGACATTTGTGTCGTAACAGTCCGGGCTTAATGGATGTTGACCAAACATTCGAATTAATTTTCACCGTCTGAAGGTACACTTTAATTCGAAATAAAATTTGATAATTCATGACATCATTTGTAAATGATTGCATCATGAATAAAGGTGATGTACTCGATTTGAACCATAAATTAACACGGCAACCGGCCTTATTCGATGTTGGTTTAATCTATGGTCTGAGGTGCAGTCACCCTTATTAATTAAACGCTTAATTAATTCAAGCCTACTAATTTGACAAAAGCCTATTTAATTAATGCATAGATCCAATTAAGACCATTTAATTAAATTTAATTTAAATTTCAACGATTTTCATGAATTAAAAGCAACTTTTATTTTGGTACTGATTTTCGGGCGTGATGGGAGTGCTAATCCTTCCCTGCCCGTAACCAACTCCCGAATCCATTTTCAAGTGAATATCTGGTTTTATGGTGTCCGGCCTACCTTAGTGGCTGGTGGCGACTCCAGCCATTTTTTATCTTCAAAAACACCGAGATTTTTCGACAAACCCCACATTTTTCAAAAGAATTTTTCAAAAACATTTTCAAAACTTATAAATTTTAAAATTTTCAGGGCGATTTCAAAAAGGGTCCCTATAGTTTCACACGTCTTTGTGGTACGATTTTTCTGTCTTGTGATACGGTTCTTATCTACCTCATTTGTGGTAGTTTTGTATTTGCGTGGCTATCATCATAGCACACATCCCTAATCAGGGAAGGTTGACAATCTAATATGATTAGATCATCTTTTGTGGCAGTTTGTGGACGCAATCAACACTATTAGCGAAACAGATCTGTAAGATTGCTTATGTCTGTCATCTCTCCTACATTACTACATAAACATCTAATTGGATAAAGATAATAAGATTTTATTGATGCTCGTTGGGTATCTAAAGAAATTGAAGGCCATGTTGAAAGAAGGTTTTATTTTTTTCACACCTTTCAAGTTTTCATGTTTTATTTTTTATATTATATAAATTTTTGGTGATATAATCTCTAAGCTTTGGGGGCATGTTTTGTTGTACATTTCTTTATCTTTAATGAAACCCAGCTCTTATTTCTAAAAAATGAATGGCATTGACTAATTATCTTAAAGTATTGTATAAAATTGTCATAACACGATATTGCATTCAAAAAATTATAATCATATTTTTTTCCGGATTGTTATCATGTACACTAGCGGTGAAAAAAATATTATTTCGCGAATATAATTATTTATAATTTAAAAATTTAATTTAGGGGATAGATGTTTAAATTACCGTGTTTAGAATTAAAGTATAACTAAATCATATATATATATATATTGCAAAGAGTACGTTACGTTGGATTGGCAGCCACAAAATGATGAGCTTCCATTGACTGGTAAACGTCAAATCATCCATCCTTACAGTTTGGCCTTGATTGGCAAAATACTAACAATTCTTCTGTTCTACTTTCATGGATGGTTGAAAAATAACTTTTATATATAAACATATATATGAATTCATTGATATATTGAACTCGTTGGATTTTAAAATTTTGATCTTTTGAATATTTACTTTAATATTTTTTGAATATTTAGTGTACAAAACATATACTACTTATATCACTTTCCACCTATAAACAGGAGGATATTGTGCACTTAAATATGTCTGATCCCACATCCTCCTATATATTGTATCAACAATAATGTCAATCAAAATATACTCGATCGGAAGAGTTGCCCTCATAATAAACCTCTGTTGTATTTGATCTAAATTAACTAACTAATAAAATAGATATCAATGATTATACCAAAAAATAATAAATAACATATAATTATTACTTATAATAATTATAAGAATTCAAATAAAAATCGGAAGAGTCGCCCTCATAATATTGTGCACTTAAAATGATTATACCAAAAATTAATAAATTAGAAATCAATAATTATTATATTTCATTAAAAAACCAAATAAGCATTAATTATATTTCAATAATTATTATATTTCATTAAATATCAATAATTATTATATTTCATTAAAAAAACCCATATATATATATATATATCCACAATCCAAATATCATCACAAATATAGAACTAGTTGCTAGCATTATTATAATGTTGTGTGGATATTAAAATGGGTATTTCGAACTTTGTAGTCAATGGAGGCACAAAGTGGTATTTGGACAATTGTATTTCCATTAATATTGTAAAGTAGGAGAAAGGAATCCCAAAAAAGCTCATAAAAAGTGAACTAATCGTCTTATAGTTAGATAAGATTTATTCAAAGATTGTGCCAAATCCAAATAGTAAAGAGTTTGCTTCTAAAAGTGAATTAATCAAGTTTATTATTCAAAATGTATTAGAACCCAAAAGTTAATTCTTTTAAATTAATATATAGGATTATTATCACGTACATGGTAGAGTTGTTTAACTCCACAAATTAGATCCTTATTTGGTATTTAAAATAAAAGTAAACTACATTCTGATTTGGTCATCGAATTTTTAAACAGATCAAAATAACATTTGACGATGACGCAGACGAAAAGCGGCTGACAGTTGCCAACTTTAAAGAAAACTTTTGAGTTTTTTTAAAAAAATAAAATTTCAACGTGACATGCCGGTTTTTTTTAATGATCAAAGTGCAAGTGGCCTGAAAATTCAAGGACCACATTATAATTTACCCTTAAAATAGATAGATGAGAATTGAGATGCATAATAATTTATTAATCCCACTTGTAGAATTTTAAAAAAAAGCAAATATTCGTCTAATATCTTTATAAATTATTTAAGTAAATAAAATATATTATTTAAAACTGTACAAATGGAATGAAAAATAATTTTTAAAATGAAGGGAAAAGGGATTTTTTTGTAAGTCGTCATCCAAATTAAAGCCACGAAAAAGGCTGAGCTTATCATTCGTAATTTCTAATTTACTTAAAGAACATTGCATTACATGCAACGAACTGAGGAAGCCGTCATAAATAAATAATGGTTTTATCTATCCTATGCATACATGCATAAAATTAAGGGTTATTTAAGAGTTTAGATTAAATATAAAATTTTATTAAAAAATCTCTATTATTAAATGTATTACAAAATTCTAGAAAATTTCATTGAAAAAAACTCATTTTTTAGTAAAAAGAAATCTCATTTAGTGTATTAGTTAGAGTTTAGGGTTTAGAGTTTAGTTTTAGGATTTAGTGCTTAGGGTTTATGTTTAGGTTTAGGTTTTTAGGGTTTATGATTTAGGGTTTTAGTGTTTAGTGTTTATGGTTTATGATTTTCAGGGTTTAGGGTTTATGTTTTTAGTGTTTAGGATTTTAAGGTTTAGGGTTTGTGATTTTAGGGTTTATGGTTTTGGTTTAGGGGTTTGTAATACATTAAATGAGAGTTTTTTAATGGAATCTTTTAGAATTTTATAATACATTAAATAATAGATTTTTTTATAAAATCTTGTATTTAATACAAGCTCTTAGATAACCCTAAACTTATGCACGTATGTATAGGTTAAACAAAGCCATAAATATTTTAGTATTAGAAAGTGTTTAAAAACAAAATTTTACATCATTTAAAGAGGGTAAAGGCCCCTGTCATCCTTTGGGGTAGGTACGGGGGCGACAGGTTTATGATGCAGTTAAAAGACGACAAGTTTTAAAATTTATCTAAGAATTTAAAATGTTAGAGTTTTTGATAACATTTTAGGTTAATTTTTTTTATTTTTTTGACGAGTTTCGATACTTACAAAATAAGTTTTAATATTTGTCGAAAAACACGAAAAAAAAACCCTAAAATATTATAAAAAAGTTTAACATTTTAAGTTTTTGAACAAAGATAAAAACTTAACGTTTTTTATTCGCACCCTAAACTTATTGTACGTTAGACTCTCCCAACCTTGTTGGCAACCAATTTTAAGTCTAAATTATACAACTCCTTCACTACTTTTTAGCGGCGGAATTTAATCAAGAAAAAAATAAAAGTGATTTGTTGTATAGATTTCTCATAACCTTCGTCTCATAAATCAAATAAATTTACGATTTTTTAATATCATAATAACAATTATATCAACCAAACTAAAATTCAATCGGACATGTTATAACTATTTTTTAAATGTTAAATTGTGGCTTTTAAAAGTGATTTAGGGAGGGATAGGGCATGTGGTTGCCCTTGTATCTTTATTCCTTTCCAATATATAATTGCTATCTCACCAAAGTACCATGTGAAGTTGCAAACGCGGTACAACTTTTTCCCATGGAGATGACAAAATAAATAGATAAAATCCATTATAGTACATTGAAATTGACTGGTGGGTACCCTCTTCTAATCCAAATTATATATATACCAAGATAATATTACATTCGAAATTTGACGTTCAATTAAATATATTGTAGGTATAATATACAAGAAAACATAATATTAAACATATTTAAATATTTAATATTCTTCAATTTATGAATAAAATTAAATCTAAAACGAAGATGAAATGATTTATCACCAAGCATATATGACATGTTAGGCTTGAGTGTGTGATCAATAAATATTAATACAAAACAGGGGATTTACATGTTGCATGTTAGGTTTGAGTTGCACATTGTCTGGGTAACATGATCATCCCTGGGTGTTTTGTAAATGTGTTGCATCATAACTTGATAACAATGATGAAGATGATTAGAGATGGACGCGGAATTTAATGTTGGAGAGTTAACCTATAAAATTTTAAGAATGATGAATTTATAAATTTTAAAGGACAAAATATATTTTTAATAAAAATACATAAAAAATTTAAATTATCCTCCACCTCCTCGATCCATCCCTGAATATAATATCTTTTTATGAATATAATATCTTTTTACCATTTTCCTTATTCCTGTTGTTATTTCTAAATCACTAGAAGAAGGGTGCATGTGCAATTTTAGTGAGGAAAAAGTCAATAAGTGTTGTATCAAGTGGTTAAGCCTATAGTTGACCTCCCCTCTCATCCCTTGGTCATGGGTTTAATACATAAATATATAGGCTTCACAAGAAAGATTAGAAGGGTGACACGTTTTTTCAGAGTGTTAGACTGGCCCACATAAATAGGCTAAAAGCCTAAGAATAACATGGCCCATAAAGCCTAAAACACCAGCAAATGACAACTAACAGTAAAATAATTTGAAGAGTAAGGGTAGTTTGAGATCATTTTTAACGAGTAGCAACCAAAAAAATGTTTTTAAAAAGTTAAATATGTTTAATACTATTTTTGGAAAGTACTTTTGAAAAAATAAAATGTTAATTTTAGACACGATATTGTAAAGTAAAAAATAAGTTAATTTAAGCGATATTTAAATTCATTAACATTATTATGTGAATGAAAAAAATTAAATTATAAAAATTATACTCATACTAAACCTTTATAAAATTTGATTCGAATTAATCGATTAATTGATCAAATACATATGATTATCCCAAATAAATTAATAATGTTGGACTGTGGACGGAGGTGACGTGGATTAATGAAAAGGTTTCAATTTAAGGTAGTGTAGGGAAATATGGTGCGTGTGAACTGATCCATGTGAATTTATGACGGCCGCAAATGCAGAATTAACTTAGCATCACATAAAATGATTTCCGGCCATAGCAATAGCATGGGAAGCCTAATCTGCGTAGTGCTAGTGATGGATGAACTCATCATAACGGGGCCGATCCATTCAACCAAAACAATCATTTTCCATGAAAGAAAGTAGAGATACTTGTAGTGTAGTGTCATTCTCACCTCCCAATCCCTACAATAAGATCTTCTAAATGGATGAAAAAGCATGTTGAACATTTCAAACATCTAATTATATGCATGCAAAATATGTGGAGGTTTCATTTTATTTAATAATCATCAGTATATGATGTATTGACCGATTAATTTAGATCGAGTATTATAGACTCTTTATAGGACGACTTTGTAAACTCAATTTTTTTCATACACAATGTTAGAATTTGAACCTCTAACCTTACTTAAGGGACATAATGTCTCATCTCGTCAGACCAACTAATAGCTGATTATGTGAAGGTTTGATTAACCCCCCTCTATATATATAATTAAGGATTTATATTTCATATATTGGCGGTATAAACAAACTGTTTCTACAAGCGTCTTGGTTTTAGAGTTTACGGTTTTAATTTAGGGTTTAGGTTTTAAAATTTAAGGCCTTAAATTCTAAATCCCTAAACTTTAAGCCTTAAAGAATCTCTTAAACCCTAAAACCAACTTGTAAAAACTTTTTGTTTCTCCGCTAGTATATGAAATAATTTTCCTATAATTAATAGATAGACGGTTAGTAAATGAAAAACACTCCACAAACAAGTTTAAGATATTGATATATGTATATTTTATTTTATATTAATACATTATAAGGATATGTCCATAACATTTGTCCCAGTGATTAAGTAACATTAATATCCTATTGTCAAATGTTTGAATCTTGTTCATTCTTCCAATTATAAAAAAAATATATACATTATAAGGACACAAGTTAATATCCCAAAATCTGTTTGTAATTTTTTATTCTATTATAATGTATAAAATTATTTTTTTTATATTAGATTTTGTCACACCCACAATGTGGGTGGACGGAACATTTCACGTAAAAAATATATTTATAAAATTAATTTAATAAATGATTATAGGCAAAGTGGAAAAGAATTTATATACAAATTTATTAGTCTTATGATTGATTCTCAAATTGTCGGTGGCGGAACTTAGAGTAATAGTTTGGGGCAACTTAAATTTTTTAAAATTTCGGAGGATTAAATGAAAATATTCAAAAATTTTGAGTGTTTAACTAAATTTTTTAATAATTTTGAGATATTTAATCAGAATTTTTAAAAAAATTGAGAGGGAATTTAATTAAAAATATTCAAAAATTTTGAACCTTAATATGAATTTTTAAAAATCTTGAGAAAACTAAATTAAATTTTTTAAAAACTTTAGGGGTAAAGTTCTAATTTCTCACAATTTTAGGTGCCATGAGTATGATCCTCTAGTCCCTTAAAGATCTCTCCCCTGCAAATAGTGTTTTTTTACGTTCTAATTAAAGAATATATAATTTTTTAAGAGAAAATTAAGTTTTATAATAATATTAATTATCATATTAACAAAGATATTTTTTTTTATTTTCTCAACTGAATTAGTGTTCGTTAACATGTGATACTAATTTCAATCAAATCTTTAATAATTAATTTAGTGTGAAAACCAACCATATTATTAAGGGAAACTATTAGAATGGTCATTTACGTTTAGTAAGTGATAAGTGTTTAAAAGTACTATTTTTCTTACCCTTTCTACTCATATTATTGTTAGACTTAGGCTCATATTAATTACATAATTAGTCATTCATGCATTAATCCATGTTTCCTTCCATCGTTGAGCTTGATTGCATAACTTGGTTGTTTTGTGGGAAAAGATGCTGCTTTGGTGTGTTTTGTGTGTATGTGCAGAAGCACTTGCCAAAGCAAGGCTAGAACTAGTTGACAGGGGAATGCATGAAGGAGATGCCGAGCTAGTTGCCAGGGCAATGCATGAACAAGATGCAGAGCTAGTTGCCAGGGCAATGCATGAAGGAGATGTCGAGCCAGTTGCCAGGGCAATTGTCGACAAAGAATAAGGTGATATGGTAGTCGAAATTGATGACTAGACAAGCCCAAGATGACGTGGAGCAAAGCTAAATCCCAAAAGGAGTTTGATTTCCATGAAGTGGTTAAAGAAGAATTAAATTCCAAGAAGATAGGAGAAGTTCTAGAAGGAATATAATTATAATAAAGAATTATATTCTTTAAAGATAATTTAATTCCAACTTAACTTCCTCCTCAAAGAAGGATTTTGACCTAGCCCTATAAATAGATCACCAAGCTGTCAACTCCAAGGGGGAGAGATGAGAGAATTTTCGACAAGCTTCAAGGGGAGATCTCGACAAGAAGGCTTCATCCATCCTTCATCTTTTTCTCTCTTGTTCAGTTAGGTTCATGCTAGAAATTCTTTATCTTGTGTTTCTTTGGAACCTAGCCATGAACTAAATCTATTTGGCTAAGGTTATTGTGTCTTGTGGTTGCGAGAACAATTGGATTTTGTTTAGGTAATAAGAGTTGCACTTTTTTATTCAAGGTTTATTCATTCTTGGTTCTTATTCTTGTTTGCGAGTGAATTGGGAAAAGATCTCGTAACTTCATCTATTTATCTAATATCGAGAGAGTTAGATTCAAGAAACGAATGAGTATGATCTTTATTCAATCTATTGATGGTGAAGATTAATCCGGCTTAGGAATAAGTTAAGGATTTCAATGGCTAAGAGGAGCGCAAGATTGGTTGTTGTTCACCCTTGATTCACGCAGGGATGTATTATCAAGGCATGCACAAGTAGCTAGAGTTTCGACTTAGGGATAAGAAGAAACCATTGAAAAATGCTCCGCCGAACCTTGAAGGTTGTTGCCCAGACGCCCAAGTAGTTGTCCAACTAGTCGCCCAGGCAACCATCGATTAGTTGCCAAGGCAACCCCGTTGTGCAAGTTGCCACGGCAACTGAGTTGCCCTTGCACTCTTTTACCAAGACGATCCAATCGGCTATCACACCTCAACTCACGATAACCTGGCCTATTTTCTCTCATTTGATCTCATCTATTTTTTTTACTTTATTGCTTTCTAGTTTAGTTATTAGTTAAACTCCTATAATCTTCTATTTGTGTTTTTACTTTTTATAGTGCAAGAGATTAGATTCTTGAAGTGGCACCAATCCCTGTGGAGATGATATCTTTTATACTATAACTTGCGACGTGTACACTTGCACAATTGCGGAGCACTTATTACGCGCAACAAGTTTTTGGCACTGTTGCCGGGGATTGGCAATAGCGACTTTATTTTTATTTTCTTGCACTTTTTCTTTTATTTTTCTTGTTTAAGATTCAAAGGGTTAACAAACTTTGGTTTTGCATTGGTATATGACCAGGGCGAGACCGATCACACCAGAATATCCCTTTGATCCAGAAATCGAACGAACCTTACAAAGACTTAGACGAAGGTTAAGAGTAGCAATGGCTAATCAAGACGGCAATATGAATCAAGATGTTCCAGCAGCAGGAGAAGTGATTCTTGCACGAAACAGAACTATTCGAGACTATCTTGAAGAAGATCTTGATGGACTTAATTCAGGAGTTGTCACACCTGAAATTGAAGCTAACCACTTTGAGTTGAAACCAGTGATGTTTAATATGATCAACACAATTGGTCAATTTGGCGGCTCAGCAACTGAAGATGCACGACAACATCTTAAATCTTTCCTCGAGATTTGCAACTCATTCAAAATACACAGAGTCACCCCCGATGTTTTACGATTAAGATTATTCCCCTATTCACTGAGGGATAGGGCGAAAGCATGGTTGAATAGCATTCCTGCCGGATCAGTAGGATCTTGGACTGATCTTTGTCGTGATTTCCTTGCTCGATTTAATCCTACAATTTTGACTGATAAGCTTCATAACGAAATTACTTCTTTTCGGCAGGCAGATGATGAATCCATGTACGAGGCTTGAGAGCGATATAGAGAACTTCTACACAAATGCCCCCTACACAGATTCCCAGTGTGGACACAAGTAACAATGTTTTACAACGCTGTGAATACACCAACAAGGATGATGCTAGATGCCTCGGAAAACGACATACTCCTAGATAAGTCGCCGGAGGAAGCAATGCAAATTCTAAACAGGCTTGCCAAGAATGATTATCAATTCCCATCTGCTAGAAGAGAAGGAGTTAGACACCAACCCACAATACATGAAAAGAACTGATGCTTTTATTAACAGGACCGAGATGAGATTGCAAAACCAAGAGGCGGCAATCAAATCATTGGAAAATCAAGTCGGACAATTTGCTCAAAACCTGAATACTAGATCGCAATGAGGTTTACCTAGCGATACTGAAGTCGCAAGAGGAACTGGCCATGAGCAATGTAAGGAGATCACCACTAGAAGTGGGCAACAACTTAAAGAGGCTCAAGCCCACTCATCAAACAAAACTCCACAAAAATATCAAGACGAACCCAGCGACAAAGCCTCAGATGCTGAACCAGGAATTACCGCGGCAACCAACAATAAGCATGCCTCGGCAACCAACGATAAGCATGCCTCGGCAACCGATGATAGGCACGCCATGGCAACCCCAGTTGATGATGCCTCGGTAACTCCAGTTGTCCCAACAATTCCGTCAATCAGGTTCCAAACCAATGAAAGGACCGAAGATATCCGACTCCCACCACCATTCCCACAAAGATTGAAGCGACAAAAGCAAGAATATCAATTCAAGAAGTTTCTTGATATCCTCAAGAAAGTCTACATCAACTTGCCATTGGTTGAAGCAATTGAACAAATGCCGAACTATGCCAAGTTCCTTAAAGACATTGTGTCCAAGAGAACAAGGCTAGGAGAGTTTGAAACAGTTACCGCAACAGAGGGATGCATGGCCATGTTGCACAATAGTATGCCACCGAAGTTGAAGGATCCCAGAAGTTTCACAATACCCTGTTCCATTGGAAACCACTATGTCGGGAAAGCATTATTCGGCCTTGGGGCTAGCATAAACTTGATGCCTAAATCGGTTTTCCAAAAACTAGGAATCGGGAAGGCAAGACCTACAACAGTTATGCTACAGCTAGCCGACAGATCCTATGTGCATCCAGAGGGAAAAATCGAAGACATACTGGTAAAAGTTGATAAATTTATTTTTCCCGCTGACTTTATTGTTTTGGATTGTGAAGCAGATGAGCATGCACCTATCATTCTCGGGAGACCATTCCTAGCAACATGGAGAACCTTGATCGATATTGAAAATGGAAAACTCACAATGAGGGTGAATGACCAGAAAGTTAAACTAAATGTTTTCCAAACACTAAGGCATGCCGATGATCCAGAAGAATGCCAACTTTTCCATGCCACGACAGAGTTTAACTTCGACGAGGAATTTAGTTACCTCGACAACTACATTGCCGATCAAGAAGAACCTGAGGAGTATGAAGAACCGGTCGATGAGGAACAACAAGAAGAGGCAAATTGGCTAGTCAATCGACCATGTACATACTTTAAACTACTGGATTACTCAGGTAAGGAAGGTAAGTTCGAAAAACCATCTATTGAACAATCACCAATTCTTGAGTTGAAACAGTTGCCAGAGCAACTAAAATATGCATACTTAGGAACCGATAATACATTGCCTGTAATTATTTCTTCTAAGATACAACCTGAGCAGGAAAAGAAGCTGATCAAAATGTTGATGCTACACAAGAAGGCAATAGGGTGGACAATTGCCGACTTGAAAGGAATTAGCCTGGTAGTGTGCATGCACAAGATTTTGTTGGAATATGATCACAAACCTTCAATTGAGGCCTAGAGGAGACTGAATCATGCCATGAAAGGGGTTGTAATGAAAGAAATCATTAAGTGGCTTGACGCCGGTATTATATACCCTATCTCTGATAGTACATGGGTAAGTCCGGTACAATGTGTACTGAAAAAGGGAGGTATAACAGTGGTAAGTAATGAACACAATGAACTCATTCCAACTAGGACTGTGACCGGTTGGAGGGTTTGTATGGATTATCGAAAGCTAAACAAAGCCACTAGGAAAGATCATTTCCCATTACCCTTTATTGATCAAATACTTGACCGTCTTAAAGGTAAACCTTTTTATTATTTTCTTGATGGTTATTCAGATTACAATCAAATTGCCATAGCACCAGAAGATCAAGAAAAGACAACCTTCACACGCTCATACGATACCTATGCTTTCCGAAGAATGCCGTTCGAATTGTGTAACGCCCCAGCAACCTTCCAAAGATGCATGATGGCACTCTTTTCAGACATGGTTGAAGACTTCCTTGAGATCTTCATGGATGATTTTTCTGTTTTTAGTAATGACTTCGATAGCTGCCTCGTCAATTTAGAGAAGGTGTTGGCAAGATGTGAAGAAACTGATTTAGTCCTCAATTGGGAGAAGTGTCATTTTATGGTAGATGAAGGAATAGTGATCGGCCACAAGATTTCATCCAAGGGAATTGAAGTAGACAAAGCCAAGGTGGACGTGATCGAGAGATTACCCCCACCAAGTTCGGTTAAAAGAATTCGAAGCTTCCTTGGACATGCAGGTTTTTACATGAGGTTCATTCATAATTTTTCTAAAATCACTAAACCCTTGTGCAATTTTCTTGAACAGGATAAAGTCTTCGATTTTGATGATTCTTGCACCCCAAGCATTTGAAACCCTAAAGGAAAAGGTTACCTCAGCACCCATTTTCCTTCCACTAGATTGGACGCTACCTTTTGAGCTCATGTGTGATGCAAGTGATTTTGCGGTAGGAGTAGTCCTAGGCCAACGCATAGGTAAGACCTTCCATGTGATATACTAAGCTGGTAAAACTCTTAATAGTGCTCAAGTGAATTACACAACAACAGAGAAAGAGTTACTAGCTGTAGTTTTTGCATTTGACAAGTTCCAATCTTATTTGATTCGTACAAAGGTAATTGTTCATAGGGACCATTCGGAAATCAAATATATATTTGCTAAAAAGGATGCCAAACCTCGTTTGATTCGTTGGATATTATTTTTAAAAGAATTTGATATTGAAATTAAGGACAGGAAAGGAACAGAAAATCAAGTGGCCGATCACTTATCACATTTAGAACGTAATAGGGAGGAGGACGCGGATCTAGAGATATGTGATGTATTCCCGGATGAGTAACTTTTAGTTGCCTCGGCAACCATGGACACGCACGCCTCGGCAACTCTTGACTCCGCGACAACCATGGATGCGCATGCCTCGGCAACCCTCGACGCCTTGTTAACCATAGACGCGCATGCCTCAACAACTCTCGACGCCGCAGTAGCCCTTGACGCACACGCCTCGACAGCCATGGATGTGCATGCCTCAGCAGCCCTTGACGCGCACGCCTCGACAACCATGGATGCGTATGCCTCGGCAACCCTCAACGCCTCGGTAGCCCTAGACGCGCACGCCTCGACAACCCTAGACGCACACGCCTCGACAATTTTGGGAGCAGTCGCCACGGCAGCACATGCCTCGGTAATACCCTGGTACGCGGATTTAGTTAATTTCCTTGTTTGTGGTATTTTACCTTATAGTCTTACTCACCAAGGGAAGAAGCGGTACCACCATGATGCTAAGCATTACTTTTGGGATGATCCTCTTTTGTTTAAACAATATGCAGATCAGGTTATACGCCGATGTGTCCCTGAAGAGGAGCAACAGAATGTACTCCGGCAATGCCATTCTTCACCCTATGGAGGATATTTCGGAGGAACTCGTACTGCGGCCAAAGTTTTGCAATCCGGTTTGTATTGGCCAACATTGTACAAAGATGCCCAAGACTTTTACAAGCAACGTGATCGTTGCCAGAGGACGGGCAATATCTCTAGACGACATGAGATGCCGCTCCAAAACATCATCGAGGTGGAATTATTTGATGTATGGGAGATCAATTTTATGGGACCTTTCCTATCTTCATTCGGTAACCTCTACATGCTACTTGTCGTCGACTACGTGTCTAAATGGGTTGAGGCAGCTGCAGTTCCCAACAACGATTCCAAGACCGTGCAACGATTATTGCAGAAAAACATATTTACACGGTTTGAGATGCCGAGAGCAATTATTAGTGACGAAGGCAAGCATTTTGACAACAGACTTATTGCAAAGATGTTGCAACGCTTCGGCGTATCACACAAGATTACCACGGCATATCACCCACAAACCAATGGGCAAGCAGAAATTTCTAACTGGAATTGAAGGGTATACTCGAGAAAGTTGTAAATCCCTCTAGGAAGGATTGGTTATTAAGACTAGATGTCATTCTTTGGGCATATTGCACTGCGTTCAAAACACCATTAGGTATGTCCCCCTTCCGACTTGTCTATGGCAAAACATGCCATCTACCGGTGGAAATCGAACACAAGGCATATTGGGCAATCAAGACCGTGAATATAGATTGGGAAAGTGCCAGACAAAAGCGTTTGTTGGACCTCAACGAGATAGAAGAATTTCGTGCACTCGCCTATAACAATGCACGAATCTACAAGGAGAAAACAAAGCAATGGCATGACAAGAAACTATTGTCGCGGCAATTCACGCCAGGGCAACTAGTTCTCTTATTCAATTCTCGGCTAAAACTTTTCCCGAGAAAGCTAAAATCAAGATGGTCGGGACCATTCGAAGTTGTCAAACCATTCTCCCACGGTGCCATGATAATCAAGTCCATCACTGACAAACGTGAATTCAAAGTTAATGGACAAAGATTAAAGCACTACAATAGTGCCCATGTGGAACGTAACAAAGAAGTGGTCACCTTAGGAGAAGCATGAGCATGCTCTCCTTTTGATATATATATTTTTTTTATTTTTTTATTTCTATTTTTATTTTTAATTTTTTTTGAACTAATTAATTTTTATTTTTATTTTATTGTTGTCGATTATTTTTTAGGATAGATTTATTTTCTTTAAGATTAAAACTACATCTTTCTTTCATATTTATCTTTTTAAGTTTAAGAATTTCTTTATACATTTTTATTTATTTTCTTTTATTAGTTTATCTTTAATTTTAATCCTTATTTGATTTATCTTTGAATTGTAGGAAAAGAGTTAAAGATAAAGAGGAATTTTGATTCAAGAAGGAAAACATCTTCAACAAGGAAATTAATGGGCTGAATCTAAGGCTTATATAAAGCCTCCAACTTACCCTAAATAAACCCCCTAGCCGTCACCCTTCCCCTAAACTGAAACCCTCCTTTTCTTCTTTCCAAAATTAATCACGCCCACCATATTTACTACCTATCTTTTCTATATAACCCATCACCCTTAACTTCCAAGAAACCTATTCCTACTTTTCATCTTGCAACTCTTTAATTTATTTTAATTTATTTTCTTTGTTTTTACAAAACTCACAACCAAGATCATCCATCGCATCCAAAATTAAATTTTTGGTTCATCCAAGTTCCTCCAAAGAACCAAGATACAAGAAGTTTGCTACACCGGTGGTTAAAGAAAGATTTCACTCCAAGTTTGAAAGCCGGAAGATTTACGAAGAACAAGGATTTGAATACTCCAACTCTCCTCAAGATTTCGGCCTTGAACCATTCATCTTCGAGAGGATTGCACATCAAAAGTGGCAAATCTTTTGCCATCAATCGAAACCGGGTAACATCTCATGGGTAAAAGAATACTATGCTCACTCACCTAACCCGGATAATCCTTATGTTTTTGTTCGTGACAAGGCCATACTCATAAGCCCCGAAAACATCAACACCTTTTGAACCTTAATATGAATTTTTTAAAATCTTGAGAAAACTAAATTAAAATTTTTAAAAACTTTAGGGGTAAAATTCTAATTTTTCACAATTTTAGGTGCCATGAGTATGATCCTCTAGTCCCTTAAAGATCTCTCCCCTGCAAATAGTGTTTTTTTTACGTTCTAATTAGAGAATATATAATTTTTTAAGAGAAAAATAAGTTTTATAATAATATTAATTATCATATTAACAAAGATATTTTTTATTTTCTCAACTGAATTAGTGTTCGTTAACATGTGATACTAATTTCAATCAAATCTTTAATAATTAACTAGTAATTAACTTAGTATGAAAACCAACCATATTATTAAGGGAAAACTATTAGAATGGTCATTTACGTTTAGTAAGTGATAATTGTTCAAAAGTACTATTTTTCTTACCCTTTTTACTCATATTATTGTTAGACTTAGGCTCATATTAGTTACATAACTAGTCATTCATGCATTAATCCATGTTTCCTTCCATCGTTGAGCTTGATTGCATAACTTGGTTGTTTTTGTGGGAAAAGATGTTGCTTTGGTGTGTTTTGTGTGTATGTGCAGAAGCACTTGCCAAAGCAAGGCTAGAACTAGTTGCCAGGGTAATGCATGAAGGAGATGCTGAGCTAGTTGCCAGGGCAATGCATGAAGAAGATGCAAAGCTAGTTGCTAGGGCAATACATGAAGGAGATGCCGAGCCAGTTGCCAGGGCAATTGTCGACAAAGAATAAGGTGATATGGTAGTCGAAATTGATGACTAGACAAGCCCAAGATGACGTGGAGCAAAGCTAAATCCCAAAGGAGTTTGATTTCCATGAAGAGGTTAAAGAAGAATTAAATTCCAAGAAGATATGAGAAGTTCTAGAAGGAATATAATTATAATAAAGAATTATATTCTTTAAAGATAATTTAATTCCAACTTAACTTCCTCCTCAAAGAAGGACTTTGACCTAGCCCTATAAATAGATTACCAAGCCGTCAACTCCAAGGAGGGGAGAGATGAGAGAATTTTCGACAAGCTTCAAGGGGAGATCTCGACAAGAAGGCTTCATCCATCCTTCATCTTTTTCTCTATTGTTCAGTTAGGTTCATGCTAGGAATTCTTTATCTTGTGTTTCTTTGGAACCTAGCCATGAACTAAATCTATTTGGCTAAGGTTATTGTGTCTTGTGGTTGTGAGAACAATTGGATTTTGTTTAGGTAATAAGAGTTGCACTTTTCTATTCAAGGTTTATTCATTCTTGGTTCTTATTCTTGTGTGCGAGTGAATTGGGAGAGGATCTCATAACTTCATCTATTTATCTAATATCGGGAGATTTAGATTCAAGAAACGAATGAGTATGATCTTTATTCAATCTATTGATGGTGAAGATTAATCCGGCTTAGGAATAAGTTAAGGATTTCAATGGCTAAGAGGAGCGCAAGATTGGTTGTTGTTCACCCTTGATTCACGCAGGGACGTATTATCAAGGCATGCACAAGTAGCTAGAGTTTCGACTTAGGGATAAGAAGAAACCATTGAAGAACGCTCCGCCGAACCTTGAAGGTTGCTGCCCAGACGCCCAAGTAGTTGCCCAACTAGTCGCCCAGGCAACCATCGATTAGTTGCCAAGGTAACCCCGTTGTGCAAGTTGCCACGGCAACTAAGTTGCCCTTAATCTCTTTTACCAAGACGATCCAATCGGCTATCACACCTCAACTCACGATAACCTGGCCTATTTTCTCTCATTTGATCTCATCTATTCTTTTACTTTATTGCTTTCTAGTTTAGTTATTAGTTAAACTCCTATAATCTTCTATTTGTGTTTTTACTTTTTATAGTGCAAGAGATTAGATTCTTGAAGTGGCACCAATCCCTGTGGAGACGATATCTTTTATACTATAACTTGCGACGTGTACACTTGCACAATTGCGTAGCACTTATTACACGCAATAGTAAGTGTACACTTTTGGTCACAATTTTTAAAAAATTGACCATTGTGGTCACTTATATTTTCGTTTTTTAAACATTTGGTCACCCGAGTGTTAATTGCCGTTATAAATTGACGGTGTGCTGGCTTGACACAATAAAAAGAAGGATAAATTACCTTGATAGTTCCTAAATTATTACTTCACTCTTATTGTGTGGAAATGGTAAGTGTCACATACCACCAGCCCATGACCGAGATGGCCGCACCCCAAGAGGCCCAAACAAGCACACCACGTGTTGCTCAACACCATAGAGCCAATGCTAGTACCATCTATGCAGACTAGGCGGCGGAGTACAGCACACTTAATTGCCCAAGTCAAATCCTCCCAAGCTAGACCAACCCGTAGAGAATGCTGATTTGGTTAATTGTGCTAAGTATGGAAAGGAACCAAGCTAACTTAATTGTCCGATTCATGGAGATCCTCCTCCCACCACCCAAGGAAACTATCCGTGTAAATCCTTTGTGATCTCAACTATTAAGAAATGTGATTAGGAGATTATTTCATTTCCTTAGATAGTTAGAATAGGCTAATCTTGACCGTTGATGTATCCATTTGTAATCATCAGATCTAGGGGTGTTCGCCTATAATTAGAGGCTCACCCCAACCTTGTCATTCATCTATTCTTTCTTGAGTAATAGAGAAAAGCATTCGCTCATTCTTATTTTTTTCCTTGCCTTTGCTTCCGCTATTCACCAAGTTCTTTGCTTGTTTTTTTAGGTTAACCTAGCTGCTCATCTAGAGTTTCGTGACTAGGGTCACACGATCTAGCTAGTAGAAGTCTAGCCCCGTAACAAATGGTATCAGAGTCACGTTTTCAGCAAGGAAGGGTCAAAATAATGAACCCAAGTGATGTTGTTCCAGCAAAGACTATTGAGACTCGTTCTAACAAGGCCAAGAGGGCCAGTTTAAAGGATGCCATAACTTCCTTGCAAGATAAGGTCACCCGACTAGAGGATTCCACGATCAAGGAGAAAATAGAGAGCATAGAACTAAAAAATGGCTCACTCAAAGACGAGGTAATCGATCTTAAGAAAATGATGGAGGAACTCAAGTTCGAGATATTCATTTGCAAAGTCGCCATAACGAGTGGTATGATGACTAGCCCACCGAAGGTGCTAGCTGACGTCCCAAAACTGAAGGAGTTTAAAGGGACAATAGATGCTCAAGATATGGAGAATTTCATCTAGAGAATGGAGCAATATTTCCAATGCATGATTATCATAGATGAATCCACAAAGGTAAATATTGCTTCTATTTATTTAACTGACATTGCTCTTTTATGGTGGCGACGCAGGTGCTCCGAAGAGAAGATCAAGAATGTTCCTATCGGGACATGAGATGAACTTCAAGACGAGATCAAAGAGAAATTCTACCACTAAAATGCTCATCGTGAATTGTGAATAAATCTACGATAACTCAATCCAAAAGTACGTAAGGTAATTTACCAAGGTCAAACTCTAAATTCTAGACTTGGAAGAAGCCGAGGGTTTCTCTATCATCATGGATAGACTTCAACGATATGCCAATTTAAAGTTGGAAAGGAGGGGAGTCTAAGAACTCTACAAAGCGTTGGACTAGGCTGAGGCCATAGAGAAGTTTGAAAAAAGAACGAGTCACCCAGACCAAAGCCAAAACATATAGGCAATGGTTGGGGAGACAAGGATAAATGTTAAGTGTTCAAAAGTACTATTTTTATTACCCTTTTTATTCATGTTATTGCTAGACTTAGGCTCATATTAGTTGCATTATTAGCCATTCATGCATGTTTGCATTGTTTCCTTGGTGGACAAGCTTGATTTCATATTTTGCTTAGTTTTGTGGAAAAAGATACTGCTTTGGTATTTTTGTGTGTGTGTGCAGAATCACTTGCCAAAGCAAGACTGGAACCAGTTGCCAAGGCAATGAATGAAGGAGATGCCGAGCTAGTTGCCAAGGTAATTTTCGATAAGGGATAAGATGATATTGTAGTCGAAATTGATGACTAGATAAGCCCAAGATGACGTGGAGCAAAGTTAAATCCCAAAGGAGTTTGATTTCCATGAAGAGGTTAAAGAGAAATTAAATCCCAAGAAGATAGGAGAAGTTCTAGAAGGAATTTAAATATAATAAAGAATTATATTCTTTAAAGATATTTAATTTCAACTTAACTTCCTCATAAAAAAAGACTTTGACCTAGCCCTATAAATTGAGGACCAAGCCGTCAACTCCAAAGAGAGAGAGATGAGAGAAATTTCGACAAAGAGAAGAGGGAGATTTCGACAAGAGCAATGAGAGATTTCGACAAGGCTTCAACCATTCTTCATCTTTTTTTCTTGTTCAATTAGGTTTATGCTAGGAATTCTTTGTCTTGTGTTTCTTTGGAACCTAGCCATGAACAAAATCTATTTGGCTAAGATTATTGTGTTTTGTGGTTGTGAGAAACAATTGGATTTTGTTTAGGTAATAAGAGTTTGCACTTTCAATTCAAGGTTTACTCATTCTTGGTTTTTCTTCTTGTTTGCGAGTGAATTGGGAAAAGATCTCGTAACTCCATCTATTTATCTAATATCAGGAGAGTTAGATTCAAGAAACGAATGAGTATGGTCTTTATTCAATCTATTGATGGTGAAGATTAATTCGGCTTAGGAATAAGTTAAGGATTTCAACGGCTAAGATGAGCGCAAGGTTGGTTGTTGTTCACCCTTGATTCATGCAGGGATGTATTATCAAGGCATGCACAAATCGCTAGAGTTTCGACTTAGGGATAAGAAGAAACCATTGAAGAACGCTCCGCCGAACCTTGAAGTTGCTGCATAGCTGCCCAAGTAGTTGCCCAGGCAACCGTCGATTAGTTCCCAAGGCAACCCCGCTACGCAAGTTGCCACGACAACTGAGTTGCCCTTGCACTTTTTTACCAAGATGATCCAATCGGCTATCACACCTCAACTCACGATAACCTGGCCTATTCTCTCTCATTTGATTACATCTTCTTTCACTTTATTGCTTTCTAGTTTAGTTGTTAGTTAAAACTCCTACAATCACCTACTTGTGTTTTTACTTTTCACAGTGCAAGAGATTAGATTCTGGAAGTGGCACCAATCCCTGTGGAGATGATATCTTTTATACTATAACTTGCGACGTGTACACTTGCACAATTGCGGAGCACTTATTACGCGCAACAAGTTCTTAGCGCCTTTGCCGGGGATTGGCAATAGCAACTTTGTTTTTATTTTCTTGCACTTTTTCTTTTATTTTTCTTGTTTAAGATTCAAAGGGTTAACAAACTTTGGTTTTGCATTGGTATATGACGAGGGCGAGACCGATTACACCAGAATTTCTTTTTGATCCAGAAATCGAACGAACCTTGCAAAGACTCAGACGAAGGTTAAGAGTAGCAATGGCTAATCAAGACGGCAATATGAATCAGGATGTTCCAGCAAAATAAGTTATTCTTGCACGAAACAGAACTATTCGAGACTATCTTGAAGAAGACCTTGAAGGACTTAATCCAAGAGTTGTCACACCTGAAATTGAAGCCGACCACTTTGAGTTGAAACCGGTGATGTTCAATATGATCAACACAATTGGTCAATTTGGCGGCTCAGCAACTGAAAATGCACAACAACATCTTAAATCTTTCCTCGAGATTTGCAACTCATTCAAAATACACAGAGTCACCCCCGATGTTTTACGATTAAGATTATTCCCCTATTCACTGAGGGATAGGGCGAAAGCATGGTTGAATAGCATTCATGCCGGATCAATAGGATCTTGGACCGATCTTTGTCGTGATTTCCTTGCTCGATTTAATCCTACAAATTTGACTGATAAGCTTCATAACAAAATTACTTCTTTTCGGCAGGCAGATGATGAATCCATGTACGAGGCTTGGGAGCGATATAGAGAACTTCTACACAAATGCCCCCTACACAGATTCCCAGTGTGGACACAAGTAAAAATGTTTTACAACGCTGTGAATACACCAACAAGGATGATGCTAGATGCCTCGGCAAACGACATACTCCTAGATAAGTCGTCGGAGGAAGCAATGCAAATTCTAAACAGGCTTGCCAAGAATGATTATCAATTCCCATCTGCTAGAAGAGGAGGAGTTAGACGCCAACCCACAATACATGAAAAGAACTGATGCTTTTATTAACATGACCGAGATGAGATTGCAAAACCAAGAGGCGGCAATCAAATCATTGGAAAATCAAGTCGGACAATTTGCTCAAAACCTGAATACTAGACCGTAATGAGGTTTACCTAGCGATACTGAAGTCGCAAGAGGAACTGGCCATGAGCAATGTAAGGAGATCACCACTAGAAGTGGCTAACAACTTAAAGAGGTTCAAGCCCACTCATCAAACAAAACTCCACAAAAATATCAAGACGAACCCAGCGACAAAGCCTCAGATGCTGAACCAGGAATTGCCGCGGCAATCGGCAATAAGCATGCCTCGGCAACCAACGATAAGCATGCCTCAGCAACCGATGATAGGCACGCCATGGCAACCCCAGTTGATGATGCCTCGGTAACTCCAGTTGACCCAGCAATGCCGTCAATTAGGTTCCAAACCAATGAAAGGATCGAAGATATCCGACTCCCACCACCATTCCCACAAAGATTGAAGCGACAAAAGCAAGAATATCAATTCAAGAAGTTTCTTGATATCCTCAAGAAAGTCTACATCAACTTGCCATTGGTTGAAACAATTGAACAAATGCCGAACTATGCCAAGTTCCTTAAAGACATTGTGTCCAAGAGAACAAGACTATGAGAGTTTGAAACAGTTACCGCAACAGAGGGATGCACGGGCATGTTGCACAATCGTTTGCCACCGAAGTTGAAGGATCCCGGAAGTTTCACAATACCCTGTTCCATTGGAAACCACTATGTCGGGAAAGCATTATGCAGCCTTGGGGCTAGCATAAACTTGATGCCTAAATCGGTTTTCCAAAAACTAGGAATCGGGAAGGCAAGACCTACAACAGTTATGCTACAGCTAGCCGACAGATCCTATGTGCATCCAGAGGGAAAAATCGAAGACATACTGGTAAAAGATTATTCCCCTATTCACTGAGGGATATGGCGAAAACATGGTTGAATAGTATTCCTACCGGATCAATAGGATCTTGGACCGATCTTTATCGTGATTTTCTTGCTCAATTTAATCATACAAATTTGACTGATAAGCTTCGTAACGAAATTACTTCTTTTCGGCAGGCAGATGATGAATCCATGTACGAGGCTTGAGAGCTATATAGAGAACTTCTACACAAATGCCCCATACACAGTTTCCTAGTGTGGACACAAGTAAAAATGTTTTACAACACTGTGAATACACCAACAAGGATGATGCTAGATGCCTCGGCAAACGACATACTCCTAGATAAGTCGTCGGAGGAAGCAATGCAAATTCTAAACAGGCTTGCCAAGAATGATTATCAATTCCTATCTGCCAGAAGAGGATGAGTTAGACGCCAAGCCACAATACATGAACTGGGATCATCAGACTCAATTTCGGCACAATTGGCCACTCTAACCAAGATGGTCTAGAACATGCAGAACCAAACAACACACAGTAAGTCAAGGTAATGGATTCCTTTTGTGAGTTATGTGGTGGCAACCATGATTCTTCTGAATGTATGCAGAATCTGGAATCCAACTTTTATGTGGGGAATTACAACCGGAACAACAATGTGATGTCCAACACATACAATCCAGCTTGGAAGAAGCGCCTGAATTTTTTATGGAGTAATCCCAACAATGCTCTAAACCAGAACAATCAGAATGCACAAGCATCAGGATTCCAGCAGAATATGCCAGGCAACAGTTGCCGCAGTAACAACCAACAACATCTAGTTCTTTGGAAAAATGTCTCAATGCTTTTATGTTGAAAACTGAATCTTATATGGCTGAGAATAGTAACTTTATAAAAAGAACTGATGCTTTTATTAACAGGACCGAGATTAGATTGAAAAACCAAGAGGCGGCAATCAAATCATTGGAAAATCAAGTCGGACAATTTGCTCAAAACCTAAATACTAGACCGTAAGGAGGTTTACCTAGCGATACTGAAGTCGCAAGAGAAACTGGACATGAGCAATGTAAGGAGATCACCACTAGAAGTGGCCAACAACTTAAAGAGGCTCAAGTTCCCTCATCAAACAAAACTCCACAAAAAGAACAAGACGAACTCAGCGGCAAAGCCTTAAATGCTGAACCAGGAATTACTGTGGAAACCAGCGATAAGCATGCCTCGGCAACCAGCGATAAGGATACCGCGGAAACGAATGATAGGCACGCCACGGCATCCCCAGTTGACAATGCCTCGGTAACTCCAGTTGCCTCGACAATGCCGTCAATCAGGTTCCAGACCAATGAAAGGATCGAAGATATCCGACTTCCACCACCATTACCACAAAGGTTGAAGCAACAAAAGCAAGAATATCAATTCAAGAAGTTTCTTGATATCTTAAAGCAAGTCCACATCAACTTGCCATTGGTTGAAGCATTTGAACAAATGTCAAACTATGCCAAGTTTCTTAAAGACATTGTGTCCAAGAGAACAATGCTAGGAGAGTTTGAAACAGTTGCTGCAACAGAGGGATGCATGGCCATGTTGCACAATCGCATGCCACCCAAGTTGAAGGATCCCGGAAGTTTCACAATACCTTGTTCCATCAGAAACCACTATGTCAGGAAAGCATTATGTGACCTTGGAGCAAGCATAAACTTGATGCCTAAATCGATTTTCCAGAAACTAGGAATCGGGAAGGTAAGACCTACAACAGTTATGCTACAGCTAGCCAACATACCCTATGTGCATCCAGAGGGAAAAATCGAAGACATACTGGTAAAAAATGATAAATTTATTTTTCCCGCTGACTTTATTACTTTGGATTGTGAAGCAGATGAACTTGCACCTATCATTCTCGGGAGACCCTTCCTAGCATCAGGGAGAACCTTGATCGATGTTGAAAAGGGAGAACTCACAATGAGTGTGAATGACCAGCAAGTTAAACTAAATGTGTTCCAAACACTAAGGCATGCCGATGATCCGAAAGAATGCCAACTTCTTCATGCCACGGCAGAGTTTGACTTCGACGAGGAATTTAGTTACCTCGGAAACTACATTGCCGATCAAGAGGAACCTGAGGAGTATGAAGAACCAATCGATGAGGAACAACAAGAAGAGGCAAATTGGTTAGTCAATCTACTAGGTACATACTTTGAACCACTAAATTACTCAGATAAGGAAGGTAAACTCGAAAAGCCATTCATTGAACAACCACCGATTCTTGAGTTGAAACAGTTGCCAGGGCTATTAAAATATGCTTACTTGGGAACCAATAATACATTGCCTATAATTATTTCCTCTAAGTTACAGCCTGAGCATGAAAAGAATCTGATCAAAATGTTGATGCTGACTTAAAGGGAATTAGCCCGGCAGTGTGCATGCACAAGATTTTGTTGGAAGATGATCACAACCCTTCAATTGAGGCCCAGAGGAGACTGAATCATGCCATGAAAGGAGTTGTAATGAAAGAAATCATCAAGTGGCTTGACGCCGACATCATATACCCTATCTTTGATAGTACATGGGTAAGTCCGGTACAATCTGTACCAAAAAAGGGAGGTATAACGATGGTAAGTAATGAAAACAATAAACTCATTTCAACCAGGACTGTGACCGGTTGGAGGGTTTGTATGGATTATCGAAAGCTAAACAAAGCCACTAGGAAAGATCACTTCCCATTACCCTTTATAGATCAAATGCTTGAACGTCTTGCAGGCAAACCCTTTTATTGTTTTCTTGATGGTTATTCAAGTTACAATCAAATTGCCATAGCACCAGAAGATCAAGAAAAGACAACCTTCACATGCCCATACGGTACTTATGCTTTTTGAATGATGCCGTTTGGATTGTGTAATGCCCCGATAACCTTCCAAAGATGCATGATGGCAGTCTTTTCAGACATGGTCGAAGACTTCCTTGAGATCTTCATGGATGATTTTTTCATTTTTGGTAATGACTTCGATAGTTGCCTCAGCAATTTAGAGAAGGTGTTGGCAAGATGTGAAGAAACTGATTTAGTCCTTAATTGGGAGAAGTGGCATTTTATGGTAGATGAAGGAATAGTGCTCAGCCACAAAATTTCATCCAAGGGAATTGAAGTACACAAAGCCAAGGTGGACGTAATCGAGAGATTACCGCCACCAAGTTCGGTTAAAAGAATCTGAAGCTTTCTTGGACATACAGGTTTTTACAAGAGGTTCATTCATAATTTTTCTAAAATTACTAAACCCTTGTGCAATTTGCTTGAACATGATAAAGTCTTCAATTTTGATGATTCTTGCGCCCAAGCATTCGAAACCCTAAAGGAAAAGCTTACCTCGGCACCCATTGTCGTTCCACCCGATTGGACGCTACCTTTTGAGCTCATATGTGATGCAAATGATTTCGCGGTAGGAGCAGTCCTAGGCCAACACACAAGTAAGACATTTCATGTGATATACTACGCTAGTAAAACTGTTAATAGTGCTCAAGTGAATTACACAACAATGGAGAAAGAGTTACTAGCCGTAGTTTTCGCATTTGACAAGTTTCGATCCTATTTGATTGGTACAAAGGTAATTGTTTATACGGACCATTCGACAATTAAGTATCTATTTGCTAAAAATGATTCCAAACCTCGTTTGATTAGTTGGATATTGCTTTTACACGAGTTTGATATTGAAATTAAGGACAGGAAAGAAACAGAAAATCAAGTGGCCAATCACTTATCACGCTTAGAACGCAATAGGGAAGAGGACGCGAATTTAGAGATATGCGATACATTCCTGGATAAGTAACTATTAGTTGCCTCGGCAACCATGGACGCTTATGCCTTGACAACCCCAGACACCTCGGCAACCATGGATGCGCATGCTTCGGCAACCCTCGACGCCTCAGCAACTCTTGACGTGCATGCCTTAGAAACGCTTGACGTGTACGCCTCGACAACTCCAGACACGTACGCTTCGGTAACCACTGATATGCATGCCTCGGCAACCATGGACGCGTATGCCTCGGTAACCATGGACGCGCATGCTGCGGCAACTCTAGACGCACACGCCTCGGCAACCTTGGAAGCAGTTGCCACGGCAACATATGCCTCGGCAATACCCTGGTATGCGAATTTAGTTAATTTCCTTGTTTGTGGTATTTTACCTTACGACCTTACTCACCAAGGGAAGAAGCGGTTCCGCCATGATGCTAAGCATTACTTTTGGGACGAGCCTCTTTTGTTTAAACAATGTGCAGACCAGGTTATACGTTGATGTGTCCCTGAAGAAGAGCAACAAGACGTACTCTGGCAATGCCATTCTTCACCCTATGGAGGACATTTTGGAGGAACTCACACCGCGGCCAAAGCTTTGCAATCCAGTTTGTATTAGCCAACACTGTACAAAGATGCCTAAGAGTTTTACAAGCAATGTGATCGTTGCCAGAGGACGGGCAATATCTCTAGACGACATGAGATGCCGCTCTAAAACATCATCGATGTAGAATTGTTCGATGTATGGGGGATTGATTTTATGGGACCTTTCTCCTCTTCATTCACCAACCTCTACATTCTACTTGTTGTCGACTACGCGTCTAAATGGGCTGAGGCAGCTGCAGTTCCCACCAACAATTCCAAGACCGTGCAACGATTCTTGCAGAAAAATATATTTACATGGTCTGGGATGCCGAGAGCAATTATCAGTGATGAAGGCAAGCACTTCGACAACAAACTCGTCGCCAAAATCTACAAGGAGAAAACAAACCCTATATAACCGGCCAAAACCTTCCCTTTTCCCAAATACCCTAGCCGTCCCCTACCCCTAAATTGAAACCCTTGTTTTCTTTATTCCAAAATTAATCTCACCCATCATATTTACTACCTATTTTTTCTATTTAACCCATCACCCTTAACTTCCAAGAAACCTGTTCCTACTTTTCACCTTGCAACTCTTTAGTTTCTTTTGCTTTTCTTTTCTTTTCTTTGTTTCTACCAAGCTCACAACCAAGATCATCCATGGCATCCAAAATCAAAATTTTGGTTCATCCAAGTTCCTCCAAAGAACCAAGATACAAGAAGTTTGCTACATCGGTGGTTTAAGAAAGATTTCACTCTAAGTTTGAAAGCCGAAAGATTTGCGAAGAACAAGGCTTTGAATACTCCAACTCTCATCAAGATTTTGGCCTTGAACCATTCATCTTCGAAAAGATTGTACATCAAAAGTGGCAAATCTTTTGCCATCAATCGGAACCGAGTAACATCTCATGGGTAAGAGAATTCTATGCTCACTCACCTAACCCGGATAATCCTTATGTTTTTTTTGTGACAAGGCTATACTCATAAGCCCCGAAAACATCAACACCTTTTACGGGCTCTACGTTGAGAAGGACGAGCATCAAGCCTTTGTTGATCAACTCACGCCCAAGCAACTCAACAAGGTGCTTCAAGAACTCACTCTACCGGGAACTCATTGGAACGACGGTAAATACAAGGGCACGGTAAATCACCTTCGGCTTAAACCCGAGGCAAAATTATGGAATAAGTTTGTTAAAACTTTTTTAATGCCCACAACACATAATTGATACACCTCATCTTTTGCTCATACATTCTATCTTGCATAATCGCATCATTAACATTGGAAAAAATATTTGTGGTGAGATTTTTGTATGTAGCACAAAAGACAAGGGTTCTCTTTTCTTCCCTTGCTTAATTTCCAATCTTTGCGAGGAGATCCATGTCCCAAGTGAGTCAACTTATGAAAAGGCCCTACCAAAGTCCGGTTAGAATCGAGCACAAATTCGAAAGCTAATGGGAGAGGCACCGGTAAAATCCTCAACGTCTTCAATTGCCGCAACAACTCTTGCCGCCTCGGTAACTCCTAATGCCCAAGCAACCAATACCCGGGCAACTTGGCAAGCAACCCCAGGACAACTTGAAGCACTCTTACAACCGTTGGAGAACCGCCTTAGGAAAATTAAAGACCGGCAACTAATGTTCATGCGGTACATGAAGGATCACAACAATGCCATCACCCAAGTCATCCTGGAAAAGTACCCGGACAGCCGCATGTCGTTCCCAATCTTTCCTGCCGAAATCTTTGCCACGACAACCAATAAAGATGTTGTCATGGCAACCGCAACAGATGATTCCGCGGCAACCTACAGTGCACCAGCCCAAGCAGTTGCCACGGCAACCAACACTGAAGATGTTGCGGCAACCAAAGCTAAAGACGCCCCGACAACCACTGTAAAAGACAAAGGTAAAGCACCTATGCCTGAATCAACTCGTACTGAATCATTGTCTGGTTTTTTAGATTCGGATGAGTCCTCCATTGCACCAACAAAGACCGTACCAATCGAATCCTCCAAGCCCAAGCAAAAAGCCAATGACATTGATGAAGAGGACGATGAGGACAACCCCGTACGAGGATCGATTCCACCATCGTAACAAGGAAGCAACCATTGCGTTCAAGCAAACGAATCAAGAAACTAACCAAAAAGAAACTAATCATCCATGACGGCGAACTCTTGGAGTAAGTCCTCGTTTTCATTTTACTTTTCTTTATTTTTAATATTCTTTGTGCATGCATTGAGGATAATGCCTCACTCGAGTTTGAGGGGGATTGTTATTAGTTAGTTACCATGTTTACGTTGCATTCATCTTAAGTATTACATTTAGGATAGATAAATTGCTTGCCATGCCTTTAGTTGGAACAAGAATTTCCTAGATTTGATGAATATCTGATGATGACTTTGCCAATGTACTTAATTGATAGAACTTTTTATTCTAGGATAAACATGGAAACACTTAAAATCGTACTATGATGCTAAACTTGATGAAACACTGTGTGGCTTGATTGATTTAAGGAATTATAGCGAAGTTAGGTTGATAGTTAAAAAGTTAAGGGATTAGAATAAAAATTGGATGAATGCTAAAGCTGCCCGAAATTGGCTCTAGTATGTGCTAAAAATTTATCGCTAGAGGTGCTCGAAACCGGCTCTAGTCGAATAAATTAATTAACTTAAAAACTAAAAACAAAACGCTAGAGGTGCCCAAAACCGGCTCTAGTTAAAACATGTTAAAAGAACCCAATGGAGTAATTTGAAAACCTCTTGTTTGCATAGAATCCGAAAAATCAACTTGCACACAACTCCGCACACACTCACAAGCAATATAGTGTGATTCTGAGTAACTCCTAAGTTTTTCGAAAAATGAAAAGTCAATCATACTTTGTACCCCGGTTCTGAGAATTGAAATCAAGTTTAAAGCTAAGTTTGAGAAAATTGAAGTATTGGCGGGTAATTATTAGTTTGCATTGCTTGAGGACAAGCAATAGTTTGAGTTTGGAGGTGTGTTAAGTGTTCAAAAGTACTATTTTTATTACCCTTTTTATTCATATTATTGCTAGACTTAGGCTCATATTAGTTGCATTATTAGCCATTCATGCATGTTTGCATTGTTTCCTTGGTGGACAAGCTTGATTTCATATTTTGCTTAGTTTTGTGGAAAAAGATACTGCTTTGGTGTGTTTTGTGTGTGTGTGCAGAATCACTTGCCAAAGTAAGGCTGGAACCAGCTGCCAGGGCAATGCATGAAGGAGATGCCGAGCTAGTTGCCAGGGCAATTTTTGATAAGGGATAAGATGGTATGGTAGTCGAAATTGATGACTAGATAAGCCCAAGATGACGTGGAGCAAAGTTAAATCCCAAAAGAGTTTGATTTCCATGAAGAGGTTAAAGAGAAATTAAATCCCAAGAAGATATGAGAAGTTCTAGAAGGAATTTAAATATAATAAAGAATTATATTCTTTAAAGATATTTAATTTCAACTTAACTTCTTCCTCAAAAAAGACTTTGACCTAGCCCTATAAATTGAGGACCAAGCCGTCAACTCCAAAGGGAGAGAGAGGAGAGAAATTTCGACAAAGAGGGGAGGGAGATTTCGACAAGGCTTCAACCATTCTTCATCTTTTTCTTTCTTGTTCAATTAGGTTTATGGTAGGAATTATTTGTCTTGTGTTTCTTTGGAACCTAGCCATAAACTAAATCTATTTGGCTAAGGTTATTGTGTTTTATGGTTGTGAGAAATAATTGGATTTTGTTTAGGTAATAAGAGTTTGCACTCTCAATTCAAGGTATACTCATTCTTAGTTTTTCTTCATGTTTGAGAGTGAATTGGGAGAGGATCTCGTAACTTCATCTATTTATCTAATATCATGAGAGTTAGATTCAAGAAACGAATGAGTATGGTATTTATTCAATCTATTGATGGTGAAGATTAATCCGGCTTAGGAATAAGTTAAGGATTTTAACTGCTAAGATGAGCGCAAGATTGGTTGTTGTTCACCCTTTATTCACACAGGGATGTATTATCAAGGCATGCACAAATAGCTAGAGTTTTTACTTAAGGATAAGAAGAAACCATTGAAGAACGCTCTGCCGAACCTTGAAGTTGCTGCCCAGCCGCCCAAGTAGTTGCCCAGCTAGTTGCCCAGGCAACCATCGATTAGTTGCCAAGGCAACCCCACTGCACAAGTTGCCACGGCAACTGAGTTACCCTTGCACTCTTTTACCAAGACGATCCAATCAGCTATCACACCTCAACTCACGATAACCTGGCCTATTCTCTCTCATTTGATTACATCTTCTTTTACTTTATTGCTTTCTAGTTTAGTTGTTAGTTAAAACTCCTACAATCACCTATTTGTGTTTTTACTTTTCACAGTGCAAGAGATTAGATTCTGGAAGTGGCACCAATCCCTGTGGAGACGATATCTTTTATACTATAACTTGCGACATGTACACTTGCATAATTGCGGAGCACTTATTACGCGCAATAATAGACAAGCCAAAGTTGGGACCGAGAAGCCTTCGAATGACAACGGGAAGTGTTACCTATCCAAAAGTACTATTTTTAATGTCAATCTTACAATGCTTTTGCTTGTTTTTAGGTATATTTAGTTGCATTAGGATGTTAGAATCATGCATTTGCATAAGGTGTCTAGAGTTTTATCTATGCCATTGTGAAGGGTTGTTTTGTTGGAAATTTTGCAGGTTTGGCATAGGATTTGGGCCAGAAAAGCAACAAAAGAATGAGAGCCAGAGAGAATGTCGAGTGTTGTTGGCACAGATGGACCAGACAATGCCAAGCACCGGTTGGCTGAGAAGTGAACTTGATGCCACGCCAAGAAGCTGTTGGACCCCAAAAAATAGGAAATGATCAGGCTCCAAAAAGATAGCAATTGGATCAATCTCCAAAAAAATAACGGATAAGATAGTGCCAAGACTTGTTGGCAGATTCATGCCAAGCTTGGATGCCAAGTCAACGTCGGCAGTATGACGTCAGCCCTAGCCTGATTAGCTCTCATTTAAATTTGGATAAGATGATAGTACCTTATCCCTTGGGCAATTGAAATTAAAAATTCAAATGAGGAGCTCATCATATCCCTTCCCCGCATGCCTATTTAAACACCAACCAAGTTAGACTTAGAAGGGGAGATTGGATCGTGAGGAGTTCGTGTGTGACGATTGACAACCGATTGTACCTAGGAAGGGTGGTCTGACCAACTTGGACGAGAAGCCTGGATCTTGAAAGGCTGCATTGAGAGACCCCTTCTAGCCCATTCTTTCTTTTAAGTTATTTTATCTTGTTTTTAAGGATGATGTACTTTGAAAACGTTTTTGGATTGTTGGTTAAATCCCTCACCATGAACTAATTTAATAGTTGGTGGGGGATGTTTGGGTTTTATGTTATTTTCATGCTTTAGTTTTTAATAATAAATCTGCCTTGGCAATGTTTTATCTATTCAGCATACTTTAATATTTCCTAAATACTATGCCAAGCGAGAGCTGGCACTGTTGGCCTATTGCTCCTCAATATCTTAACAGACTTGAGGTGGCAACGATTAAGTTGTTGAATACTGAGGAGAGAAGCTTCGAGAGAAGTCGTTCAAGTAGATGAACTTACTTCGGGAGTGAAAGCTACCCCTTAGGAGTATAGATTGGTCCTTAATCAAATTGGTTTATTTAAAAACAAACACTATAGAGATATAGGGGTTTTTACATGATCAATTTAGGGAAATGACCATCGAGAGAGGCTTTGCTAATTTTGAATCTACTCGCAAACAATGCCAAGACAGGTTGTTGTTAAAGGCTGGCACGACATGAAGAGCGTGAAAACTATGCATTCCCTGCCAACACTTATCATTCATTAAAACACCTTTATTGCCAACGTCTTTACTTTACTTTCATTTCTTTACTTTTTAATTATTTTCCAAAACCAATTTCAAATCAAATCAACTTTTATTTAAGGCAAGTAACAATCAAAGCAATTGAATTCCAAGTCAATCTTTGTGGGATCGACTCATCTTACCAGTTGTATTACTTGCAGACCATGTATACTTGCACGCAAAAGACTCCTTTTGGCATATTCTTATATTTTCCAATACATATTTTCTGCCACTTTTTCCAGCATTCACCTAGAGAGTCTACAAGTTTTTGGCGCCGTTGCTGGGGATTGCAACAGAATTGATTATTTTTAATTTTTTACTTGTTTTCTTTTTATTTTTTATTTTTTTATTTTTATTTTTACCTTTTGTTTTTGTCGGTGTATGACCAGAAGCCATCCTATGGTGGATGAGTGGCCATACGATCCAGAAATTGAGAAAACCTTGCGGAGGTTAAAAAGAAGATTTCGAGAGATGAACCAAGGTAATGGAGGGAATGGTGTGGTGAACAATGGAGGAAATCCACTTAACAATGAGATACCACCACCACCTGTTGTCCCAGTTATTAATGAGAGACCTATTAGAGAGCATTCAGCACCAACCATTGACAATTTGATGCCAGGACTTGTTGGCACAGAGGTAAATGCTGTCAATTTTGAACTTAAGCCGGTAATGATTCAAAATCTTTTGAATGTAGGTTAATTTGATGGAGCACTTACTGGAGATCCTAGGCAACATCTAAAACAGTTCATGGAGATTTGCCAGCTATTCCAACAAACTGGATACCTGAAGATACCGTGAAGCTGAAGTTGTTTACTTTTTCTTTGAGAGACAGAGAAAAGGCTTGGCTTAATTCCTTGCCAACTGGCTCAGTTACTTCATGGGCAGACTTATGCCAAAAGTTCTTGACAAGGTTCCAGCCGCCAACGCTCACTGCAAGCTGCGGGGTGAGATCATTACATTCAGGCAGGTTGAGGATGAGACCTTATATGATGCATGGGAACGATTTAAAGACTTGATGAGGAGATGTCCTATACATGGATTCCCAAATTGGACTCTGATCCAAACCTTTTACAATGGATTGAATGCACAAACGAGGACTATTGTTGATGCTTCAGCAGCTGGCTCATTGCTTGACAAGACATATACTAAGGTTGTTGACATTTTAGAGAGGATTGCAATCAATGATTTTGAATATCCTGTTGCGAGACTTTGGGACAGGAACTAAAACCAATGGGAGATTTCAGGTTGATGAACTAACATCTATTCATGCCGAGATTTCCAACCTTACTAGCATGGTAAGAACGTTGCAAAAGAACAATGACTCCCAAGAAGTCAAAGCATTAGACCCATTCTGTACAATCTGTGGAGAAAATCATCATATGGATGAATGCCCTGACAACCCTGAATTGGTAAATTTTGTTGGCAATGTTAATCGTTACTATAACCCTAACTCCAATACTTATAATACATGTTTGAGATAACACCCTAATTTAGCTTGGGGAAATCAAGGAGGTAACCAGTAAAATGCCCAGTGCCAGAATACCCAGAGGCAAAATAACAATGCCATGCCAACATTCTATCAGAATGCCATGCAATAGAAAGCCCAAAACAATTTTCAGCAAGGGCAGAGACTCTACCAAGGAGGCACTCTCAATAGAGTACATGTAGAGGAATGATGCCACAGTCCAGAGTTTGGCAGCATCAATGAGAAACTTGGAAGTCTAGCTTGGGCAGATTGCCAGTGCACTCAGCAATCGACCTCTGGGAGCATTGCCAAGTGACACAGAAGATGCTCGGCACAAAGACAATGAGCAGTGCAAAGCTATAATTCTTCGGAGTGGTAAGCAGTGCGAGATGGAGAAGGTTGCTAACCAGCAAATTAATCGCCAAGTTGAGAAGCCTGTGCCAGCAGATAATCCCAGGGAAGCAGAGAAAGAGGAAGCAAAAATAGATGATGATAGATCCGATGCCATAACTGATACTAGAACCAACGTCAAACATTTGCAAACACCGAGGCTAAGACTTTTCAAAACTTCAAAAACATATGCAAGACCAGCAGTTCAAACGCTTCTTGGAGGTTATTAAGCAATTGCAAATCAACATTCCATTGGTAGAAGCCCTTGAACAAATGCCCAACTATGTCAAATTTATGAAGGACATTCTATCTAAAAGAGGAAGTTGGGAGACTTTGAAATGGTAGCTCCGACCAAAGGATGCAGTACCATGATCTTAAATCATTTGCCACCTAAGCTGAAAGATTTGGGAAGTTTCACTATTCCCTGCACCATTGGCAACAAATTCATGGGAAAGGCACTGTGTGACCTAGGAGCCAGCATCAACTTGATGTCAATGTCAGTTTTTCAGAAGCTTGGCATAGAAGCAAGACCTACCACAGTGACACTTCAGCTGGCAGACCGATCCTATGCACATCCCAAGGGTAAGATTGAGGATGTGTTGGTAAAGGTAGACAAATTCATTTTTCCAGCTGATTTTATCATTTTGGATTATGTGGCTGATATTAATGTTTCGATTATTTTAAGGAGACCTTTTCTTGCCACGGGTAGGGCTTTGATTGATGTTCGTAAAGGGGAACTAACAATGCGCATGAATGACCAGCATTTTACATTTAATGTGTTTCAAGCTTTGAAATGTGCAGATGAACCTGATGAGTGCCAAGCAGAGGAGATGATAGAGTCCATTTATACCTTGGACACGGCACAGTTATGCCTGGATACATAATTTGATGCCAACAATTTAGATGGCATAGCCGATCTATTTGAGGAGCCAGAAGAACCAGTCTTAGAGGCTGAAGAGGCGAGTTATTTTGAGCCACTACAGTTGGCCGACTAAGAACTCAAGGCACCTAAACCATCAATTGAGGAGCCACCAGCTTTGGAACTGAAACCGCTGCCAGAACACTTGAAGTATGCTTACTTAGGTGAACACTCAACTCTGCCAATGATCATTGCCAATGGTCTCACTAATGATCAGGAGGAAAGATTGTTGGCAATATTACGTGACTATAAGGAAGCATTAGGGTGGTTTTTGGCAGACATCATAGGTATTAGCCCAACTATTTGCATGCATAAGATTATCTTGGAGGAGTACCATGGCAAGACCATTGAAGGCCAGAGAAGGCTAAACCCAAGCATGAAGGAGGTAGTGAAAAAAAATCATAAAATGGCTTGATGCTGGGATTATATATCCCATTTCCGATAACTCTTGGGTTAGCCTGGTGCAATGCGTGCCAAAGAAGGGTGGCATGACCGTGGTACGAAATAGTGAAGCTGAGCTAATCCCCTCCAGAACTACCACGGGGTAGAGAGTATGCATGGACTATAGGGGACTGAACAATGTCACGAGGAAGGACCACTTCCCATTGCCATTCATTGATCAGATGCTAGACAGGTTGGCAGGTAAAGCTTTCTATTATTTTTGGATAGTTATTCAGGTTATAATCAAATTGCCATCGCCCCTGATAATTAAGAGAAGACTACGTTCACGTGCCCATATGGGACGTTTGCATTTAGAAGGATGCCATTCGACCTATATAATGCACCAACAATGTTTCAACGTTGCATGATGTCCATTTTTTTCGATATGATCGAGCACAACATGGAAGTGTTCATGGACGATTTCTCAGTGTTTGGAAAAACATTCGAGGAATGTCTTCAGAGTTTGGAGCAAGTCTTGAAGAGATGCATAGAGACAAACCTAGTGTTGAACTGGGAAAAATGCCACTTCATGGTGAAGGAGGGCATTGTTCTCGGGCACAAGGTAACTGGGAGAGGGCTAGAAGTGGACCAAGCAAAAGTTGAGGTAATTAAACAGTTACCACCTCCAACGAGTTTTAAAGGTAAAAGAAGTTTTTTAGGACATGCTGGTTTTTATCGGCGCTTTATTAAAGATTTTTCAAAAATTGCTAAACCTTTATGCTTGTTGTTAGAACACAATGCCATTTTTTTAACGATTCTTGTTTGAGAGTATTTCAGGAGCTTGAAGAGAAGTTAATCAATGCCCCTATAGTTGTGGCACCGGACTGGAATGAGACCTTCGAGCTCATGTGTGATGCCAGTGACTATGCCGTTGGAGCAGTCTTGGGACAAAGGCATGGCAAGGTTTTCCATGCCATCTACTATGCCAGCCGAACATTGAACGAAGCACAACTGAATTACTCTACGACCGAGAAAGAATTTATTGCGGTTGTATTTGCTTTTGACAAATTTAGATCTTATTTAATTGGTAACAAAGTTGTGGTTTTTATAGATCATTCGGCATTGAAGTTTCTATTGGCTAAGAAGGATACCAAGCCCAGACTAATCCGATGGACGCTCCTACTTCAAGAATTCGACCTTGAGATCCGAGACAAAAAGGGCAGTGAAAGCCTAGTAGCTGACCATCTCTCACGTTTGGAGCATCATCTTGAAGATGGTAAGACCAATTTTATAAGAGATAAATTTCCTGACGAGTATTTGCTTACAGTTAATGCCATGCCATGGTATGTCGATATTGTCAACTACTTGGTAAGTAACATTATGCCACCAGACTTGGCACACAATGCCAAGAAAAGGTTCTTGCTGGAAGTCAGGCAATACTATTGGGACGAGCCAATATTGTTCAAACAGTGTGCCGACCAAGTGATCTGTAGTGTGTGCCCGAGGATAAGCAGAATAACATATTGCATCTATGCCATGCCGCACCATATGAAGGTCACTTTGCTGGGGTAAAGACTGCTACCAAGGTACTACAGTCAGGATTCTTTTGGCCCACGCTATATAAGGATGCTCCCGAGTATGCCAAGGCATGTGATCGATGCCAACAAACAGGAAACATCTCTGGCAGACACCAACTACCACTTCAAAACATTATGCCTATGGATTTATTTGATGTATGGGGGATAGACTTTATGGGTTCTTTTCCACCCTCATTCGGTAGTGTATACATTCTTGTGGCTGTTGACTACGTATCTAAGTGGGTAGAAGCTGTTGTTCTACCAACGAACGATGCCAAGCCGTTGCCAAGTCTTACATAAGCATATCTTCACTAGATTCAGCACCCCTAGAGTGATTATTCATGATGAGGGCACTCATTTTAAATGTAATCTAATTTCTAAGGCCTTGTTCAGGTATGGTATACAACAGAGAATTGCCACAACATATCAACCACAAACAAACGGGCAAGCTGAGATTTCAAATAAGGAGATCAATAACATCTTAGAGAAGACTGTTAATCCATCAAGGAAGGACTGGTCCTTGAGACAAGATGAGTCCTTGTGGGCTTACAGGACTGCGTTTAAAACTCCTTTGGGTACTTCACCGTTTAGACTTGTTTTCAAAAAACCATGCCATCTGCCAGAAGAGCTTGAGCATAAAGCCTATTGGGCCATTAGAATACTTGGAATGGCATGGAAAGTTGCTGGAGAAAAGAGGTTAGTAGACCTAAATGAGTTGGAGGAATTCAGGACACAAGCCTATGAGAACGCCAGGATTTACAAGGAAAAAGCAAAACGTTGACATGATAGTAGGATAATGCCAAGACAGTTTGAGGTAGGCCAACGTGTTTTGTTATTCAACTCACGGCTTAAGTTGTTTCTAGGGAAACTCAGATCAAGATGGAAGGGCCCTTATGAAGTTGTGAAGCCCTATGCTCATGGAGCTGTGGACATCAAGAATTTGAAGACGGGCGAAATCTTTAAGGTGAATGGCCAACGTTTGAAGCACTACATGGAAGGTGATCAGAACAATGCCAAAGAGGTGATCCTCTTGGCAGAGTTAACATGAAAATGTCATCAGGTTTGAACTTTTGTAAATATTAGGTTAGTGTTTTTCTTTGTTTTTAGGTTTTTAGGCTTTTAATTGTTTTTCTTTTTTTAAGTTTCATGTTTTTATTCCTTTACTGTGTTGAAAGGTTTCCTTTGAGTTATGCAGATTCATCATGCCAGGAATTGTGCCAGGAACACTGCCAGGGTTGCTGGCAGGAGCTAACGCTTCAATAGAAAAATCTGCCAAACGTAATGCCAGAGTAGCTTGGCATACAACGGTACAAAAGATAGAAGAAAGAGAAAAAAACCCTAGTTTTATAGGGCTAGTAAAATGAGAGAGTGGTTTTTATTAACTTTAAACCCTAGCCGCCCAAATCTTGGTTGAAATTTAAAATTTCAAATCAATTACCTTATCACTTCAATCCTTACCCTATCTTATCACCTATCACCTTATCACTTCAACCCTATCACTCCATCCGTTTTAAATTAATTCTTTTTATTTCCCATCATTATCCCTAATTACTACTCCCATTAAAACACTCAACCAACCCAAAACCTTTCACTTTCTCACCTAGCCAGTTAAAAGAAACCCAAACAACTCTCTCACTTTATACTCCATTTTCGATAAACAAGAACAAACCCAAATCGTTCTTTGTCTTCATCTTTCAGCATCGTTTCAAGTTCCTTCAACAAATTTCAATGGCTTCATCTTCTACTCCCTTCAAGTGATTCTTTAACGAGGAGATCGAGAAAAAGTTTGAATCCAACTTTGCCTCGATGAGCTTTTGCTATGAGAAGCACTTCGACCTCCAAATAGAGACGAACAATGGCTTCCCTCCAGAAGTCATGTCTACGATTAACTTGCACAAATAGACTCAGTTCTGCCAGCAAAGGGGGAGGTCTATGCCACAATCGTCCAAGAATTCTATGCGCACCTTGTGACCAAAGATTCATCATTCTTGATGATTAGAGGTAAATATGTTCGTTTTGATGAAGGGTATATCAATAATATGTTTGAGTTAGATGGTGCAGAGGATGAGTATTTTGAGTATGCAGATTCAATGAACGCTACCAAGAGAAAGAGGTTGCTGACAGATTTGTGTGAACCTAGCACGACATGGACAGTGTCATCCAAGGGGCACCGTACGGTGAAGAGGCTGGCATTGAAACCCTAATAGAGGGGATGGGATCACTTCCTCAAGGCTAATATGATGCCCACATCCCATAATGAGACCGTGTCGGAAGAGAGGATGATTTTGTTGCACTCCATTGTTATGGGGCGCAAGATCAATACTGACAAGCTTATTATTGAGGAAACCTACAAGTTTGCAGTGAAAGGTACTGGCAGCTTGTTTTTCCCTTTGTTGATTTCTAACATTTGCATGCTCCATAATGTGTCGAGGCTGGATACGGATAAGGGGCAAATGATCAAAGGAACAACGATTACCACTGCTATATAGAGATATCTAGTTGATGTCGAACCCAAAGACAAGGGCAATGGAAAGGTAAGGGCACCTACGCCAAAGCCCAAAGAGTCAAGGGCCGCGCCAACAACCATGCCAGAAACTGTGCCAGACAGTTCACTGGCAATGTTGTCCCAAATTCACCAATGCCAAGAGATTATTCTACAAAAGCTAGAAAAGGCTGAGGAGCTCAATGTCAAGCTGAGACACTACATCCAGGCCAGGGATACGATGATCAAGGAGGCTCTTACAAAATTATCAACTGATTTTTTGCTAGAATTTCCAGACTTCCCTACTGAGCTTTCTGCCAGCGACAATGCCATGCCAGCTAGTCTAGTTCATACCCCATCTGATGCCACAGTCCCGTTGTCCCTAGTTGAAGTCAAATCTGCCAATTTTGATTCTTTATCTGAATCGAAGGAAACCAAAGCCAAGTCGCCAGTACACTTGCTGTCCATACGTCATCTGATGCCACTGATGCAGCTGTTTCATTAGATCTTGCCAAGGAAAAGGAGGAAGTTGGAGCCTCCACTGCTGCTTCAAAACCAAGCTTGAAAAGGAAGAAACACATGGCCCCTGATCGTGGGCCTTTTGTGAGAAGAAAAACCCGTGCTGCACGGCAAATAGTCTCTGAAGGGGAGTCATATTCTTCCTAAACTCCTTTACATTTCATTCCTTTGCACTTACATGATCATGCATTTTATTTTATTGTATTATGTTTTTCTTATATATATGCGTTGTTTCATGCATTGAGGACAATGCACATCTTGGTTTTGGGGTTTTGGGGGTGTGCATTTCTTCATATTTATGCCATGTATTTCATGTTTAATTTCTGTCGCCATGCCATTTAGGTCATTTAGGATAGATGCATACCGAACCACTAAAAAAAGAAAAAGACTCGGTTCAATTCTAGAAAAATGTTAACATTTATTAAGCAAGTTTAATTTGATCTAGGTATCTGTCCAATAAGGAAACTCTAATCTTTAGTTGTCATGCCATGCCAGCAGAGTAGTATGCCAGGTTAGCTTGGCAATTGATCTCTAGTTTAGGGAATTGAACTTTCACTTAACACGTAGTATGTATCTAGTCCCTTAGCAAACTTAGACTTTTTGAAACTAAGCTCAGATATAAAAAAATGATGATGCCAGGGTAAAAGACACAAATAAGGAAGCAATGTTCTGCCAAGGAAAGAAAAAATAGAACTCTCCTCTACCTTAGGGATAATAAGCTACTTAGGGGCTTCATGGTTTGCTCCCTCTTACTTCTCAAGTCCAAAACCTTAGGGTATGAGTTGAGGAGAAAGCCTAGTGATGTCTAGATTAAGGTGGGGATTGATGCTATGCTCCCTCTTATCTCTCATGCTAAATAGTGTCATGAAGCAAGCTTAAATTAATGCCACCAAAAACTCTTGGCAAAGAAAGAAAAGGAAAAAATGAATGAAAAAAAAAAATCTGAGTTTAGGTAGTAAAATTTGTCTAAGGGGGTAAAGGGATACTTGATGCATATTGCTTGCAAATCATGCACTCTTCATGAACTTTGACTAGAGTTATATTGTTGCACTTGAATTACTACCTGATTGGCATTAGTGCACTGAGATATTGAGGACATAAATCGAGCCAAATTCTGCTTGCCAGCACGCATTAGCATTCAACCAAAATTTTGTCGAGGTAATTTTTTCACAGTTTTGTTTTATTTTGTTTGCATTACTTGAGGACAAACAATGAGTTAGGTTTGGGGTGTGTTACCTCTCCAAAAGTATTATTTTTAATGCCAATCTTACAAAGTTTTTGCTTGTTTTAGGTACATTTAGTTGCATTAGGATGTTAGAATCATGCATTTGCATAAGGAGTCTAGAGTTTTGTCTATGCCAGTGTGAAGGGTTGTTTTGTTGGAAATTTTATAGGTTTTTCATAGGATTTAGGCCAAAAAAGCAACAAAGGAACGAGTGCCAGAGATAATGCCTAGTCCTGTTGGCATAGATGGACCAAACAATGCCAACCACCGATTGGCAAAGAAGTGAACTTGATCCACGCCAAGAAGTTGTTGGACCCCGAAAAAATAGGAAATGATCAGGCTCCGAAAAGATAGCAATTGGATCAATCTCCGAAAAAATAGCGGATAAGATGGTGCCAAGACTTGTTGGCAGATTCATGTCAAGCTTGGACGCCAAGGTAGCGTCCGCAGTATGACGTCAGCCCTAGCCTGATTAGCTCTCATTTAAATTTGGATAAGATGATAATCCCTTATCCCTTGGGCAGTTGAAATTCAAAATTCAAATAAGGAGCTTATCCTATCTCTTCCCCGCATGCCTATTTAAACACCAACCAAGCTAGATTAGATGAGGAGATTGGATCGTGAAGAGTTGGTGTGTGACGATTGACAACTAGCTACACCTAGGAAGGGTGGTCCGACCAACTTGGACGAGAAGCCTGGATCTTGAAGGGCTGCATCGAGAGACCCCTTCTAGCCCATTCTCTCTTTTAAGTTATTTTATCTTGTTTTTAAGGATGATGTACTTTGAAAATGTTTATAGATTGTTGGTTAAATCCCTCACAATGAACTAATTTAATAGTTGGTGGGGGATGTTTGGGTTTTATGTTATTTTCATGCTTTAGTTTTTAATAAATCTGCCTTTGCAATGTTTTATCTATTCGGCATACTTTAATATTTCCTAAATACTATGCCAAGCGAGAGCTGGCATTATTGGCCTATTTCTCCTCAATATCTTAACAGACTTGAGGTGGCAACTATTAAGTTGTTGAATACTGAGGATAGAAGCTTCGAGAGAAGTTGTTCAAGTAGATAAACTTACTTCGAGAGTGAAATCTACCCCTTATGTGTATAGATTGGTGCTTAATCAAATTGGTTTATTTAAAAACAAACACTATAGAGATATAGGGTTTTTTACATGATCAATTTAGGGCAATGACCATCGAGAAAGGCTTTGCTAATTCTGAATCTGCTCGGCAAACAATGCTAAGACATGTTGTTGTTAAAGGCTGGCACGACATGAAGAGCTTGAAAACCAGGCATTCCCTGCCAACACTCATCATTCATTAAAACACATTCCTTTCCAACATCCTTACTTTACTCTCATTTCTTTACTTTTTAATTATTTTCCAAAACCAATTTCAAATCAAATCAACTTTTTCTTAAGGCAAGTAACAATCAAAGCAATTGAATTCCAAGTCAATCTCTGTGGGATTGATACTCAGCTTACCAGTTGTATTACTTGCAGACCATGCATACTTGCACGCAAAAGACTCCTTTTAGCACATTCTTATATTTTCCAATACATATTTTCTGCCACTTTTGCCAGCATTCACTCCGAGAGTCTACAGGAAGCCATCGAACAACAAGCCCAACATGTTTGTCAGGCCATAGGAAAGAAAGGATTGAGGACCAGTGAAATGCTTCCATTGTGATGTGCCTCACTACATAAAGGATTGTCCAAAAAAACCAATATTTTCACCATCTAAGGAGATAATAGGATAAATGAGGCAACTGTCAAGCTTGGCTCAATTGTAAGTTCCCTTCAAACCAAGTCTACCTTTAAGAAGAAAAAACTTATGTACGTGGATGTCATAATTAGCAGCAAAAAATTGAACACACTAGTAAACACCGGGGTATCTGAGTTGTTCATGTCCTAAGGAGATGCCAAGAAACTTGGCCTTCATGTGGAGAAGACAAGCGGGTGAATCAAAACAGTCAACTCCAAAGAAGAACCAATTGCCGAAATTACAAAAAGAGTAGAACTTCATTTTGGAGGTTGGACAGGTAAAGAATATATAAAGGTAATCCCTCTCGACGATTACGACTTTGTAATTGGTTTATCTTTTTAGATCAGATTAATGTGTTTCTTCTACTTTTTGCCATCTATTTGTATATCATTGACCCGTGACATCAATGTATTGTGTCGGTGAGTTAAGAGGTAGGTGTACGAGCCAAGGTGTTATCCGCAATCTAGTTTAACAAAGGAGTGGGCAAAGAGGCAGTATCCTACTTTGTAGTGCTCAAGGATAGCGAGACCATAAACACCATGGAAATCTTCGAAGTAGTAGGACAAGACCTATAAAAGTTTTAGGACACAATGCATTCTGAGTTACCGAAGGTGTTGCCACTAAAGAGAGATATAGACTATAAAATTGAGTTGTATTCGAATACCGAGCTGTCAGCCAAGGCTCCATATTGGATGGCACCACCAGAGTTAGAAGAACTGTAGAGGTAGTTGAATGAGCTCTTGGATACGGGTTACATCAGACCATCTAAGGCCTCTTATAGTGCACCAGTACTGTTCCAAAAAAAGCACGATGGTAGCTTACGAATGTGCATCAACTACCGAGCTTTAAATAAGCTCACTATAAAAAATAAGTACCTTATTCCATTGATTATTGACTTGTTCGGCCAGCTTGGGAGTGCGAGGTGGTTTACCAAGCTGGATCTCCGCTCTAGATATTACCAAATGCAGATTACCAAATGAGATGAGCCCAAAACATTATACGTAACAAGGTATGGGTTATATAAGTTCCTCGTGATGCCTTTCGGCCTCACCAATCCCTTGTCATATTTTTTACTCTAATGAACAAGGTATTATATCTTTTTATTGATCAATTTATGGTTGATATCTCAATGATATTTTCATTTATAGTGCAACTTTTAAATAGCATATAAGGCACTTGAGAAAGGTTTTGTAGGTTCTCTGAAACAATGGCTTGTACATCAAGAAGGAGAAGTGCGCCTTTTGCCCGATAAGAAGTTTCATTCTTGAGCCATATCATCGGATGGGGTAAAATCTGAATGGACAAAAGTAAGATCTGGGCAATAGACGATTGAGAACCACCAACTAAGGTCACCGAGCTACACTATTTCCTTGAATTAGCTAACTATTATCGAAGAATTATCAAAAGCTACTCCAACATCGCCACACCCTTGACCAAGTTGCTGAAGAGAGACAAGGAGTGAGATTATAGTCCAATCTGTCAAATGTTCTTTGAGAGGCTGAAATAAGCCATGGTAAGCGAGCCGGTGTTGACACTGCCAGACCACACGAAGACGTTCAAGATCCACATTGATACATCAAATTTTGCAATCAAATGGGTACTCATGCAAGATGGGCATCCTATTACTTTTAAGAGTAGAAAGCTAAACGAAACTGAGAGGCGATACACCATCCAAGAGAATAAGATGACCTTCGTAGTGCATTGCTTGCGTATATAGATGCATTATATGTTGGGTTTGAGGTTTGTTGTATTTATTGGTAACGTTTCCATAAGTTATTTTCTAACCCAAACAAAAATGTCTCTCAAGTAGGCTAGATGGCAGGAGTTCTTAGACGAGTTTGATTTTTCAATAGAACACAAACTAGGAAAAGCCAACACTGTGGCAGATGCATTAAGCTAAAAGTCCACATTTGCTGCCATTAGCCAACCCAAAGGGGAATTATTGGAGAACATCAAAGAGGGGTTGTCCTACGACCATACTGCCAAAGCATTGGTCGATTATACCAAAGAGGGTAAATCCTGACGATTTTGGATTGAGGAAGACTTGATGTACGCACAAGGACACCGCATTTAAATCTCGTAATTCAATAACTTGTTTAAGCAACTCATAAAATAGTTCCATGATTCAAAATATGTGGGTTATCCAAGAATACATCGCACATTGGTGTTGCTAACAGAGCGGTTCTATTGGCCACATATGGGCAATGACGTCGAAGCCTATGTCAAGACGTGTCTTGTTTGTCAACAAGACAATGTGGATGCCAAGAAGTCGATGGGCTTGCTATAACCATTACCCATAGAAGAGTATTTCCTTAGATTTTATTATCGATTTGCCTAACATTGATAATTATTCGAGTATTATAGTTGTGGTTGACAAGTTCTCAAAGTATGCAACCTTCATTCTAGCCAGCAAGGTCTGCCCAACTGAGGAGGCAACTATATTTTTCTTAAACACTTGGTGAAGTATTGGGGAATTCCAAAGACTATCGTAAGCGATACAGACACTCACTTCACTGGTAGATTTTAAGTAGAGCTATTCAAGTTGATGGGATCCAACTTGAATTTTTCAACCAGCTTTTACACGTAGACAAACAAGCAAACTGGGAGAGTGAATACGCTACTGAAGATCTACTTGAGGCACTATATGAATGCCACGTAACAGGATTGGCCAAAGCTATTGGATGTATCCCAATTTTCATACAACTTGCAACAGAGCGGTGTAACCAACTAAAGCCCGTTCAAGATTATGACTAGACAATAGCCACTAATACCCAATGCTATTGTGACCGGTTACAACGAGCCAAATCCAGCAGCCTTTAAGTTCACAAAAGCTTGGCAAAAGCAGCACAACTTAGCCCGAGCTTGTTTACACAAGGCCAAGAAGTGGGCAGATCAAAAGTACAGAGACATAGAGTTTCAGGTAGGAGACTTAGTCCTTGTAAACTTAAATCTGACACTTCAAAATTCTTCTGTCGACAGGGCACTCGTGAGGAGATATGATAGACCATATCGAGTCATGAAGCGAGTAGGCAATGTAGCCTACAAATTAGAGTTACCGTCGAAGCTGCGAGCCCATATCGTGTTTCACATCAGCATGTTCAAGCTATTCTATGAGGATGCCAATGATCTAGAGTAGAGTAGATCAAGCAAAGCACCAGTAGGAGTGAAGGTCTCCTATGAGAATGAGGCACAAGACATCCTGATGGACCGATTGATTGGCGACTAGGCTATATGATAAGGCATGAATACTTTGTGCTTTATAATGGACTTCCCAAAACTGAGGGTAGCTGGGAACTCGCCAATGACCTATGGCAATTCGAGGACACGATAGCCTATTTCCATCGACAACAAGCGACGAGGATGTCGCTAAATTCAGTGGGGGGAATGTCATAGACCACCAGCCTATGACTGAGATGGTTGTACCCAAAGGGGACCAAACAAGCACACCACGTGCTGCCCAACACCATGGGGCCAATGCCAGCACCATCTATGCACACCAAGGGGCCGAGTCCAGCACACTACATGCAGCCCAAGAGGTTTTGTCCAAACTCTTGGGCTTGTCCAAGTCAAATCCGCCCAAGCTAGCCCAACCCTTGGAGAATGTTGATTTGGTTGATCGTGCTAAGCATGGAAAGGAACTAAGCCAACTTAATTGCCCGATTCATGGAGATCCTCATCCCACCATACAAGGAAACTATCCATGCAAATCCCTTGTGATCTCAACTATTAAGGGATGTGATTAGGAGATTATTCCATTTCCTTAGATAATTAGAATAGGCTAATCTTGAACTTTGATGTATCCATTTGTAACCGTCGGATCTATGGGTGTTTGCCTATAAATAGAGGTTCACCCCAACCTTGTCATTCATCCATTCTTTCTTGAGTAATAGAGAAAAACACTCACTCACCCTTCTTATTTTTCCTTGCCTTTGCTTCCGCTATTCACCAAGTTCTTTGCTTGGTTTTTCAGGCTGATCTAGCCGCTCATCTAGTGTTTTGCGATTAGGGCCGCACGGTCTAGCTAGTAGAAGTCTAGCCTCGTGACATAAGGAATTGGATACTTCGCTACGTTTGGAACATTGAAAAGAAATTGATTATATCATTAGGTTTACAAAGTGTTGTTAAACATACAGTACAATGTTGGTTGCTAAAATATTTTTCTTTACAATAATTGATTGCTAAAATATTTTTCTTTACAATAATTGATATATGATTCGTTTATCGACTAATCTGGATTGAATGATGTAGCAGTTCATTATGGAACGATTCTCCTAATTCAATTTATTTCATTGACGCCATTAAGATTCGAATTTTTGACATTTCTTATTCGAAGATTATAAAGACTCGTCTCGTTAGACTAATTGATTAGTGATCACAAATAAAAATATTATTTAGTCTAAACGAAACGAAATTAGCATGGGATCAATTCATCGTATCTTTGAATATTGAGAAACGTTTAATATTACATTTTCATTGAATTGGGGCATGCAGAGGGATGTCCATGCATTTATGTGGCAAATAATGATAAGATAGAGACGTCAATATGAAACGTACCTTAAATAATACTTTACTATAAAACAATAATTTAGATTTTGAAAATTATGTAAATCTTTATACTCAATACACTGCGGTAAAAATTAAAAATCTTTATAAGCGTTTTAGTTTTAGGGTTTAGGTATTTAGAATTTAAGGATAATGATTAGAATTTAAAATTTAAGTTTAGGCTAATATAGTGGGGGTAATGGTTAGAATTTAAAGTTTAAGTTTAGGCTAATATAGTGAGAAGGTTATATTTTAACTTGTAAACCCTAAATTCTAACCATAAACCCTAAATTCTAAATCCCTAAACTTAAACACTTAAATCCTACGTCTTAAATTAAATATCTAAACTCTAAAATTAAGCTTATAAAAACTTTTAATTTTTTACCGCAAGTATATAGAATAATTATCCTCATTAAAATAATACCATTGCCTTCTTATTGGCTATGAATTGCCGCTGCCACCAAAATTAAAACAATATTAGCAAGTTTGATTTTTATTTTCTAGAAGACTCCTTAGCACTTGGATAAAGGAATATATCAAAAATAAAAATTGAGATTATCTTTTAAAAGATAATAATATAAATCAATGGAATCATATTCAAATTTTAATTTATTTAATGTTATTTGTTACTTTCTAAAAGAAATAATGTATAAACCAATGAAACTATTTGTTAGCAAACGAAACTTGCATTAGTGGAAACAAATACAAGAAATGAGGGGGGGAAATACAAATTATGCATACAAATGACAACTTTTTGCAATAATATATTTACCTTCGAGAAGAGTACAACATAAGAGAGATAAATAGACACAAACTGTACCAACAGGTTAGTTTAAGTGGCAAGCAGCTTGATATCGCTTAAGTAGGTTCGAGTTTAAGGTCTTGTGTAAATAAAAAAAATTGCCGAAAGATTCACTCACTAAAATCATGTGTGAGACACGAATCGATCTGAATTAGTCAGGATAAAATCTTAGAGAACCGGAAAGACAATCAAAATAATAGACGCAAACGGCAACGTTAAAAGATTAAAACACTGAACAAGAACAATGAAGAGTTACATGGATCAACCACCAATTAGTGCAACAATTAAAAATATTCAAAGGTTATATATTTCAATAATAAGGAATCCATTTAATTAAAAGAAAAAAATATATTTTGTTACATACTCAAATAAATGTTTATCCTTTTAGGGGTTGCTCATATAAGGGCACCATTTCAAACTGTTCAAATAAGAGTCTAACCCTTCAAAAAAATTGAATAAAAGTCTAATATTTTTTATTCTGGCCAAATAAGGATCTAGCATTTTTGAATGTGCTCAAAATGAGAACTCTTATATGAAAACGTTTTCAAAACGTTAGAATTTTATTTGAGCAAATTAAAATAAGTTAGGACCTTATTTGACAATTTTAAAGGTTAATCCTTATTCGAAAAATGCTACGTCTCTATTGAACCGTTCTGAAAAATTGAAATCATAGTCTGACCCGGTCCATCCCCTAAATAATAAAAATGTTATTAAGAAGAAGAGAAAAATACTGTTCTAAGTTCCTAGACCCGAAGTAGAAATAAAAGGCACGTTTTAGGATTTTTATTTGACTTATATCACAAATAAATATTTAAAATATATCAACTATTTCATTTAGGTAGCTAAAATATTTTTTGGTCAAAATAAGTATTTAAAGTATATTTTTTGGTCAAAATAAGTACTTAAAGTATAATTTTTTTTGTCAAAATAGGTACATAATGCATTTTTTAACCAATGTCACACGTCAACTTTTAAAAATATGGATACATATTTTAATTAAAAAATACTTTAAATACCTATTTTGATAAAATAATATACTTTAAATACTTATTTTGACTAAAAATTACCTTAAGTGCCAAAATAAATAACTTGATATACTTTAAGTACTTATTTATAATTTAAAGTTTTTTTTTATTTTTTGAAATAAATCCTTAAAGTATTATGTTGGGCCTTGAACTTTTATGTTGTCTTTTGTGACTATATCCAACATCTTGCACTGTTCTACGGGAGTTCTGGGCAATATCACAAAATTTGTCAGTTACTTTATTTTTTTTAAGTAACCTAAGCAATTGATACCTCAACTATAACTTTTTAATTTGCGTCACTTAACTTAAAAATCACATAACATTCACAGAACTTTTACTTCATTTTTGTTATGATTAATGTTAAAGCCCCCCCAAAAAAAAATATACCCATAATTTAAAAAATTAGCGGTCACCACAAAAAGGCCAATTTTTTCAATGAATGGAGCGGTTTCGATCAATTTTAATGGTGAAAAAGTGCCATTTGATCAAAAGATTAACATAATTTGATTTCAGGTTGATCTGATGGTTTAAAGTGACGGATCGAAAAGTTTTAATTTTTAGTTTTAATTCTGATTTGATTGATATTTTAGGAGATTAAAAGATTTCTCGACGAGTTTGAACAAATAGACCGAAAGAAAAAAAAATATGAGTAGTTTGGTGATCTTTCAACTGGAGAAACCACCAAAAGACGACATAATGACAATAAAAGGAGGCAATGGTTCAATAAAAACTATTATTTTTAATTTGCCACAATTAACCATCAGATCATCTTGAAACTAAATTATATTATTATTTTAATCAAATTAAGTCTTCCCACTATTAAGATTGACCAATAACGTCTTCGTCCATTGAAGATTTTTTCAGTTCATGATTTAGTAATGTTTTAAGTATGTGAAATCTAGTTTCACCTCAAACTTATCGGTTCCACTTAAACGCTAGTTTCAACCTAAAATTCAAATATTGTCAACAACTAAATGAATGTCTAAGCGTGATTAAACATGGTAATTTTTTTTGGAAGGGTCTCATGTTCAAAGCTATTGTTTTATTTTCACCAAACCGTCAAACCAATTGCATGGCAACATATATCACCACAATATACTGACACATGTCACTAATTTACCATGAGATGACTAAAATAAAAAGCAGAATATAACTTTAGTGGCCATTTTGCAATTATTTTTAGCGGCCAAAATGAAATTATTTTCATAGTTGATTGACCAACTGTATAGTTTACCCTGTTTTTATTGTACATTTGTGATTTCCAATTTAGATTTATTTTATTTTATTCTCATGTGTATTTAGTCCAGAACTTTTATAATTTAGATCCGCCACTGTCTTGTGGACAACTTCCATCGAGTCTCATATCGATGCCCTGAACAAATAAATATTTTTTTATAAAGTAAATACAAATAATGGTTTAAAATTCCAACTCTTTTTTATTTTCTCTATGCGAGGACTTGAGCCCAAAAACATGTTGAAACTTGACCCAAATTAGTGGGAATTGAACTCTGATTACAAACTAAATAAATTAAAAAATAAGTTTTTTTTTTAAATCAAGATATCTAATTGCTGATAACGATAATTAATTTTTTCGTTATGGGTCTTTTACTAAAAGGTCAATAACTAGATATGAAATATATTTTATTCTTTTAATGGGAATCGAATTCTGACTTTATAATTAAGAGGTAAAGTGAGAAACCATTAAACTGCATCTCATGATTAAAAAATATTAAACATAATAAAAAAGTTGCACATAAGCTCATTAAAGTTGATTCAACTACAATAAATGATGTATGAAGCTAATTTTACGAATTAAACTTAATTATTTGTAAGGACAAATAGCTATTCATGACTTTTGATTTAATGTGCAATATATTACTTATGTATTTTGATTTGGTGCATTATGCACATGAAATTTTGATATTTTTATTTAATTCTACGTATGTTCATTCAATTGTATATATTTTTTAATAAACAAATTTTAACATTTTTATTTAATTCTACGTATGTTCATTCAATTGTACGAGAAATTATATATGGGTCATTCCCGTCACGTCATCCAAGGGACCAATCAATCAAATGCATTAATTTCATTATTTTTTCTATCTCATCTTTTTACTAAGTAAATCTTCATTAATATTTATTGTAAATTAAATTTAAAAATAGTTTTTACCAAGTGAAGATGAGATGAAAAAAATTAATGAAATGAATGCATTTGATTGGTTGGTCTCATGAATAACGTGGCGGAAATGATCCATGATATAATTTCTCCAATTGTACATATTTTTGAATAAACATTTTTAATTCTGAGTTCTAGACTAACTAGGAGCACCACATTCCTTCCCTTAGAGTCTTCTTTTCCCCCTCTAAGTAGGATTAAGATTAAAATTAAAATTTATTAAAAAATACATACTTTTAAAAATAAAATATATCTATTTATTTTTATATTGAATTAATATAATTATTTGTATTCACAATATGTAATCGTAAAATAAAGTTATATTAATAATTGTAATAATAATTTGTAAAAAGAGAAATATCCTCCGTTTAGGGATTCTCCTTTTTTGGCACTCTTATTGTGCTTTGTTTTCGTTTGCTATTGTAGCATATCTCTTTTTGTATTGCGGTACGTTTTCGTTTATTTTATGGTACAATTCTCATTCACTTTTGTGGTAGTTTGATGTTCGTGTAACAATCATCATGACACGTGTCTCTGACTAGAGAAGGTCGACGGTCTCATATGATTATATCCCCTTATGTGATAGTTTTGTTGAGTTCAAAGAACTATTAACGGAGCATTCTACAAGATTTATTTTGTTAATAACCTATTCAACAATATTACTTAAACATCTAGTTGGATAGAGACATGACATTTATTTGTTAGATTTTTGTGGATGGCGAAGGGATATAAACAAGAGAATGTTTTAGTTTTTTTCCTTTTTAGGCCCTTTTAATTTTTATATTTTAATTTTTTCTGTACGAGAATTCTTGTTGAGTCTAATCCTCAAATTTCTCGTTATACTTTGAGTCTATTTTATTGTACCTTTAGTTATTTTAATAAAATCTAATTTCATGTTAACAGTACTAAATTAAAGTAAAACTTTATATATACAATTACACAAAATCAAAACTTATAAATAAAATCCAAACCCTCTATCCTCTTTCGTTATGGTTGGATATATAGAAATGAGGTGTATACTCAAATCCTTCCCCTCATATTCTTATTCCTTGGCAAGAAAAACAAAGGTCGGAAGTGAGGCGGCGCAAATGTCATTTTCCCATTACATATACTATAATAATGATAATGATTATGACATTGATGGGGTGATCTTGGGGATTTCCTGATTCCTCTTGTCATTTTCTTTTTCAACAAAAATAATGATAAGAGGAAATTCCAATATAACCCCAGCAAGGGCTAATATGGGGATATACATTCTCCAAACGCATTCAGTTTCAATTTGACATTATTTTTGAAAAGTTTGATGAAAAAATAATTTTAAAAGTGATTTTAAAAAGTATTTTTGAATTATTTAATTTAAAATATAAGTATTTGATATTACTGTAAAAAATATTCTTAAGTAGACAAAATGTTTATTTTAGACATTCTTTTTAAAAATATAAACGGTTTGGTGATATAAACGTGGATGTATGAATAATTTTACTTAAAAGTACTTTTGAAAAAGCTAAAAGCTAAAAAATTTAGCTTTTAAAAAGCACTTTTTAAATCAAGTTAAAAAATATTTTTGACATAAAAAGCTACATATTTTTCATTGCTTTTGGTCTCAAATTAACTTTTGACTCTAAAAGCTGGTTTGAAAAGTAACGCAAAACATGGCCTAAATCAAGTTCAGTTTTTACTAAGGCACTTTCTGATAAATTTAGAAATTCAAAATTTTAAAGTAGGGTTATAATTTAATTACGGTGTCAACATTAAGAAAATAGTGTAAATATTCTTTTGAAATAATGTTTTTAATATAAAATTTTTAATATTTTTATACATAATTTCAATATAAAAATATATCAAAAGATTTTGGGGGGCTAATTCTATTTTTATGTTATTAGGACCAGTTTGACATTACTTTTGAAAAGTAATTTTGAAAAGTAAATTGTAAAATTTTAGTGTTTGACATTATTGTCAAAAAAAAACTTTTGAATAGATAAAATGTTTATTTTAGACATGATGTTATAAAACAAAAATAAATGAACGTAAGTGATATTTTTATTATTTATTTTTATTTAAAATATTAAATTCTTAAAATTATTTTAATTTTAATATTAATATTTAATATATTATTTTTAATATATCATTTCTTTTGATATTAATATATTATTAATATTTAATATATTAAAAATAAAATTACAATATTAATTAATTTATTACATTTAGTACATTAATTTAATATTTAATATAATAATTCAATAGATTTTATATTTACTATTAATATTATTTAAGTACACTAGTATTACTTTAATATATTAGTATTAATATTAGTATTATTTTCATATATTAAAATTATTGAGGGTATTAAAAGTAAAAAAAAACAATAAAAATTATGGGATTGGTATAAAAGAAATTAAGGGTAAAAAAATAATTTACTCCAAAAGCTATTTTTAAAAGCTAGGAAAACCCAGCTTTTGCGTTTGACACTTTTGAGCTTTTAGACCATAATTTCCCCAGTCAAAAGTAGTTCGCTCGGTTTGAATTTTCAGTGCAAAAACACTTTAAAAAATTACACCGAATGTGGTCTTAGGCTTTGTTTTTAGGTGTTGGGGCCTAAATGCCCATTGTCAGAAGCTAAATTTTATTTTCTGACAACAGCCGTTTGGGCGAAAAATTTGACGAAATGCGCATTGGGGGCGTAATCGGCACTTGTTTGACAGTAAAAACACGATGCCAATGGACGTTAATGGAGAGAACTCAACCAAAAATAAGCCTTTAGTCCATGTTAATCCTCGGTTAATCACATTTTCATTTCCCCCTCCCCGAGGAAGCACTCGTGCGTTGTTGTTTTGTCGGTTGTTATTAATACAAGTTTAACGGAGAAATTGAGTAGATATTGTAGTTGAATTTTTTTAAAATCTATTGCACAGCTCGAGTTATTTTTTAATGTGTTACACTTTGAACAATGTAAGTTGAAGTCGAAATGAATTAATTCCGTCTTGCTACAATGATTATATTTTTAATTAAAAAAGCAAATATAAAGACGGATTGAGTGGAATCTGTCTATAAACCGTGCAATAATATTTTCCATTTAAAAATCAAGAATTGTGATGCATATTCGGCTGGGGCAAGCTGCACGTGGCAGCCTTATGCAGGGCAGTTGCAGGTGGCAGCCTTGGTTATTTTCATTGTTCAAAGACAGAACGAAGGTAATCCACCTTTAATATTTTAATATAAAATATTCAAACATTGTTTGAAGTCGAAATTTGCCGATTGACTAACACTTGGCAAATAATTGATGAATTAACATAATATGCAAGTAAAAATATGCCAAGAATAGGTCTTTTGCGTGCAAATATACATGGTCAGCAAGTAATACAACAGTAAGCTGAGTATCGTATCCACAAAGATTGTTCAGGAATTTAAATGCCACGATAATTACTTATGATTTAAAATAAGTAAATTGGTAATTGAGATTGGGTTTAGTTTAAAAAAACGTCTAAGGAAAATAAAGTAAAAATCCAGGTAGGTTGGCAAACAATTGAATCAGGATGATGGTTAAGCGCAGGCAAAAGATGCTTGGATTTCAAGCTCGCGATGATAGCAATTAATAACTTTCAGCCTTGGTTTTATTGACGAGCAGATTTTAAGTTAGTATTGTCTTTGTCGATGGCAATACCCTACGTTAATTATCTTTAACACCTATATATTTATAATGTTTTTATCAATTAATTAACTTGACAAAGTTTTGATCTTTACTCCTAAGGGGTATATTCACTTCTGAAGTAAGCCCATCTACTTGAACATCTTTCGTTGAAGCTTCTCTCCTTAATATTTGGCAATTAATCATTATCTCCTAAGACTGTTAAGATATTAAGGAATAATAAGCATTCAATGTCAAATGTCGTATGGCATAAAATATGATAACATAAGCGCAAGCAAAATAGACAAAAATTGCCAAGGTATTCAATTATTAAAAACCTAAAATTAAAGCGTTCATCGTAAACATCCTAACCAACTTAAGAAAATTAGTTCATGGCTGGGGAAAACATCAACACCATATCATTTTCAAATAACACCATTATAAAATCAGAATTAAAACTAAGAGAAATGAGCAAAGAATGAGATCCGTTGATGCAGCATTTTAATGGATCCAGAGCTCTCAGTTGTAGCCTGGTCGAACCACGGTTTACCCTCTACACTCTTTTCTCACCACAGCGCATCTTTCTTGGCTCATTGATGGGCTTTCTTTATATAGACGCTCTTGGAAACCCTAGATTGGGTTTGAATCTTGAAAGTTTGTTACACTCTAAGATAGGCGTGTTATCCTCTTATCATTTTTTTGAATTTTTAGGGCTTAATGGGTTTTTGACCAACAGCTAACTATCCAGACATCGTCATCCTTCTTATGCCAACCGAGCTTGGCAATTCTCGTCATACTTTTCCCATCAATACTCGGTATTTCTCTTATGCTCATTTGGCCTTCTACCGTTGCTCCTATCCTGCTCCTAACCCGCCGCCAAAGCAAGAAAATACCCCTTCACTCTAGCAAAAGAAATATTCCTTAACTCTTATGTGCAAATGCATGAATCTACTAACTAAATGCACAAATATATACTTAAAGTCAAGCAATATCATGGCAATATATACGTGAAAAGTAGTACTTTTGAGGAGTTAACACTCCCCTAAACCTAACTCATTGCTTGTCCTCAAGTAATGCAACTACAAACTAAGAAAACAAAATACCTCAGCAAAATTGTCTTGATTAACAACACATACTAGGAAGCAGAATCTGGCCTAGTTTTGTCCTCAGATATCCCAGCGCAGTAATGCCAACAGATCAACAAATTCAGGTACAACAATATAACTCTAATCTAGGGTCATGAAGTATGCATGAAGTGTAGGCAATTTGCATCAAGTATCCTTCAACTCCCTTAGCAAAACTTTACTATCCAAACTCATAACATTTTTTATTTATTTATCAAGGGTTTCTTTTTGCTGGCATTAAAGTTGGGTTCACATCACAATGCTGTTTGGCGTGAGAAGTAAGAGGGAGCATACCACGAACCCTTACGTTAATCCAGATTACGTCACTAGCTTACTTAATACACTCATACCCTAAAGTTTTGTTGGCGTGAGAACTAAGAGAGAACAAACCACGAAGTCCCAAGTTACGTATTATCTCTAAGGCAGATGAGTGTTCTAATTTCTTATTGCCTTTTGGCAAAACATTGTTGCCTTATTTTTTATATTTACCCTGATATATATATATAGTTTTTTTAGTTTAGTTTCAAGAATCCTAAGTTTGTCTTGGGAAATGGATGCATCTACGTGTTTAAGCAAGACTAAAGTTCCCTAAGCTAGAGATCAATTGCCAAGCAACCTGTCATTACTAATCTACTGACTTATGGTAACTAAAGATTCTAATTACATCATCGAACATGGCATACTAATGCGAATTTTAACTATGCTAGCAATTACGTTGGCAAAATTATCAGGTCTAAACTAAGCCAAAAAATTTTAACGGTTTGGTATGCATGTGCTAACATAATCTTCATGGAAACAAAATGCAAAAAAATATAAAAATGAATGAATGTCATGGAAAAAGATGTGAGGCAACACACACCCCCAAACCAAAGGTTTGCATTGTCCTAATGCATGAAAACATATATATACAAATGAAATGCATGATATAAATAAAAAAAATATGAAAGTAAGGGAGTTAAGGGGAAGAAGACTCCCCTTCGGAATGTTCGATGTGAGTGACACGGGTCTTTCTCTTGTTGAAACTCCCTCGACTTAGAGCTGTGTGCTTCTTTCTTTGAAGCATGGGCTTCGAGACAGTAGTGAAGGCCTTCACGTCCTGAAGGACCTCCTCGATGACCCTTACTGACTCAGACATGGCGAGAGCTACTAGAGCGGTGGACGAAGTAGGGGTAACAAGTGGCACGTTGGTCTTGGCAGGGACTTTCTCATCAGACTCCTACAAAGTCTCGGTCTTGGCATATTCAACTTAGACATGTAAAACAGGGACAATGGCATCAGATTGCTGGCCAGAGTATGAACAAATTGGGGACTAGCTGCCATTTCTTCAAGCGCATGAAGTTCAGTGGGGAACTCAGAAAATGGCGACAAAGGATTGGAGGCGGTATCCTCAAGAGTTGTCTTTAGGGCTCGATCTCAAGCTCTAGTATATTGCCAGAGCGCCAAATTTTGTTCATCTGTCGTCTATAATTTCTACAGTATGAGCTCCTAGCGTTGGTAGATTTGAGATAACAATGCCATTGTGTCAGCTGGCATAGGTGTAGAAGGTTCATCCTTAGGAACCTTGGCAGCAAATATTGATTGGCCAGCCTTTCCTTTGCCCTTCTCTTTGGCCTCTCTGGCAATCAATTGTTTCCATAGGGAAGGAGTGATGGTTCCCTTGCACTTTTGGACATTTTCTGAATCGAGCTGTGGCACCTTATGGAGTATGCATATTTTTTAGATTAGTGAAGAAAAAATCAAACTATCGTAACCCTTACCGGCACATTTGTAGGTCTCGTCAATAATCAGTCGACCCATGCTAATTTTTCTCCCTATCATGATTGAGTGCAACAAGTCCATCATCTCATCGAAGACTGTATCTTTGTGCGTTGTTGGCATGAGATTGGCCTTCAAGAAGTGGTTCCAACCCCTCGGTTGTGGTTTCAATGCCAGCCTTTTCATGGTTCTTTTGCTCATGGAAGAAATATTCCATTTTGTGCCCGATTCGCACAAGTCTTTCAGCAGCAACTGTCTCTTAGCAGCATCCATCGACTCAATAAATGTCAAATGTTATTCTCCCGCACCATCCAATTCAAACAAACGATTAATATATCCTTCATCTAATTCGTTGAGATATTGATTTTGATATAACTAAAATGAAAAATGTATAGGACTTAAATTAATTTGTAAAAATATTTTAAAAGTCCATAAACTAAAAAAATATGTTTAAAATATTTTAAAATAGCCAAAGTGTCAAAAACATGCTGTGAGTATAGATACCCTTTCCCAAGTATCGATACCTAGTCAGCCGTACCGATACATGTTTTGCCCATATCGATACGCCCATTTGTCCCCGAGTTTTGTAAAATTCTAATAGCCAATTTGAGTACCAATACGGCCTCAATCATACCGATACCCCAAGGCCTGTACCGATACTATGTATCACGTACTGGTACCCTTGTATAATAAATGCTCTAACAGCTATTTTTCTTAAGGCAAGTACCGATACCCAAATCTCGAGTATCGATACGCCCTACTCCAAAAGTGCATATATGGATAGAAATAAAGTCTCCAACGGCTCTAAACCAACCCTAACGACTAGTAACATCCAAAACTCATTAGAGAGTTTAAAACATGTTACCTCTCCAAAAGTAATGTTTTTAATGCCAATCTTACAATGCTTTTGCTTGTTTTTAGGTACATTTAGTTGCATTAGGATGTTAGAATCGTGCATTTGTATAAGGAGTTTATAGTTTTGTCTATGACAGTGTGAAGGGTTATTTTGTTGGCAATTTTGCAGATTTGGTATAGGATTTGGCCTTGAAAAGCAACACAGGAAGGAGTGTCAGAGAGAATGCCGAGTGTTGTTGGCATAGATGGACCAGAACTTTTATTTTTTAATGATGATGTATTTTGAAAACGTTTATGGTTTTTTGGTTAAATCCCTCACCATGAACTAATTCAATAGTTGGTGGGGGATGTTTGCGTTGAAACGTTGTTTTCATGTTTAGTTTTTAATAATAAATCTACATTGGCAATGTTTTATCTGTTCGGTATACTTTAATGTTTTCTAAATACTATGCCAAGTGAGAGATGGCATTGTTGGCCTATTGCACCTCAATATCTTAACATACTTGGGGTGGCAACGATTAAGTTGTTGAATACTGAGGAGAGAAGCTTCGAGAGAAGTCGTTCAAGTAGATGAACTTACTTCGGGAGTGAAATCTACCCCTTAGGAGTATAGATTGGATCTTAATCAAATTGGTTTATTTAAAAGCATGCACTATAGAGATATATGGGTTTTTACATGATCAATTTGGGGCAATGACCATCGAGAGAGGCTTTGCTAATTTTGAATCTGCTCGGCAAATAATGCCAAGACAGGTTGTTATTAAAGGCTGGCACGGCATGAATAGCGTGAAACCCAGACACTCCCTGCCAACGTTCATCATTCATTAAAACACCTTCCTTTCCAACGTCTCTACTTAACTTTCATTCCTTTACTTTTTAATTATTTTCCAAAACCAATTTCAAATCAACCTTTTTCTTAAGGCAAGTAACAATCAAAGCAATTGAATTCCAAGTCAATCTCTGTGGGATTGATACTCAGTTTTCCAGCTATATTACTTGCAGACCGTGTATACTTGCACGCAAAAGACTCATCATGGCACTATTTTATATTTTCCAACACATATCTTTTGCCCATTTTGCCAGCATTCACTTAGAGAGTCTACAAGTTTTTGGCACCGTTGCCGGGGATTGCAACGAAATTAATTATTTTTAAATTCTTGCTTGTCTTTCTTTTACTTTTATTTTATTTTTGTTTTTACCTTTTATTTTTGTCGGTGTATGACCAGAAGCCATCCTGTGGTGGACGAGTAGCATACGATCCGAAAATTGAGAAAACCTTGCGGAGGTTAAAAATAAGATTTCGAGAGATGCAAAACCAAGGTAATGGAGGGAATGGTGTGGTGAACAATGGAGGAAATCCACTCAATAATGAGATACCATCACCACCTATTGTCCCAGTTGTTAATGAGAGACCTATTAGAGAACATTCGGAACCAACCATTTACAATTTGATGCAATGACTTGTTGGCACAGAAGTAAACGTTGTCAATTTTGAACTTAAGCCGGTAATGATTCAAACTCCTTTGAATGTAGGTTAGTTTGATGTAGGTTAGTTTGATGTAGCACTCACTGGAGATCCGAGGCAACATCTGAAACAGTTCATGAAGATTTGCCAGCTATTCCAACAAAATAGAGTACCCGAAGATACCGTGAAGCTGAAGTTATTTACTTTCTCTATGAGAGACAGAGCAGAGGCTTGGCTTAATTCCTTGCCACCTGGCTCAGTTACTTCATGGGCAGACTTATGCCAAAAGTTCTTGACAAGGTTCCAGCCGCCAACACTCTGCAGGGTGAGATCATTACATTCAGGCAGGCTGAGGATGAGACCTTATATGATGCCTGGGAACGATTTAAAGACTTACTGAGAAGGTGTCCTATGTATAAATTCCCGAATAGGACCCAGATCCAATCCTTTTACAATGGACTGAACGCACAAACAAGGATTGTTGTTGATGCTTCAGCAGCCGGTTCATTGCTTGACAAAACATATACTGAGGCTGTTGACATTTTAGAGAGGATTGTAATCAATGATTTTGAATATCCTGTTGCGAGACTTGGGACCGGAACTAAAACCAATAGGAAATTTTAGGTTGACGAACTAACGTCCATTCATGCTGAGATTTCCAACGTTACTAGCATGGTAAGAACGTTGCAAAAGAAGGAGTCCCAGAAAGTCAAAGCATTAGATCATTTCTGTACAATTTGTGTAAAAAATCATCATGTGGATGAATACCATGCCAACCCTGAATCGGCAAATTTTGTTGGCAATTTTAATCGTTACTACAATACTAACTCAAATACTTATAATGCAGGTTGGAGACAACACCCTAACTTAGCATGGGGAAATTAGGGAGGTAACCAGTACAATGCCCAGTGCCAGAATACCCAGAGGCAGAATAACAATGCCATGCCAGCATTCTATCAGAATGACATGCCACAGAAAGCCCAGAACAATTTTCAGCAAGGGCAGAGACTCAACCAAGGAGGCACACCCACAGAGTATATAGAGAGGAATGATGCCACAGTTCGGAGTTTGGCTGCATCAATGAGAAATTTGGAAGTTCAGCTAGGGCAGATTGCCAATGCACTCAGCAATCGACCCCAAGGAACATTGCCAAGTGACACAGAAGATGCTCGGCGCAAAGAAAATAAGCAATGTAAAGCCATAACTCTTCGGAGCGGTAAGTAGTGTGAGGTGGAGAAGGTTGCCAAGCAACCAGTTAATTTCCAAATCAAGAAGCCTGTGGATAATCCCAGGGAAGCAGAAAAAGAGGGAGAAAAAATAGATAATGCCAGAACGGATGCCAGACAGTACATTGATGCCAGCACTGAGGCCAAACAGACTAATGCCAGCACTGCGTTGACAAAGCTAGCAAAGCAGGCATGTATTTATCTTCCACCACCATTTCCAGTAAGGCTTCAAAAGCATAAGCAAGATCAACAGTTCAAGCGCTTCTTGGAGGTTCTTAAGCAATTGCAAATCAACATTCCATTAGTAGAAGCCCTTGAACAAATACCCAACTATGTCAAATTTATGAAGGACATTCTGTCCAAAAAGAGAAAGTTAGGAGACTTTGAAACAGTTGCTCTAACTGAAGGATACAATGCCATGATCCTAAACTGATTGGCACCAAAGCTGAAAGATCCGGGAAGTTTCACTATTCCCTGCACCATTGGCAACAAATTCATGGGCAATGCACTGTGTGACCTAAGAGCTAGCATCAACTTGATGCCAATGTCAGTTTTTCAGAAGCTTGGCATAGAAGTAAGACCTACCACGGTGACACTTCAGCTGGCAAACCGATCATATGCACATCCCAAGGGTAAGATTGATGATGTGTTGGTAAAGGTGAACAAATTTATTTTTCCAGTTGATTTTATCATTTTGGATTATGAGTCTGATATTAATGTCCCGATTATTTTGGGGACACCTTTTCTTGCCACGGGTAGAGCTTTGATTGATGTTCATAAAGGGGAATTAACAATGCGCATGAATGACCATCATGTTACATTTATTGTGTTTCATGCTTTGAAATGTGCAGATGAACCTGATGAGTGCCAAGCAGAGGAGATGATGGAGTCCATTTACATTTTGGACACGACACAGTTATGTTAGGATACAGAATTTGATGCCAACAATTTAGATGGCATAACTGATCTATTTGAGGAACCAGAAGAACCAGTCTTGAAGGCTAAAGAGGCAAGTTATTTTGAGCCACTACAGTTAGCCGACAGAGAAATCAAGGCACCTAAACCATCAATTGAGGAGCCACTACAGTTAAACCTTAAAGTATGCTTACTTAGGTGAACACTCAACTCTGTCCGTGATCATTTCCACTGGTCTCACTAATGATCAGGAGGCAAGATTGTTGGCAATATTACGCAATTATAAGCAAGCATTAGGGTGGACCTTGGCAGATATCAGAGGTATTAGCCCAACTATTTGAATGCACAAGATTATCTTGGAGGAGTACCATGGCAAGACCATTGAAGGCCAAAGAAGGCTAAACCCAAGCATGAAAGAGGTAGTGAAAAAAGATATCATAAAATGGCTTTATGCCGAGATTATTTATCCCATCCAGAACAATCACAGGATGGAGAGTGTGCATGGACTATAGGAGGCTGAACAATGCCACGAGGAAGGACCACTTCCCGTTGCCATTCATTGATCAGATGCTAGACAGGTTGGCAGGTAAAGCTTTCTATTATTTTTTGGATGGTTATTCAGGTTATAATCAGATTGCCATCGCCCCTGATGATCAAGAGAAGACCACGTTCACGTGCCCTTATGGGACGTTTGCGTTTAGAAGGATGCCATTCAGCCTATGTAATGCACCAGCAACGTTTCAACGTTGTATGATGTCTATTTTTTCTAATATGATCGAGCACAACATGGAAGTGTTCATGGATGATTTCTCAGTATTTGTCAAAACATTTAAGGAATGCCTTCTGAGTTTGGAGCAAGTCTTGAAAAGATGCATAGAGACAAACCTAGTGTTGAATTGGAAAAAATGCCACTTCATGGTGAAAGATGGCATCGTTCTCGAGCACAAGGTAACTGAGAGAGGGTTAGAAATGGATCAAGCAAAAGTTGAGGTAATTAAATAGCTACTGCCTCCAACAAGTGTTAAAGGTATAAGGAGTTTTTTAGGGTAAACCAGTTTTTATTGGCGCTTTATTAAAGATTTTTCAAAAATTGCCAAACATTTATTCTTATTGTTAGAACATAATGCCACTTTTGCATTTGAAGATTCTTGTTTGAGAGCATTTTAGGAGCTTAAAGAGAAGTTGATCAATGCCCATATAGTTGTGGCACCGGACTGGAGTGAGCCCTTCGAGCTCATGTGCGATGCAGTGACTATGCCGTTGGAGCAGTATTGGGACAAAGGCATGGCAAGGCTTTTCATGCCATCTACTATGCCAACCGAACCTTGAACGAAGCACAATTGAATTACTCTACGACGAGAAATGATTCCTTGTGGTTGTATTTGTTTTTGACAAATTTAGATCTTATTTAATTGGTAACAAAGTTGTGGTTTTTACAGATCATTCGACATTGAAGTATCTCTTGGCAAAGAAGGATGCCAAGCCCAGACTAATCCGATGGATGCTCTTACTTCAAGAATTCGACCTTGAGATCCGAGACAATAATGGGCAGTGAAAACCTAGTAGCTAACTATCTCTCACGTTTAGAGCATCATCTTGAAGATGGTAAGACCAATTTTATAAGAGATGAATTTCCTGATGAGTATTTGCTTATAGTTAATGTCGTGCCATGGTATACTGACATTTTCAACTACTTGGTAAGTAACATTCTGCCACCAGACTTGGCATACAATGCCAAGAAGAGGTTCTTCCGGGAAGTTAGGCAATTCTACTGGGAAGAGCCAATATTGTTCAAACAGTGTGCTGACCAAGTGATCCGCCGATGTGTGCCTGAGGATAAACAACATAATATATTACATCCATGCCATGCCGCGCCATATGGAGGTCACTTTGTTAGGGTAAAGACTATTGCCAAGGTACTGCAGTCAGGATTCTTTTGGCCCACACTATATAAGGATGCCCACGAGTATGCCAAGGCATGCGATCGATGCCAACGGACAGGAAACATCTCTGGCAGACACCAACTACCGCTTCAAAACATTATGCCTGTAGATTTATTTGATGTATGAGGGTTAAACTTTATAAGTCATTTTCCACCCTCATTCAGTAATGTATATATTATTGTGGCTATTGATTATGTATCTAAATGGGTAGAGGCTATGGTCCTGCCAACGAACGATGCCAAGGCTGTTGCCAAGTTCTTGCATAAACACATTTTTACTATATTTGGCACCCCTAGGGTGATTATTCATGATAAGGGCACCCATTTTAAGTGCAATCTAATCTCTAAAGCTTTGTGCAGGTATGGTATACAACAGAGAATTGACACAACATATCATCCACAAACAAACGGGCAAGCTGAGATTTCAAATAAGGAGATCAAAAACATCTTAGAGAAGACTGTTAATCCATCAAGGAAGGACTGGTCCTTGAGACTAGATGAGTCCTTGTGGGCTTACATGACTGCATTTAAAACTTCTTTGGGTATGTTACCATTTCGACTTGTTTCCGAGAAACCATGCCATCTGCCAGTGGAGCTTGAGCATAAAGCCTACTGGGTCATCAGAACACTTGGCATGGCATGGAGAACTGCTAGAGAAAAGAGGTTACTAGACCTAAATGAGTTGGAGGAATACAGAACACAAGCCTATGAGAACGCCATGATCTACAAGAAAAAAACAAAACGTTGGCATGTCAGTAGGATAATTCCAAGACATTTTGAGGTAGGCTAACGTGTTTTGTTATTCAACTCACGGCTTAAGTTGTTTCCAGGGAAACTCAGATCAAGATGGACGGGCCCTTATGAAGTTGTGAAGCCTTATTCTCATGGAGCTGTGGACATCAAGAATTTGAAGACGGGCGAAATCTTTAAGGTGAATGGCCAACATTTGAAGTACTACATGGAAGGTGATTAGAACAATGCCAAAGAGGTGATCCTCTTGGCAGAGGTAACATGAAAATACCGGTTTGAAGTTTTGTAAATATTAGGTTAGTGTTTTTCTTTGTTTTTAGATTTTTAGGTTTTTAATTGTTTTTCTTTCTTTTTATTTTTCAAATTTTATTCCTTTACTGTGTTGAAAGGTTTCCTTTAAGTTGTGCAGATTCATTATGCCAGGAAGTATTCCAGGAACACTGCCAGGGTTGCTGGCAGGGGATAACTCTTCCTAGAAAAATCTGCCAGACGCAGTGCTAGAGTAGCTTGGCATGCAGCAGTGCAAAAGATAGAAGGAAGAGGAAAAACCCTAGTTTTATCGGCCCAGTAAAATAAGAGAGAGTTGTTTTTATTTGACTTTAAACCCTAGCCGCCCAAAATCTCGGCTGAAATTTAAAATTTCAAATCAATTACCTTATCACTCAAATCCTTACCCTATCTTATCACCTTATCACTCCACCTCTTTTTAAATTAATTTTTTTTATTTCCCATCATTATCCCTAATTACTAATCCCATTAAAACACTCAACCAACCCAAAATCTTTCATTTTCTCACATTTATCGGTTAAAGAAACCAAACATCTCTCTCTCACTTTTTACTTTCTTTTCGATAAGAAGTGCAAAACCCAAATCGTCTTTTTTTATCTTTCAACATCATTTCAAGTTCCTTCAACGAGTTTCAATGGCTTCATCCTCTATCCCCTTCAAGCGGTTCTTCAACGAAGAGATCGAGAAAAAGTTCAAATCTAATTTTACCTCGAGGAATTTTTGTTATGAGAAGCACTTCAACCTCAACACAAAGACGAACAATGGCTTCCCTCCGGAAGTCATGTCTACGATTAACTTGCACAAATGGACTCAGTTTTGCCAGCAAAAAAATGAGGTTTATGCCACAATCGTCCAAGAATTCTATGTGCACCTTGTGACCAAGGAGTCGTCATTCTTGATGATTAGAGGTAAATGTGTTCGTTTCGATGAAGGGTATATCAATAATATGTTTGAGTTAGATGATGCATAGGATGAGTATTTTGAGTACGCTGAATCAATGAACGCTGCCAAGAGAAAGAGTTTGCTGGCAGATCTGTGCGAGCCTGGCACGACATGGACAATGTCATCCAAGAGGCACTTACGATGAAGAGGCTGACATTGAAGCCCCAATGGAGAGGATGAAATCACTCTCTCAAGGAAAATCTGATGCTCACATCCCATAACGAGACCGTGTCGGAAGAAATGATGATCATGTTGCACTCCATTGTTATGGGGCACAAAATCAATGTTGGCAAGCTCATTGTTGAGGAAACTTACAAGTGCGCAGCGAAAGGTATTGGCAGCTTGTTTTTCCCTTTGTTGATTTCTAATGTTTGTATCTACATGATGTACCAAGGCTTGATACGGATAAAGGGCAAATGATCAAGGGAACAATAATTACTGTTGCTATATGAAGGAATTTTATTGCTACTGAGCCCAAGGACAAGGGGAAGGGAAAGGCAAGGGTACCCACGCCAAAGCCCAAGGAGTCAATGGCCGCGCCAGAAACCATGCCAGAAACTGTGCCAGACAATTCAATGGCAATGCTGTCCCAAATTCACCAACGCCAGGAGATTATTCTCCAAAAGCTAGAAAAGGCTGAGGAGCTCAATGTCAAGATGCGACATTACATCCAGGCCAGGGATGTTGTGATCAGAGAGACTCTTACAAAATTATCAACTGATTTTGTGCCAAAGTTTCAGACTTCCCTGTCGAGCTCTCTGCCAGTGACAATACCATGCCAGCTAGTCCAGTTCATACCATGTCTGATGCTACAGTCCTGTTGTCTCCAGTTCAAGTCGAGTTTGCCAATTCTGATTCTTCATCTGAAACAAAGGAAACCAAAGCCAAGTCTGCCAAAGCCAAGTCGCCAGTGACACTTGCTATACATACGCCATCTGATGCCACCGATGCACCTGCTGCATCAGAGTCTGCCAAGGAAAATTAGAAAGTTGGAGCCTCCACTGTCGCTTCAAAACCGAGCCTGAAAAGAAAGAAGCATATGGCCCTTGATCGAGGGCCATTTGTGAGAAGAAAAACCCATGTCGTACGGCAAATAGTCTTTGAAGGAGAGTCTTCTTCTCCCTAAACTCCTTTACATTTCATTCTATTGCATTTACATGATCATGCATTTTTTATTTTTTCTGTTTTGTTTCATGCATTGGGGACAATGCACATCTTGGGTTTAGGGGTGTGTATTTTCTCACATTTGTGCCATGCCATACATTTCATGTCTAAATTCTGTTGCCATGCCATATAGGTCATTTAGATAGATGCATACCGAACCACTAAAATAGAAAAAAGAAAATTTTGCCTCGATTTAATTTTAAAAAATGTTAGCATTTGTTAGGCAAGTTTAATTTGATCTAGGTGTCTGTCCAATAAGGAAAATTTAATCTTTAGTTGTCATGTCATGCCAGCAGCATAGTATGCCAGGTTTGCTTGGCAATTGATCTCTAGTTTAGGGAATTGAACTTACACTTAACACATAGTATGCATCTAGTTCCTTAGCAAACTTAGACTTTTTGAAACTATGCTTAGATTTAGAAAAAAAATGATGCCAGGGTAAAAAGAAATAAATAAGGCAGCAATGTTCTGCCAAGGCAAGAAAAAAAATGAAATGAACTCTCATCTACATAGGGATAATAAGTTACTTGGGGCTTCGTGGTTTGCTCCCTCTTATCTCTCACGTTAAATAGTGTCACGAAGCAAGCTTAAGTTAATGCCAACAGAAACCCTTGGCAAAGAAAAGGAAAAAAAGAAGATAAAAATATGAGTTTAGGTAGTAAAATTGGCTAAGGGAGTGACAGGATACTTGATGCATATTGCCTACACATCATGCACTCTTCATAAACTTAGACTAGAGTTATATTGATGCACTTGAATTACTACCTGCTTGGCATTATTGGACTGAGATACCGAGGACAGAAATAGAGCCAAATTCTGCTTGCTAGCACGCATTGGCATTCAACCAAAATTTTGTCGAGGTAACTTTTTCACAATTTTTGTTTTTATTTTGTTTGCATTACTTGAAGACAAGCAATGAGTTAGGTTTGGGGGTGTGTTACCTCTCCAAAAGTACTGTTTTTAATGCCAATCTTATAATGCTTTTGCTTGCTTTTAGGTACATTTAGTTGCATTAGGATGTTAGAATCATGCATTTGCATAAGGAGATTAGAGTTTTGTCTATGCTAGTGTGAAGAGTTGTTTTGTTGGCAATTTTGCAGGTTTGGCATAGGACTTAGCCCTGAAAAGCAACACAGAAAGGAGTGCCAGAGAGAATGCCGAGTGTTGTTGGCATAGATGGACTAGACAATGCCAAGCACCGGTTGGCAGAGAAGTGAACTTGATGCCACGCCAAGAAGCTGTTGGACCCCGAAAAAATAGGAAATGACCAGGCTCTGAAAAGATAGCAATTGGATCAATCTCTGAAAAAATAACGAATAAGATGGTGCCAAGACTTGTTGGCAGATTCATGCTAAGCTTGGGCGCCAAGGCAACGTCGGTAGTATGACATCAGCCCTAGCCTGATCAGCTCTCATTCAAATTTGGATAAGATGATAATCCCTTATCCCTTGGGCAGTTGAAGTTCAAAATTTAAAGAACTAATCATATCCCTTCATGGCACGCCTATTTAAACACCAACCAAGCTAGCATTTAGAGGAGAAGAAGATCGGAAGAGGAAGGCTGCGTGATTTGACCAGTTAGACCGAGGGCGTGGAGCCATTGAAGGGCTTCATCGATAGACCCCTTTATTGCCCATTCTCTTTGTTTAGTTATTTTTATTTTTTAATGATGATGTATTTTGAAAATGTTTATGGTTTTTCAGTTAAATCCCTCACCATGAACTAATTCAATAGTTGGTGGGGGATTTTTGCGTTGAAACGCTATTTTCATGTTTAGTTTTTAATAATAAATATGCCTTGGCAATGTTTTATCTATTCGGCATACTCTAATGTTTTCTAAATACTATGCCAAGCGAGAGCTGGCACTGTTGGCCTATTGCGCCTCAATATCTTAACAGACTTGGGGTGGTAACAATTAAGTTGTTGAATACTGAGGAGAGAAGCTTCGAGAGAAGTCGTTCAAGTAGATAAACTTACTTCGGGAGTGAAATCTACCTCTTAGGAGTATAGATTGGATCTTAATCAAATTGGTTTATTTAAAAGCATGCACTATAGAGATATATGGGTTTTTACATGATCAATTTAGGGCAATGACCATCGAGAGAGACTTTGCTAATTTTGAATATGCTCTGCAAATAATGCCAAGACATGTTGTTATTAAAGGCTGGCACCGTATGAATAGCGTGAAACCCGGGCATTCTCTGTCAACGCTCATCATTCATTAAAACACCTTCCTTGCCAATGTCTCTACTTCACTTTCATTCATTTACTTTTTAATTATTTTCCAAAACTAATTTCAAATAAAATCAACCTTTTTCTTAAGGCAAGTAACAAATAAAGCAATTAAATTCCAAGTCAATCTCTGTGGGATCGATACTCAGCTTTCCAGTTGTATTACTTGCAGACCGTGTATACTTGCACGCAAAAGACTCATCATGGCACTATTTTATATTTTTTCAACACATATCTTTTTCCCATTTTGCCAGCATTCACTTAGAGAGTCTACAAGACACTAAATCAAGTAGCTATGGTATAACAAGAAACAACCTGCCAACATTCAATGAAAAATAAAGTGTTTTAGTGCTTAGTTTTGTCATATTTCTTTGTAGAACACACTTGTGAGCTCAATTGTCATATATGCTCAAGTGTTAGGTTTTGGATGAGAGCTTATTTATACAAACATATTTACCTTGTGAGGTTTTTCTTTGTTTTCTTATTTGTAGTCTCTTTGTAAAAGAGAGTTTCTAGACTTTGGGGTATAAGTCTAGGTTTGTGAAGGTTATCTCATTGATCTCGAAAAAAGAAAGACAAATTAGTGAATTTGTAGAAAATCCTTAGTTAGTATAGCTAGGGTAGTGGAGGTAGACTTGGTTTAGAAGTCGAACCACTATATACCTTTGTGTCAACTTTTTTATTACTTAGCCTTTCATCTACTAAAGCAAAAATCCAATTCACCCCCTCTTGGAATTCGGTTGATCGTTCGAGCCTTCTAACAATTAGTATCAGAGCTTCGTCTCTATATCGAATTAACATCCTAAAGTCAATCCTTGAAGTGCTCAACCATTATACATCAACCGGAGATCATGGCGCAATCCATCGACAAACCTCCTTACTTCAACGGTGCCAACTACTCATGTTGGAAGAATAGGATGATGTTTTTCATGAGAGCCAAAGATTATCGTCTTTGGGATATTGTTCTTAATGGCCCATTCGTTCTACAAAAAAGCAAGACGAAATGGAGTGTGGAAGATCACAATAAGATAGAGCTAAATGCTAAGGCCTTGCGCATTCTCTTTTTTGTACTTAGTCCAGAAAAATATGCTAAAGTCTCTTCTTGTGAAAGTGCCAAAGAAATTTAGGACAAACTTGAAGTCACTCATGAAGGAACCAATGAAGTAAAGGAGACCAAAATTGGTCTTCTCAACCTTGAGTACAAGAATTTCAATATGGACCCAAAAGAAGACATCAAAGCTATGTTTTATAGGTTTTCCACCATTGTGAATGAACTTAAAGGTTTTGAAGAAGTGATTTTGGAGGACAAGCTTGTGAGGAAGTTGATTTACTCGCTTCCCAATTCATAGGATTCTAAGAAGACGACAATCACTGAAGCAAAGAATTTGAAGGAGCTCAAGTTTGATGAGCTTATGGGATCTTTGCTCACCCATGAGATGATGATGTCCAAGGGAAGAAGAAAGTATAGCAAGGCATTGAAGACTTGAATGATGTTGCTCTTAAATCCTCCTCGAGAATTCAAGAAGAATCTAGTGAAGAAGAGAGTGAAGATAAAGAAGAAGAGATGGTCAAGCTCTTTAAGAAATTTACCCGATTCATGAAGAAAGAAAGTGAAGAATCAAGACGAGAATCGAGGATAAAGATGAGGGATCTTATCATATACCTCGAATGTAAGAAGCTGGGGCATACCAAGTACGATTACCCTCGATTTAACAAGAAAGGATCAAGCCATAAGAAAAAGGCATCTGTGGCTACATAGAGTTATAAAAAGGACTCCACCGATAATGAGGTATCCCACCTATGTCTCATGGCCATACAAGATAAAGAGGTAACTTCTAACTCATCAAATTTAATTTCTTATACTTTCGATGAGTTACAAGATGCCTACGATGAGTTAGTTTCAGAGTTTAAAGCTTCATTTTTGAAAAACAAGAAATTGGTTTCAAAATTAAAAATTGAAATGATTTGCTTTCCAAAACTAATTTAAAACTTGAAACCGAACTTGATCAAATGCAAGTTATTTTTAAAGATTTTGAAGAGAAAATTTCAAACTTGCAAAATTTGCTTTCTAAAGTTCAAAAAGATCATAAAAAAGAAATAGATGATCTTAAGAAAGAAAAATGTTTGATTTACAAGAATTTTGAAAAGAAAAATGAAATTTTTTTAGATCAAACTTTTATCAAAGATAATCTAGTTCCCCTAGATTTATTAATGGAAAATGTGTTAAAAATATTTGGGTCCCGAAAGGACTCATTGTTTCAAAGAAAAGGAAGACATTAAAAAATGGATTCCTAAGGGGACTAAAGTTTTTGGGACTAACGCTATTGGATCCAAACCAATTTGGATACCAAAAATTACTTGATTGTCTTTTGTAGGTGTGCTTTAGCAATGCTAATCAAAGTTGAAATTTTGGAAGCCTTGACTCCTAGGTGCAAATGCATAAATCTACTAACTAAATGCCAAAGTCAAGCAATATCATGGCAATATATATGTGAAAAAGTAGTACTTGAGGAGTTAACAAAATTCTTTCAATCCGAGTTCAGATTCACTGTAAAGAATGCAATCGTTTCAAAAATAATTTGGGCAAAGCAATACATTCAAAAAAATCCCAACAACAATATCCAATCAATTTCATCCAAGTTTAATTATAGGTAATTATACAATTTAATATATATGCGTATGTTTGTTTGATATATATGTATATATGCGCGTGTATATTTTTTTAACCATATATATATATATATATATGAACAATTTCTACCTCGGGAATGAGGAATAGGAAATTTTGCTCGTAATGAGTCTTGAACCCACAACCTAAGAGGAGGAGAGTGTATCAACTGAGAGCTTTAACCATATGCTCTAGAGATTGTTGATATTTATTGAAAAGTAAGTTGATGTTAAGTTTAATGATAAGAAAAAGTTTGAGATCCACTAATTGTGACGGAGTGACTAATGGTATTTATATTGTTTCATCTTGTATGAGTTTGAATCTTGACATTTATTTTGGGAATTTAATTTCTCTCTATTTAATTAAAAAAGATGGTTTAACTACAAAATAAGTGCTCAAACTATGTTTTTTTGCAATGGGTGCCTAAAGTATTTTTTGGCTGAAATAAGTGCCTAAAGTTTCATTTTTGGTTGAAAATAGGTGCCTAAAGTTTCATTTTGGCTTGTTTTAAAGTCAATTGAGACACATATTTGGACACATATTTCAACAAAAAATGAAACTTGGCACATATTTCAATAAAAAAATACTTTAGACACCTATTTCAGCCAAAAATAAAATTTTAGACACCTATTTCAGCAAAAAATACTTTAGGCACCTATTGCAAAAAAAAAAAAACACAATTCAGACACTTATTATATAGTTAAGCCAAAAGAGATTTGAGATTTAGATTTTAATTTCTCTCTAACCTACGTTGGCTTTTTTTATTTAATTAAAATATTTATAATTAATTAAGTTAAGTTCAATTAAGATTTTAAATATATTTAAACATGATCGTTTCAAAAATTAGAAACACTTAAATGTACTTGAATCTATGATTTTTATCTTTTAAATTACTCAAATGTAATTGGCGACGGAGCATCAGGTGACCTTAAGAGAACATAAACCACCTTAACCTTTATGATTTAATTACATTTTAGGTTATTGAAAATTTTAAAATTATTAAAATTAAGTAGCAATATCTTTTAAAATTGTCTAGTTCAATTATTTTTAAGAGGCTACCAGTTTTAAAATGAATAAAAATTAAGCTTAACTTAATTACCTTTTAAAATATTAAATTAATAAAAGATTACTTGATTTGTTCTTCCTTATCTTAGAACTTGTGAAAAAAAATAATGCTATTCGGATCCAATCCAGTGATGGTATATTCGTAAATTTGCCAAAAGCTTATCCCCAAAATTGGAAGCCACCCTCCCTCAACAACTCTCGACTGTCGAGTTCTCGACCAAAGCAAAGCACTTATTAAAATAATAATATTATAATATATATGAAGAGAGAGTGAGCTACAACTGCAGGTAAATCTTTATTCCCGATTAGGTTTCTTTCTTTCTCTTATCTTTTTGTGATTGGGGTTTCTCTCTCTGTACTCTCTTTATATCTATTTTAACTTCTCCCCCCCCCCCCCCTTTTCATTACAGATCTGTTTTCTCAATGGAGGTTTCGTTGTAGTAATCAAGCAAAGATTATATCTTTGGGGTGGAGAAAAAAGGTTTGGAGGGGTTTAGTTTGGGTCTTCTTTTTTTTAATTTAAAGAAATGGCGAGCTTGAACCCTTTTGATTTGCTGGGTGATGATGATACCGAGGAACTATCATTGCTGGTCGCTGCTCAGCAAAAGGCCGCCGCCCCCGCCCCAAAGAAGGGGGTGGATCAGTCTAAGGCTAAGCCACAGCCTGCAGCTCAGGGTAAACAAGCTAAGCTTCCCTCCAAACCTCTTCCTCCCGCTCAGGCCGGTAAGTTTTCCCTAATAAGAAAGTTACTCTTTTTTTTCATCGATTTTGCTGAAATTATTATTTTATTACATGTTGATTGAATGTGTTAAGTTTAAGTTACCTCGTTTTAATGGTCCGAGTTTTGAGTTTGTTTATGTTAGTTATGTTTGGGTTTTATTTCTGGTAAATAGAATGTTGGAGTTTGAATGTCTGATTTGTTGCTGTTACTATCCAATGATGTTCTGTCAATAGGGCTCTGTTTTTGGTTTCTTGAGCTGTGTTCAAATAGGTGCTGTTGGATTTGTGAGGCTTCACACTGATGTATGTGCGTTTTGGTCTTTTTTGAAGTGAGGGAAGCGAAGACTGAAAGTGCACGAGGCAGAGGCCGTGGCGGGCGCGGATATGGGCGTGGACGTGGTGATAGTGGTGGATACAGACGTGATTTTTCCAATGACGACAACTCTTTTGGCAATGTTGGTGCCGCTCAAGGGGCACTTGAAGATGGAGAGAGTGGGAGGCCCTCTGTAAGGCATGGTGGCTATGGTGGTCCTCGACCTTACCGTGGTGGCCACTCTGGTGGTTTCAATAATGGGGACGTTGGAGATGGTGAGCGACCTCGCAGGTTGTATGAGCGTCGTAGTGGGACTGGACGCGGGTAAAAAGAAAAATATGAGATTTTGCTTGAGTTTAGTTTGATTTTTTTAATTCTTGAAACTGATGCATTTCGTTTCTTGTTCCTTCCTGCAGAAATGAGCTGAAACGCGAAGGCTCCGGTCGTGGAAATTGGGGAAGTCAAACCGATGAACTTGCTCAGTGAGTGAGTTATCTTTAGTGGTGACTGAAATCAGATGAATTCAGCAGTTGCTTTTGTTCTTGTCATTATTAAAATGATGAAACTTTTGTTTCCTGACTTGTTTAGGGTGACTGAAGAAGTCAATGAAGGTGAGAAGAATTTAGGTGATGAAAAACTGGAAGGAGATGCTAACAAGGAAAGTCCTACCAATGATCCTGAAGAAAAAGAACCCGAGGATAAGGTAGATTCTCTTGACTGTTCATTATTTTTTGACGGTTATGAGTGTCTGCAACCTTTGCTAATTGTAAATCAGGCTACTAATAATGGTCATTACTTTGTACAACCGTCGATGTCATTATTTTTAATAGAAGATGACTCTCGAGGAGTACGAGAAGGTGCTGGAAGAGAAGAGAAAGGCTGTGCAGGCTCTCAAGACCGAGGGAAGAAAAGTGGATGCCAAGGAGTTTGAGTCTATGCAGCAGCTCTCAAACAAGAAGAGCAACGATGAGATCTTCATTAAATTGGTGAGATCCATTGGCTCACTTCTGGAACTCCAGTTAATGACTTTGTTTTATCAGTCGGCTAATATGTATCAAGTATTAACTATCTGTTCCCCCTCCTTGTAACTGTCTTGTACAGGGGTCGGATAAGGATAAGAGAAAAGAGGCTTATGAGAAGGACGAGAGAGCCAAAAAGGTATTTTTGCTTCTGTTTACCGACCTGAATGTCCGGCTTCCCTGGTTTGACGCATACATTCCAATTTCAGTTATCTATTTAATGTGTTTGTCACAAAACGTCCATGCATATGTGCTGCCGCTTTTTTGTTTTTAGCGTTTTGGTAATTCTGTCTCGAGATTTGCCTAACGTCTTTACGGCATATACTGGTTACCTATCCTGACATGTGGTGTTGGTGGCAGTCGGTCAGCATTAATGAATTTTTGAAGCCTGCTGAAGGGGGAAAGTACTACAATCCAAGTGGCCGTGGCCGTGGCCGTGGACGCGGTTCAAGAGGCGCTGGTGGAGGAAGTGCCGAGAATAAAAATGAGGCAACACCTTCCATTCAAGACCCTGGGCAGTTCCCAACTTTGGGGGGCAAGTGAGATTTCTCTAAAACTCCACATACGACCTCCATGTTTGACTTTTTTAAATTTCCGGCAGGGAAATGTGCTTCTAATAATCTGGTTTCCTGTTGCCAAAGGATCTCTGAATTTTATGTTTAAAGAATGTATATATTGTTTTGTTTTAATGCCCCCATTGTGACAGTGAGATCTTTTCTGTGCCATAAAAAAGAATGGGAGCTATGTGAAACATGACTAGAAATTAGTATTTGTTTTTGGAACTATCTGCTACAACCTAGATTGAATCAAAGATGTTTAGGGGAAGCAATTCATGTGATTAATAAATCCTCTACATTAATACCTTGTGGAATATGTTACTCCATCAATGCAATTAGGGCATCTCCCCCAAAATAGCACCTTTTTAAACTTTATTTCTCATTCTAACACTCATACAAAATTATTTCGCTTCATAGCACACCTTTACAGTGAACTTGCATTGCAGACATGCATGATGAGTTTCATTATTTCTTTTAATCTTTTAAAGGAACTTGTCACACTTGCATGGTGAGTTCTAGTTTTGGTAATTTTTTAATGTTTTATTTTGTTTTCTTTAATGCTCAAAATCTCTATTACAACTCACCAAGCAAGACGTGCTACCGGGGGAAATAATTTTGAATAGGTGTCAAATTGAGAAATAAAGCTTAAAAAGTGCTATTTTGGTGAAAATCCCTCAAATTGGTTGGATTTTAATACGAAGAATATTGCTTTATATATCATTCCCTCTAAAGTTGCTGCAATCATTTGATGGAGATCGATTCACTCATGCATTAAATATAATACCATTTTGCCATCTTTTATGGAATTTGTGGTTATTCTCTCAAAACTTGAATCTGAATTTTTCTCGTTTCTAATAATGTATATTATTCATATAAAATATACAATAAATGTATGAACTAAGAAAAATTAATTTTTAAAATATTTATTTAATCAAATATACAGTTGGTTTAATAATGATTAAATAAAATTTATTAATTGGCTGAGTGGACATAGATTTTTATGCTATTTCATTTTATATAAATTTAAATTTTGACATTTACTTTGAAAATGTAATATTTATACTTAATAAAAAATAATGATTAAATAAAAACTAATAGTTTAATTGGTTGGACAAATTATTCGATTCTTACAACATTAATTTTTGTACTTTTTTTCTCTTCTTCGGCTTTTTCAGGGGAATAATACATTCCAAATAATATTTGGAGATGTAAGGCACGTTAATCGATAATTTGAGAATTACGATAAAAGTTACAGTAATTTGGGGACGTCACTTGCAGGTGGTGTCTTTTTTAATTTTTTATTATTTAAAATTTAAATTTCCACCAAGACGTCATCTGCAGATGGCGTCTTCATTAAAGAGTGGCTATTAAACCAGTAATCAAGCCAATTACTGCAGCATTGACTTGGACAGCGGTAAAGGTGCGGTAGTTACGCCTATTCATTAAAGAGTGAGGATGTCACCTGGAGGTGGCGTTTTCACCCGAAATCTACCTATATATTGGAACGGTAGAACGAGTTGTGGAGATAAAAAAAATAGTGAGGGTGAGGTTTTTTGTGTGTAGAGAGCTTAGGGAAAGAGTTTTTTAGTGATTAAATTGGGTATGTAATTTTTTAGTTAATTTATAAATTATTTGATTAGCTATGAATAATATATTTATTAATCTTATTAACTTTTTATTGCAAGAGGTGAAGAGGTTTCAAGGGAAGCATTTGGAGCATATTTTCGTTGATTAGGTACTTATTTTTTAATTTATATAATTTAAATGTAGATATATTGTTGTAGATATGTACAAAGATTTTATTTTAGGGTAATAATAACAATTATAGCATTATAGGGTTTTAGGATAATAATAATAATAAGGATTGAGTGTTGTTTAGGAATTTTTATTAATGTAGCTATGTAGAGTTTATTATAAAATTATTAATAATGTATGCATTAGAATTTTTTGAGGATAATAATAATTTTGATTGTAGGAATTTTTATTAATTCTATATAGAGTAAAATGTTATTTGTATTATTATTATTATTAAGTATAGTAATTTGGTATATTAAATTTTTATTGTTTTATAAATTATTTGATTTGTATATATTCTATTATTATAATTTGAATTATTTTAATTTTTAGAATTTAAAAATAATTAATAAGCTAGAATGTCGTTAACTGTTTAGATAATTATATTTGAGAACAAAAATTAGTCATTTATAGGTATACTCAAGAAAAAATAATATAATTAAGGGAACCATATTCAAATAATTCTAGGTATATTCGAGAACAAAAATTAGTATAATTAAGGGAAATATATTCAAATAATTCTAGGTATATTCGAGAACAAAAATTAATATAATTAAGGGAACCATATTCGAATAATTCTAGGTATATTCGAGAACAAAAATTATATAATTAAGGGAACCATATTCGAATAAAATTTCAAATATAATGGTTTCTAATAAATGAAGTCATATATTGGTATATTCGAATAAAATTATAAATATTAATAATCAAAGTAGTTGGTGTGCAGATAAATTTAAGATATGATGTCTGATCAGTTGTTGCAGTTGGACCATATGCACATTTCATCTTATATCGGCGTAAGTAATTTGTAACATTTATTTATCTTCGAGTAAGTAATGTATGTTAGTTGTACAATGTTATTAAATAAATTTAATTTATTTAATGCAGGACGATCAGCATTGCTTTCGTCGTCGAGGTACGATGACGGAAGAACCATCTGCTCGCATTGTTCGTTACTTACAGCAGGCATGATTTTATAATGCGACATTTGTGCGTGGCTATAAGGTGGTCCTTGGGTTGATAACTGCGTTGATTGAACGCTGGAGACCAGAGACCCACACGTTTCATTTTTTAGTCGGGGAGTGCACGATAACGCTGCAAGATGTAGCTTTACAGCTCGGTGTCCCCATAAATGGGAATGCGGTCGTGGGGCAGAATAACTACAATGTCTATGCGATGTGCAACTAGTTCCTCGGGAAAATTCATTCAGAAATCGACACGAAAGGGTTACGTGTGAAGCTAACCTGGTTGAAGAATGCATTCAGGGTAACCGAGGACTCAACCCGTGAAGAAGTTAAATGTGCAGCACATGCTTATATCCTGCAGCTCATTGTTGGGGTATTGATGCTGGATAAATTCGGTAATCTTGCGCACATGCAGTATCTGCCACTGTTGGAAAGTTTTACCGAAGCTCATTCGTATAGTTGGGGCTTTACGATATTAGCGGTCTTATACCATGAAATGTGCAAGGTTGTTATTGTTAGAAATGGCAATAAGATATCCGATATTGGTGGATGTCTTATCTTACTACAGTATTGGGCATGGTATCGACTGCCATATTTGACACTTATTGTCAATAACCTAGTTGAATTTCAACTTGCTGGAAGGTAATACTAAAATAAAAATTTATGATGTCTATATTTTTTATTAAAATTTATTTCGAATTACTAAATATCGTATTTTCGATTTCTATGCAGGTGGCGACATGATTTGAGAAAAGCTGAAGTGGTGCACAACAACGTTGTTGACGTGAAACTGAAGATCGAATGTGAAGGGAAAAATCAGGTATGAAAGTTGGTTTAAAGTACAGTCTTGCGTACCTCAATATTTGTAGATGTTAATATAAATTTTTTTGACAGTTCATTTAGATGTCGTACGAAGATGCGAAAGTACAGTCTTGCGTACCCCAATATGTGTGGGAGGATGCTACATTTTAGGGTGCAGATGTGTCGTTGATCCATTTTTCTGTGGTTGAGTTTCAGTGTGCTGATCGAGTGTTGCGACAGTTCTGGTATCATCAACCCATTCCTGGTCCTCCAATTGATCTCAAAGATATTCACACCGGAGACAAAAAAATTAGGTTTGATGATAATTGGAGGCGCAATCAAGAAATTTTCATTGCTCGTTGGAACAACCAGAACTTATATGTGCCATCTTCTGTGACTCCAATCCAGGAAGATGATTTTCGTGACGATTCAGACTACATAGAATGGTTTTATAACAACGGAAAACCATTCCTGACACTCATCGAAGTGAGTCAGAGATGGCATGTAACACCCTTTACGTATACTCGTAGTACAAATACACATTAAGGATGTCATAATATTATTTAAAAGAATTCTGGACTTGTAATTTTTTTTATAAAATAAACCTTTAAAACAACCAACTAATAAATTGATACATGCCCACTAGAGAATATCATGAATTAGAATGTCTTACTGATGTTTGGCAGATTGCAGCTTGATCAACATGCTTAACTTATCTTCCAGTAAGTTTCCAATAACCTACGTGTTAAACAGCACACGCTAAGTAACGACTTAATAAGGCAACTATACTTTAAAATAAATCATTTCAATGTATAAAATCATATAAAACAGACTTGTCGAAGTCATTCATCTGTCATATACCAGTGCAATATATTTCCTACTTAATAGCAAGTGAGTCCCAATTGCACTTATATCATAACATCAAACCTCTATTTTATAAATCAAGTATAATTAAGCTTTCATTCGCAGCGCACTAATGTTGGATCATTCGAAGTGAGTGTGTTTCAACAACCACTTTCATACTTGCCTAGTCTGCCATTTTCCACTCCGTTATTTGCTGAAGATATGTACGCGACACCACCTTCTATGCGGATGTTGGATGGCCAACCAGGCGAGGATGAGCAGAATCAGGATGACCAGCAATCGCCATAAAGGATGGCTCAACCCCCACAACGGTATGATCAGCCATTTTCCCTGCACAGACAAGAGCTGCCGAGGAGGAGAAGAAAATAGGTTGTTGCTTTTTTTATTTTGGGATTTTTTAATAATGTCAATATAACCTTTTGTTTTGAACGATTTGAGATGTTAATTTTTGTGAATTTTTATTTATTTCATAGAATGTTAGTTTAAATTTTTATAATTAGAATTTATATTGTTTTATTGTTTTGTTATTATGGGACAAACGCACTTAATTTCAAAATGTTTCGTTACTTCATTAATTAAAGTTTACAAAAGTAATCAAAATAGTGCATACATAATGAATCCGAAACAAATTACTGTGACGGCCCGACACGATAGTTGGCACGATTCAGACATTTATCTCTCGTATGACCTGCCCCCGGCAAAGTCCACAATGCTAACTTGAACTCCCTCTCGATCATCCGGATCATCCATACTAGTATGAATGCGGGAGGAAATCGGTCGACCCTTTAGCTTTCTTCGAAGACTGGGATTTGGTAACCATTCTTCATATATTGGATCTGTTGGCCAATATTCCTGAATTATAATCGTCCTAAACATAGGCATGTAGATATTTGACATAGTTTACAGCATAAAACAATCATCCGCCAATGTATATGGGTCTATACGTACATGTATGCATGTGGCGATTGCGTGAGAGCACGAGTGTCTATATGCCTGAAAATAGCCGCAGTCACAGCAACTCACATTTAGGTTTACTCGAAACAATTTGTGCTCATTCGGGCGAACCTTGGCTTGGACATTAAATTCAGCATTGTTGGGGTCAAAGGAATCCACCCTCATGTCGCTTGCTTCCTCTTGAAGTTTTTCCATACTCTTTTGGAGAGTTTCATACCACTGTTGTCCCCTATTTATTTGAGAGTTGACCTCATTCCCTTTCGCACCATATTTTGCCCAGTCTGAAGTATGTTTCTCAAATAATACTGGCAATTGGGAGATGTCGTGTCCCTTTCAACACAGAGTTAATAGCCTCGGCAAGGCTAGTGGTCATATGACCGTAACGTCGACCTTCATCATAGGCATGTGACCATCGCTCCCTTAGAATGTCAGCGACAAAATTATGTACATGTTGTCTGTGCCTTATAAAACGACTAAACTTCGTATCGAACCTTGGACGAACAGGTTCATACCCTACTCGTAAAACGTTAGTTAGTAAACGCAAGACAAAATATCATACATAAATAAATCAATAATTTAGACAATAACAAATTACACCTTACATGCGCTTAAAATTTCTTACCGAATCTGATTACTCTGGAACTGAGTTTTTGCATTTGCAGCAATATGCCGTACACAATAGGCTGGATAAGCATGTGGAGGTCTCCATAAACTTCTGCGCTGATCGATTATTGATAACAATGCAGACCCTCTATCAGAAATCACACAAATCTCATCCTCTTTGATTACATGTCGGCGTAAATGCTTCAAAAAGAATTCACATCCCTCGACATTTTCATTCTCAACAATGGCAAAGGCTATTGGAAATATATTCCCGTCTCCATCTTGCGCCGCAACAATAAGTAATATTTGGCTATATTTCCCGTACAACCATGTTCTATCTATTTGAATCGTACTTTTGCAGAATGCAAATCCTTCAATGCACAGCTGGAATGCCCAGAATAACTTACTGAATATTCTTTTTTTGAGAATTACTTCGCCTTGTAGTGTTACCGTCGGCAATATTTCATACTCCACAGCAGTTCTTGGGATAAATATTTGTATTGCTCGTAATAGAGCCGGTAGCTCATTATATAATTTATCCCAATCGCCGTAAACAAGAGCCATCGTCTTTTGCTTCGCCATCACGCCTTATACTAAGATGGGATGTATCCAAGCTGTGCACGGATCGATGCTACCAACACTACAATGGCGATCCTCAGATTCTTCTCAACCAACAACTTTGTGCAAGCGCATATCAGATCGGAGTCAAGATTTATGTGATCTTATGAGATTGAAGTCGTGGTACAAGAGTATTGATCATTGAACTTTCTCACCTCCCACATCTTCTTCCGTTTCATATACGAAACTCTTATCCTCCAGTTACATTTTCTCTTATAATTCAAGCACCTTACACAATATGTTAAACTATCAGATTCAGCAACACAAGATTGCATATGGCGTTTGACGCATTACTCTTTAATTGCTAACTGAGCATCTTTCTTTGTATCGAATTGAGCCCCGAGTTCTAACACTCTGACGGTTAAAGCTGAAGAATGAGAAAATACACGTGCCTCATATTATGGATCCCGCATTGCAGCATAGTCCACCTCATACATGTGGAATGAAGGCACATAAACTGAAAGATTGGGTTTCGATTGCTGCGGCTCCGGTTGAACATAACCTCAAATCAGCGACTCGTCAGCTAATCTATATCTAGTAGATGCTGCTGCCCAAACATCTTCTTCAACGTCAATATCATGTCCCTGAGCAGTAGCGGTCCTAAGAACATCAACATCATCAGCATCAGGCAACTCGACATCATCATCTTCTGCCATTGGTATAACATTTTCATTGTCCTCGCTGAAATCATCAACTATTTCGCCTCAACGACCAAAAATGTTTTCGATGCCACAATCCATCGTAATATCAATTTTTCCCGAAATGTCAACATATTAGAAATACATTTTAAAAAATACGTTGTATCATAATGCAAAAATTAACTTAAATTCACTTACCCGATTTTAAAATATTCGATCACACCCAACGAGTCTCTTAATTTTTCCAAAATTCTCCCCGAAACTCTCTCACAAACAAACAAACCTTAAATTTTAAAACAGAAAGAAAACAAAATATAATTGTCCCGCGCGGGCAGTTTGTATATATATCAAGGGTCAAGACGCCACCTGTAGGTAGCGTCCAATACTTGTGTCGCCACCTGCAGATGGCGTCCCTAAGGGAATCTTGCAGACCTGAACGCCATCTGAACTCCAAAAGGCTGACATGTTGACTGCAGCCGGCTGACCTCGCTGGATTCGTGACTCAAACATTGAAATTTTACTTAAAATGTTTCGTGGAAATTTAATTTTTAAATAATTAAAAAAGACGCCACATGTAGATGACGTCATCAAGTTACTGCAGTTTTTGCCATAGTTTCCAAATTATCAATCAGCGTGCCTTACATCCCCAAATTATATTTGGGGATGTATTATTCCCCCAAAAAAATCCTTTTTCTAAATAAAATTGAAGAGAGAACTAGTTCTTTACTTCTAAAATTTACGATAAATTACACTAGTGACCACCTAATTATACAAAAAGATAATTTTGGTCATTGAAATTTTTACAAACGGGTCACCGAAGTTAGTATCATAGTGTGAACATTGGGTTCTTTATAAGTGGATCTATAAGGGAAATAGAAATACCAAAGGAAGGTCGAAACCTATAAGATTGAACGTTATTTATTTGGGAGAATACAAAAGTTGTCAAAATGATCTCGTGCACTGAGATCCTTTAATTAATCAAGTGGTTAACTGGATGCTCATCAATTGCCACATCGTGTGAGTTCAAATCTCAATATTTGCATTGAAAATTTAAAATATCGTTCTATTGTGACAAAAAATAATCTCGTGCACTACACAAAAAGAAAACTAGTTGGAATGTTTGTTAACCGTTGATATTGTTATATTTTGATTTATCTATTTTTATAATGTTAATAAGTTCAAAAGAAAATTCGATATGAAAAATAAGTATATCAAATTATGTCAAATTTCTTAAAAAATCAAATTGTGTTAAATTAGAACTTAATTTCAATTTTTAGAATAATAGAGGGACTAAAATCATAATTAGACCACTGATGAAGAGACTCGCAAGCCCAAGGCCCAAAATTGAAGCTTGATCAGATCCATTATTCCAAACCGAACCAACAATTGCCGTTTACTTCAATTCTAAACAAAGACTTGAGACTCTCTTGCGTGGCCGTGTCATTTCATCTCAGCCTCTTCCCTTTTTTCTTCATCTTTCCTCAGGCGGAACTTTCCGGCGAATCAGTGTGAGATCCCGGTGATCTGTCGCCGGAAAGTTTCATTTGGTTTTCAATCCCCCAATCCTTTGATCTTTCTACTATCTTCATCCTACACTGAATCCCGAATAGTGACTTTTCTCTTTTATTTCGTATAGTATTTTTTTTTTACTTTTATCGATATGTTGTTCTAATAATCCTATATTTTGATTTATTGTTCCTCTTTTTTTTCTTTCTGATTTTGTGACTGTATTTCGAAAATTTCATAGAATTTTAATTGAACCAATAATTGTCGGTGTTAAAAAGTCACGGGATTTTGATTTAGATCTGTTGATGGAATTGAAATGTTTTGTTTTCCTCTCTGGAATTCATCCGTGGAATTTAGTGGAAAAGGGTACGGACTTTGGTGTGTTCTTCAATAATTCAATTATTCACGACTTTTATGTTATTTACGTGTTGTAAAAACTTCAATTAATTTTGGCTGGATATGGGTTCTTAACAGAATAAAATATATTCAGTAAGTTTTGATGTCTTCTAGTATTTCCCAAAAGAATCAGATATGTGATTTTTTAACATGTGTTGCCAAATCAATTATTTGTGATGAAGAAGCAAATCTAACTCAATTTTGAATGTAATGCATTTTAATTTGATGCACCAACCAAAATTAAGAATTCGGCTGAAAAAGCGGGTTAGAATTTTGAGTTGAGTAGGCCTCGATTATAGAAATCAACTTTATGTCTTGTATAATTGGAGATGTTATGTGCTTACATCATTCAGAAATATGTTAGTATTATCTGGTTGCACACTTTTGCAGTGACTATCTGTTCAAGCTACTGCTTATTGGAGATTCAGGTGTTGGAAAATCTTGCCTTCTTTTGAGATTTGCTGTAAGTTTCCCGACTTAAAACTAGCATAAAGTATATATCTTTGCTTCTTAGAGTTCTGTTGCACATTCTAGTTTATATGATTGCCTTTAATTGTTATATTCACGTTTAAAAAGTTGAATTGCATATGTGTAGAATTTAGTGAAAACAGAAGAAAGAGGATTATGTTATTCCACTTAGAACGGGTTACAACATAGAACTCTTTTATAGAGTCCTTAAGAATTTATCTCTAACTAGGAATCCTAATAATAAAAGACTTCTAATCCTACTAACAAATAACTCTCAGTCTTTTACATAATTTACAAGTCTTTTACATAATATACAAGCCGTATTATTTTACACTCCCCTTCAAGCTGGAGAATATACGTTGTATAGTCCCAAGTTGGTTAAGAACTCATCAAAAACTGATTTGGGTATGGCTTTTGTGAGTACATCAGCTAGCTGTCCTTCTGTAGGGATGTATGACAAAGAAGCTACCCATTGTTGATTTTTTCTGAAATAAAATGCTTGTCTATTTCAACATGTTTTGTTCTATCATGTTGAACTGGATTCCTAGCAATTTGAATAGCTGATTGGTTATCACACAAAACCTCAAACTTATTTTCTTGGTCTATGTTTAACTCCTTTAGTAACTTAAGTAACCAAATTCCTTCACACATTCCTAGTGCCAAAGCTCGGAATTCTGCTTCTGCACTGCTTCTGGAGACAACTGATCGCTTCTTGCTTCTCCAAGTCACGAGATTTCCCCAAAACAAAAGTGCAGTAGCCACTAGTTGATCTCTTTTCAGTGAGTTCTCCTGCCCAGCTAGAGTCAGTGAATATTTTCACAGATCTGTCTTGTGTCTTTTTAAACAATAAACCATGTCCAGGAGTCTTCTTCAAGTACCTAAGAATTCTGTTAGCTGCTGCCATGTGTTCTTCATTAGGATTGGTCATATGCTGACTTATCACGTTTACTGGAAAAGCAATGTCTGGCCTGGTTAGTGATAGATAGATTAATTTTCCCACTAATCTCTGAAATCTGTCTTTGTCAACTAAAGAGTTTGTTTCCTTAGTAAATTTTAAGCCGGCTTCCATTGGTGTATTTGCTAGTTTACACCCCAGCATTCCAGCTTCATTTAGTAAATCAAGGACATACTCCCTTTGATTAATCACCAGCCCCTTACTTGACTTTGCAACCTCTATGCCAAGAAAGTATCTAAGCTTCCCTAAGTCCTTTGTTTCGAATTCTCTATATAGAAGATTCTTCAAGCAGCTAATTTCTTCATCATCATCACCTGTCAAGATTATATCATCCACATAAACAATCAAGATAACCCTTTTATTTTTCGAAGTTACCTTAATGAAGAGTGTGTGATCAGCTAGTGATTGCTTATATCCATTCTTCAGAATAACTTTAGTAAACCTGTCAAACCAAGCTCGAGGGGACTGCTTTAGACCATAAAGTGACCTGTTGAGCTTGCAAACTTTCTGATTTCCTTCCACTGATTTCAGACCAGGTGGAACTTTCATATAAACTTCCTCCTCTAACTTCCCATTAAGAAATGCATTCTTGACATCAAGTTGGTGCAGGTTCCAATCATTGTTGACAGCAAGACTTAATAGAACTCGAACGGTGTTGAGTTTTGCCACTGGAGCAAAAGTTTCAGTATAATCAATCCCATAGGTCTGTGTATACCCTTTAGCCACTAGCCTTGCTTTATATCTCTGCACACTGCCATCAGAGTTATATTTCACAGAAAAAAACCCATTTACAACCAACAGGTTTTTTACCTTGGGGAAGATCTGTTATTGTCCAGGTACCATTTTTCTCAAGTGCATTAATCTCTTCTTCAACTGCCCTTCTCCACTTAGGATGCTTTAGTGCCTCATCAACAGTTGTAGCGATTTCTTTTTCATCTAAACTTGCTGTAAAGGCTTTGAAAGATGGCATCAAAGAACTGTAAGCAGCAAATTTCTGAATAGGATGTTTAGTGCACTGTCTAACTCCTTTTCTAATAGCAATAGGAAAATCATCAAGATTAAGAGTAGTAGACTCACTGATCACATTACCTTCATCTTCCATATTGGCAATTGGACTTAAAATCCAATTCTCGGCAAGTGTCAGATTGCAAGATGGCCTCGGGTATGGTTTTCTTTCTCCTTGTATATGTCAAAAGTTGTTTGGGAGGAGTAGGTGTTTTGGAAGGGTCTTGAGAAGTTGTAGGTGAAGGGGTTGGTAAAGAAGATATAGGTGAAAAATCTGATGGTGGTGTAGGCAACAAAGGTGGATTTGTGGAGTGAGTGAATGAAAAGTCTGGAGGTATAGAAAAAATAGGAGATGTTACCTGGTGTTGGTGAGAAGGCTGGAAATCATCCCAAGTCTCTCCCTGAATTGCAACCTTAGTAAAGTAAGGGTCTTGTTCAAAAAAGGTAAGATCCATAGTAACAAAAAATTTCCGAGATGGGGGGTGATAGCATTTATAGCCCTTCTTAAGTGAAGAATACCCTACCAGCACACACTTTACAAATCTAGCGTCTAACTTGGACCTATTAGTGGCTGAATTATGAATAAAAACCATACATCCAAAAATCTTAAGAGGTAATGTACAAGAAAGAGGCTTAAAATGGGGATAACTTTCCAAGAAAATGGATTGAGGGGTTTTAAATTTCAAAATCTTACTGGGCATGCGATTGATCAAATATGTGGCAGTTAACAAAGCCTCTCCCCACAGGTACTTAGGGACATTACTGGTAAATAAAAGGGATCGAGTGACTTCAAGGTGTTGGTTTTTTCTCTCTGCAACTCCATTCTGTTGTGGAGTATCCACACAGGAACTAATCTGAACTATTCCCTTTTTTCAAAAAGAATCACCCAAAGACCTAGCAAAAAATTCACTACCATTGTCAGATTTAAACAGTTGGGTTTTAGTATGGAATTGGATAAGAACCATGGTGTAAAATCTCTAAAAAATGCTTTCAGTTTCAGACTTTTCCTTCATCAAATAAGTCCAAGTAGTCCTACTATGATCATCAATAAAAGTAATAAACCATTTACAACCATCAACATTCTTCACTCTAGAAGGGCCCTAAATATCACTATGTATCAAAGTAAAAGGGTGAGATGGTTTATAAGTAGATGGTAAGTAGGATGCTTTGGTTTGTTTAGCAAGAGGACAGATATGGCATTTAAATAAACTTGGCTTTTTATCTATGAATAAAGAAGGGTACAATTTTGCAAGATATTGAAAACTAGGATGACCTAACCTAAAATGCCACAATAAAACATTATCATTCTGTCCTAAAGATGTAAATGAACAAGGAGATTGAGAGATATAAGAGGGTGGAGTGCCATGAAGAACATAGAGGCCACTGTGCAAACTAGCATTGTCAATCATCTTCTTCGAGTCCATTGCCTGCAAAACACAACCAGAAGCATTAAAAATTGTGGAACATTTCAAATCTGTTGAAAGGTTGCTAACAGAGATAAGATTGCAGACAAGATTTGGGACAAATAAAATATCATGGAGCAGTAGATTTTCATTAATAACAATAGAACCACAGCCTTGAATTTGAGAAAGGGAGCCATCAACAGTTTTAATAGATCTACCAGAAGAAGATGCTGAGTATTTAAGGAACAACTCCCTGTTACCAGTCATATGGTCAGACGCCCTAGAGTCGATGATCCAAGTGGGAGTAAGTTGTGCAGATAAAAGGGTTGTAGGGAAGGAGGTACCTTCGGTTTCTTTCATGGCTAGATTTGCCTCACTAGGACATGCAAGTTTTCCAAACAATTTCTGAAGATCTTCAATCTGTTCCTTAGTGAAACTTGTAACACTAGAGGCAGAAGCTAAATGGGACTGTGCATCTCTAGAGGACCTTGGCTTCCAATCGACTGGTTTGCCATGAAGCTTCCAACACTTCTCCTAGGAATGGCCTGGTTTCTTACAATGATCACACCAGGGCCGACCTTTTTTAGTAGAAGTTGTTTGAGTGAGAAGAGCAGATCCTTCATGGGAAGAAAGTTCAGGAAGCATCACTGTTCGCCTGCTCTCCTCCTTCTTAACTACAGAAAAAACTTCTCTAATCGAAGGAAGAGGGGAGCTGCCAAGAATTCTACTACGAACTGCATCTAACTCTTTATTCAACCCATGAAGAAATTGGAAAATTCTGCGTTGTGTAGTGATTTTCCTGTACAAGGCAACATCGGTTGGTGTCTCCCATTCATTCTGCTCATAAAGGTCTATCAGCTACCAAAGGGCATTGAGAGTATTATAGTATAGGGTGACTGACATTCCTTCTTGTTTGGGAACCGATGTCTGACCTTCTATCCCATAGAACTCAGAGATATTATCTGTACTGGAATAGGTTTCTTGGACAGCACTCCAGATTTCAGCCGCCATTTGATAAAGGAGAAAAATTTTGCCTACACTAGGAGCCATAGAATTGAGCAATCAAGACATCACACGGCTATTTTCCTGCATCCATTTGGCATATCCAGCTGCAGTAGCCGCAGGCCTGTCAACATTCCCTGTGAGATAGCCCAATTTGCCTCGCCCCGAAATAAAAATCTTGACAGATTGAGGTCATTCCAAATAATTATTACCATTCAATCTATGACAGGTAATAACAAGACTGGAAGAGTCATTGAGATCGTTAGAACTAGAAATAATCTCTGGTGAAGAGGTGATTTCAGTAGAAGAATTATAAGAAGAGGTGGCCATCGACTAGGGTTTTTATTTAAAAGATCGAAACCTGATACCATGTAGAATTTAGTGAAAACAGAAGAAAGAGGATTTTGTTATTCCACTTAGAATGGGTTACAACATAGAACTCTTTTATAGAGTCCTTAATAATTTATCTCTAACTAGGAATCCTAATAATAAAAGACTTTTAATCCTACTAACAATAACTCTCAGTCTTTTACATAATTTACAAGTCTTATACATAACATACAAGCCGTATTATCCTACAATATGCCTTGAATGGTGAGAGTAAAATTTGAACTTCATGTGGTGAATCATTTTTATGATTTGGACGGAACACATTTTTGGTAGGAGAATAGTTTTATATTGGAGATGTCAAACATCCGGATACTTTCAGATGACCGTGCAGATCTGAAACTTGTTACTGATCATTATGTAATTTCTTTAATGCAGGATGATTCATATGTAGAAAGCTAAATAAGCACTATGATTATCCGATAGAGTTAGAGTCCTTATGTAAATAGTAGTTTAAATTAAAGTTTAAAGATAGAGTTAGAGTCCTCATGTAAATAGTAGTTTAAATTAAAGTTTACTTCCTAAAAGATAGAGTTAGATGTCTTGTGTACTTAGGACTCCTAATTGTAACTAAAGTCCAATACTTGAGTCTATAAATTCACCGTAAAGGGATGTAATTTTTTGAAAATATTCAATAAATGTAAAATCAATTCTGCTTTTCTTCTTTTTTCTCGTAAACTTAAATTCGCTTTATTTTTATGCGTTAATTAGTTTTTTTTCCTAAAGCTAGAAAATTGCTTTTCTACATGGTATCACCTAACATCGATCCTAGTTAGAATTCTTAATGGGATCCCTTTCGACAACCTTTGAGATGCTATCCATAGCAGAGCAGTCACTTTGGATTGGAGTTTTTTCCGTAAATTTCGTGTTCGACAAGAACTCAGAAGCAAATTTAGCCCTCGTGGAGGATACAAGCATACAAAATACTTGTTCTCCCATCGCACTTTTTTCTACCAAAGGTGCATCAAAGATGGATCATCGACTGGAGCATCCGATCACATGACCGGGTAACAGGAATTATTCCTTAGTTTTTCGATTCATCTTCTACAAGTTCTATTAAAACAAATTGATGGCTCTTTCTCTCCTATCAAAGGAAGTGGCTCACCCTCATTAACGATAATTTGTTGCTTGAAGATGTTTTGTTTGTGCCTAATCTCGCCGCAATCTCATCTCTCAAGTAGTAAACTCTCCAAGAATTTGAAGTGTTCATTACAGCCATCAATCTGGTTGTTTTTGCAGCAATGAATTCGAGGAAGATGCTTGGCACTCGCTAGCTTGCAAAATGGTCTTTATGTCCTCTGAATCAACCATCTACCCTACCAAATACTTCTTGCTCTTTGACTTCTTTAGGGCAAATTGATAATATAATGTTATGGCATTTTAGGTTAGGGCATCCTAATTTTCATTATCTTGCTAAATTATTCCCTAATTATTTGTTAATAGAAAACCAAGTTCTTTTAAATGCCATATATGTCCTCTCGCTAAATGTATAAAAGCATCCTATTTACCATCTTCCTACAAACCTTCCCAACCTTTTTCATTAATTCATAGTGATGTTTGGGGTCCTTCTCGAGTGAAGAATGTAACTGTAGTAGGTGGTTTGTCACTTTTATTGATGATCATAGTAGAACAACTTGGGCATATTTGTTAAGGGATAAATCAAGTAGCCTCTGCTTTTGAGAAATTTTACAATATGGTTGAAACCCAATTTGAAGTAAAATTCAGATCTTCAAATCTGATAATGGGAGTGAATATTTTACCAAGTCCTTGGGGGAATTTTTTAACAAAAAAAGGATTGTTCAACTTAGCACTTGTGTGGATACACCACAACAAAATGGGGTTGCGTAAAAGGAAAAATAGGCATTTGTTGGAGGTAACTAGGTCTTTGATGTTCACTAGTAATATTCCTAAGTATTTGTGGGGTGAGGCTTTGTTAATCGCAACCTATCTCATTAATCGAATGCCCAAAGAAGGTTTTGCAATACAAACACCTAGAGCTGTTTTTTTTTTGGAGTTACCCCAATTTTAAACCTTTGTCCTCTATTCTCCCTTTCAAAGTTTTTGGTTGCACTGTGTTTGTGAAAGATTATGTTCCCTCTAGGTCAAAACTTGACCCCAGATCCTTGAAGTGTGTTTTGGTCGGGTATTCTTCACTTAAGAAGGGCTACAAATGTTATCATCCTCCTTCTCGTAAATTTTTTACTTCCTTGATCTCACTTTTTTGAACAGAACCTTATTTCCTCAAGGGCTGCAAATCGTGGGAGAATTGTGATGTTTTTCACCTCCCTACCAATCAGTTTATCCTTCTTTACCTTCGAGTTATTACCTACTAATAATCCTTTGTTATTTGAACCCCATACTCCTTTAAACCCTTCTACTTCTTCACCTACTATTACACCTACAGCCTTCCCATCCTTCACCTATTGTTACTACTCCTCGACCACCCAAACCTTCCTCACAAACCCTCACCTCCTAAGCAATTGAAAGTTTATACCAGAAAAACAAAAAAACTATTCCAGAGACTGCTTTTGCAATCCGACACTTGCCGAGAATTGGACTTGAATTCATTTGCAATGAAAATGATGGAGGTAATGTTCTAGCCGAGATTCCCTCTCATTTACTTGAATTTGATTATTTGCCTATTGCTAAAAGGAAAGGGGTAAGACAATGTACAAAACACCCCATTCAGAGGTATGTTGCTTATGGTAATCTAATGCCATCATTTAAGGCTTTTACAAATTGCTTAGATAAAGAACATATACCTAACACTATTGAGGAGGCTCTAAAAGATTCTAAGTGGAGAAGGGTCATTAAAGAGGAGATTGAAGCACTTGAAAAGAATGATACTTGGACCATTACAGATCTTCCACAAGGCAAGAAACCAATGGATGCAAATGGGTGTTCGCCATAAAATACAACTCGATGGCAATATACAGAGGTATAAAGCAAGGTTGGTGGCCAAGGGTTTTACTCAAACCTATGGAATTGATTATAATGAGACCTTTGCTCCTGTAGCTAAACTAAATACAATTAGAGTTCTCTTAAGCTTGGTCAGAACAAGGACTGAAGCTTCATCAACTTGACATTAAGAATGCCTTTCTTAATGGAAAATTGGAAAGAAGAAGTGTACATGAGAGTGCCTTCGGGCTTGAAGTCAAGAAAAGGAGATCGTAAAGTTTGCAGACTTAATAAATCCATCTATGGTTTGAAGCAAATACCTAGAGCCCGGTTTGACAGATTCACCAAGGTGATTTTAAAAATGGATACAAACAATCCTTGGCAGATCACACTCTCTTCATTAAGGTAACCTCTAGCAATAAAAGGGTTATTTTAATAGTATATGTGGATGACATTATTCTGACAGTGATGATGATGATGAAGAGATAAGTCACTTGAAAGGGTTGTTAAATACACAGCTTGAAACAAAAGACCTAGGAAAGCTCGGATACTTTTTAGGCATGGAGGTTGCTAGGTCGAGCAAAGGTCTAGTGATAAACCAGAGAAAATATGTTCTTGATCTACTTAATGAAGCAGAATGATGGGATGCAAACCAGTTGATACTCCCATGGAAGCAAGCTTAAAATTCAATAGAGAGGACACAAGCCCTAAAGTCGATAAGGGTAAATTTCAGAGGTTAGTGGGAAAATTGATTTATTTGTCATTAACTGCACTGACATTGCTTTTCCAGCTAATATTATCACCAACACATGACTGATCCAAGGGAAGATCACATGGAAGTCGCAATTAGAATTTTGAGATACTTGAAAGGGACACCAGGCATGGATTGCTATTTAAAAAGACTCAAGAAAGGACTGCTCAGATTTATTCGATTCAAGTTGGGCAAACGAATCGACAGAAAAAGAGATCAACTAGTGGTTACCGCTCATTTGTTTGGGGAAATCTAGTGACTGGAGGAGTAAGAAACAAAACAGTTGTATCTAGAAGCAGTCTTTGAAGCGAGAATATAGGGCTTTAGCATTGGGAATGTGTGAAGGAATTTGGTTGTTAAAGCTATTAAAGGAGCTAAATGTGAACCAAGATGAGAAGTTTGAGATTTTTTGTGATAATCACCCACCATACAAATTGCTCAAATCCACCCACCATGATAGGACTAAACATGTGGAGATTGACAGCATTTTATCTCGTAAAAGATTACTAGTGGGACAGCTTTTTATCTTATGTTCCTACAGAAGAACAAGTGGCGTATGTACTTACAAAAGCACTACCAAAAGCTTCTTTCGACAAAGTTTCTATTCAAGTTGGGATTATACAATGTATATTCTCCAACTTGAGGGGGAGTGTTAGATTATCCGATAGAGTTAGAGTCCTTATGTAAATAGTAGTTTAAATTAAAGTTTAAAGATAGAGTTAGAGTCCTCATGTAAATAGTAGTTTAAATTAAAGTTTACTTCCTAAAAGATAGAGTTAGATGTCTTGTGTACTTAGGACTCCTAATTGTAACTAAAGTCCAATACTTGAGTCTATAAATTCACTGTAAAGGGATGTAATTTTTTGAAAATATTCAATAACAGAAAATCAATTCTGTTTTCTTCTTCTTTTCTGCAGAAACTTAAATTCTGCTTTATTTTTATGCGTTAATTAGTTTTTCCTAAAGCTAGAAAATTGCTTTTCTACAATTTGTTTGAATATTTCCTATCCTAGGTTCATCCAGGTGACATTCATTGTAGGAGAATGAGTTGTCTGCTCATATGCATCTTCTTCATAGGCTGCAAACTTTTTCCCTTTTTTATGTTATCATTTTATTAATATAGTCCTTAGAGGTTGCTCATAAACCTTAAAGCTTTAGCAATCTTGGCATTTTAGCTTCTTGATTTTTACTAGTTAATTTGCTCTTGATTCACTGCTCAGTGGGACACCGCTGGACAAGAACGATTTAGGACAATCACTAGCAGCTACTACCGTGGGGCTCATGGTATAATAGTGGGTGATCTTTTCCTCTCTAGATTTTCTCCTTTCGTTTATTTTATTTCTCTTCTTAATTTATGATTCTCACATATATATATATATATATAATTTATGATTCTCACATATATATATATATATATATATATATATTAATTTTTTGATGTCATCTTTTTTCCCTTTTACCTGTGGCTCCTGTATTAGATTGTTTATGATGTGACAGACCAAGAAAGCTTCAATAATGTCAAGCAATGGCTGAGTGAAATTGATGATGCTAGTGACAATGTTAACAAACTACTGGTTGGGAACAAATGTGATCTTACAGCAAATAAAGTTGTGTCGTACGAAGCAGGCAAGGTATTTGGTAGTTCACACGTAAAGCATAAATTTGCCTCTTTATATCAGGTTTATTCCTAGGAAGAGCTGTATGATCATCAAATTGTAATTGTTTGTGTTATAGTTGCATATTCATTGCTCCATCCCCTTCTCCATATATCTGTTTTTCTTCTTTCAGGCGCTTGCAGATGAAGTTGGCATACCTTTTATGGAAACTAGTGCAAAAGATTCCACTAATGTGGAACAGGCTTTCATGGCCATGGCTGCTTCCATCAAGGACAGGTACCCTTACTCTTTTTCCTAAATGGTTTTAGTAAATATCTAGACTGACCTGAACCTGAAAATTCAACATGATTCTGAATCTGATCTATCCCGATTTGACTATAAAAAGTTAACAACTTGAACCCATCCAATCTGAACCTGAAATGGCCCAAATAAAAACTGATCTGAACAAGAAACCTGAAAATGATCGGAACTCTAGTATCAAAACCTAAACTGATCCAAACCTGACATTGATCCTAACATGAATAACTCGAAATTTTTAAAACTTGAACTGACCCGACTCAAAACTAACCCTACCATTCAATTGGGAGCTCTTGTAATCTTTGAACAATGTGCTGTTGATTGTTGAATGGCATTTTCAGGCTGCTTAGGTTAATTGTTCAATCTTATTATACAAGAAAGATTAGATCAATAAACTCAGTTCTATGATATTTTATCACAAAGTTTTGGTTCCAATCGATTTTGTATACTTTCGTGTGTTTCAGTTTCACATTAAGAATTGCCTCTAAATGCAGAATGGCTAGCCAACCAGCTATGAACAATGCTAGGCCTCCTACGGTACAGATCCGAGGACAGCCCGTTGAACAAAAGAGTGGCTGCTGGTCTTCCTAAAATGTCAAGTCTTGAATTAGTAGGAGGCTCTATTCTTCTACAGTACGCTGCCGCGTGCGTAAGATTCAAGTGTTTCTAAAGTCCTCAGTTGCAAACCTTATTTCATGTTGGACAAAACCTCAGAAGTAGAGGGATATCATTCATTTATAGTTCCCACAAACACACTTGTTAATGTGAAGGCTTTGTACAATGTATGCTTGGTTGTTTGTTGATTAAATAAATTAGTGTTCTTCCTCAACGCTAGACATCACTATGTTTTTTTTTTTTTTTAAATTACATGGTTAAATGTAATAAAAATAAATACTATGGTAAAATTTCCTTACGGTCCAATTGCATTCCGAGTTGGCTTTTGATTTAAAATTATTTAATTGAATTGTCAACGGTTATTGGTCTGTTGGTAAATTTTCTAGAGCCCTAGTTCTGGCTACTAGAAGATATATATGAGTTATTATTTGATGCATCGTTAGTGAAAAATATTAATTTCATAAGCGGTCTTATTTAACTTTAAATCCTATTTGAACGACTCTAAACACTTAAGACTATAAGGTAGTATATATTTTTTTAACATTTTAATAAGGCACACACAAACTTGTTCAAACCCAGGCCTCGACCTAATTTGTTAGGAAGTGGTTTAAAAACTTTTATGTTCTAGATTTAAATCTTGTTATATGTGGATTTGATCCATATTTATTCTGTGAAATTGTTGTTTGTGTTTGTAGTGATCGATGTTTATAACCCTATATGACAATTTGTTACAAAATTTAATGATCCAAAATGCAAAATACCCTTCTACTTATCATGGTGACCAAGATTATTCATCTACCAAACCAATTACGTCTAATCCTCAAATTCTAAATTCGTTAAGCAAAAGGGTTGAAGAAATTAGCCATTAGGACCCACCAACTTAGCCATATTACCTGCATAGGAGTTTTCTATAAAGTTTGGCCAAAAACTTTGAATTGGGGAAGCTTCTCTTAGGTGACTTTTTTTTTTTGCCATTTGATTCCTGGGGCTTCGTCATGATTAATCCGGATCGATCAGGGTCGTACACCTAATTTTAGTGAATGAGTTTTTCATCGGAGATTTTTTGCATACACAAAATCTCGAACTCAATACTTACTTAAGCGATACCAAGTTGCATATCACTTGGACCAACCCGTTGATTATCTTAGGCGGCTTTGATTCACGAGCTCAAAAGAAAGTGTATTGTTTCACCAACTCCACGTCTCCACCAACTCCTCGAACCTTTCATTTTCAAACTATATGCCTTTAATAAAACACTATTCATTAACTAAACCAATGCTCCAAAATTTCTACAATATGATATTGCAGAACTGGTGAGTTCATCGTGACTTTGCCTAACCAATCCATACATGTATTGCTTATTAGGAAAGGCATGATGAATGTATATAATATTCAATGTTTTGAATTGATTGGCCTCATTAGGTTGGTGATGTGATGGCCAACCGGTTAGGTTTTTGATTAAGATATTGTTTTAGACATGAAATTGCCACATAAACATTACATCAGTTCATCGTTGTTAAAATCAGATCGAATCAAACAATTGAATTAGATATCAATCATCTGATCGGTTTGATCATAACATATTAATTAAAATAAATAGAGAAAGATCAACACTTGAACTGATTATAATTTTTTTATATAATTACTGTTGAACTAAAAATTGATTAAAAAAATGTGGGCTGCTGGCCTAACCTATCAAATACAATATCTTTTGCCTTTTGATTGGAATCAGAAGGGAGAAGGGCACCTACACATGTATATTATTCAAATTGATTTGGTGATGGACAAGATAGAAGAATATTCAACCGAGGTCAAATTCGAAAAAAATCTAAAAATTAAAAATTCATATGAATCTAAAATTTATCTGGATCCAAAATAAATTGAATTTAAAATGATTCAAATTCAAATTGATCTAAACAAGTAATTCGAAACTAACCCGAAATGATCATAATCCATAGTACCCATACCCAAAAAACCAAAAAACGAATTATCTAAATTGAAATGATCTATTAGAAAGTTTTCAAAGTTTTAAAATCCATATTGATTTGATCTAGATTAACATCAACCTGCCCAATTGAGGGGTCTAATTCGAATAAAAGGGAAAAGGCAACTATATGTGATATATAGGAAAATTATTTAATACACAGGTGGTGCAAATTTAGACTACACAACCTGACATATTTCAATTTTAAATCTTAAACTCTAAACTCTAAAACCATAAACAAGCCCTAAATAGGACATGTAACATTGAGATGAGCAAAATTGTGTAGTATAAAATTTACACAGTCAGTTTATCAAATAATTTTTCCTAATGTATATAGTTATTTTTTAAGACAGACTGTGTAATTATTTTAAGCTTAAACCTAAAATTTAAAATTCTAAACCTTCGACCTTAAATTTGACAAGCTTGTATAAATTAAAGTTTAAAGGGATTAATATATATATATATATATAATATTCAAATTGATTTGGTGAAGGACCAGATGGAATAATATTAATTTAAGCTAACGCTATTATTGGTCTCAGTAAGAATAAAAAAGAAAGTGCTCGACTTTTGTTCCTATACATTATTGTCCAAAATTTCCTTTAACTTGAGCCTTCTATATAACAATATAACGTGCCAATTGTCCCTTCACTGTCTTTCTTCCTTCTCTAAGTAAACTTAACTAAACTAAACTAAACATGGGTTTTGCAGCAGCTTTCCTCCTCCTCCTGGCGGCTCCAGCAGCTCTTGCCGTGCAATATACTGTCGGCGACAGTGCTGGTTGGACCACCACCGGCGATTATGAGGATTGGGTTCAAGGGAAAACATTCACCGTTGGCGACACACTTTGTAAGTTGCTTTGTCCAACCATGTAGTAGAATTCAATCAATTGGTCTAATTATGGTTTTAGTCCCTTTGTTATGTAAAATTTAGGGTTTAATCTCTTTATTTTAATTTGACAGATATGGTCCTTTTATAGTAGATCTAAATTGATAACACCATTATTTGTAGTTGTTATAGTGATAGTGTGGATTTTTCATGTTATCATGTGTGTTGATGTTAAAGCATTCGAATAACATTTAAATTCATTATTATATTAAATATGATTGACTGAATTTTAATGTGACTCTGATTATGTGATCCTCTTTCATTACAGTGTTTAACTACGGTGGCAGCCACTCGGTCGACGTAGTATCCCAGAGTGATTACGACAATTGTAACTCTGGCAATGCTCTGAGCAGCCACAACGACGGAAACACTGTTATCACACTGTCGAGTCCAGGGCCGATGTACTTCATATGCCCCACCATAGGACACTGTGCCGGCGGTATGAAGCTCGCCGTCAACGTGGTAGCAGCCGGTAGCAACTCACCCTCCACCCCGTCTACTCCGTCCGGTACACCCACTACTCCCGGGACAACACCAAGTGGTGGCTCGACACCATCACCGCCTTCAGGCCCATCACCGCGGCAAAGCGGAGCTCCTAGCATCATGAAATCTGGTTTTATGCTAGCATTTTGGCCCGTGTTGGGAGCCGTTGTTGCGATTATGAGCTAGGGGAGAGGCAGTGCTGTTGGGTTATTGGCTTTTACTTTCGATTCAATCCGTGTAATTTTATTTTATTTTCCCTTTTGTGAACCTGAGATGTTGATTATGTTCTTATGATATTTTAAATAATTTACTTTAATTATGATAAAAAAATGTTTTTCACTTCTAATTAGTTTTATACACATTTTACGAGATTAATATTTTAATAATCATATAATTATATGTCATGTATTATTTACATAAATATGCATGTACGTGAAATTTAAAAATGTTATATATATATGAGTATTTTTTAATACACGTGTAAAAGAATTAGTAAACTTGCATATTTACTCTTTAAAAAAATAAAATCTAAATCTTTAATTCTAACTATAAACTCTAAATTTAAACACTATAAACTAAACCCTAAAATATATCCATAAACCCTAAAACAAAAGGGTTATCTAGTCTAAAAACTACACAACATCGATATTTATTTAGATGTTTGAAGATGCATTTTTAGTGAAATACACATTATCATTTTAAACGAAATAATTACAGAGTTAACTATATTAACTAATGATATTATAAATGTAAAAGATCAAATTATGCTAAATCAAAATATATAAAACCTCAAGTTTTAATATAATATATGGAACCAAACAACAATTTCACCTTAATGCAATCCAAATAATTTGGTTCAGTAAGACATCATTGTCAATTATGGGTATCTTTTATTAGTCAATCATACATCAATTAAAGTCCAAACATAGGGAGTAATTAATAATTTTTTTCTTCATAAGACTACAAAAAGTCAATATTTAGGATTGAATTAGATATTTGTAATTTTTATGTAAAAAAATGGGTTTATAAATTTACTTAAAAGTTAAAACTCAAAATTTTAGGGTAATCTACCCATTTCTATTTGGTACCTATTTTTTATATTTATTTTAGTCATTCAATTATTTTTTTGACAAATAATATGTTACATTTTGTTTCTATTTTGGTGTTGTGCTATTAAAAATTAACAACAAAGATGACGTGCCATTTTTATGATGAAAGAGAAAATGAAAAAAATAAAAAATATCATGTCAGCTTTGTTGTTAATTTATAACGACAGCTGTACCAAAGTAGTAACAAAATGTAATGTTATGTACTATTTTGTCAAAAAAATCAATTGGTGACCAAAATAGAAACACTTGAATAAATGGGGTATCAAATAGGTAGTTTACCCATCTTTCCATTATCCATATAATTTTTTAACTAAGAACAATAAACTGGATTTTATTAAAACAAAAGAAGGTACAATATGGATAATACAACTCATCAAAAGAAGATTTAGAGACTAAGTCCACTAAGAACTCCTACAGATAAACCCCAAAGGTACAAAGAAAATAAAATATTCTATTGAAAAACTCAGTAATCGTCAACAATACTCCTTATCTCGATCCATATTAAATTTGAATATTATGATTTAAATTTGAATTAATTAAAAATTACTTATTAGATATATGAATTTGTTAAAAATTCACATTTAGTAAAATTAATAAAAAAATAAATATTATTTTAAAAATAAAGTGGACAGTCCATTTAAATAGTTGAATCTAAATCTGTTATTTGTAAAAGTAAATTACACTCAAATAATGGATATCTATCCTTTGATAAAATATCTAATGTGATACATATATTTTTAAATCGTACAATGTAGCACCTATAGTTCGTCAATGTTGTTTGGATTATCATTGTATTATATGATATTTGGGTCAACACCGTTGATAAGTAACACACTTAAACTATCATTTCATGTAATACTATGGCATTTTTAGTGCGAATTATTCAATAAAAATTCACAAGTACTATAATAGTGTATTCAAATACCAAATTGAATATTTTATCAAAATAATGTGCTACACTAAACATTTTATCAAAGTATTTATATCAAATATGTCACTATCCCTAATCTAAAAATCAAATCAAATCAAATATTTATAAATATTCGAATTTGCTCGATTCATTCGCATCCCTAATAAACTCAGATTAGTAAAAAAGGCCCAAATCGAACCAAACTTTGAAGGCCCAATCACTGCATCGACCCATCTAGATATCCAGAAAAAATATACCTTCCTCCTCCATAGTCAGAAAATGTTCTTTGTTTTCTTCATTGTTTAGTTTACTCGAGCATCGGAGAGGAAAGAGAGAGGAGAAAACAATGGCGGCCGAGGAGGACAGCGGAGAGTTTTACCTCTACGTCGGACATAAAGGGAAGTTCGGGCACGAGTTTTTGGAGTTCGAATTCAGGCCATACGGGAAGCTCCGATATGCTAACAACTCCAACTACAAAAACGACACCATGATCCGCACAGAGGTCTTCCTCACCCCCGCCGTTCTCAAGGAATGACGGCGCATTATAATCGAGAGCGAGGTCCTCTCTCATTTTTAAACCCTTCCCTTGCATTTTGTTTCCAATTCAAATTTGCCTAGGGTTTGGGATTATCCATCTTATTTGTAGCGGAAAATGAGTTCATTTTTCCCAGTTTTCTCTATGTTTTGTATAGATAATTAGTCATAAATATTTGTAATTTTCTGATTTTACTACTTTAGTTTTTCAAATTGCCCAGCTGGTTTTTCTCTTCTTTGACAGGTTAAAGGATTTAGTTTTTAGTTCATAAATGTTTATTTCTGTGATTAGTGGTAGTTTCTGGGTCTTTTAACTCTCAGGATGGTTTAAGGTTGCTGTTTTTATTGATTATGGTTTTCTGATATTGCTCAATTCTATTGTTTTGTCAATGTAGAGCATGAGGGAAGATGATAACAACTGGCCAGAACCGACCGTATTGGACGGCAGGAGCTTGAGATTGTGATGGGGAATGAACATATCCCTTTCACCACTTCGAAGATTGGGTCCCTTGTTGATGTTCAGAGCAGTAAGGATCCCGAAGGGCTTCGCATACTTTATTATCTGGTTCAGGTCAGCTAATGTTCTGCTATTTTATTCTCCCCTTCTGGCCTTTGTATTGCATCAAGGAGTAATTGAGTATAGGGTCATCACTTTACTTGTCCTATTTTCTAATTTTTCTTGTGTTTTGGCCTCACAAGTTCTCTAACATGGTAATTTGAAACAGAGATGATTTTGTTTTCATTGATGGACACTCCATGATTAATTTTTGCTAATTTAGTTATGCTTTTGCACTCTATTTCTTGCTTGCTTTTAAATGCAATGCTGAAAGGTTAGAGTTGCTCCTCTTTCAGATATCTATTCGAAAAGAATTACCAAAATAGTTGGGATTGTTAGTGAATCAAACTTAAGGGGGTGGTGAATGGATAAGCTTACCATCCCTATTATCTAACATCGGAGACTAAAGAAAATTAGATGCCTTGTCATGGTTGGAATCTGACATGAATTATTTCAAGATGTGGGAGAGTTTTATAAATGCTATTTGCACTAGTTCACTGATTCCTTGTGCTCATGCATACGGTGATACACGGATGTTGGTTCTTGTATCCATGTAGTAACCCTTCCTAATGGGATGTGCTGTCTTCTCTTATATATCTCTGACCTGTTTGGCATTTTATGTGCTGCATGACTTGAAGTGCTTCGTGTTCTCTCTCATCTCACTCCACTTCAAGATCAAGCCTATTTGAAGAACGCTAATCTGCTTCCATAATAGGTGTTTTCGCGTTTTCTGTTCTCGGTATAGCTTCCATTTCTTCTGGTCACCCCTTTTTTATTTTAGTTTAATTTAAATGATTAAGCTCAGGGTAGGCTTGTAGTAGTGCTTACAATGATTTTGAACTTTGGGTGAGAATGAGATGTATCGGTCTGAACTGGAGCTTTTTATCTGTGCACTTGTTTTGAGCATTTTATGAAAATGGAAATGTTTCAATGAATGCTCGTGAATAGGACATCAGCGGACTGGAGTTGATTGCACGGCAAAGAAACATCAACTGTTCATCATTGATTGAACCAATTGATATCAATACTATAAGAAAAGCGTTCCGATAACTCTCGATACTCGCAGCTTTTCTTCCTATGTAAATGTAGTGTATAGACAAAAAATCTGAAACATCAAATGAGAACACCAATACCACTTGGCTTGAAGTAAGCACAATAGATTTTATCCAGTCGAAGCTGGAAATACATGTTTGTAAAAAGGAAAGACCACCGGTGTTTGTCAATCCATTCAGTAGAGCATGCATCTTGCCATAAAAAGGGCAAATCCTCATTATCGTGTAAGAAGACTGTACGAGGGCAGATCCTCCAGGCGTGTTATATCTTCAAGTAGAAGCTCCCTTTCCAGTTGTCGACGTGTGGCCTTCATCACCGTCTGTAAAACACAATACCAGAGGAAAATAAAGACCTTTTTCAGCTAAAAAAGAAAGAATCTCCCGGTTGAAATTGAAGAAAATACATACATTGAAGTCCATGTAGGACGCGTGCATGGCAAGCCACTGATGGTCCATTAGCTTGAATGTGATGCAATAGAGGAGGTCGAACGCTGATTCATTTTCTATCAAGGCCCAAAAAACATTTTCAATTTTTGGGAGAAAGAAATACTTTGTAGTACCATAAACAACAAGAATTCAAAAATCTGGCATTACCTGAAAGGAACTTTAAGAAAACCGCTCCTACAATTGTCCTTGGTTTGACTGTAGAATTGCAGCACGATGAAAGGGAATCATCAAAATAGCAATTTCAACGAGAATGCTCACAAAAGAAAATGGGAATTGCTTCACCCCTAGTAGTTTACCTGCTTCAAGATCAAGCATCTGAATGAGCATAAAGGTGATGTTCACACCAGCAACGGCAAAAGGATATTCCCACACAGACCTATCACCTTCCTGCTTCCAAAGAAGATCCTTGAAGGATTTCTGCACGGAGATGTTCAGAAACACCTTAGAGCACCCGATGAAACGAAAATGTAGATGGAATGATGCTTTCCCAGTCATGATGGCTATAGTTAATGAGAAAAGTAAGGAAAACAAGGCCTTGTGGGTCGGCCAACACAAGATGACTAGATGTACATACCGGAAAATTCCTAGCAAAGAATAACAGGTTCTCCAATGATATAAAACCACCACCCCTGTGAGATAAATCCAAATATGAACAAGTACTTCCAATAGTCATTCGAGGAAAGGAAACATGCGCAAGAAAAAAAAAAGCGAAATAGTAATAGAAGGGGACTGACTACACTACCTAAAATCTGTAGATGGATCCTTCCCTTGCCACCCCATTTCCTTCCATTGCTCGGATATTAAACCGCGTAGTTCTTCTTCAGGAAATGCAGCATTCCATAAGGCCCTTAAAGCTTCCTGTAGAAAAGCAGTAATAATGAATAAGCGGACACTTGTGAGTCAGGATCGATGATTATAGAATCCAGAATAGCACCCAAATTGTAAATAGCAACATTTAGAACAGGCACCTGGTGCTCAGGAATTGAATTATCGTAAGCGATCTCTATACGACTCTGCAGCCTCTGCAAGCATTCTTCCTGACAACATGAATGCCAAGATTAATTTTTTATTCCAAAAAAGGAAAATAGCAGAACAAATTTTAAATGTTCTAAGAAAATCATTCAACCTGATGCTAGAAAGATATGCCAGCTTAGCATAAATAGGCATATACAAGGACAACGATACAACAAAACTAACCAACCAAATAAACACAAACAGTAAAAGCCTAAAAGAATGCCACTTTTCCGTACTTCAGTAGTTTAATAATGTCGCTAAACAATCTCTAGAGTCAAGTGATCGGTGTGCTATATGAGTAATCATGTTGCAAGAAAAATGGCCAGTGGATAATGCCGCAGAAATGACATCTACAGAGTAAGCATACGAGTATATGACATACAAAAATAGTATAGTTTAAACAAAAACTAAGGTTCAGATGACGACATTAAACAACAGGAGACATCATTAGTGAAAGTAATCAACGGCTTACCAAGTAGCATGAAAAGTATACGATAGATCTTATCATCAGATTTCTATTTCTCCGAAGATATAAAATCACAAATTACACGTGAAATGGGCAAATAACCATCATAGTTAACAGCGCGAGATATCCAAAGGTTGACCAGATCATAAACACTACCTGGGAAGGAGTTAAATCAAATGATGGACGAGCATCACACTCTCTGCTCTGTGCACAAACACAAGAAAGACCTCGACCCAACCATGCTGTTGATCCTGACACAACCTCAGCTGTAACAAAATAAAGAACACTACCAATGAAAATGGTTCATTACAGCAGCTAATAAAAGCAAAAGCAAAAGGAGAAAAAGCAAGTAGGAGAAAACGCCATATCTCCAAAAGCAACGGTATAAATATTGCACCCAAAAGTCATTAAACACAAATGTACATATTATGGAATGGCATGATTTTATCTGAGTCCCAAACTTTTCCACAGGAGTGACAGATTTTGCGTCCTACAAACAGAAATATTAAGCAAGTTTTGAACCATGAACAAAAAGTGGACAATTTACAATGTATAGGTAGATCTAAGAATTTGCTTCATGAAAACTTGGAAAGAATCTGGCACCCTTGGAATGTACTAATGAATGAGTGAAAATTAAGTTAGATTTTGTAGATCTTAGAACCTAAATAGAATAAAACAGCAAGAGTTTCTTTACATTTTTTTCAATTTCACGCTAAAAGTTCGAACAGAAACATTAAATCATACAATTATATCCGCTAATCTAGGTTTGCCTGTAAACTTGCTATAAAAACTGGATAAATTGCAAACCTCTAGTGAAAAAAAAATCAGTATTAAAGATAAGCATAAAAAGGAAAAAGATAACCCGAAAGACGGATTCTTCATTAGAATCAAAATTTCCAAAAAAATCCTTTTACCAAAATAATATCCAACAATTCTAAGAAAATCTCAGCAAAATAATCGTTATATTAACCAACAAACGCACTCTCCTAGAAAGAAACAGAGATTTTAAAGAAAGGACTTCTTCCAGAGAGAAAGTAGGTTAAGACATAAGAGAATAAAGATACTCATTAAAACAATTTACAGACAAAAAATTATTTTCATAAGACAAAAAAAGGGGGGAAATGAAAAAAATTTATAAAAAAAAAGATAAAAAGGAAATAAGAGGTCAGTCACCAGATGTAGAATGGCAGGTATTGCCTCGCTCGAAACTTTGAGAAATCCTCCTAACAGCGACAAATGAACCCCCTCTATCGTCCATTTCATCACACCTCGTCTCTCCTATCTTCCTGTAAATCCTAACAGACAACTTCTCGTCTTCTCCACAATGTCAAAACTGTAATCAATGCAAAAAAGAGAAACATAATGAAATTACGAATAAAAAAAAACTGAAAATACATTCGAGTTCTAATAAGATGGCGAGGATGTAAGAGAATCCAAGCAAGACAATACCAAAACAATGAGCAAAGCAACGGGCGATGAACCAGAACGCAAAATGCAGGTAAAATCAGAAGGAAACAGGATCGAAACCAGTCAGAACTGAATCAAACAGAATCGAAATGTTAATATCTTCGTAAGAAACAAAGTTCAATTAAGCCAATAAAGTTTCGAAAAGTAAAGTAAAGTGAAACTCCGATCAGTGGCTACCTAGATTCTTGAAAAAGAAAATCAGAAAGGATCTTGAGGGGAAAATCTAGAGAATCTTCAACCGATCATAAAAGAAAACAAAAACGCCACGCTTTAAAGATCTAACAATCGAAGCTATCCATTCTTGAGAGAGAAAATCTAGAGAATCTTTACATAATCAAAGAAAATGCATTTGAATTTTGCTCAAGATGGTAAAGATGTGCGAGAATCAAAGCCAAACATTACCAAAACAATCAGCAAAGCAACCGCGATGAACTATAACGCCAAATGCAGGTAAAATCAGAAGGAAACCGGATCGAAACCAGCCGGAACTGAAATTAAACAAAACATAAATGTTGATATATTCGTCACAAACAATGCTCGATTAATCCGCGGCAAACAAAAGAATAAAGCCAAAAGAGTTCCGAAAAGTAAAGTAGAGTAAAGCTCCGATCAGCAGTTACCTTAGATTCTTCAAAAAGAAGATAAGAAAGAATCTTGAGAGAACAAAAATTCTCGAGAATCTTTAGACGCTAGGGTTTAGAGATCTAAGAATCGACGGTTTCCATTGGAAGCCACGGAATCGGAGCTCCGTCTTCCATTAAGAATCTTTTGGGCGAGAGCCTCGTAGTGGAAGGTACGGATATTATATATTCTTTGGCCAAGCCGGTGAGAGGCAGCGGGTTTAATTAGACGGCTTATAATTTGATTTAATTTGATAATTCTATTTTACTTTCTCTAGGTCAAATTCTGATTCTTGTCCTTATACTATGTTCAAATTTAAGATTTAGATCGTATGCTTTAGTTTATCATAACTTTAGACCTTTCCTTTTAGAATGTCATTGATTATTCCAATTAGATAACATTCGTTAGTTCTTTTGATTAAAATACTGACGTGAATTTTTGCTAAGTTTCCTTTCAACTCATTATGTTGACATGAACCTTTTTACAATGAAATTAGTGTTTTGAAAGAAAAAAAAATCCACATTAGTATTTTTTTACTTGTTTTAAATTGCTGACATAAATCCATTTGATTGAACTATTATTTAAATCAAGTTAAAAAGGAGTTTTTAACGAGGCTTTCTCCAAATTTCAAAACAATTATATTAAATTAAAAGAATTAAATATAATAAAAGGACTAGAATTACAATTTGACCTTTTTTCTATGGTACCTTTCCGGAACGGAGGGTGGAATGATTGTCATGGTTTGTGGTTTTAAAACAGTTTAAAATTGACAATGGGAAAGGTAACAGTGATTGGGTTGGGCAAAGGCAAACCAATTAGGTACTTTTGCCCTTTGTATTGAAAAATCTCGTCATTCTTTTTATTTTCCTCTTTAGTAAAAGAAAGGTAATGTAAAATGAAATACAATGTGGTGATTGTTCATCTTATTGTTCGATTATAAAGTCGGAAATCCAATCTCTATTCATAGGAATGAAGTGTGTTTTATAATCAGCTATAACATTTTTTTAATAGAATCAACTGTAACATTTTAATTGTGACAAAAAATGCAAACATAGGAATACATGGAAGTGATTTAGTAATGTTTTTTTTTGAACAATAGTAATGTTTTTTAACTATGTTACAATCTTATATTTATCACAATGTGCGCTCAAGCGCTTTCAAACTCTCATCTTCCTATGTGTTATACCTGTAACCATAACAATTAAACTAAAACTCAAATAGAGCAAATATATTTGGTCGGTTGGTCAAACTGCTCATCTTTATTTCCTCATATTCCCTTAGGTCATGAGTTTTAGACCCACTAGAAGCACTCCTCTTCCTTCCACACTCCTCTTCCTTCCCCTCTCTCTAGGTGAGAATAAGATTAAAATTTATCAGAAAAAAATTAAAACTCAATTGACCTTGTAATAATTTAACCATTTTATAAACTTATATTTTAATTTCAAAAAATAAGTGATTGAGAAAAAGAAGAAATTACCAAGTGAAATAAAAAAAGAAGAAGAAGAGGAATGCCACATGGTATGTTTGTTGAAATGTTGGGGGTGAAATGGAACCAAGGCATGATGGCCTCATAGTTCATTTTTTATGTAGGAACCCACACTAACATCATTTGTATTTTGTCATTGTTATGATCAAAAATAAATCGAGGGGTATTATAAGATGTAAAATTTAAAATTTTACATCTTTTAAATTTTTATTTTAATTTCTTAAAAATCACCCTTCTAAAATAAAATTTTGAGTTTGTCTCCAACTTATGATAAATACTAGCTCCAAATTGTAAATTATGGTGGTGGTCCACACGCATGGCTCTCTCCCCTCTCCCAACAAAGTTGTGCACCTTTACGTGGCTCTCAAATTTGCGTGAATGTACCTTTTTTTCATTCTAAAGAAAAAAAAAAGGCAAGCTTTTTCAAGAAGCTCTTTTTCTTTTCCTTCTATAAATAAAAAATGGCATACATTCTATAATATTTTCGTGATAAAAGCCATTAATTTTGTTTAAAAAGAGAAACACTCAAAATTATGTTGAGGATTTACTATAAACATAAATTAAACACATAATTTGGACATTTTTTTTAAAATTATTGAAATAAAAAATTAGTCACTTGAGATCATACAAGAAAAAAAATTAGAAACACAATCAAATACTTGAACAAAAAAATAGAAACGAACAACACTAGTAATAGACGATGAAGGATAAAACCATCAACAGTAACATTAAAAAATATATGCAACACTTAAGGCACATTGATAGAAGTCACAAAACAATCATTACTATAATTCAATCACGAATAAGAAACAATGATTGTGAACACGTATCTAAATCCAGTCTGATGGTTCAAAGAAGAGAAGATTAACATGATAACAAATAAGCGTCATCTTGATCAGTCGTGGCGGCGTTAAATCCAATCCTGAAAAAACATGAAATAGAAAAACGATCAGACGGCTAATAAAAAAGACAAAAAAAACATTCCAAAAGATAGAATTATTCTTATTAAAAATAAAAAAAATAAAAAATATAATACAATAAAAGAAAAGAAAAATAAAGAGTATTAGCGATCCACGATCAACATCAAAACTAATTTAATCGTTGGCCAAACAAAGACGAAAAATGAAGAAAGTTTGTGTGGAGAGAAAATATTAGGGTTAGCGCTTATTATGCGTTCTATAATTTTTAATGACAAAAGTCTCACATTTTTTATTACGAGGTTGATTTAATTGGTTAAGATTTATTAACCCCCTAATAAGCATTAGGATTTGAGTATCAACCTTTTATGACACCAACAGCGGGTCGGTGGCGGAGTTATGTGTGTTATAGAGTGGATTTGTGTTTACTCTGAACTTTTTAAAGTTTATACATTTGTTTTAATTTTTTTAATTTTTATATATTAATTCTTATTTTTATTTTTTTTATTTGTGTCCATCCTGAAACGTTAAAATTTTATATGTACTCACTTTAAAAAATATTTCTGAATTTGTCACCAGATATCAACATGTCTTGATCCTGAACTAGAGGTGTTCAAGGACCAACCTGAGTTTGAACTAAATCAGGGTTATGTATGTCATTAAAGCACCTCATGTTTGTTCAAATTTGGTTCGGCTCAAAATAATAAACCTCAAATTATGTCAGTCTGTCTATAATTGTAAATGGCTAAGCCAAATTATTTTTGAGCTTTCTCATTTTCTTTTTTTTTTTAAAATACCCACGCTATTTTTAATTTAATATTTGCTATTAAATTTAATTTTTACTCTTTTAAACATACAAATTTATATTTTTAATGTTTTTATATTATTATAAATTTAATTTTTATGTAATATAAATTATCTAATATATAAATATAATATACTAAAACTAAAAAAACGAGTAGGGTCGGGTCAAGTATGTTAAAGCCTCGAACCCAACACACATTTCAAACGAGCTTACTATTTTTGCCTGTCCATTTTTTATTTTTAATATTTTTGCTCAAATCCTTTCAAAACTTTTTGTGACAAAAAATCCACTTTTATAAACTTTATAATTCGATTTGGATGATTATAATTTTATAAACTTGTGAATTACAAAAAAAAAAAAACAACCTAACAAAATATATTTACCAAATAACCAAACCGAATGAACTAAAATCAAAATCAAAACCAAACCAATCATTATGTTTCGAATCAGTTTTCGGATGATTATAATTTTTTACACTTGCGAATTACAAAAAGAACCTAACAAAACTGAACAAAGATCAGTTGCCCTTTTACGGTGCCCATTTCTACGTTCTAACACTAAAAATTTAAATTCTAGGCTCTAACCTTAAATTCTAAATCGTAAAACTTAAACCCTAAAAATACACCATACCCCCAATTCATAAACTTTGATCCTAAATCCTAACCCTAAAGCTTAATCATAAACCCTAAAACCTATTTTTTAATACGAGGACACATATAGGGGCACAAAAAGGGACAAGTGATTTCTATTCAACAAAACATATTTACCAAATAACCGAACCAAATGAACCAAAACCAAAATAATCATTATGTTTCGAATCAATTTTCGATTGTCTTGGGTTTTTTTATTTGACCCTATTTTTAGATAGGGATATAATTTCCCACCATCCTAAGAGTAACCAAATAAAAATAGTAGCTTCAAATGCATGTGACTTGGTGAGAGTGAGGACCATTGTACAAAATAAGCAAAAGTTACCAAATTGAGTGGGAAAAAGGAATTGGGCAAAAAGATTTCCAAAGAACCATTGTTAGGTAAAGCAATCCAAAAGTCATATAATTTCCCCCCCTTTTTTTTTTTACAACTAAGCATCTCACTATAATGGGATGACAACAAGCTTGTGGACAAAACAATCGTGGTCACTACGACCAATCTTGTAGATGAGCCTTTGGGGTCTTGCCAATTGCCCATGCCTTTCCTACACAAGCATTTGATAGATAAAATAAATCTTTTTGGAACTCAACCTCCAAAGATTGTTCTAAGTTTGTTATCCATCCACAACAAATACGGTTACCATTGATGTTAATGTTAGTAATTTAATTGTTTTGTGTAATACTATATTTTGTCTCCCCACAGTATTGCCAGTGGCGGAACTTGGTGGTAAAGTTTGGGGGGTCAACTTAAAATTTTAAAATTTTAGAGGTTTAATTTAAAACTTTCAAAAATTTTGAAGGGTTAAATTTATTTTTTTAAAAAAATTGGGGTCTAACTAAAATTTTTGAATATTAGAGAGGCTTAATGAGATTTTTAAAAATTATGGGCGAGATTTAATTAAGAACATTCACAAATTTTGAAGCTTAACTTGAATTTTTAAAAATTTTATGGAGGCCAAATTAAATTTTTAAATTTTTTTTTGCTCGGCAGAATGCAACCAAGTTCGGGTCTCGTTAAAAACCTCTCTAATACCTAAATAGAGGAAAAGAGTACCCAAACAAGGTCAAAAAGGCAACAAAACACAAGCGCCAAAACTACGATACAAATCACGATCAAACCAAAGCTATAGCCAAATCCCAGCCGAAAATAGACCAATCCCCGTTAGAACAAATCCACAACACGCACAAGCAACACCGCACAGCCCCCATTAATGTAAGCTCCCAAGCAAACCAATGCAGCCACCAAAGTGAAGCCTCACAAAAACCATCCAGAACCGCTCATAATTCCATACAGTCAGCTCATAGACAAGCATGAAACACATCCGAGCGATTCACACCTTCTCTAGCTAAAGCATCCGTGAACGAATTCGCCTCACAATAAACATGATTGAAACAAACCCTTGGCAGCATCTCACACAATGAATCAATAGACACAAACAAGTCCCAAAGTCGCCAAGGTCTTCGTTTAGCGTGCAACACCCAATCAATGTCAACACGGGAATCCGATTCAATAACTATATTGATATCCATCCAAGGCGAGGCAACCAGCATAGTCAAAGCAAACTCAATCGCCCGCAATTCAGCCACGTTAGAATCCATAATTCCCAACGGACCAAAAAATAATACAAGGACTCGCCCCGTAGCATCCTGCAAAACACCACCGAATACAGAGAGTCCTGGTTTACCTCGTGCAGAGCCATCAACATTAAACTTAAACGCACCAGGCAATGGCACCATCCATCCAATACCACTACAGTGAACACGCTGCCCAACCACACCACGGCACTCACTAGGACATCGCCACCACACTACTTCATCCACGCGCAAATCCTCATTCAAAGAGTTAATCCAATAAAATGATCGAAGCTTAACCAAGAAACACATCTCATCCAAAGGCACACGCTTTTTATTAAAGACTAGCTCATTTCTTGCCAGCCAAATAAACCATAATAAGGCCGCTAAACTCGAAAACCACCACTGACGGTGTACCCCGGAGAAAGAACACAAACAATCGAAAGCCAAGAACTCATCCAAGCTACGCGACAAGACAAAGTCAATCCCCCACCAACGCAGAAACCGGTACCAAACTGTCTTGATCAAATCACAAGAGTATAGAAAATGATCATCATCCCCCTTAATCAAATTGCACCACACACACAATCTATGGGACTCACCCAACGGAATGCCACGACTCTTTAAGAAAGAGAGTAGACAATCGCCTCAACCAAGTGAACCAAAGAAAAACATGAATCTTAGGCGACACTAGTACTCTCCAAGCGAAATACTCCCCCAATGACGAATCACCCACTCTATCAAGTAACAACAACTTAGTGAAGGAATGCACCGAAAAAGAACCATTCCTATCTGGTGTCTAAACCAGATTATCCTAAACCCCGACTCGAAGAATCGTAAACACCAGAGATTGTCGTAACTCCTCAACCTGTTGTACCCCAAAAGCCCAAAGATCACGTCGAAAAAGATCATGCCAATGTTCACGATCAAACGAACAATCCACAACATACTCGGACACCCGTGCTAGCTTATTAGATGCGATAGCAAACATGCGCGGAAAAGTGATCTTCAAAGGTTGCTCAGCACACCAAGGATCTAGCCAAAAGAGCACATTATCCCCACATCCGACCCTCCACAAGAAGCTACATTGGCCCATATGTGGCATCACCTCCTCACTCACAGACGTGGCAACTATTTGTTTCCATATTGTTGACATCGTGCTGCGACGGCTCAAATTAAAACGCAATCACTGATCATTCTCACCATATTTAGCAACAATCAAGGCACACCATAAGGAAGACGAATCTTTCGCATATCTCCACATCCACTTGAAAAGTAAAGCTATATTACAAGCTCGTAAATCAGCCACACCCAACCCCCCACAACTTCGAGGCTGACAAACTAAATTCCAGTTCACTCGACTCAATTTACTCTGTAACCCCATACATCCCCATAAAAATGCTCGACGAATCTTATCAATAGCAGCAAGGACCCCTTTTAGAACCAAAAATATACCCATGTAATACATAGGCAAGGATGACAAGACTGAGTTAACCAAGGTAACACGAGCTGCAAAAGATAAAGAATACTTCTTCCATCTTGCCAACTTCAATCGAAAGTGGGCGATCATCGGATCCCACATTTTCTTGCTTCGCGGGTTGATCCCCAATGGTAAACCTAAATACATAAAAGGTAAGCTGCATCTTTAACATCCTAACACCGCTGCTGCCTGTTCTATTACCTCATCCACGACACCAAGCGCAAATAAAAAAAACTTTCAAAAGTTAATACTCAGGCCTGAGCATACCTGAAAACAATGAAGTAGCCTGTGCATAATAGTCGTCATATCAACACTCCCTTGAAATAGCAAAATGGTGTCATCAACAAATTGCAAATAAGACATATAAAAGCCTTCCGCAACTGACACCCCACAAACAATGACAGCCTCGCGTGCCGTCATTATTAGCTGATGCAAAGCTTCCGCAATAATAACTAACAATAGAGGAGACAATGGACATCATTGGCGAATACCTCTCCCCATGCCAAATTCCTTAGTGTCACAACTATTAACCAACACAGACAAACGGGTAGAACTAACACACTCCCACACCTAACTCTGCCAAGTAGCATTAAACCCTATACGAAGTAACACATCATCTAAAAACTCTCATCGAACGCAGTCATATGCTTTCGCAAAATCTAGCTTTAAAACAAATCCACCCACCGAGTTTCTGCGATCCCGTAATGAGTGAATGACTTCATTAGCTAGCAAAATCCCATCCACTATCTGACGACCCTTAACAAAGGCCATTTGTGTATTACTAATTAAAGTCCCCAACACACTCTGAAGCCTTCGCGCTAAAGTCTTAGCAAGAATCTTATATGCGGGATTAACCATGCTAATTGGCCGAAAATCCCCAATCACCAAAGGCGAATCACACTTCGGAATAAGAACAAGGAAAGAAGAATTTATGCATTTGGGTATTTTCTGGAGACATAGAACGCTTGCATAAATTGAAAGACGTCATCCTTAACAAATTCCCAACCTCGCTTATAAAATTCAAGAGTAAAACCATCTGGATCGGGTGCCTTAGCGCCATCACAACTCCAAACAATAACTCGGATCTCTTCTAAAGTGAATGGAGCAGTCAACCTCGACAATTCTGTATTATCAACTTGTGCGAATGTCCCTTGAATCCACCATACTCCCTAATGCACATCCTTAGCTAAATGGCGACTAAACTCATGAAACACCACTCCACGAATCTACCGCGGATCAGTCACCCACATATCCTCTACTTGCAATCCCACAATCTTGTTATGAATAGCCCGCAGCTTAGCAGTCCGATGGAAGAAAGCCGTGTTCCTGTCCCCTAACCTTAACCATGTCACTCTAGATTTTTGACGCCAAAGAGACTTTTTCCGCGCAAGTAACTTCCATAACTCTTTGAGCCATATCCGTCGCCTCTCTAATCTCCTCTCTGTAACATCTCTCCATTCCACTTCTTCATCAACACCATCTATGTTACACTGAATCGACTCAATTAATTCATCCACATCTCCTAATTCAGCCTTATTCCAATCGCGCAGAAAAAGTTTCAATTGTTTCAGTTTAATAGCCATATTCTTACAATCAACGCCGAAAATCGACAAACGCCTCCATTCCTGAGCAATACGGTTAACATTACATTGGCTATCCATTCAGCAATTTAGAAACCTGAACGGTCTCGTACCCCAATCCATATCATCACAACACAACAACAACGGAGTATGATCAGACACGCCACGTGGTAACGCCAACTGTTGTATATGCGAGAACTTCTCCATCCATACGTTAGAGACTATAAAGCGATCTAACCTGATACAACGGGTGTCAGGTCCGAACCAGGTAAACCGCTTCCCACAAAGTGGCAAATCCACTAATCCCATGTTATCAATAAACATAGAAAAATCTGTCATCCCCACCGACTCAGAGTTACATCCACTACATTCAGAGTTCCACCGAATAGAGTTAAAATCACCAGCAAGACACCAAGCTCCATCAAAGCTACTCATACGAACTGATAGCTTATCCTAAAGGTTAAGTCGATCATTCGCCTCACATAGAGCATAAATAGATACGATACAACAATGTAAATCATCTTGAGTCCACCTCCCTTGTAATAACACAAAATGACGACTCACCTCCATCCATTCAAGAATAAAGCTCGATTGGTCCCAAATAGCTAAGACACCCCCCAATGCCTCAACCGATGGCGAAAAATGGAACTCAAAAGAATCAGAAAGCCAAATACTTTGCACGACGACAACCATGACTTCCTCTAATTTAGCTTCCTGTATCAAACCCATATCTATTTTATACAACCGAAACACCTCACGAATCTGTCTACGTTTAGCAATACAACCCAAACCACGGATATTCTACGACATAATCCTCATTGGCGAAACCCCCCATCTTTCGCCATTATAACTCGACCAAGATCACGAACAATATCCTTCTCTCATCCTATTGACTGCACCCATATTAACTTACTTAGTTGCAGCGTCGCGTCGATCTCACCTTGTATAGATTGGTGATAAATAGGGATAGTCACATCACCAACTACATTCACCCGTGGTACACTCTAGTGCTTCTGTGGTCTTCCCCTACGTCTCGTAGTTCCAACATGAGACTCAATTGGAAGGGAAACATTTATCGCTAGGGGTTGAGCTATGCGTCCAACTGTATCACTATATTGAACATCATAATCCTGTTAAACAGGAACATCTATCAACGCAGAAATCAAATCCAAATTGGACTCTTCAGTCGCACCATGTGGTTGACAACCAATCATATCCACACCAGTATTCCTCATCAAGTCAAACTCTACACCCTCATCCCCGGTATATTTCCCACACACCCCCTTCGACGCCCCTAGCTAAATTCTCTTCAGCAGGTAGCACCAAATCCTTGGCTAGGGTAATATCCCAAGAAATGACCCCTTCTTCTACAGTATATTGTCCACGATCCTCCACATTACCCTTCTTCACATACACATTCTCAACCTCCTCCGCAATTGCAGGTAGGTACTCATTCCCATATTCACCCCCAAAAAATCCTTGCACTATTTGGATGAGGGAATTGCACATCATTATCCAACTCTGATTCGAGGATGTAGATTCACTATCCACTTGAAAGCTCGGTCGAAATAATAGCTCTACCTCCGTAACTCGAATACAGTACGTATTGCCCTGTGCCGTAATAGAAACAAACTCGTTAATTTTATGTAGCAGCTTCGTCGTAAGAAAAATGTTTGCCCTCTCAAAACATTTAGGCTTGGACGTTTCTCCATCAACGTCAATGAAGCAGCCCCAATCATTCGTAATCTGATTAAAGGTATCATAACTTCACATATGCAAAGGCAACCCATAAACTGCTACCCAAACACGACGACTACGAAAACTAGCAAATTCAGCATTCCAAGCCTCAGCCCTATCAAACCATTCTTTCAACACACTCACGTTCGTAAGGAATTTCCCCCGTGAATCCACGCCATCAAACAATATCAACACCACAAGGCCAGAGACCCTCATCAATTTAAACCTACTAAATCCCGCCGCCTGCATACCCTCTGCTATCGAACTTAAAGAGATATATCATACACACCAACCGATCACACCATGCTCAAATACATTTATCGCATCCACGTCGACGCCACCCTCAATCCTCAACAACGGATCATTCTCATCACGTGATCTCTTATCGAAATGCTGGGAACGTCTAACTACCGATCGCCCTCTATCCCGTGCCACTCCCTCCTTCGTAACACCCCGTGGCCCCTTCCCCAATTCCTCCTGATTCACCCCAGACGATCTCGCAAAAGTAACACGTATTTGTGCCCCACACAGCCATATTCCATTAAATTTATCTATTGCCCTTCGTGCATCTTCCACATTGCACATTCGAACAAAGCCGAATCTACGCCCATCAGCCCCCCTCTTTTGAAGGATAAAAGTATCCAAAACCCTAGCACAGCTATCAAACGCTAGGCGCAAACCTGCCCAATGGATACCGTCTGAAAGATTACCCACAAATAGAGTGATTCCATTTCGTCGACGACGCCGAATAGCCGAGCACGCTACCGGCGCTCGCTCTACTCGTTCCATTGATTCTAATATATACCTTCTTAGGAAACAAAACTTATTCAATATTTTTTAAAAAATTTAAGAGTTTAAACTATAATTTTTCAAAATTTGGGGGCCGTGGCCCTCACATGTTCTCATTGTGTTACGCCACTGGGTATTGGTGAACGGAAACATTCTATGTTAATATAATATATTTCAATTGATTATCGGCGGAGTGATAAATGGTCTGTATACAAATTCATTAATCTCATGTTGATAATCAAATAGTGATTTTTAATTGTTTTATATAAAATTGTGAAAAGAAAAATAAGAACACCCTTAAAATAATAATAAAGTTTAAATATACCAAATCAACAATTAATGGTAAAATTGAATATAAATTAGCAAAAAGATTGAAATTTTCAAATAAAAATAGTACACGACTCATTATCATGAAATTAAAGTAAAAGAACTAAACTTCTAAATTTTAAAATAGTATATTAACTCTTGGCATATTTAAATTTAATATTAATTATCACTTAAAAATAAGTATTTTTGTTTTTTTTTTCAACTGGGTTGATACTTAATTAATCCGTGAGACCAACTCAGTAAGGTATTTTTATAATAATAAGAGAGATAGATGTGTTTATATATATATATATATATATATATATATATATAAAACTTTAAGCATTATGCTAACATGTACATTTATTATTGATTAAATATATTTGAATAGATTTTCATGTGTCTCTGATTATGTGATCGAATAACAATAAAAAAATCATATCATCGTTTAATCACAAAAACTAACGGTGACATCGATTTAAAATCACTAATAACATTATAAAAATAAAAGACCAAATTAAAAGAATTATATCTTAAATTTCAACATAATAGAGAGGCTGGAATCAGAATTGAACTAAAAAGTAAGGCCTCATTTAGCTTGAACTTACTCATAAAACAAAGTAGGGTTGGACGTTTGATCGAGTCGAGTCAAAAAATTTTGTGTTATTTGAGTTTGCAAGTCTTATTTTACGATTCAAACTTTATTTAAAAATTTTTTAGTCGAGTTTATAAAATTCGAGTCGAGTCGAATCGAGTCGAGTTTTTAAGTTTCTGTACAAATTTAATTGTACATATATATTTTTTTCATATATATTTCTATATGCATATACGTAACGGTGCACACATATATTTATATATGCATATACTTAGGGATGGGAGGTGCACATATTGATTCTAATTTTAACGGCTTTATATATGCATATATAATATACATATATATTTCTTCATATTCTCACATGTGATATACATAATATATCATGTATAATTGAAAAACTCGACTCGAATATGAAAACTGGTAAACTAATTACCAAAAATATCGAGTTATTCGAATTTTTATTTAATAACTCAAACTTTATTTAAATTTTTTTTCGAGTCGAGTTTATGAAATTACGAGTCGAGTCAAAACGAGTCAATTTTTTTGCCTCTAGTCGAGTCGAATAATTCTGAGTCGAGTTAAGTTTTGCCCACCCTTAAAGCAAAGCCCTGCCAAGATACCAGAAGCCATTTGAGGTTAAACTTTAAGGTTGTTCACCAAAAAAACAAAAGCCAACCAATGTGGATAAATTTAAACACCTTCCTCAAGAAGAAGAAGAAAAAGAGCAAGCCTTGATTCCATCAAAGCTGGTGAGCTGCTTCAGTCAAGTGTACTAGATTCCCATTTCCAAAAGAAAAGTTAATTATCAAGCAATAAAGCCTTAAAGAATCATGTCTCTAAATCTTTCAAAATCAAAGGGGAATCAAAATAGGTAATACTATTAAAATGTCTATATGGTTTTTCTCTCTCTCTTGTAACTTATCATTTTCCCGTGATTTGTTTATTATGATACAATACTATCGATCATCAATTCTCAATTCAACTGGTTGAACTTCAGGTTCAACAATGACTAGGGATAGACTTATGTTGTATGTACGGAAGGCAGCTGCCCTCCAATTTTTTTAATTTAAAAATATATAGGAATATTATTGATATTAGTTGTGATATACTTATCTAGACCCTTAATTTTAATTTATTTGGACTTTGCCTCCTATTTTTTATTTCTAATTTTAGCTTCTCCCCTTTGAGCTTGATTTCTGACTTTGTTCCTAACAATAATTAAATAATATTTTAAAAATATAGCAAAAATTTATTAAAAGATTCAAAAACCAATTTAACCATCATTTTTTGACATTAATTTATGATTTTTATTAACAAATTGCTAAACGGTTCAATTGACCAGACAATCAATTCTCAATTTAATTGGTTCAAACGATCAGTTTGGTCCGATTATGAAACCATGCTTAGATGTTTTTTTAAATAAGAATCGACATTGACATTGTAATCTTAAACAGTTAACTATATTAACTATTTTGGACAAAGTAGGGACCAAATAATGTAAAATTAAAATAGAATGATAAAATCACAAATTTAAACATTATAAAGGGACAAAAACCATAATTTCACATTAAATTAAATCACAATCTTTTATATAACCTAACCATGACCTCCAAACTTCTAACTAATTCTTGAAACGTTCGACCTTGAGTATAATAGTTAATTAATGTAATAAATCAGCTTGACATTGGTTTTTTTTCTCTGGCCTGCTTCGGGTGCAACACTATAATAATAACCATCTTAAAAAATTTGCCATAATACCGGAGCTAAATCAATAAATTAAAGAGGATCGGATCGCCCCCACCAATAAAAATTTGATTTGAAGTAAAGGATTTTGTATGAATTTTCTTGTGTTTGTACAATCACTGATATTCGAATTATTGTTGTCTATTTTAAATTGAATATTGTAAAAGAGATCATTTTTTTTAATTCAGTCTATTACATTCATAATATCGAATTTAAAATCAGACTACATAATTTACTTGGAATACCTAAGACTTAAACTTAATCTGGTATAAATTTTCTTGTTTAGATTATGTTATGTCTGGTACCTCCTCACTTAAGAACTCCAGAAATGACCTCCAGTGCCTCCGCGCTTAGCAACTCCTGAAGTAATCTCATGATAGCAGCTCCTTCGAGGGAGAGCAATACTGGAGACAAGGATACCATAGGCATGCATTGTCATGTGAAGCAGGCCTTGTCAGGAGTTAGAATACTTTGAAGGACAACTGTCTCACCCACGTGATTGGACTACAAAGCCTATTGATTGGGAGCTACACCCAACTCTGTCAACCCGTTAATAGCTAAAACTAGGCCTAACATCATCTCATCAACAACAGTACTAGGGGTTATAAGTAGGGGTGTTCAAAACCAGCTCAATGGGTACTTAGTGGTCCAATAAGCTCATAATGCAAGCTAAAAAAGTGAAAGGGAGGATGGAACATAGTAATAATATAGTAGTGATATTAGGCCGATTTTGAACACCCCTAGTTATAAGTACCCATAATATTAGAGAGAATGGGACAAGGAGACAAAAAAGGAAAAAAAATACCCCTCCCACCTTACTCTCCCTTCCTCATTCCAACCACCATATCGACCATGGCTCTCCGCTCAAGTCAACAAAGGCGAACCGTCTGAAACCACCATAACTATTTTGGATCTCATCTCCACCTTCCCTGTTCGATGGTTGCTAACTTTGCACATAAACATGCTATAATAAAGATGGCGTGTGAATTGTATTAGATATTGGTACTTGCTACAATAAATTGTGTTTGGAAAAAGTTAATTAATGCATTTCGAATTTCGATTAAACCAATCCACCAAGGGAAACATTCCACCAACATGAGCTCATGATTTGTGTTAAGATCGAGTCAAATTTGGACATGGCTGTCATGTTATGCCGGCCATGCCCAACCAACTCCTCCTAAGATCCATATTCTCTCGCCACTTGTTCAAGTCCAACGTGGGAAACTCTCTTCAATCAAGGTCATTGTTGGATCCATCCCCATCCCCTTCCCCTGTATCTGATTAAATGTACTCATGAATCCTTGTTTGATTTAATTATAATCAGAATCAATAGTAGATAATCGGAATATTTGTTAAAAAGTCACACGAGGAAGATATGGTGTGGGCATAAAAGTGTAAACAAATGTTGTTTACATGGTCAACAGAATCAGACTCATGAACCACCTGAATGGGTCTAAGACTATGAGTAAAGCATACCCCGTTCTTTAAGGAGATTGATCTTTACATAAACTGAGAAAAAAGTGAATAGTGAAGAGCTGGTGAAAATATAGGGAGAGAGAGAGAGAGAGAGAGAGAGAGAGAGAGAGAACAGAGCCACATGGCATGGGGTCTGTCTTGTAAGAAAGATGTCTCACTTTTTATGTAACAATTGAAGCTTTAATCATGGAGGATGGAATGGGGATGTCTTTGCTAGAAACCACCTTTCGTTTTTCTTTTTCTTACATAAATAAAGCTTGGTGGTCAAGTAGTCAAATGTTATGGTCAGCAACCTAACATCATGTGTGAAGGGATCAATTGGATTAGTGGACTTTGTCAATCGGTTCATGTCGGCCTAAAAATGCTTTGGGTATTGGACTGGCTGAAGTTTTGAAAATGGGTTCTACAATTGTCTCTTGAGCAATGAAATCATGGAATGGATCTTTTGACCATCACTCTATCACTTGCAAGTTATGGTTAATGTGGTAGCGTTTTCAATCTCGATGATGCCAAGGATGAAACTGATATTGTGCTATAATGTGGCTTGAGCGACCAGATTCGTTTTCTCGATGGAAAAGAAGCCAGCCATCAGAAGCTTGTAGGTCACCATATTTGTGTACCTCTGCAAAGAAACTCTGAAAAATAGCTTGCCTGAGTTGAAAGAGAGGAAGCTAATGGCAGACATGTTACAGTTCCATGTTACAGTTGTTTGATCCACTTTCTTCACAAAAAGGAACTAAATTTAAACTCAAGCTTTAAACTTACATACTTTAAAAAGAATGCATCAGGTCAATGAGTTGCCATTACCTTTTCTTTTTACACGAAAATGCGAGTTTCGAATTACAAAGGAATCCACTCTGGTGTATAGTTACAGATAATTGCTTTCCCCTCATGTTTAAATCGATCCGGTTGTCTAGTCATTTTTTGGAGCAGAGACAGGTTCAAGCTTAAGATCTCCAACTCCCCTGGGTGGACCAATGCTGCATCGAGCCGTGTTGTGCATTTCGATGGCGTCTTTTATTTTTTGAAACTGTAGACCATTTTCAGAACATCCAGATTAAGAAAAAGGGGTTTACATTTGATGATATCATGCTAACAAGAGTTCATGAATGATGCATATTTCGACGAACAGAAACCCAATTTTATAAATTCATTCCCGGAGATTATCGTTTTCAAACTATTCTATTCTCAGTTATACAAATCAAAGACCGTGATGTAACTTCTAGGAAAGAACTCACTGAGAACATTAAACATTTCCCAAGCAATCATTTAGAAAAAAAATTCTATGGTCAGACACCGAGGTCAGAAAAAAAGAAATAAAAAACGGCTAACCTTGGCGAGTGAACAAGAAAAGGACTCCAGCTGTCCATCTGCTCCGCGATAGAAGTGGAAATAAGGAAGCACCTTAACATTCAAACTTTTACACATAGGTTTATTCTCATCGAAATTTACTTTGAGGAATGTAATATCCGGATGTTCTTGAGCCGTCCTGCAAAGCTGAGAGATCGAGGGGGAAAAAAGCAGCTCTTAGGAACTGTGCCATGTTCACTTGGAAAAAAAAAACTCATTCTCATCCTATATTCAATCAAATTAAAGGAGGCATTTGGGGCACCAATGCAAACCGAAGGCAACCATATTAAGGGTGTGTTTTTGGTTGAGGCCGGCGTTCAGAACGGCCGTTTGGCCCCTATTTTCTCGCCAAACAATTCTAGGTTCGATCGCCAACGGGAATTTGCCCACCTTTTTTAGCCCTCAAACGTGCGTTTCATGGAAGCCGGGAAATCCAGCTTTTCAGAACGACCGTTTGGCCCTAAAGCTCGTTCCCAAACCTCAACGACAAAGGAAGCCTAAGCAAACAATCTTTACAAGGGTGTCAAATTTACAAATGGACAAGGCAATAAGCGAAAAGGGTGTATCATGAAAACATGTTTTTTTTCAGCAGAAAAATATAAGTTTTTTGGTCAACTAATATCCTTCAGGCTCCGTTTTTATACTCACAGCAGCAACATCAAAGCGACTTTTTGACCTCTAATAAACACGAATAGTAACTATGCTTAGTAACTGCTTCTCTATTATCAAGAGCTTAATTTTTCTCTATCATTATACTCAATCTTGAGATCATGCCAAACGGAATATTAAACAGCCATGAAAAAGTGAAACAACTTACCTTGGGAAATAGTGCTCTGCAGGAAGCACACCAAGTTCCATAAAATTCCACAATAACTAATCTATCTCCAGCCTGACTTAAGGCATCCAAGAATTCTTGTGTAGAATGAATATCAATCATATTTGGTCCCGAGTTTCTTTCCCACCATTTCGGCTGTTCAGTTTCATTAACAGTTGCACGTACCTGAAGTGTAGGAACTCGGTTAACACCACCGTCCCATGAATAGGAAAAATGATCAAAATTGTTTCATTCAAAATAGATTATCAGAATGTTCTAAGGACACCGACATTAACAGGTTACTTTATGCCATCTGAATTCCATAAACACCACTATTAAAAGATTCATCACAATCCAATCACTGACTTGAATATATTTGCAGGGAATTTCAAAACCTTTTAAATTTCAGTGTATCTCGATACTTTAGTCCAATGCATATAGTTAATTGAGATAAAACAATGTATCAGTTGTACAAATGAACCTCACGCTGCGGAGAAAAACAAGTTGGCAATTAAGCAAATTGTAGTAGTGTGATGTAGAACAACCCTGGTATCTAAGTACAAGTAAAATAAAAAATACCTAAAGAAAGGCTGCTCATTTTTTGCTAGCTAAAGCTAAACACAGTGGACTTAAATCGAACGAAAACATCACTAAAACCCTTGACAAGAGCCTTACAATTGGGACTAAAAGCACACAGTTTTCAGTTCTATGATGGACATGGAAACGGCAACCAGAAACACCAAAGGGTCAGCAAATTAGCACACAAAGCCATTACTAAGGAACTTCACCTTTTAAACAAGAATATGTCAGAAAAGCTCAAACCTTTTTACATCAAGTATCCAAATTCAGCTCAAAAGGAATCTAAAGACGCCTAATTTAATTATAACATTCCACAAGCAAACAACTCTGATAAACTAACCACTTATCCTCTACAATAAAACCATAATTACAAAAGAAAATTGCAAAAGTAAACAGATTTACGAAAAGGGTACTCATGTTTTCAGCTAAAGAATCGAAACGAAATTCAAAATCAGGAAAGGGGAGAATGCAATTACCTTGAAAGAGAGCGATAGCTTTCTGGGAATACAAGCAAGGCGAGCAGGACCAATAGGAATAATCTTATCCAAATTCTGATTGATGGGTACAAGAGAAGGCGAAGAGAATCGCAGTGAATGAATTAACGATGATAATCGAATAGCATCTGCCATCAAAGAGAAAAAAAAAACAAAAGCAAGTTCTGGGTTTTTATTTATGTAAATAAAAATTAAAGATGTGGGATTATTAATATTTATATGTTTATTTTAATAACATAAGAAAAGATATGTGAAGAGCAAGAGGTTGAAGAAGAAGAAGGGGAGATAGTTTGGTTTAGGTTGAAGGAGATCGAAAGTAAAAATTCATTGGAAGAAGATGCGTCCACGTATGCATCTTCCATTCTCATGTTGATTTTTTGTTCACTGTCGTTTCGTTAACTCTTCTCCCGTGAAGTCTCATGGCCAGTTTAGTAGAGGCGTTCTTTGTCTATGATTATAAAACCGATGAATTTTTAACTCATTACGAAGTAAAGAAATTAGAATAAAACCGATATGAAACTTATTATTATAAACTATGTTTTAAAGATTTTATATATGATTGTTATTATAATTGAATTTTAATATATAATTTTATATAATGATATTTTATAATTGTGTATCGGTATTAAAAGTAAGTAATAATGAATATGTTTTACCATTGTTTTCGAGTCTTCTGTTACCACTCATCCGTCTCCATTCTTCCTCTATAGCAAATTTGCATGTGGAGTTTTAAAGCCCGAAAGAACTCTATCACACCTCTGTTTGCCCATAGTCCATCTACAACTGACTCTACTACCAGACAATCAAGTCTACCCCTATCAACCCATTAATAGTCATTAATTTTAGGCTAGATACCTTAACACGAGTTAGACCTATGTTGTCAGGAGAGTATATATTGAAAATATTATACATAGATTTTTGATTTCTTGAAAGAATTTTTAAAAGTTTCGTGGGTTATATATAGTTGGCAAAACCCTCAACGATTAACATTGTGTTTGTGCCATATTTTGGTTCTGAAATTTTTTATCCTCCCTTCCATTAAATGGTGTTGGACTAGCTAGCCCAGGTTGTACAATGCCACCAAAAAATGTCCAATAAACTTTAGAATATAGGTTCGAAATCCTACCATAAGTAATAATTTAAATCTCCTTAGTGAGAGGCTCCTGAAGCCAATGAATGATATGGGAGTTATAGTCTCAAGCCTAAAAGGTAATATAAATACATCAAGAGTACAATAATAAATATATTTAAAAATGTAACATCCTAATCCCGATCCGGATTTAAAGTACTACATTCGGGTCACCAAAAATCGACTCATCAAAATTTCCATTTAAAATCACAACTTTAGCCTTTTTCAAAATATCAAATCAACCATAATTTCATGTAATTAAATATGCATTTAAACAACATTATAAAACAGGAGCTTCGAGTTTAAAACACCGTACACCAAAATAATATTTCAAATAGAGTTACAGACTCAACTGCGGTAAGGTCCTATGAATACATTAGCCCAAACTAAAATAACAAGTATTGTACTCTGACGCGAACACGGTGCTAGAAGATCCTCGTCGATGTGCTCCTCCACAGGGTGACCTGTCAACCTACGCACGAAAAAACAACACATTTGCACGCTGAGCTAACAAAGCTCAGTGGTACATTTCTACTCTTCCACAATTCGTAATTATCATAAAATAAGCATGCAAGAATAATATAGTTTAGAGAACATAGATAAGGTTGTTCTATCTATGAGCTATCATCTAGCCTACACAAGCTAGAGTTCTTAGACCACCTATCTCAAGGTATCAATAAGACAATGACAAATCATACATGATTCCACAAGCTTTGTCATACTCGAGGTCACATAGCCTATCGAGATACTCGAGCTCACACAGCCCATCGAGTTAATATATGTCATACCCTGATCACTCAGCCATCGGGTGCATACGCTATCATCTATAGCATCCACACAACATACATAAGTACATCCATACATCATTTACATAATGGCCAATGAAGCCCTACTTTACTCGTGCTCACATAATGGATCACATTGCCACAAGTAGTCTTTACCTAAGGTCACTCAACCTATCAGGTTACTCTAGCTCACTCAGCCTATCGAGCTAATACCTTATTCGGATCACCATAGCCACAGATAGGATTCTAACTGCACCCAGATCACTCAGCCCGTGAGTACGTCGGATATACTTAATCACTCAGCCCAAAGTACACATCCCCTTATATATGTACCATAGTACTAACTCTAGGACATTCAGATTTCTTTACAATAAACATGAGATAATACATGCTCCCCGAGCATTCATGTACCTCACTATGAGGTAAGTGGCTCCAAGCCAAGCTATTAAGCAAATGCCAGCAAGGTATGATACAAAACATCTCTAGGATTCCATTGTAATAATTCTCCATTTTTCACAATTACAGGTCCATTACATATTATTCCAATACATGAGGGTTAAATTATGGTTTCTCAGTTTTAATATTTATTTTATCACATTAGAAGTCCATTGGGTCGTAGCCTTCGAATTATAAGCCCCTCAAACTCAAAATGCATTTTCTAGGCAGATTGTCTAGTGGGTATCGATACTCACCTCTTGGTATCGATACCCTCATCCTAGTATCAATACCCCTAGTATCGATACCCTCTTCATGGTATCGGTACCCCTGGTATTGATACCCTAATACTGGTATCGATACCATTTTTGCTACTAGAATTTTGATGGAACAAGGGATATCGATACCTAATATCGAGTATCAATACCGCTTTTTGGGTATCAATACCCATCCAATGGCATCGATACTCCAAGCAAATTTTGCTTGTGTTCTTCGCCCATAACACATGGTATCGGTACGGGTTTCCCGTATACTGATACCGAAGCCCAGAAATAGCTTTTAATGCTCGGGAAATCATTTTCCAAGCCCCCAAAACGTAACCTTTAACCCTTTAACTTAATCCTACATCTTATGGGAGTTGATTAGGATGGTTTGCTACTCTTTTTACATCTTATTAACATTTAATCCAAGATTTACCATTAACAAGGCTTAAAACTACCTTAAACCAAAACTAGCAATCATACACCATAAAATCAAACAAGGCATTCACTTTATGATCTTCAAGAAGAGTAGGAGTCAGAGATGTACTAACCTTTTAGAAAAAAACCCGAATTTAAGCTCTCACACAAAGCTCCTTCAACTTCCCCTTTGACTCAAGATTGGAAGAAACTCCCAAACACTTCCCTTTTGCCATACACACATGGAAAATGAAACAAGACTTGAGATAACATCTAAGGGGAGGTTTTATTATGAATTTACAATAAAAAAATGGGTAAAAGCTCTTTAAACCCTAAATCCTTCAAGAACTCATAAGATATCATCTTATCTTTTTTACCACAAGATTATGTTTTTCATGAAGCTTTTGAAATGGCGATCAATATTGCCTTCACTCATGAATCCCGAAATGGAATTTAACTAGGCAAAGATTTGTTTTTTAGAGATGAAAACCCAAACTTGAAGATGAGATGAGATGGTGTTTTTGGGTGGGAAGAAAGAGATGAAGATGAAAGAGTCAGGTAAGCTTGTCCACTCCTCTCCCATGTAAAGACAACCCTGTAATAAAGGTGGGCAGCCTTTATTTTAAAAAAAGGAACAATCATCACATAAAACCTCATACTTTGATCTTTGTTCACAAAATGGTCACTTCCCAAACCCACATAGCCAACTCCTTATCCAACATGGTCTAAACTTATCCCAATGGGTCTAAAAGCCCAATCCAACACGAAGGTCCATAAACCGGGTCAACGTCCTTTCATTGACTTAGAAATTCAGGTCGTTACCAAAAATCTATGGGTAACTGTCTAATAAACGACACTTCAAAAATTTATTCTAAAAAATTAAAAATTCCTTAATAATATTATAATGAAACATGATGCTATCAAACGAATAATTGTATCAGAACAACATTTATCTTACTTATTAACATACACACGCCATTGCATCTAAGTTTTTGAAATTTAAAGAACTCTAAGAGGATAGATTAATATACTAATCTGATACTAATTAGTCATATAGATCATTTGTTTACCCAGTTAGAGAACATAAGATTTAAGGCAAGATATATGTATAAAAAACATACTCAATATGAGAATGATATATGTCTCCTTGAAATAGCCATCTCTTATACATGCATCCATAGAATTTCAAAAATATATGCCAAATTATGAGATATAAGTTCCATTCTCCAATCAACAATCGATTCATGAGATGGGGTTTGCACCAGAACTGTGTCACGAATATAATTCATCTGCCCCTTTTATGTGTTTCTTTATATGTCCCACCGATGATATGCGATTATATTATCAATAAAACAGAAACAATCAATAGAACAGTGAAAAAAATCATTCATACACACGTCATAAAATCATTGGTGGAACATATAAAGACAAACGAATTTTGTTCATATATACTATCTTCGCTGAAATCTTTCCATAATCTTTAGATGGAATACTATAAGGATTATTTTTTCTTCACATTGTTGATGGAATGAAAGCATATCCATATATATATTGGTCTAACTTTTTCTCTTTCTTTTTAATGGACATGAAGAAGAAAAATATTTATATAACAACATATCACATGGATATATCTCAGCTTTGTACTAATCTCCAGTCTTCGCCACCAAAAAGGTTGAGAAAATTTGGGGGTGGGTTTTGACAATGGCAGGTGGAGGAGCTCAGCCCCAGACAAGGGTAAAGTGAAGGCGAGGAGAAATCTTACAGGTGGAGGAAATACGGGCAGAAGGTTGTCAAAAAATAGCCTTCATCTTATGTACTTTTTCTTTCACTATAAAAAATAACATATATCGACGGACGGAAAATCGTCTGTAAAACACCTACAATCCGTCGGTATATAGTTTAAAACCCTTTATCGATGACCAAAAGTGATATTCTGACAGACAAACTGTTATTGATAAAATGCTAGTCGGTATATATCTATAGCGACAAAAATAACTGTCGTTATAGATATTGAGACCCTACACCGACAGACAAATTCGAGATTAATATTTTTATATTGTAAGACCCAAAATTTATTCAGGTATAACGACCTAGATTTTAGAATTCGAGAGTCGGGTTAACCTAAAGCGTGGGTTTCTGGTTGGGCCTTGTTGCATAGGCCTTAAGAGCCTTTTTGGGCTTGTTTTGTGGGTTTTTTCTTGGGCTAGGAAGATCTTAAGAAGGGTATTTTAGTAAAATCATAATTGAGGATAAAAGGGCTGGTTGCCTCTTTAATTTCTATAGAAAAAACTTGGGAGATGATCTCACATTGTAATCTTGTCTTCTTCTTGTATCCAAGACCCCTTTTTCCCATATAAAACTCTAAGCAAGGTGTGAATCTTTGGTGTTTAGAGTGTGAGGTTTCTTTATAGCAAATGATCTATTTATCAAGGTAAATATTGTTTGAAATGGTGGAAGAAGATGTTTAGAGGGGTTTGGAAGAGGAAGAATGAGAATGGATGCCTAGATGCTTCTTCATCTACTTTAATCCAAGGTTAGTACACTACTAACTCCTATAGTTTCTTGGAAATCATAAAGATAGACTTTGTTGCATGTTTATGGTGTTTTGCTTGAGATTGAAACTTGGTTGCTCTTTAATGGAAAATTGATGTTAATAATGCTTAAAATTGATAGTATTCCACCTAATAAATTTCTCATAACTTGTAGGCTCGATTTTGGGGTTTGTCTTGATGTTTTAGGGTAAGTTGAGGGTGATTTTTGAGCTCTAGAATTTTAGTTCTAAGCTCACGTATTGGTACGGGTATTCACGTACCGATAACTCTTTGTAAGAAAATAGCTTTTCTTAGATAAAATATAAGGGGCATATCGGTACTACTTCCCGCATATCGATACCCCTTTTGTATTTCAAATTTCAGTGGCTAGATCGTGTACCAATATGCCAAAGGGTGTATCGGTACCAGTTGGGTTTCAGTACGTAAGATATGCATACCGGTGTAGGGTTTTGGTACATGTTGTGGGCGTACTAATACGACATAGGGCTTAAAATCATCAGGTGATGGCAGCGTATCGGTACTCGAGGTAGAAGTATCGGTACTCATGGGGGTATACTGATACCCAAGTAAGTGTATTGGTACGTACTGACAATATGTCCAAGAAGTTTAAGTTTGTGTTCAGAGGTTCTGTAATGCGAGATAAAGGGCCTAATAGGTCTCCTGCGGTATAGAATAAACTGTAAAATTGAGAAACTGAGATTTAAACCCCGCATGTGACATGATCAAATAATAACTTGGTAAAATAGAGGGTAAATTGCTTGTGATAATAACCCATAAAGATCTTTGGTGGATTGAATGATGCTACGTGGAAATTAGGGCACTTACTGTATGCTGAAGAGGTACTTATATAGCTGGCTCATCTTGAATAATAAGATAAACTAATGAAGGCGGCTAATGAACACCTTCATAACTTATTAATAAATAGATAAGTTTAATGGGGTGGCATAATAATTGATAGAAACCATAAGGAGATGGTAAATGTGCTAGAGCTGTGTGTGGTATGGAATTTGTGTCGATGTTGTGCGCTGCGTGGAAATAAAGTCCTTGCTGTGTGCTGATGAGATATACACTTAGTCGAGTCTTTGTTTGATGAGATCTAGATACCTAGTGAGAGAGTATTATAACACCATGAGTAAATATTTTCGAATGTATGAACCTGATGCATAGTAGAACTGGAACTCATTCGAAGATGCTTGATGAGAGAATCTGAGTATGAGTGTATGTATCTCGATGCTTAGTGGCATCAAGTCTTACCCTAAAGAGTGTATGAACCTGATGCTTAGTGGAACTAGACCACGCTCAGAATGTAAGATCCTGAGGCTTAGTGGGACCATGCCTCACTCCTATATTATGGTATATTGAGTATATACTATGCTATATGATTTGACAGCTAGAGGTAGCGCCATAACAATATGATGCTATATTGCCATATTTTGAGTATGATTGGGGCCTTGTAGGCTATTTATGATGTTTTGCTATGTTGAGAGCATATGTTTAGGTGACTAGTGGTAGCTTCATCGTTATCTTGCCATGATATCGTGTATGTGTATCATTGTTCTTATTTATGATTTGCATGAAACATGGTTGAGTGGTTGTGTATCCACTGAGCTTTGTTAGCTCAACATTCATAATTGTTGTTTCTATTCGCAGGTTAGTAGGTTTTGCCTATTGCTTGGAGGAGCACCATCAGTGAAGGATTCCAATGTATCGCCTTTCCATATTACAATATTTAAGTCTTTAGGCTATGTATTCGTAAGAACCTATTGTTCATTGTAACTTAAATTTACTCTAAAACAATAAGAGTCAAATGTTTTATAATGAAATTTAAAAAAAAGAGCTTCATTATACATGTTTCAAATATTATTTATACTTTATTAGATTGAACTATAATAGGTTTGAAATTGATTGTGGATTGGGCTAAACCAGGTTAAAATTTTATGGTTGGGTTTTGGGCTTGAGGCCCTAATATGACATTCGGGTAAAGGGTATTACATTTAGTGGTATTAGAGCCTAGGTTTAGCTATTCTCGGAAAGCCCTGAGGTGCTTAGGGAGTCACGGATAGGTGTTTAGCGAATACCAGCCCTTATGTCTAAGTTGTACTCTTTCAAGACTGGAATCTAGATGGTGTGCCATGTGTGCAATGTTGAGATAGTTTCAATCGCGGTTGCGAGGGCCGTGTTGATAGCTGAATGCATAGAGGATGATTATGAGATCGAGGTTATCATCGATGTTAAGCTCAGATCACAAAAAGAGGCGAGAGTTGAAAGTGTGCCCTCTATTCTTTGCTCGAGAGATAAACGTGGTTTTGTACCAAAAGCTACTTTGAAGCCTTGAGTTAATAGTGAAATCCTCCAGTGACAAGGCTTCATGTGCTAGTAGACGACCCTTATGGTATGGATTAAAGAAGACTTACTTTCGATTGATCCGTGATGGAGTATCAACGGAGGGTCCTTTCATCTGTAGTAAGAGATCCTTGATGGTAGGGTACCATGTGATGGGGATGTAGCACATCTAGAAGATATGTGTTTCCAGTTGATGTTGAGAGGTACTTGATGGTTATGAGATCCTAAGTACACCCTTAGTAAGCTAAATGCTCTAAGATCTCGAGAAAAGTATGCTTGTTACAAATCGATTATAATAATGGTTGGAAGGACATTGTGAGTATTGTGTAAGGCAACACTTGAGTAAGGCTTAAGGATGTGTGCTTGATTGAATCAGTTGAGTTGTCCTTTTAAGGAATTGATATGGTCTTGGCCATTAGTTGTTTGTTTGAACTCGAACTAGCTTGGAATGCCAAGTGTCGTATTGAGAGCTTTGAGGTTCTGAGGGGACCAAACTCTTGGTAATAAAAAATGATGAACCACCGCCCTCTTAATGCGGTTTAGGCTAGTTTGACCGGGTGGCACGAGATACGATCAGGAAAGTCATGAAGAGAGCTATGTTCCTCAAATAGAGGCATCGTTGTTACAGACCAAAAAATGTTGAACGGTCTAGGAAGAGGTGGCCTGATCGAGCAGATCAATGGTAAAGACACTCAGAGGATTCTAAGGTAGATGTGAAGAAGAGGTACGGCGAAGAGGTTCTCTTGGGGTGAAATAAGAGGTCAGTTCTCGCATATGGTTCAGATTGCCAAAATAGTGTTTGGGTATGAACAAGATTTTCTACGGTTGAGCCGTTATGCACTAAATTTAGTTGCTACTGAATAGTATAGGTGTTTGAGGGTTGTAAGGGCTTCTCGATTTCTGCTCTAGTAAAGAGTATTGATGGTTTGACCAGAGCATCACTTCCATCAGTTTATGAGCATTATGATCGACATCACTTTGGGGTATGGTGCTTGCTTTGAGGGATTGTTATGAGTGTTGGACATCGGTCACATGGTAAAGAATTGCCCAATTATATATGAGTGTGCATTAGCTTAGTCTCTGTGGTTAACTCTTTCTTGGCATAGTCAGGGTTCTTCGAGAGGTGGTGTTAGGCCATTATCAGAGTATCATGGTAGAGGTCATGCGAGACCCACCGTTAGAGTCATCGCGCGAGCTTTTTTTAGACAACTTGTTGATCAGGCCAGAAATGACAACCTTGCTAACGAGGATATGTTGAATGTTTGTCCCATTTTGGTTCTTAGTTTTTTTATAGCAATTTGATTTCTTGTTCCTATTGTGGTGGTGATTTTCATAGAGCGAATCATGTGATAAGTTCCTCGAGGTTAATGTTGGTTTGTTAATGTGTTGGATTGGTAAGTGTTGGTACGTTAGAGTTCTACCACGAGTGGTGAGTATGAATTGAGAGCAACAATCCCTGTGGACTTGATATACTTACCCTTAGTACAGGTTAGTCGTGTGAGTACGATGTGTGCCTTGATTTCTAAGCAATGGTCCTAAAGTTAGCGTTTAAATGAACCATATTGTTGGTGATATGCGCAAAAAATCTTTACCTCTCCAGCTTGTGTGTCGTGCTCCTGTGATGTTAGATTAAGGAAAGCCTTATAGGCTACAAGACGTTCTTAGTGCATTTAGTAAACACGAAGGTTGAGAGTAAGGTTTTAGAGTGGTAAGTGTGTAAGAGGATGCTGGGACGCTCTTCGAGTAATGAGCAGACTATCCTCTTAATCGTGGATTAGAACCCATGATAGGGGATATATTAAGTTCGATATTAGTGTTCATCACTTTGTGGCCTAACACCTATTGAACTTTTAGTGCGAAGACTCCTTGGTAGAGGAGTGGATACGGGCGATGTTGCTAGGGGGTTCACCTTGGGACGTGCTTGTGTTGGTATAGTAGGATGTAGTGGCGTTGGTTATTGTGGGTCGACGTATAACGATGAAAGACGGTTGCTCGTTTCTTGGGTTGACGATCTTGTTAATGTTGAAAAGTTTTGAGTTTCTGTAAAAGCGTTTAGAAGTTGGGTCTGATGCGATGTTTGTACTCTAAGGACAAATCGTGAGGTGGATTGGACTTTCGAGTGCATCAAAAATAATCTTAAGTTTGATGTTTTGAGGGTTGTTTTATCGGGTTTAAGGTGGATTGTTTTCGTGCATGGTAATTAGTGTGAAAAATTTTAAAGTAACTGAGTGGAAATGTGAGCTTTTGGCTACGGTGGTGTGGAATTAGGTTCTCGTGTTACAATAGATTTTGTTAGGAGAACCTTTTAGAAATCCTTGAGGGCTTGCCAAAGTTCAGTACGGTTGTTAGTCAAAAATTAAAGGGTTGAGTTAGAAGAAAGTTTTCAGATCTTTGATAATAGTTTGGTGAGTTTTGGATCTCTAGTGGGAGTTCATTAATAGCAATAATTTTTTTTCGAAATCGAAGAGGCCTGGTTAGTATAATGCCTTGAGCGCAGATTACTTCCGTTTGTGTCACAGCGAGTTCTCATAAGTGAGATGTTAAGCTCTATCTTAATTGATCAAGTCGAGTGAGATTGTAATTTCAAGATAGCCTGATGGTAGAGCTCGGTTGATAAAGTTTACTTATTCTTGAACACATGGGCTATGGTGTTGTTAATAGATAGAGAAGTGCCATAGCAGTATACCTGGAAGGAGAGTCACGATATGAACACAAATAAGGGTTGAGTTCAAGAGTATAGAAGCGTAAGTGATGATAGAGATGTTTGTTCACCGAATTGGGATTCACCCAAAGTGAATTTAGGGGTCAATGTTTGACAATGCTGTTTAGGTTATCCTTTGTTGATTCGCTTCTAGGTTCAATGTTAGTGTTGTTCTGCAAGTTGGGGGGCAAATCGTTGAGAATGCTGGTAGAGAGTCAAGATTTTGGTGTTAAGAGTTTTGGCTAGAAAGATATTATGGAGAGACCTAAGAGTCACATGGGCGTGTGTGGTTGAGAGGATGGTTGGATCTTCAGCTGTCGCATCTCCTTCTCCTATTTAAATTTTGAGGACAAAATTTTCTTTAAGAAAGAGAGAGTTGCAATAACCCAAATTTCAAAATTTGAGAGTTGGGTTAACCTAAAGCGCGAGCTTCGTTGTTGGGCCTTGTTGCATAGGCCTTGAGAGCCTTTTTGGGCTTGTTTTGTAGGTTTGTTCTTGGGCTAGGAAGATCTTAAGAAGGGTATTTTTGTAAAATCATAATTGAGGACAAAGAGGGTTGGTTGCCTCTTTAATTTCTGCAAAAAAAGCTTGGGGGATGATCTCACATTGTCCTTTTATCATCTTATTGTATCCAAGACCCTTTTTTCCCATCCAAACCTCTAAGCAAGGTGTGAATCTTTGGTGTTTAGAGTGTGAATCTAAAATTTGAGATTGAAAGAAGGTTTCTCTATAGCAAATGATTTATTTATCAAGGTAATATTGTTTGAAATGGTAGAAGAAGATGTTTAGAAGGGTTTGGAAGAGGAAGAACGAGAATGTATGCTTGGAGGCTTCTTCATCAGCTTTAATCCAATGTTAGCACACTACTAACTCATATAGTTTCCTGGAAATCATAAAGATAGACTTTATTGCATGTTTATGGTGTTTTGGTTGAGATTGAACCTTGGTTGCTCTTTAATGGAAAATTATGAAATTGATGTTAATAAGGTTTTAAATTGATAATAATCCACCTAATAAACTCCCCATAACTTGTAGGCTCGATTTTGGGGTTTGTCTTAATGTTTTGGGGTAAGTTGGGGGTGATTTTTGAGCTCTAGAATTTTAGTTATTGGCTCGCTTACCGGTACGGGTAGTCGCATATCGATATCTATTTGTAAGAAAAGGGCTATTCTTAAACGAAACATAAGAGGCATATCGATACGGCTTCTCGCGTATCGGTACCTCTGTTGCATTTCAAATTCCAGTGGCTAGATCGTGTACCGGTAAGCAAAGGGGTGTATCGGTATCGGTTGGGTTTTAATACTCAAGATATGCGTACCGGTACAGGGTTTCAGTACGTGATGTGGACGTACCAGTATAACGTAGGGCTTAAGATTATCAGGCGACGTGGCAGCGTATCGGTACTCAAGGTGGAAGTATCGGTACTCATGAGGGTATATCGATACCCATGTAAGTGTATCAATACTCACTAGGCAATCTGCCCAAGAAGTTTGAGTTTGCGTTCGTGGGGTTTTGTAGTACGAGATAAAGGGCCTAATGGGTCTCTTAAGGTATAAAATGAATCGTAAAACTGAGAAACTAAGATTTAAACCCTACTTGTGACATGATTGAATAATAACTTGGTAAAATAGAGGGTAAATTGCTTAGATAGTAGCTCATAGAGATCTTTGTTGGATTGAATTATGCTACATGGAAATTAGGTCCCTTGTTGTGTGCTGAAGGGGCGCCTATATAGTTGGTTTGCCTTGAATAATAAGATAAACTAATGACAGCTGCTAATGTACACCTTCATAACTTATTAATAAATAGATAAGTTTAATGAGGTGGCATAATAATTGATAGAAACCATAAGGTGATGATAAATATGTTAGAGTTGTGTGTGGTATGACATTTGTGTAGATATTGTGCGCTGCGTGGAAGTAGGGTCCTTGCTGTGTGCTGATGGAACACCTGCTTAGTCGAGTTTTTATTTGATGAGATCCAAATAACTAGTGAGACAGTGTTGCAACACCATGAGTAAATATTTTTGAATGTATGAACCCGATGCTTAGTGAGACCGGAACTCATTTGATGATACTTGATGGGAGATTCCGAGCATGGGTGTAAGTATCTCGACGCTTAGTGGTACCGGGCCTCACCCTAAATAGTGTATGAACCTGATGCTTAGTGGAACTGGGTCTCACTTAGAGTGTAGGATCTTGAGGCTTAGTGGGACCAGGCCTCACTCCTATATTGTGGTATATTGAGTATATGCTATGCTATATTATTTGGGCCATAACTATATGATGTTATATTGCCATGTTTTGAGTATGATTGGGTCTTGTGGGCCATTTATGATGTTTTTCTATGTTGAGAGCATGTGTTTAGGTGACTAGTGGTAACGTCATCGTTATCTTAACATGATATCGTGTATGTGTAGCATTGTTCTTATTTATGATTTGCATAAAGCATGGTTGAATGGTTGTGTATCCACTGAGCTTTGTTAGCTCAGCGTTCATAATCGTTGTTTCTGTTCACATGTTAGTAGGTTTTGCCCTTTGTTTAGAGGAGCGCCATCAGTGAAGGATTCCGACGCATCGCCTTTCCAGTGTACAATACTTAAGTCTTTGGACTATGTATTTGTAGGAACCTATTGTACATTGTAACTTGAATTTATATTTCTAAACTGATAAGATTCAAATGTTTTATAATGAAATTTTAAAAAGGAGTTCCATTGTACATGTTTCAAATATTATTTATACTTTATTGGATTGAGCTATAATGAGTTTGAAATTGATTGCGGATTGGGGTTAAAATTTTTATGGTTGGGTTTTGGGCTTGAGGCCCTAATATGACATCTGGTTCGAGGTATTACACCGGGTGTACCTATATGTATATATTTTTCTAGAAATAAAACCATAAATAAACAAATAATAAGTATAAATAAATAAGTCCAAATAAATATTCCAAAAATCCATTACAAATGTTCATTTGCAAATTTTGAGGCTCATTTACAATACAAAGCCCAAGTCTCCATTTTTTACAACTCATACCAACTATTTACAACCTGTTCCCGCCCATTTTATCATCCATGACAGCCCAACAAACACAGATATTTGGGATAATTCCTTTTCTCACCCAAATTGTGCCACGTGACAGCCTCTGGTTGGTTCGAACGATTTCACAAGGATTGTGTTTCTTTATAACACATTTGTCTATGACGTCATGGCTGTGACATCATCCTTACATCATAATCCACCTACCCCTATAAATAGAGAGAGATTTTTTTTTTCAGATCCAATCATTAGTGCCATTAATTACTTACCAATAATAATAATAATAATAATAATAATAAAATATAGATAATGAAAGAGGAGAGAAAATTGGACCTCAGTAGCCGAATAGGCTAGGTAGCCGAACGAACGTTGTAGCACAAGAGCTGCCAAAGAAGACGAACAAAATCACCGTTTCACGACTCAGAAAGTATAATTCCTTCTCCAACTTCAATTCCTAAAAAAAACATAAAATACATTAGTTTTTTTTTAAAAAAAAACAGAAACTAAAAATGAGAGGAAATCGAAGTTTGGTCGGTATACTTATCTCAATGGTGGCCAGAATTGGTTTTTAGGCTTTGGTTGAAGTTGAATAGGGGTCGTTATGGGTAGATTTAGGGGTGGAAAATGATGGCTCTGTTGATCCGGATAGTTTAAGTTGATTTGGATGAAGAAATTAGAAATTTTAGGGATTTAGGGTTCTAGCGAATTACGACTAGAAATTACAAAATGACGACTGGCATCGTCTGCGATGGTCAGAATTCGAACCCCGATGGCCTACTAACACATTGGAGCTTGGCCGAAGGTGGCGTGATAGATCAGAGGGTGGAAGCAACGGTGGAGTTTTGCCGAAAAAGATGAAGTTTATCGTGTTCTTAATGAACTCGACGAACATTCATCCAAAATTAAAGGGTTTTAATCCGTTAGGGCGAGGTTTTTGGGTTCAAATGTGGTAGAGTTGAGAGAGTTTGAGATATGAGAGAGGATAGAGAGAGGGTGGTTTGGGAGAAATAATTGAGCTAACTCGGTTTAGGGGATTTTATACATGAGTCAAAATGGTGCCGTTTTGGTACCAGGTTTAGGTAGATCCACAAGTGGTTAATCGGGTTAGGTAAAGAGATCCGTGCGTTTTTAGGAGTTTGGGTTGTTTTTTTCGTTGGTCCTCAAAGCCTTGAAATGTAATGCAATTTGGTCCTAATTTAATGGAAATCAGAAATTAAAGTTTCAGTTCTTTTAATTTAGTCCTTTATTTAATTGTTTTATTTATTTAAATGCAATTAAACTATATGATTGATGCATGTTTTAAATTAGGCTAGACAATTTAATCACCTAGATTTAATCAATTGTTTAAAGCTTTTAGCTTTAGGTTCTCTATTATATTTAAACAATGTAATTAGGAAGATCATTGTAGCAAATTAATGAATATTAAGTGGGATGCTTTTAAGTTCCAAATTTGGGTAGTGTCCCATTGCAATGGGATGTTATCCAAAATGGGCTTTTAAGTAGAATACTTAATATTCATTAAAGAATTAATCGCACCACACATCCCCAAACAATGACCTTCATTCTAAATTGGTCTCTAAACTTTTAAATATTCTAATTTTATCTTCAAACTATGACTCACATTCTAAATTGGTCCCCGAACATTTAAATGTTCCACTTTCATCCCCAAACTATGACCCTCATTCTAAATTGGTCCCCCAAACTTTTTGAATATTCCAATTTCATCCTCAAATTACCATTTATATCACATCATGTTATTACATAATACACATATGTGTTTCATGACAATTAACTACTTTTATAACGGTTTTATTAACATAAGATATGATTAGCATATACTGATAATTTGAGGATAAAATTAGAATGTTCAAAGCGTTTGAGGACCAATTTAGAATGAGAGTCATAGTTTGAGGATGAAACTAAAATACACAAAAGTTTGGGGACAAATTTAAAATAAATGATATAGTTTGAGAATGGAATTAGAATATTTAAAAGTTTAGGGACCAGTTTAAAATAAGTGTCATGGTTCGGGGACATGTGGTGCAATTAACTCTTCATTAAAACTTTAGAAATTGATAATTAATCTAGTTAATTAATTAGAGCTTTAATTAGGACTATAACTTCAAATAATTAGAATAACAAATTGATTAGTGAATATTATCTAAAATTTGGGGGTTTTAATGTGAATGATACTCAAGCAATTGGGTGTTATCTCATAAAAGACTTTAAATTTAATAATATTCATAGTCTTAAACAATTTAATTAATTAGAACCTTTTTTAAGTTAGAACTTAAAATGAACAAGATAATAATCAATCATGCATTAAAAACCTTTTATTTTGAAAAAAATATTTTTGAATATGAATAGAGATGTCCTAAAGTACCGAGGTGTTTCCAATCTCATATTCGGATAAAATATATTTCCTTATAAAAGGAATATCTCCATTTGGAATTTAAATCCAGTTAATAATTAATGGTTAAATTAAATTCAAAATATTATTTGAAATGCCAAAATGCCATGCAAAATCAAAGGGTACCGATATCGGACGTTTGTGGGGGTGCTAACCCTTTCCCACACGTAATGACTCCCGAACCCAATTTTTAAAAGAACGAATCTCTGGTTATTTTTATGGTTTTTGATCTACCAAAGTGACCGTTGGCGACTCCACTCTTTTCAAAATCTAATTAAATGAAAACCTATAATTTCAAGAATTAATTGCCAAGCTATTCTTACCCGGTTTAAAAATGGTCACAACTAAAAATGGTTTTCGACAATTAGTTAAACCCCAAAAAGTAACTAATCCGAACATTTCCCGCCGTTACGATGTTTTTGGTTGTTATGTTATGTTTTTTTGAATGGTCTAAAGGTGATTACAAGGTAGTATTTGTTCATACATATTCTTAACAATTTGACAATGCACAACACCTTGTAGATAAAGCGATTTGAACATGTGTTTCCTAGGATGAACATCACTTAATTTTTAGTTTAAATTTCTTTACATTTTTATGTGTACTTTTTTCCTCCTACTAGGATTAGTGGGTTTTTAATGAGTCACATGAAAATATTTCTTTTGTATGATTCTATCTACAAAGAAATTGTGCAATTTGATCGATATTACTATTATTATGATTGTAAATGAAACGAGACAAATCATAACCTACTCGAGCTCACGCTCGGCTCGAGTTCTTAACTAGTCTAGCTGAGCTCAGCATACTCAAGCTCGAGTCAAGCTCGATCTCGACTTAAATTCTTAACTAGTCGAGTTGAGCTCAGCACCACTCGAGCTCGACTCGGCTCATTTACACCCATAGTTTGATCGGATGGAAAAAAACTCTTTAATAAAGTCAAGCACCATAGAGTCTTTGTATGCCACAAGAGTGTTTCTTAATTTTTCTTATTTTCTAACTTAAATTCCATGAAAGCTAGTTTAATCAAATAAAAAGTATGTAATTATATTGTGATATGGGTTTGCATCATATGCATTGGAATGTACTTTAGATTTTACACAACTTATTAGGTTAGAACACGGTTTTAATCGTATTTTGTTATTATAATGGCCATATATTTTTTATTTTTAATAATATTTTTATTTTTAGTAATTTTAATATTTAATTTTAGAATATTTTTATATTTTTTCTTAAAGATTAAATAAGCCCTTGAACTTTATAATAAAATCAATTAAACCTCAAACTTTAAAGAAAATCAATTAAACCCTTCATCCATGTCATCATTTTTTTAATGTGGATCGCCACATCAGCACCGTCACGGTCAACGATGGATTCCGTCAGTCAAATGGTCGGATTGGTTAATTTTTTGGGTTTGAGGGTGACATTGAGTGTAAAAAAAATTTAAAACTTTAATTGATTTTTTAAAAAAGTTTAGGGTTTCTCGAGCCCTTAAGTTTTTTTTTTAATTAGTATGGTTTATCTCAGTTTGTTTACGCACTAACTTAGACCAACCCAAGCTATAAATAATTTTTTTTTGTCCAAATCCAATCTTGATTGGACCGGACGTACATATACATTCGGCCCCATGGCGTACATATATACATCTCCAGTTCTTTGTCGATGGTTATAAAACCGATGAATTTTTAACTCGTTACAAACTAAAGAAATTAGAAAAATACTGATATGAAACTTATTATTATATATGTTTTAAAGATTTTATATTCGATTGGCATGATCGTTATTGCAATAGAATTATTAATATATGATTTTATATATTGATATGCTGTAATTGGGTATCGGTGCTAAAAAAAAATAAGTATGTTGTACTTTTGTTTTCGAGTCTTCCACTATTATTCTTCCGCCTCCATACATCGTCTATAGCAACTTTTCATATAGAGTTACATAGCCTCCCAAAAGAGCCTTGTGACACTTCTGTTTGGTTATAGTCACATGATTGTTGTTATATTCACATGACCCACTAGTTGATTCTATTATATGATAATTAAATCTACCTTTATCAATTTATTAATAATTATTAATTTTAAGCTTGACATCTTAACACGAGTTAAACTTTTATTGTCAAGAGCGTATATCATGAAAATATTATACATAGATTTTTTTTTATTTTTTGAGAGAAGTTTTAGAAGTTTGGTGGGTTGAACGTTTGGCCCAACCCTCAACTATCAACATTTTGTTTCTGATGTATTTGTGCTCTATTTTAGTTTTGAGAAAGGATACAAGTATAAAAAGCATGGTCAGTATGAGAAAGATCCATGTCTCCTTGAAACAGCTTTCTCTTACACATGCATCCGTTAATTTCATAAACACATATATTTAGGAATTTGTAAACGGAAAAGTAAACAAAATTAGATCAACATAAAATAAAACACACATAAGATATATGATTTAACATACACGATTTGACGTGATTTGGTCTTGTTTACCTCCACAGATGAAAAAAATAATTCATTATAAGTGTAAAGATCATAAAGAGTACAAATATATGATATACTATATATCCCAAAATCCGATGTATTTAAAATACTCTCCAAAAATTATTATAATACCTATTTCTACAACGTATACTAGCTATTTACTCATTACGTCTTAGAAAACAATCGTGTGTGTGGAAGACTGGAACAATTGGGGGAGCTAAATTCCATCAGCGTTTACTAGTTGACCAAATACTACTTAGTAGACTCTCGTATGGATGTGTCATGTCTGAAAACTGTTGGAAAAAAATTAAAAATTTTAAGACATATTTTCGATTGGTAAAAGTAAAGATTTGAATCATAAATTAAGACCTCTCTATATTACCGTGTGAGCCAATAGGGCCATAAACCAAGTTTCAGAAAACTTGTTTGTTGCCTTTGTTTAGTTATTTTTTCTGGAAGAGATCATGGAAGGAGAAAGAGGATTCCCAAATTATGAGATACAAGTTCCATTCTCGAATCAACAATAGATCCACGAGGTTTGTACTACTCAGTTTTGTATGACAACATATAGGGTGTTTTTTAAAATGACAACATATCATACGGATATATCTCAGTTTTGTACGACTCCACCACAAAAAGGGTTGAGAAAATTGTGTGTGGGGTGGGTGGGGGGGTTGGCAATGGCAGGTGGAGGAGCTCAACGCCGGAGAAGGGCCAAGTGAAGGCGAGGAGAAAGCTCAGAGAACCGAGGTTTTGTTTCTAGACGAGAAGCGATGTTGATGTGATAGACGATGATTACAAGTTATGTTGCATTGATACGGATATAGGTACAACAGAAACGAAAAACGATAAATTTTCAAAATTACAAGGTACATGTAAGACAAAGATACAATAAATATTAAATTCTAAAAAATTATAAAAATAAAGACCATAAAAAAATATGTGAGCATGACATCACACATACTTATATACTTATAGTTGAATCATGTGACCAGGAAAAAATCGAAAAGAATGAAGAAAAAGAGTGGAAGAATAGAAGAAGAAAAAGAGTGGAAGGAAAAATACTTGTAGGCACTTAAGCCGTATCTAATATGTTTCAAGTATGAAGACGTATCGGGTATTTGATACGTATGGACGGAACTGTGTGACCTGTGGGAGGGGCAATTTCCCCCAACCCCAAATGTTATTTTTTTTATCTTTGTTCCTGTATAATTTTTTTTAAAAAAAAAATTGGGTTATTTGAATTCCTCTCCTTTTAAATATTTATGTTTTGACCCCTCAACTTTAAATTTTGACTTTAGACTAAAGTATTCGTGCTTCATATGTTACGAGCGGAGGAAATAAGGGCAGAAGATTGTCAAAAACAGCCTTCATCCGAGATACTTTTGCTTTGCTTGTAGCTGCGGTTTGCGTGGTTTTAAGTTAGTTCATATATATTGGTCTAAATTTTGCAGTATTTGCAGCATGAATTCATAGGACTTGTAGCAGCCTGAATAAAGCCCCATAAAATGAATATTAACAAGCTACTGCGGGCATCATCAATTGATTACAGCAGCATTAATCCCATGGTTTAGATTGTTATGAATATGTAAGCATAAAAGTAATCAACCCAATATCAATTTATAGATGTTATTTAATTGGTTCCATCTATATCTAACACTAAACTCGAGTCTCAAAACATACCCATTTCTATACTCCTAGCGTTTAGATATATGGAATATCTTTTATGTATTAACCATATTCTTTCTCATATGGATGACTTCTCTTGAATTTGTAAAGGTTAGCAACTTTTTCTTTTCATATTTATACAGCATATTGCTTGATCACCAAACAATCTTTATTCCTGCTAGAATTTTAACTCTCAATAGATTTTAGAAAATGCAAACAGACGGTTTACAGAAGGTAAAGAGGATAAACTTTTCTTATTCTAATGAGATAATAATCACGAGTTTATATACATACAAAAAAATATAACTTCATCAAATAACCGAAAGAATCAAGATGTTTACTCAGTGGATCCACCCTTAGTTTTGTACATACCCTCTCCCCCCCTCTCTATATATCATACATCTCTTATGTATCTAATTAGGCATTTTTTTATATTCAATGAATCGAAATCAATAAAGAAAAGATGATATTCATCCTAAAAGACTTGAGTTCGACCAGCTTTATTCGCAATGTGTGTGTCTTATCAAAAGACTAAAAAAATATATAAACAAATACTATCTTATACTCAGCTTAAAATTATTAAAAAAAGCATATCCAAATATTTTGGGTTTATAAAGAGTGATCACTTATAATCAATTATTCAATAATGAATTAAAATGTAATTTTACTATATATTCGAAACAGTCAAGACAGACCCAATATAAAAATTTGAGAATGATTTAAAAATTTGAGTTAATAAAGAGTAACCACCTAACGTCACTTATAAAAATTCAAGAATGAATTAAGATACAATTTCAGCATATAACGAAAAAAATCAAGATTTTATCTGTTCATTGAATCCGCCCTTAATTTTGTACATACCTCTCTCTCCATGTTAAAAGTAACATGTGCATACATTCTCTTTGATTTCTAAGCAATCATGAATTATATCATATATGTCATAAATCTTTCTTATGTATCTAATTAAACATTATTTTGAATCCAACAAATAATTTTAATAAAAAAGATAATAATGTTCGTATTCTTTGCGTATTAACTTAAACCAGCCCAAGCTATGAATAATTTTCCCCCTAAATCCAACCTAGATTGGGCCAGATGTACCGAACCATACGGGCCAACAAGTCAATGTAAAAGGGACAGAGATATACTTTCAGCCTTTCAGGTAACCAAAAACTCCCATTTCACTCCCTGTTTTCTGCGTAAACCCTTAGCCAAACAAGAAAAGAGATATGCTTCTCCACCCTCCATCGGTGTTGAACCACCGTGTTTCGCTCTCTTCCTCCTCTTCTTACTCTCGAACGCTCCCGCACCAGATCCCCCGGTCCATCTTTTCCAAAACCCAGAGCTTCAAAAAGCTCCCAACCACATGTTCCATCTCACAAGTCCACAGCTATGGAACCGTGGACTTCGAGAGAAGACCCATGGTCAAATGGACCTCTTTGTACAAGAAAATCTCTCTCATGGAAAATCCAGAGTTGGGTTCCGCATCTGTGTTGAATGACTGGGAAAAAGCCGGCAGGAAGCTCACCAAATGGGAGCTTTGTAGGATTGTCAAGGAGTTAAGGAAGTACAAGCGTTACAAGCAAGCTCTTGAGGTATACCCAGAAGATAATTGTTTTCTATTTATCTGTTGTAGATTCTGTAAATTACTTAACAATTACTGGGAAATCGAGTTTTTTTCCTGAATTTTGGTGCTTTGGTGTTTTGGGTTTGCATTTGAATATGTGTTGTTCTTAGTAAAGTTGACTACTTTGCTGGTTTCGGTTTCCCTATGAACATATTTGGACATTTTGGGTGTGTTTGTCCTAAAAGTACAGGCAAAATGGCATATTGTTATGCATTAGAAGAGCCTACTTAGTAGGAAAATGCTTAGTTGTTCTTGTCATTGATCGGTATAGTACTGTAGTTGATCGGTGTAGTTGATAGGCTTGTAAATTTGTCGATTTTAGCACCTTTGTTCAGTAGAGTTGTTGATGTTCTTGCATCAGACATGTTTTCTTTAAAACTTTTCCGACATTGTACAGGTTTACGAGTGGATGAACAACAGAGGTGAGAGGTTTAGATTTTCCGCTAGTGATGCTGCGATTCAATTGGACCTTGTTTCCAAGGTGCGTGGAGTTTCAAGTGCCGAAGATTACTTCCTTCAACTCCCCGATGCTTTGAAGGACAAAAGGATCTACGGAGCCCTTCTGAATGCCTATGTGCGGGCAAGAATGCAAGAAAAGGCAGAGTCTTTAATTGACAATATGAGGAATAAAGGTTATGCCTTGCATCCACTTCCGTATAATGTGATGATGACTCTATACATGAACCTTAGGCAGTACGATAAAGTTGAGTCCATGGTTTCGGAAATGTTGGAAAAAAACATACGTCTAGATATATATTCCTACAACATCTGGTTGTCGTCTTGTGGGTCCCAAGGATCCGTGGAAAGAATGGAACAAGTATATAAGCAGATGAAAGAAGATCGAAGCATCAATCCGAACTGGACTACATTCAGCACAATGGCATCTATGTATATCAAGATGGGACTGACTGAAAAAGCTGAAGAATGCTTGAGAAATGTAGAGAGTAGGATCACTGGTCGGGATCGTATACCGTATCACTATCTTTTTACTCTTTATGGTAATGTTGGTAATAAAGAGGAGGTTTATCGGGTGTGGAAGGTTTACAAAACTATTTTCCCTGGTATTCCGAATTTGGGTTATCATGCCATGATCTCATCTCTGGTTAGGGCTAATGATATCGAAGGGGCAGAAAATATTTACGAGGAGTGGCTATCGGTTAAAACAACTTATGACCCTAGAATAGCGAATCTTCTCATGGGGTGGTATGTCAAAGAAGGAAACTTGGATAAAGCCAAGAGCTTTTTCAGTCACATAGCTGATGTTGGAGGAAAGCCAAATTCAAGCTCATGGGAAACTCTTGCTGAAGGGCACATTGGAGAGGCGGGAATTGACGAGGCTCTATCTTGCCTAAAGCAAGCTTTTGCAGCTGAAGGCTCGAGAAGTTGGAGGCCAAAGCCCACAAATGTTTCTGCCTTCTTTAATCTCTGCGAGGAAAAAGCAGATGTGGAAAGCAAGGAGGTTTTGGTGGGATTAATACAACAAGCAAGATATCTCAAAAACGAAGCTTATACATCACAAATTGGATCATCCAAAGGTGCCTTCGAAAGTGAATTGCCAACAGACAAAGACGCAAACAACCGTTATAGTTCCGGTGATGAGAATGAGGATGATAATTCGGATATGCTTCTGCAGAGCAGTGCCTGATGACCGATATTTAAAGCTTAGGTGCAGGGAAAGTTTTTATCTATCTTTTAAACAAAGTCATGAGTTAAGCTTATCCACTGATGCCATCAAGGATCGTGAACTTATAGCTATTTATCTACGCTTTTGCATGCATTTGTGCAGGGGAAGCTTCACTCGGCAGGTGAGAAACCGACCTAAACGAAGCCTTGCTGGTGTCCTTTCCTTTTAACCCTCTGTTCAAGATGTATGAATTTGCAATTTTTAGTCTGTGTAGCTGCTCAAGTGGCAGAGTTTTTTCTTCCATTTGTGGAAAGGATATGGATGAAATTTACCATTCTCATGGCTTAGAAGCTTCTACATTTCAAAGTTGTTTTGGTTTGTTCACATCCCATGCATTTTTTTACTTCATTAATCAACTATAATCTGTTTTGAAAATGAGGGGTATTGACAAACAATGATAAATGCCAGGAACCATGATTTCCTTTGTTAAAGACATCTTCCCTTTCTGGCATAATCAGCTCTTGTCTGTCTACCCTTTTGTTTCATTTTATGTCTAGGTTTTTGTCCCTAGAATAAAATGGATCCACGATTGATGCTTAAGTGGATCTTAGGTCAAAATCTTAAGGTTTGATCATGGGGGCAAAGGACAAAGTTAATGAGCATGTGCCATGGAATCGCATATATTATTATTGTTATTGTTCAAACATGAATAAAGCTAGGATTAAATTCCGAGGGTCAAATTGTTAAAGGTTTAAGAAATATTTAAATAAAAAATTAAAGATAAATAATATTCAAAATTTTAAGAAAAGATTGGGACTCGAAAGACCCGCTACTTTATTCGAAGGAAAGAATGTGTCTTCTCTTTTTTGTTCAAATTTTCAAAGCCCACCATAAACCTCCATCCCACTTGCTGCAAATCAACAAGTGTCATGTTTTAATTATAGTGCGTGTATTTTTCATATTTTAAAATTTGAATCTTAATTCAAATAATATAAGAATAATAGTACTCATTACAAGAACTTAAAATGATTGAATCGGATAATATGAACTAAACCTATAACTTAAGTATAATATATGGACTAACAGTGAAATTTGACTTTCCTATTGTTTGGATTAGGATCGGAATTTTAAATTTTAAAAAGTATAAAAAACTAAAAATAATTAAATTAGAATACATGAAAAAACTTCTGTCCATTTCAGTGTCATTTTTTACACTCAACACTAAAAAATTAAATTCAAAGTCCTAACTCTAAAAAAAAGGGTAAACTATTGCAGTGGTCACTTAAAGTTAATTTGTACTTCACATCAAACATATATCATATATACGTATTATACATAGAGTACTAAATATAATAAAAAAATGAGTTTAATGACAATTTCAACCCCTAAACTTTTAAAATAATATTTTAGTTTTTAACTTTTTTCTGTATTTTGGTTTTTAAACATTTGTTCTTTTTCACATTGAACTAACGTGAAAAAATAACAAATTTTTAATTTTATTTATAATTGTTACAAATTTCATATATATTTTTTACAAATTAATATACGCTTTTTTGAATAATTAAATTTATGTTTAAATATAAAATATATGGCTAAAGTATTTTATATTTTTTTACTCAAGTACCTAAATTATTTTTTGAATAATATGGGTGTCTAAAATTTTTATTTCTTTGTCGAAATAGGTGCTTAACTTAAAAAAAAATTAATACCCAATCATTAATTGAACATGACAAAAAAACCCCAAATTTACAAAAAAGTTAGGCACCTATGTAGATAAGAATTAAAACTTTAGACACACGGTTAAACTTTAAGCACATATTTTAAAAAATTAAAAATTTTAAACACGTATCTTATCCAAACAATAATTGAAGCAACTAACTGAAAAAATAAGGGGGGGGGGGAATAAAGCCCACACATCTGACTCAGTGATTCCTATTTAATGGCCCATAAACTCAGTAAAACCCAACAACTTTGAAAGAAGGCTGAAAATGAGTTTAAATATGATATATGTTCAAGTTCGGTTTATTTACACCCCTACTCATAATATATTCTTTAAAGAAAAAAATATCTTTAAAAAAGGGTAAACTATTGCAGTGGTCACTTACGTTTAGTCAGTGTACACTTTTGGTCACCGATTTTAAAAATTAAACGTTTTGGTCATTTACGTTTTCGTTGTGTAAACTTCTGGTCACTTGAACGCTAGTTTTCGTTATCATAACGACGTGCACGTTAATAAAAAGGGTTATTTTTAATTTTACCCCTAAATTTTTAAAAGTTCATTTTTTCACCCCAAAGAAAAAAACTTAACCCCTTTCCAACCACCAACCTCCGGCCGCCCACCGCTCGTCCGCCCACACCCGGCTTCCTCACCTTCGTAGGACCACTTAAAAAAACTTTTGTTCCAGATTTAAGCTTCCATATATACAAATCTTAGACAAATACATCTTGTATGCGATTTGCAAGCTCTTGCAAGAGTATCTCAGGCCAACCCAATGAGCAATCTTGTGTTCGATCCCTTTGAGAGACATACAAGAATCACTTGTCGGATTTTGAAGTTAACCGTTGAGACTTGGCCTAGCTGAAACTGTTCTTGCTGTCTTTAAAGCTTTTATAGGCACACTCGTTGATATTAGCGATGTTTGTATGAGGATGTTTCTTAAAATACCAAACTATAATCTTTCTAGGCCTACCAGAAATGGATTTTCAATGATAGTTAGGTGGTTAGTAGCTTTTGCTGTGTTTGTGATTGCCTATGAGAGAATTGGTGGTGTCAGCTCATTGGGGATAATTGTGTTTGGGTTTTTGACTAGTACTAAGAATACAGATTACACAATGTCTGCTGTTTCATCATTTAGGAGTAGCAGTTTCAGGAGAAGTGCAAAAAAAAAAAAGTTATTTTTTGAGTGAAAAATATGAACTTTTAAAAATTCAGGGGTGAATTAGAAACAAACATTTTTTTAACGTGCATGTCATTAGGGTAACGGAAATTAATGTTCTAGTGATTGAAGTTTACACAACGAAATCGTAAGTGACAAAAAGTGTACACTGACTAAACGTAAATGACCACTGCATAGTTTACCCAGAAAAAATTTTATATATCTTTGGCATTATAAATTAAAATATATTAATAAACCTTTGAACCGCACCTGCCTAATTGCATTGAAAATGCCTACCCTTTAACGACCACCTTATAAAACATGTTTTATAAACATATACCTCCACGAGAGAAACAACACAACACATTCAAGTACTCTTCTGGTCCAAAAATCTTCTCAGGCTCAGCCATGGCAGAGCTAGAGAACCCAAACGTGATGCAAAATCTCATAACTTTCCTCTCTTCTCTTATCCAAAAGGTGGCCGAATCCAACGACACAAACAGTGGGTTTCAGACACAGAAGATTTCGGTCCTCCATGGCCTAACTCGGCCAACCATCTCGATCCAGAGCTACCTCGACAGGATTCACAAGTACGCAAACTGTAGCCCCTCCTGCTTTGTTGTTGCTTATGTTTATCTCGACCGGTTTGCTAGACGGCAACCTCGTTGCCCGTCGATTCTTTCAACGTTCACTGGCTGCTCATGGCGAGTGTCATGGTGGCTGCAAAGTTCATGGATGACATGTAAGTTTGTTTCTGAACTTTGCTTGAAATTTGAATCGAAATCATACAGAATTCTGGGATTTTATATATTGATTTTGGGTCTTCTTTACTTTGATTTCTTTCTTGTTTTCCGAATTATGACTGGATTTTAGAAATTTAGTTCTTTTCTTTTATAAAGAAAAAGTTTTGAAGTCAAATGTAGTTCCAACTAATTGTAGGCATGTGAATCCTAGCTGTGTTTCTGACCAATGTACAAATATAATACATATGTTTCTGCAAAGAAGCTTATAAATGAAGTTCAGTGTCTCCGTGCAATAGGCCTACCTGTTCTTTTAGTCCTTTCTATATGCCATGCACTTCAAATATTCCTAACCCATCCAACCGGGAAATGTTAAACTTAAGTGATTCGAGTTCAAGCAATGTAGTTTATATGGTGTATTTTCAAATGATTAAGAATAAAAAACAAATATTATTATGTAAGAAGCGAGAGTAAAAAAGTATTATGTAACAAGCAGGAGTGAAAAAATATCTAGCTGGACTAGAAAAGTTAAGGTACCAAATTAAAATTTTGAAACTAAATTCAGATATCAAAATATATATTTACCTTTCGGTTTAAATAAAAATACAAAGACCAAAATCCACTATGCGATGTCATATACAGTACTTATGCCAGTATTCTACCAAGTTCTAAACGTTTGGCTGATATCCAACTTTACTTACCAACAGTTAATTAGTCTGGTGGGATGAGACACTAGATTTCTTAAGTAAAATTAGAGGTTCGAATCCTAACGTTATGGATAGTGTAAATTGGGTTGGAAAGATCGCTATCATAATGAGTCAATGTAGTACTTAATCTGAATTAGTCAAACTAATACATTAGATTATAATTTCTGATATTTTGGAAACCTTATCTTTCAGGTATTACAACAATGCCTACTATGCAAAAGTAGGAGAAAACAGCACAACAGAAATGAACTTCCTGGAAATGGATTTCCTGTTCGGCTTAGGTTTCCACTTAAACGTAAACCCAAAACTTTCCACACCTACTACTCCTACCTTCAAAGGGAGATGACGATGATGATGCAGCCTCCGGCGCCGGCACCACCGAGTTCTGCAGAATCTTCTGTGAGCCTTGGACTCGCACGGTCGACGACATTGCAAGTCCATTTGTGCTTTGATGATGAGAAATCCACCACCTCTCATCAAAAGGAACAACTTGCTGTTTGAGTCCCTTTAATTTAGTGTTTGGATCTCAAATTGTTTATGTTTGTACAGATAATGTGAGCTTCTTTTTTACAGACTGCATTTATATTATATATAAAAGAAGTTTCATTCTCAATTAATTACTCTTAAAATTATACTAACAGGATTGGTCCAATTGATAAACAGTTTGATATCGCTTGAGCATGTATCGAATTCGAGACCTTGTGTATGCAAAAAATTTCCTTCGAAAGACTCACCTACCAAAACTAGATATGCGACGTGGGTCGGTCTAAATTTACCAGGGTAAACCCCTGAGGAACAGGGAGGAAACAAAAAAATTTACTCTTAAAATTATGATTTCAATTTTAAGTTGTTTGTATTGTATTAGTATGTACACATGGTTCACACATTGATTTATTTGTTCTTTTTGTTGCCCTCCCGATTTTTAAGGCTTTGCCCTAACTAATTCGGACCGACTTACGTCGTACTTCTAGTTTTGGTGGGTGAGTCTCCCAGGAGAGATTTTTTGCATACACAAGGACTTGAACTCGAAACCTGCTTAAGCGATACCAAACTCACAAACCATGTTGGTTATGTGCTTTAAATAGACTTCGCATAAGATTTATAATTTAAAGTCAAAGTTAATAATTAAGTTAAAAGAGCACGCACATTTAGCTGATTGGCCAAGCTGTTTATCTTTGTTCCCTTATTTTCCATAGGTCATGGGTTCTAGACCCACTAGTAGAACTCTCCCTTCCTTTCCCTAGAGTCCCCATTCTCCTTCCCCTAGAGTCCCCATTCTCCTTCCCTCTAGGTAGGACTAGGATTAGAATTAGGATTTATAAAAAAAACAATTAAGTTGAAAAAACTGGTTGATATAATATTGATATTTAGAACATAGTTAAAATATACTAAATTTAAACGATAATTTATAGGTGTTTGGTACAATTAATCAATTTTAGTGATTTAAATATGTCAAATGTTTTTGTATTATTTTAAAATTTACAATTTAGTCTTGTAACGACCCGAATTTCTGAGTCAACGATTGGACGTTGACCCGGATTATGGACTCTCATGTTGATTGGAGTAATTAGACTCGTTGGACCAAGTTTGGGCCTAATTGAATGAGAATTGGACCATTTAAACGTGGAAAGTGACCATTTTAGGGCAAGAAAGAAAGTAAGGGATGTAAAGGGGTAATTATAACCTTTTTAAATGAGAAAGGTTGATCATCTTTCTCTTGTAGTGAGCTGTCATGTGGGATTAAGGGGACAAGAACCCCTTTTGTGAGATCATCCTTTCTCATACCCTTTTTTTCATCTCTTTTTTCTCATCTTCTCCCCCAAGAATACCATAGCTTTTAACATTAAAGATTCAAGCTTTCTTCATCAACCCTTTCCATCGTGTAAATCTCGAAAAAAATTGAATGCTAAAAATTGTTTTTCGGGATAAAAACAAAGATAATGCGACTATGTCTCATTGCCATCGTGTAGATCTCGGAAAGTTACATGAATTAGAAAAAAATTCTCTCAACTGGACACTCAAGTACAAAATTATACCCTTCTAAATTTATTTTTTCATTTTACTCCCAAATATAAAAAAAATTAACCCAAAGTAGTCAACAGCTGCTAGTGACCACTTGGACTATTTTTCAAAAAAAAAAAAATGATCTTTCCCCTAATTTAACCTAGAAAGGTTTAATGTTTATAGGAATGAAAGTGTTGGGGATGAATTGCTATTTAATTTTTTTTTATTATTTATGTGTAATTACAAATATTAATGTAAAATATATTCCCATATTTTAAGTGTGAAATGAATAGTATATTGAACCATCTATCCAGCAAAATAAAAACAGATCGTGTTCGTTTTGTATTAGATATAATTATATCTAAATGATTAGATATATTTAACTATATTTTTATTGAAATCATTATTTGTTTATTTTTATTTATCTATTGGCATTAATTAAAAAATTAAAAAGTGATATAATATTATTTTGTTATGTAAATCAAATGTTTTAAATAAATTTATTATAAAAATGTGATATATAAATGAAACTTTTAAGAAGATAGAGTAAAGAAAGAAAGAAGAAGATTTGGAGAAAATTTTGTAAATATATAAGATATGTATTTTTTTTAATTTGAAGTTTGATGTTTGAATTTTTTATTGAGTTTTTTTTTTATGTTTGAATATTTGGAGAAAATAGAGTTAGTTAGTAGTAGATGTGTAATTATGTAATTTTTTAATGTAGTAGATTTAGTTTCGGGTCTTAATAAATTCTTTCTTCTCTTGTAGGATGGCTGGTGAAGCTCTTCTATTGCGATTACATGATCGACACATTACTAGTCTCACTGTTGATGAGATGATACAAATTTTTTTAATAATTTATTTATTAAAAATTCAATAACTTTTTTTGTTTGTTTGTTAATAATATTTATTTATTTATTAATGTGTTAATTACATGATGCAGAGGATACATTTAAGTATCATCTGACCATAGCCAAAAATCATCCGGACGATAGAATCATTGGATGGTTACAAAGTTCTAGATTTTATCATGCGACCTTTATTCGGGGGTACAAGTTGGTACCCGGGTTGATTGCCGCTCTGATTGAGCATTGGAGGCCGGAAACCCATACGTTCCATATGCCGTATGGGGAATGCACGATCACACTTGAAGACGTGGTCATGCTTATCAGGGTCTTGGTAAATGGGGCACCATTGATCGAGCAGAAGAAAGATTCAACCGAAGCACTTTGCTTCAAATACCTTGGGAAGGTGCCAGGTCTAGCAAATTTGAATGGATCTCGTATGAAAATAAGTTGGTTGCAAAGTGAATTTAAAATCCGTGAATATAGTTCTGTTGTTGCGGTTTATAATGCCAGTCGAGCCTATATTCTGCAACTCATTGGAGGTATACTGATGCCAGATAAATCTGACAATCTTGTTAATACACGTTATCTACCCTTTTTGAAATATCTGTGGGAAGCTGCTAAATATAGTTGGGGATCGTCCATATTAGCGTTCTTGTATCGTGAGTTGTGCAAGGGCGCTAAAATAGAAAATGGTCGTAAGGTTCGGGGTATTGGTGGACGTTTGTTGTTGCTGCAAGCGTGGGCTTGGCAACGACTTCCCTTTTAGACACCGATTACTCGAACACTGATTCAGTTCCCTCTTGTCGCTAGGTAATTATCCTGACTTGGAGTTGAATTTTTAAATTAAATTTATTTATTTTTAAAACATTTTTGTGATTTGTATGTAGATGGTGTGAGAAAAAAGCGCACACGGTGTTGACAAACAACAACTTGAGAGTATTTAGAGCTCAGATTGATTTGTAGTGTCAAGATCAAGTATCCAGTTAAATGTATTGGTTAAATTTTAGTTAAATATTAACAGTTTATTATTTATGTTATAATTAGGCATCTTATTATAATAATATTTATTTTGTAGTTTATTTGGATGCTGTACAACGATGATCGCATTTATTTGCCGAATGATCTGATGAAGGATTCTACTCTGTGGTGTAGTGTTACACCGTTAATCCATTTTGCGATTGTCGAGTTCTAATTTGCCGATAGGGTGCTGAGGCAATTTGGCTTCTACCAGCTGATTCCGTATATTCAAATTAATCATGACCATCTGAACGATTATGATGGACGCCAGGGCAGAAGTAAATTGGGAAGTCATACATGCCACGTACATTAATATGTGGAACAACAGAGCTTCAACGATACCGCTTCGCAGTCCAATCGAAGATGATGATTTTGATTTTGAGTGGTCAGAGTACCTAATCCATTTTTTAATAATGGAATGACATACTTAACTACGGTTGATGGACGGGGAGAATGTCAAAAATATAAGAAAAAATACGGCGGTAAGGGTGAATCCTCTAAGAGTGCAGTGGGCGCATCTCAAAATCCCGTGTGGGGCCAAAACCCTAAAGGTTGGCCAACCACGTGGGTACAACCAGAAGTGGGCCCGACAGTTATATGGGAAAGGAACCATCTCCTACATATGTACAACCAGAAGTTGGCCCGTGCTCTTCAGATAATCACGGGTTTGATGATGATGTTTTATACACACCTGAGTTTTTTCCTCAACAGTCACCCATTTACTCTAACTTTGGACAGAACATGGATTTTCAAGAAATGCAAAATTTCTTGAATTCGCCAGAGATTATGGGAGGGCAGAGCAGTTATATGGATTTGTTCACAACACCGCCTCCTATGCCCTCGATGACTGAGGATGTGAGCTACACTAAAGAGGATGCTGAAGAGGATCCCATGACACCACAGAGGCCACAACGTGCTCAACGACCGCCACGTTCTTATCTTTCGACCAAACCCCTTCATGGCCAGAAATTACACAAGAAAAATGATTTTATGTCAATAGAGGCGTTTCAGTTTGAATTTGAAACAAATGTTATTGTTTTTTTTATTTTATGTATTTTGTGTAATACATTAGAGGCATCTCAGTTTGAATTTGAAGGTTGTTGTTTTTATTTTTCTGTGTTTTTATTATTCACTAATCTTTAGCTATTAGTGATTTAATATTTAACCTTAAGTGTGATTAAAATTAAAACTCAAACTAAACTTAGTTTATTTTAATTTTTTAAAATTACAAACCACACCAAATCGAAGTTAAAAAATTTAAAACAAACAAAGTGAAAAATGTTTTTGGATATTTTGAAATACAAACCTAAAATTTTCAAATACAAACATAATATTTTTGAATACAAAGATAATAAATCACCGAGGTATAGGCACATATCTTGGTTCATTTGGACATTTTGATTTTGAATGGCCTTCAGCCCTACATATAGTACATCTCTTTCGTTGTCCCTTCTCCTTGTGATGAAGATCTATACTAGTGTAGATGCGAGTCGATCTAGGTCGGCCAGTTGGAGTTATACGAAGTGTAGGATTTGGTAACCATTTTTCATGCTCTACTGACGACCAATACATTGAATTTGGGATCGGTGGGAACTTAATTATGTAAATATCTAACATCTGGTTGAGACTGAAGCATTGATCAACATATGTGTACGGGTCAACATTGGCGAACATACATGCTGCAACTGCATGAGTACATGGATATCGCCACGCCTGGAACTCGCCACAGTCACGCTATCTACGTCTGAAATCGACTCAAAATACATTTGAGTGGCATGCTTCGTTCCAGGTTCTAGAACCAACAACATCGAAAGTCTGATTCATTCGGTCGAATGCGTGAACGGTCAGCGACGTTGCATTCTTCACATTTTTATCCATTTTTGTCACAATAGTAGGAGCCCAACATTGTCTCCCCTGTTTATTAAGGACTGAACTTGCTTCCCTTTAATAGACCAAACCTTAGCCAAACGGTAGTACGTCTCTGTCACCAAGCTTGTTATTGGGAGATGACGCGATCCTTTCAGTATTCCATTTATGCACTCCACAAGTTTGGTTATCATTTGCTCGTATCGTCTACCACTTTCGTCATATCATTGGGCCCATATTTCTCTCTCTATATTGTTACCTAACTCCAAACACGCTCACCATATTTTTGTAAATTCGCCATTTTCCTCTCAAATTATGGCTGTAGTAGTTGATACCCTGTGCCATAATACGTGTTGTTAGCATCTAGAAAAATCAAAGCACATAACTACATATATAACGGAGTTTGAAAAAATAAAACTTACCCATGCTTAAAATCTCACTGCGAAGATATTGAATTTTAAACTGCTCGTAGCTGTTCTTACCGATGTAACAAACGCAGTATGCAGGGTATGCATGCGGAGGTATCCAACGACTTTCCTCTCGATTAATTGATACTTTGATAGTTGTCCCATGATCATAGATAATGCAAACCCCATATTCTCGAACGACATGGTCACGTAAATTAGTCAAAAAAATTCCAAGCTTCACCCGTCTCCCCCTCAACAATTGCGAATGCAATCGGAATGACATTGCTATCACCATCTTGTGCAACGACAACCAATAATACCTGAGAGTATCTCCCGTATAGCCATGTTCCATCGACTTGGATCATACATTTACAAAATGGAAAGCCTTCAATGCAAGGCTTGAACGCCCAGAATAGTTGATGGAAAATTGATATCCTTGAAGCAGTTGGCCTTGTCGATCATATACATCCTTTGTTTGATACCTCACTATGGTGCCTGTGATGAAATGTGTCATTGCTATCAATAAAGCCGGTAGTTCATTATACGACTTATTGTAATCATCGTACATCGAATGCAATGTCTTATCCCTTGCACGCCACCCTTCTTGTATTTTATTTGATATTCAAATTGCTGCGCAATGGTTGCTTGAATTGCTGAAACGAGAACCCTTGGATTTGCTTCGACCAACTTTATCACGTGATGGCTTATTACACTCAATCCAATTTGGTGTGGTCCTGGTCGATAGATGTTCGTAAACATGTTATTGTCGTTGTACTTTGTGACCTCCCAACGATCTATCTTCTTAAGCTTCGACACTCGAATCTTCCAATTGCACCATTCTCCATATTTCACACACTTCGCAAAGAAAGTCCTCGGGGTGGATTCTGCAACCACGTAGTCCACATGCTGAATGATGCTATACTCTTTAATTGCCAATATAGCTACATTCTTTTAATTAAATTGAAGCCCATCAAATAATTCACCATGCTAACTCAAAGTTAATTGGGGCATATCTTGGAATTGCGGTGCCCTCATCTCATCAAAATCCACCGAGTTCATGTGAGCAGGAGGTTCATATAATATAATGTTGCCCCCAGTCGGAACGAATTCTCCAACACCAAAATCAGGGGCATCACCAACGTCATCAGGGAATAAATCGGTATCCTCAACATCTTCATCTTCGCTAGAATCTTCAAGTGATTCTCCCTATCGACCTCGTAGGTTCTCAACATTAGTATCAACTGTCGGATCAACATTCAGATCAACAATTGGCCCGTGTGATGCTGCATATGTCGACGGCCCACCTTGATGAAATTCACTAGATGTCCCACTTGTCAACATTGCCACAAAACTACCTCCGGACATATCAAACTCGTTAACGAAACCTATTTGACTACATTCTCCAACTATGTTTCTAGATGGGTTGGGAATATCACGCACCTCAACAAACAACTCAACATTTCAAATATCCATAGATTCATGCTCTATAATCATTATTCCCACATCTGTATTATCTTCAGAGCTATTGCAGAATATCTGATTGGGTTATGACATGTCAGCCACCAATACCGCAAACCATGAATCTGAGCTCCAATTTTTTCGGATATCTTCTCCTTCATTACTCAAAGCGTTATTTCTTTTTCAAATCTCATCTTCGTAGGGCTTTCAGATTCAAAAACAATACCAACATCAGTTTTCACAATTTGTCCATTGTAATGGACAATCGCCACAAATCTGTTGTTGCTCATTTTCTCTGCATGTTCGGGAAATAAACATTTTCAATTATAATACACAAATCAAAATGAACTACAATGTCACTAAACCTAATTTTAAACTATAAATAACAATAAATACTAATTACGATTTTCCACTACTATATTTCTAAACAAAAAGAAAATATTCATCGTTTTAACACAAAAAAAATAAATTTCAAACAACATAAAATGTTTTACGGATAAAATAAAATAAAAATTTTAAACCGACCTACAATATTTTTTCCCACAACTTTCTTCTTCTGCTTCTTCTTCTCTTTCTTTACTCAAATTTTTACTCAATTTTTTCTCTAACAAATTACCTTCAACATAACCTATTTAAAAAAAAGCTATAATTTTTTCCCTTACATACCCCAACACGAATTTTACATGCACTAATAAGTGTTAAATCAAAAAATTTAGACTACCTAAAATCATTATAATAATTAAAAAAATTACCCAAGGTTTTTTCTCACTACTATAATCCTAAACAAAAAATAAAATAGTTATCGTTCTAACTCAAAAATTAAATTTCAAACAACATAAAATGTTATTCAGATAAAATAAAAATTTTAAACCGACTTATAATATTTTTGCCACAACTTTCTTCTTCTTCTCCTTTCTTACTCAAATTTTTACTCACTTTTTTCTCTAACAAATTACCTTCAATCCTCAACATAACCTATTTAAAAAAAAAACTGTCCATTTTTTCCATATATACCCCTTTACAAATTTTATCTACACTAATAAGTTTCAAATCAAAAAATTTACACTACCCCTATATGCTTTAAAATTATTATAACAATTAAAAAAATAAAAAAATACACTTATTCAACCCATTGCCATGCATGCAACACTGCCACCCTGCACCTGCACCACCCACCCTCGCGAATACTGTTTAAAGTCGGGTGGAGGGCAGCCCGTTTTTGAACAGTACGAGCTGCCCTCCCAAGCTGCCACGTGGGTAAAACAATACTATTTAAAAACGGATCGCAAGCTATCCGATTTTAAAAGATCTTTTTTATTATTTTTTTACAAATCACTGTTCAAAAACGGATAGAAATCTATCCGAATTCTGATTCGAACAATAATTTACCATAGATCTGAATTTATCCTGATTCAATCATATTTTGGGAAAAAAATTCAACCACAATATTGTGGTAATTTTCCCTTTAAAAAGTTATATTAAAAGTTCAGAAAAGAAAAATCAAATCATCTAGTTAATAAATATAAATAAAATATTTAAATTACATCGATATCTAAAAAATTTAAAGAGTATATTAATATTATGAACCGTCGCATCAGCTTTCGTCTAAAAAATTAACTGTAACATTATAAGTCAGTGATATTGCGTAATCTTAGCATGCATCAAATATTCTAAACTCTTCAATGGATTCGTCTAGCCCCATCGGCTCCTTTTATCACCCCCCCATTTCTTGAGCAACCATATACTGAACCGTACCAACTCCGCCACAAACAGAAGCCCCATCAAAATCATCACCAAACCTCCCTCATCTTCGTCAGACCCATGTATATCACAGCTATCGAATAAGTTCCGGCCATCGAGAAAATGGCCAACCTCAAGCCAGCTCTGAGCGGGAACCCGCTCGTGAGCAGCTATATCATCGTCGCTAGCGACGCGAAGAAACCGATCGCATTGAACACCGTGAACACGGCAAACACTTCGGGGTCACTCGCCATCACGGCCTCCCGGGACATCATGGTTCGCTTTTGAACCGTGTTGGTTTGCGAAGAAGTTTTCCGTCTATCCGCGTCTGAGGATGGCTTGGTACGTGACGGTGGCTTGAGGACCGCCGCCACCATCAGCTCGTTCTGGGTGTCGGTGGATGCTTCCGAAACTTCTTTCATCAGCTCCTTCCATAGGTTCCATGAACATGAAGAATGAAGTGTTTGTGTGTTGTTTAGGGCTGATTTCAGTTCGGAAATGAGCAGGGTCCGTCGTTATTTCACCGGATTTCATAGCTCCGGCTTGCTGGAACAAGTTGTAAACATGAATATCATGAGAATTACATCCATTTTGGAGCAGAAGATCGAGGATATCTTTTGGTGTGAATCCGCTGCATTTACGTTAACCCCACCGGCAAGTGCTTCTCCATGTAAACCATTGTCACAACTTCATATTCAAGTTGATGGTTAAGCTTACAGAAGAATTTGATTGATTCAATGCTAAAACTTCAAGAATTCAATTTGAACATTTAAAGTTTGAGACAAATTTAAAATTTAAACTATAAATTGGGACATGCTACAAGTAACTTTGAGCGTGATATGTAGGGTAATTTACGTTTTAGATCATCAAACTTAAAACTTACTTTCATTTTATCATTTACATCACAAACATTTAATTTAATCAAATTATATCATTCAATTTTTATTATTTATAAATTAAATCACTTATATTGATGACTTTAAATGATTCTAAAAAATTGAAATTAACATTTTTATTTAACATATTTTTCACATATCATCAATAAATAATATTTAATTGGGAATTTAAATAATTCTGTTAAGATTATAGGAAATATAGATATTTTTCCTTTTAATTTATTTAAACAAAATGTTTTATAAATTCTTATAAAAATATTACAGTTATTAATTAAACACCATTTAATGATGACATGTGAAAATGCAAAAGTCAATTTTAGTTTTTTACATTAGAATTATTTAACATTGTTAACATAAGTGACTTCATTTATAATAATAAAAGTTGAATGATGTAATTTGATTAAATTAAAGTTTTGTGATGTAAATGAAAGTGGAAGTTAAATTTGGTGATTTAAAATTTAAATTAATAGGAACTTAAGATAACGTTTTCCCTTGAGAAAGTTTATGGCACGACTTGTAACACCCTTAACGTATACTTGTAAGCCGAATATACATTAAAGATGTTACAGAGTCATTGAAAGAAATCTTGACTTGTAAATTTTTTTTATACCAAAATTCATCTTGCAGTTTAACCCTTTCTCGATTTTGAATTAAAAACTATGTCAATCTATTGCAGCTAGTTTTGACCCTGAATTGATTTATAAAATTCATAATTGAGTTGTTGAAATAAAAATATAATTCAGGGTGAAAATTATATATACTGCCTAGACCATTTCTTGATTTTCAAATTTTTATGCGATCAGGGTTAAACAACATTTGACTATGTCAAAATTCATAGTTATTAATAGCAAACCATTTCTCTAGTCCATACTTCCATGACAATGTATAAGTACGTTATAAACTTAGACTTACAAAACAGTTTACCCACTTAAAATATTACATGCCCAATAGTCTATCAAATTACGTTAAATATGTACGTACTGTACTTACAGATAGTAACTTGATCTTCCCAATTAACAACTCCTCCTTACTAGTCTATTTTCTGAGAACCTGCGTGTGAAATAAAACACACGCTAAGTACGAACTTAGTGAGGCAATTAATCTTATCTATCTAAACATGAAATAATCCATTACAATAAATCATATGAAAAGTGTAGTACATGTTTTGTAAAATGGCAAGCATGTCCAAATATGATTTATATCATTAATCTATCTAACATAGAATCATACTATCATTATTTCATAATCATCAAGTATTCATGTGCATGTCATATTCTTTAACATAGTCATATTTTCAACATTCTACATTCAAGAAGTAATCATATGCACAACATATTCTTTAACATAGACATGTTTTCAATCATAATTCATGTCATCTATCAGTTTTGTCATAAAAACATGCAATCAATATTTCATAATCATCAATTAGTCATTTACATATCATAATCTTTATCATGGCCATGCTTTCAACATTCTATTATTATTATGTAAGCTTTTGCATAACATGTCTTTTAACATATTCTTACTTTCATCATGTAATCGTTTACGTAACATATACCTTGACATAGTCATGCTTTCATTATGCCATCATTTGCATATCATGTACTTAAACATAGTAATATTTTCTTTATGCCATCATTTGCATATCATATTCTTGAACATAGCCCAAAGGATATTATTATGAGATCGAGGCACATGAGTCATCTTGAAAAGACACCGTAGTGTCTAACGTAAACGTAAAGATGAGTACATACTCGGGGACACTCTTTGCTCCCATAAACATAAAACACCTCGACAGTGCACTCGGGCACAATGGGCGTAGATCCCCAGGGTGCATGTGACACAATCATTTTGTCACAATATCTATTTGATAACATGAACATAAGGGTGCAGCTGCTAAACACTCTATGGCATGCCAACTATACCATGGACTCTCATACACAATACTTGGGCATTTTCATATACGTAACATAGTTTGTATACATGTCATGATTCATATATGTGGCATGATTCATATACATATCTTGATTCATATACATGGCATGTTCCGTATTCATGGCATAGTTCATTCGTATACACGATTCACATACATGGCACGGTTCACATGGCACGGTTCACATAATGGCATAATCCATTTATATAACATGATTCATATACGTGATATCATTCGTATACATGACATGATTTAATTTCATAACATATTTCATGATAAACGTAGATCATCATTTATGCAAACAATAATACGTATCTGGTATTCCATTAAGCTTGCCATGTCGAGTAATGTATCATATCATGTATTATAGAGAAATGTAATGCCATTTTCAATGTAATGCAAACATTTAAAAATGCACTCACCTTGGCCATTTATTAATACGCCTCACTAAGCTCTATTGATCCTTTCCTTTATAGTGCCTTATACCTTCTCTTGATTCGAATCCAACTTCATTTATCACATGAATATAAATAAACATTTGTTAGATTCACTTCTAACAATATTTCACTTAAGCTATTTAATTATTCAACATAAAAAATTTTCATAAATTTCTTTTCTTCTTTATACTGTTCACAAACTCATTTTGGTCTTTAATAACCATTTAGAACTTTCATTAACCCTTTTAAAGCTTACTAATTAACCTTAGATACAAAATGTATCAATTCTCATTTTCTACCAGATTGCACTACCTTCAAAGAAATATTTTATAAAATAATCTACAACTCGGAATTCAATTCTGTTTGCTCTAAAAGAAACTAGATTCAATAAGCTTTTCAACCATATAAATTAATAGCCCAAATTCAACTTGTACAATTTATGGAAAATTTTTAAAGTCAATTTCCAGTGCTGATTTCAGAACAGACTGGTGCTCTATTTTTTGACCTTTCGTCACTTAAAAATTCATATCTTTTGACTCGGAACTCGAAACCAGTTTCCGTTTGTTGGACACGAAACTAGACGAACAAATATTTACATCGGTATAAAATTCACGTTCTAACCATTTTTGTAGAATTTATAGTGAATTTTCAAACTTACTGTCAAATCCAGTTTTCTACACTGCTTCCATAAATAACTTCAAACATTATACTAATTTCTCCTTACTCTTCTACTTGTCAATTTGGTCCCCTTACTTGATTCAAACCACTAATGTATCACTTTCTTCATCAAATAATTATTAAAAAATAATTCCCTCTAATTTTTCTTCTTAACCGAAATAGTCACTGAAATGCAAAGATAAGGATTCAAGCTTCTTAACTTTGCAAATTAGTCATCAAATCAACATTACTACTTGAATTCTACTATTTCAACTAAAATTAGATCCAACCTTCTCTAAACTTCATTTCTGAATTGGTCACTTAACTTTGACAATTTAAAATGATCACTATTTCGATTTAACATCGGTTTAGCATTCTAACTTCATTTTCATGTCTCTAACATCATTAATAACATAAATTCACATCAATTTCATGAAATTCAGATCTGGTCCCTCAAACTTAAAACTTTCCGAAATGGTCCTTAAACTTTTAACTTAGGGTTTTGCTTCCAAATAACAATTTACGCTTACTATATCATTAATTCAACATCACAAACCCTAAATTAAACTTGAATCCATAAACCATAATCATCTTTATACAAAATAAAATAAGTAGGGTTTAAATCTCAACTCAATAACATGATTTTAACATTACACTAGCTTGATTTCAACTTGAATTTCATCATAATATCATAAAATTCCAAAAGCCCCAAACTTTTTCCATAAACCCTAATTTATTCTCAGGAAAAATTCTCATCAATCAAGCATGTTTTCCATGAATTATTTACACCAAAAGTTAGAGCTTGAAGAGTATAACAACTTTGCAGTTGAAAATGTTACCTGAAAATCGAATTTCGGAGCTTGAATCGAACTTGGAAATTTTTTCCATTTTTCTTTCTTTCTCCCCTCATATTTCTAAATTTTAGGATGAATAATGGTCTTCATCTTTTGTTTTTCATCCAATTTGGCCACTTGTCTTGTATAAATGAATTTTAAATTCATTTAGATAGTGAAATTACTAAAGTACCCTTTTAATCCAATGGTTGAGATTGATCTTATCATCAATCAAGGGCCAAGATTTACTCTTCCATTTCCTTCTTCCAAAATTATCCTTGTAACTTTTTAAATATTTCAAAAATGCCATTGGGGCAAAATGACCAATTTGCCCTCCAACTAGTTTTTATTTACTAGTTTGCCATTCTTGTAAAAATTCAACTAAGTCTAGTTGGAATCCAACCAAAAATAATAAAATATTCATAAAATAGTATTTTATGAGTTTCCCATGGCTTTTGGATTAGTCTTTGAAATTTTGATTCGATCCGATCTCCATATATTCGTAAAATACTTCTACTGCGATTTTACCCTTTCCGAACTATCAAATTTATTCCAAAAATTCCATATTTCCATATTCGAGAAATAAAATCTATTATCTCATAAAACTTCCTTTCCCGGAACTTAGACTGAATTTTCCTAACTAGTCTACTATTCCGATAATTATCGAAAATCTCCATAGAATAAAATTTCTCTTAGAAATCCTTTATCGATAATTCATTCGAATATTATTTACTCTTACTAAGTCCAAAATATCAATCAGAAACACTTTTATGGGACCTTCCCCCATCTTTGTATTTTTCTGGTCTAAACACGCTTAACAATTTTATTCGATCCAAATTTGGTACCTTTTTCTGCATCCTAATTCTTAAAACTGATATCAAGGTACTTATTCCAATCAGATTCACCCTTATACTAAATAAAATACTTGTTGGGGAAATTTACACTTTAGTCCCTAAACTTTTCTAAAGTTTATACTTTAACCCTAAAACTTTCAAAATTTACATTTTGGTCACTAGCCAAAATCTGAGATATTACAATTCTTCCCCCTTTTAGAAAATTCGTCCTTGACTTTTCAATGCGTACCTGTTCCAAACATTTACGGATTTTACTTCCCTATTTTCTTCTCAGCCTCCCAATTGGCTTCTTTGACCTTGTGATTTTTCCTCGAAACTTTAATCAATGAAATTTCTTATTCCTTAATTTTTTTAATTTCATAAACCAATATTTCTACTAACCCCTCTTCCTGTATCAAATCTAATTGCATCTCAATTTATTCAGAGGTGATTACATGTAAATAATTCAGCCAATGCCCCCAAAACATAAGTACATATACTATAGACTTTTGCTTACTTCTAGAGATAAGAATCATTAATATACTCTTGGTCCAACTCTTTCACAATTCCTTGAGGTATAACAGTTTTGGAACCAAGTTTTTCCCTTTTTGACCTATACAAATCATTATTCCTCGAATTGATACTTTTCTTTCTTTTGTTTTTCTTTTAGCTTTAACTGATAACATCTTGTCCAAATATCAACTTTCTTTTTACATCTTACTTCTACATTTCATATAGAAAGCCAATTTATCTTAAAATTGGTTTTAGAATTCTCAGATTACTGGCTTTATTTTCAGCTTTACTAACAGATAGTTCTTGAAATTTCTTATAATTCTTGTGCTATGCTTCAAATTATTTATTAGCAATCATACTATAATTCTCCAAATAAAATTATTCATTGTCATACCGGCTTTACCCACTGATCTCACACTATTTCCCATAAACAATGTGAGTACTTTATCAAAGCCTCGGAGATTAGTGAAATCATTTCCTTATGAACTAATCACTGACTCCAATTTCTAACACCTTTCTAGGAAGTTTTCCAAACTACTTCCTCTGTAGCAATATTACTTCTTCTATAGGAGTTTTATCATCATTCATCTTCAAAAAAATAATCACAACTTCTCTTTTGCTATGACATTTAAGGCTCCCAATAATTTAAACATTTAAACAACCAATGTTTTATTATATACAGATGCTGAAGGTTACATCCTCTTAAGTACTTCTTGTTCTTGTACTTGAGCTCTCTTTTGCATTAGTAGCTCAATCAAGATAGAAATCAGAACAAGTTCATACTTCATTTCATTTTTACTGCTACGGATATCTTTATAACCCTTGTAATCCGAGACTCTTGTTCTTATCTAGAAACATTTCCAGGGAAATTTCAATTAGTCAGAAAAATCCTCAACTAAACACACTTCCTTTGACTTCGTTAAGGAACTAATTCCTTTTAAAAATTTAAATGTTTCTTCTTATAATCACTTCTACCTTGTGCACAGATAACCAACTTATCTAAATTACACTTCAAATTCCAGAGATGATACCTTCATATTACCTTCTAGTATTTGATCGCTTAGATCATTAGAAAACCCTTTTTCCAGCAATCCATATTATTTTAATGCTTGTTATACTCATCATCTTATATTACTGATTGTCTTTATCAAAACCTTTATGAAAAGATATCTTAGCTTATCCATTACACTTCAGCCCTACCTTTATAAGGCTCTGCTATCAACTATTCAGGTAGAATTAACCTCTTAGTTGACTTCTCTAAATACTCTTTGATTAAGAGTTTAATACTCTTTATCGATATTAAACTTCCAATCTTGTTCAGTATGTACTCAAATATAACTTTCATCATACTCTTATTCCAGATTTCTTGTATTCCTGATCTTTTAAGTCTTATAGTTGACATCTAGTAACACTGATGTCTCTGTAAAGAAATAATCTTTCTTATACAATTTACCTTTATAGTCGGGATGCCTTCAATTTTATTAGGTGATATTTGTAAACCCACCATATAAATTAAACATACCTCACATCCATTGCATTACAATCTTTAAACTGTTATTAAAGAAATCACTAACTCTAAACAGTCAGTTCTTTGTTCCATAATGATTACTTCAAAACCATCAGGTTCTTGAAGTACCAACCTTTCTTTTTACATTTCACCTCTGCATCATATGCATACAACCAGTTCATTCCAAAAATATAATATCAAGTTTGCGAAATAAAAGCTCCAATAAGCTTGCCAGGAACTCAATTCCTTAAATCACTAACAAATATTTCTTACATATTCCAGTCACCCATGCACTATATCCAAGTGGTTACTAGGAATCACATTACTAAAAATAGTTTTTCTTAAGAATCTTTCTTTGTACTACTATCTTAGTACCAATATACAAGTGAGTCGAACCCGGATCAATTAAAGTAATTATAGGCTTTCTCCATAGCCTTTGCTCTCATTATCGCATCCTAGTAAATCGAAAAACTCATACCTGAGAATTACTCTTTAGGCCTCGGGTTAAGCCCTTCGATAAACCATTCTCATAGGGACTTCTCAGTCGGTATCAAATCAGCTGTATACTGACTTAATCCATTAAAATCCAATTCATACTCGTAGACAATGCGAGTACTTTATTTCAAACTTTGAAACTACTTGGAGGTCCGGAGAAAGCTGCAATCAATAGGATTTTCCTAATCCTCCCTTCCTGAAAGGAAGAACGTGGAATTATTTTTCCTTTCCGCAAGGACCAGGAGATTGGATCTAGCCGTAAGAAGAATTCTTGGCTGATAAATAATTCACTTCTTGATCTTCGACCCTCTCAGTCACGGACCATCAAATACAAGCATTAGGGTTTGAATTTTTTTAACCATAGCTTTTTAGGGCTCATACTAAGGTTCCATATTCTTATGCTGGAGCTCCCTACTGCGTAAGTGGCTCAGCTGGGGTAGAAGCTAGAGTGGAACATTCTGTATCTCTTTACTTCCACCTTAAATCTTCTCTTGATCCCCATAATTAAACATTTAACGCATTCCATCAGTACTTAACATCATCTATTTCCACTAAAACTTATTCATGTAAATGAGGAGCATAATCAAGTTACACAGATAGTACATCAGTAACATGACATCCTAGGGGCATGTACTTAACATCAAATTATATTTAACTCAGTTTAACCTCCAGAATCGACTAAACATGTAGCTCTGATACCAATAAATGTAACACCCTTAACGTATACTCGTAAGCCGAATATACATTAAAGATGTTACGGAGTCATTGAAAGAAATCTTGACTTGTAAATTTTTTTATACCAAAATTCATCTTTCAGTTTAACCCTTTCTCGGTTTTGAATTAAAAACTATGTCAGTCTATTGTAGCTAGCTTTGACCCTGAATTGATTTATAAAATTCATAATTGAGTCGTTGAAATAAAAATATAGTAATGCTTTCATTATGCCATCATTTGCATATCATGTACTTGAACATATTCTTACTTTCATCATGTAACCATTTACATAACATATACCTTGACATAGTCATGCTTTCATTATGCCATCATTTGCATATCATGTACTTGAACATAGTAATGCATTCTTTATGCCATCATTTGCATATCATATTATTGAACATAGCCCAAAGTATATTATTATGAGATCGAGGTACGCGAGTCATCTTGAAATGACACCGTAGTGTCTAACGTAAATATAAAGATGAGTACGTACTCGGGGACACTCTTTGCTCCCCATAAACATAAAGCACCTCAACAGTGCACTCGGGCATAATGGGCGTAGATCCCCAGGGTGCACGTGACACAATCATTTTGTCACAATATCTGTTTGATAACATGAACATAAGGGTGCAGCTGCTAAAGGCTCTATGGCATGCTAACTATACCATGGACTCTCATACACAATACTTGGGCATTTTCATATACGTAACATAATTTGTATACATGTTATGATTCATATATGTGACATGATTCATATACATATCTTGATTCATATACATGACACGTTCCGTATTCATGGCATAGTTCATAAACATGACATATTTCATATACATGGCATGGTTCACATACATGGCAAAATCCATTTATATAACATGATTCATATACGTGATATCATTCGTATACATGACATGATTTAATTTCATAACATATTTCAGGATAAACATAGATAATCATTTATGCAAACAATAATTCGTACCTGGTATTCCATTAAGCTTGTCATGTCGAGCAATGTATCATATCATTTATTATAGAGAAATACAATGCCATTTTCAATGTAATGGAAACATTTAAAAATGCACTCACCTTGGCCATTTATTAATATGTCTCACTAAACTCTAGTGATCTTTTCCTTTATAGTACCTCATACCTTCTCTTGATTCGAATCCAACTTCATTTATCACATGAATATAAATAAACATTTGTTAGATTCACTTCTAACAATATTTCACTTAAGCTATTTAATCATTCAACATAAAAAAATTTCATAAATTTCTTTTCTTCTTTATACTGTCCACAAACTCATTTTAGTCTTTAATAACCATTTAGAACTTCCATTAACCTTTTTTAAGCTTACTAATTAACCTTAGATACAAAATGTATGAATTCTCATTTTCTGGCATATTTCACTACCTTCAAAGAAATATTTTTATAAAATAATCTACAACTCAAAATTCGATTCTGTTTGTTCTAAAATAAACTAGATTCAATAAGCTTTTCAACCATATAAATTAATAGCCTAAATTCAACTTGTACGATTTATGGCAAATTTTCAAATTCAATTTCCAGTGTTGATTTCAGAGCAGACTGGTGCTCTATTTTCTGACTTTTCGTCACTTAAAAATTCAAATCTTTTGACTCGGAACTCAAAATCATTTCCGTTTGTTAGATACGAAACTAGACGAACAAATATTTACATCGGTATAAAATTCACGTTCTAACCATTTTTTTAGAATTTATAGTGAATTTTCAAACTTACTACCAAATCCAGTTTTCTAAACTGCTTCCATAAATAACTTCAAACTTTATACTAATTTCTCCTTACTTTGCTACTTGTCAATTTGGTCCCCTTACTTGATTCAAAACATTAATGTATCACTTTCTTCATCAAATAATTATTCAAAAATAATTCCCTCTAATTTTACTTCTTAACCGAAATAGTGAATTCTACTATTTCAACTAAAATCAGATACAGCCCTTCTCTAAAACTTCATTTCCGAATTGGTCACTTAACTTTGACAATTTGTCAAAATGGTCACTATTTCGATTTAACATCGGTTTAGCATTCTAACTTCATTTTCATGTATCTAACATCATTAATAACATAAATTCACATCAATTTCATGAAATTCAGATCTGGCACCTCAACTTTAAAACTTGTCGAAATGGTCTTTAAACTTTTAACTTAGGGTTTTGCTTCCAAATAACAATTCAAGCTTACTAGATCATTAATTCAACATCACAAACCCTAAATTAAACTTTAATCCATAAACCCTAATCATCTTTATACAAACTAAAATAAGTATGGTTTAAATCTCAACTCAATAACATGATTTTAATATGATACTAGCTTGATTTCAACTTGAATTTCATCATAATATCATAAAATTCCAAAAGCCCCAAACTTTTTCCATAAACCCTAATTTCTTCTCATGCAAAATTCTCATAAATAAAGCATGTTTTCCATGAATTATTTACACCAAAAGATAGAGCTTGAAGAGTAGAATAACTTTGTAGTTGAAAATATTACCTGAAAATCGAGTTTCGGGGCTTGAATCGAACTTGAAAATTTTTTCACCATTTTTATTTCTTTCTCCCCCTCATATTTTGAAATTTTAGGATGAAGAATGGTCTTCATATTTTGTTTTTCATCCAATTTGGCCACTTGTCTTGCATAAATGAATTTTAAATTCATTTCGATAGTGAAATTACTAAAATGCCCTTTAAATCCAATGGTTGAGATTGATCTTATCATCAATCAAGGGAAAAGATTTACTCTTCCATTTCCTTCTTCCAAAATTATCCTTGTAACTTTTTAAATATTTTAAAAATGTCATTGGGGCAAAATGACCAATTTGCCCTCCAAGTAGTTTTTATTTACTAGTTTGCCGTTCTTGTAAAAATTCAACTAAGTCTAGTTGGAATCCAACCAACAATAACATAATATTCATAAAATAGTATTTTATGACTTTCCCATGACTTTTGGATCAGTCTCTGAAATTCCGATTCAAACTGATCTCCCGATATTCGTAAAATACTTCTACTACGATTTTACCCTTTCCGAACTATCAAATTTATTCCAAAATTCCATATTTCCATATTCGGGAAATAAAATCTATTATCTTATAAAACTTCCTTTCCCAGAACTTAGACTGAATTTTACTAACTCAGTCTACTATTCCGATAATTATCGAAAATCTCCATAAAATAAAAATTCTCTTAGAAATCCTTTATCGATAATTCATTCGAATATTCTTTACTCTTACTGAGTCCAAAATATCAATCAGAAAAACTTTTATGGGACCTTCCCGAAGGTCACCCATCCTTGTATTTCTCTAGTCTGAGCACGCTTAACAATTTCATTCGATCCAAATTCGGTACCTTTTTCTGCTTCTTAATTCTTAAAACTGATATCAAGGTACTTATTTCGATCAGATTCACCCTTATACTAAATAAAATCACTTGTTGGGGAAATTTATACTTTAGTCCCCAAATATTTTCAAAGTTTATACTTTAACCACAAAACTTTCAAAATTTACATTTTGGTCACTAGCCAAAATTTGGGATATTACACGACTTCTGTGTGTTTGGGTGGTTTTGAACATGTGTAATAAGAATGATTGTACAGGGACCAAAAATAAGGGTCGTTAAGTTAAATGCTTACAAGAAAAAAATAAGTTATGGATTAGTGGTAAAGAACAAGGTAAAAGCAAAGTAAGAACAAGATAAAAGATTAGTTATGGACCAATAGTAAAAAACTTTGGTGTGTATAAACTTTTAAGTTTTACACTTTTTTTGGATTGTTGGATAGGTGAAATGAATGACTGAGATTAATAGTAGGATATGTGAAGATTATCACTTGAAAAAAATGAGTTAATCTCAGCCATCCATTTAAAAAATGCAAAACTATGAGTTTTACACGTTTTTCATATGGTTTGATGGGTCAAATAGATGGTTAAGATTAACTTCTTACTCTTTTTTCTCAAGTGATAATCTTCACATATTCTACTGTTAATCTCAGTTATTCATTTCACCAATCCAACCATTTAAAAAACGTATAAAACTTAAAAACTCTTATACTATGAGTTAATAGTAGGATATGTGAAGATTATCACTTGAAAAAAATGAGTTAATCTCAGCCATCCATTTAAAAAATGCAAAACTATGAGTTTTACACGTTTTTCATATGGTTTGATGGGTCAAATAGATGGTTAAGATTAACTTCTTACTCTTTTTTCTCAAGTGATAATCTTCACATATTCTACTGTTAATCTCAGTTATTCATTTCACCAATCCAACCATTTAAAAAACGTATAAAACTTAAAAAGTAAACGGATCTTATCCCATATATATATATATATATATATATATATATATATATATATATATATATCACCTCATCTTAGCATAGGCTAATGAACGAATTTGATGAATCTAAAAGAAGAGAAATGAAGAAGTGAAGATGAAATAAATGTTATACTACTAAAGAGCTTGCCTCCTGTTGTCTGTTGAAGGTTGCCTGATGTAATACGGTGTTGCCATCCATGTCTTTCCAATTCAAAATCTCCATCATCTGCAATCTCTTCATCTCCTCGATCAACACCTTCGCAGCATCAACCTGGTTGTTTTTCACAGCCAAATGGAGAGCCGTCTCGCCGAGAGCAGCCGCTTTAAGAGACTCCGGGCAAGCCCGCACCAGTTCCTTAACGACATCGGCTCGCCCTTTCAATGCCGCACAATGGAGCGGAACCTTACCATCTTTTCCCTTCAAAAGGCATACATCAAATCCAACTCTCATAAGCTCTCTTATTATTTCAATGTCCCCATTTGCCGAAGCGACGTGCATGGGACTAAAACCACTTTCGTTTAGCTCCGTAGTGAATCCGGGCTTTCTGCTCACAATTTCCTTGGTGATTTCCACTTGTCCGGCCAATGTGAATACATGTAGAGGGTTGTCGACGGAGTTTAAGGCGACTCGATCGAGCAGAAACGGATCTTCCTCGAGTAATGACCGAAACACAGATATGTCTCCGACACGAACTGCTTCGAACAATCTTGATTCCATGTCCAGGTTGATCTCTTGTGTGGTTTGCCCTTGGCAACGTGGCCTAGTATGATCTGTTGTTTTCTTTTCTACAAGTACTTGACTTTTGAAAACCGGAAAGCAGAATAGAAGAAACCTTAAAATATCCGAAAGATTTGAACCTCACTGTATATTAAGTAAAAGAAAAATAATAATTCCCCTTTCTCTGATCGAGAAAGCGAAGAATAAGTATAACCCTCTGTTTTAAGAAGAGAATTGAAGCAAATAGGGCACTAGCCACTAGGGGAGTAGCCAATCGGTTCGTATTGGTTTAACCGGTCAAATTCGTACTTGAAGATGCACGTGACTAGTGATGGTAAAATAACCTAGCCCCATCGGGTCCCGACCTAATAAGAGCGGATGTTTCTTTTTAAAAATTTAGGTTTCAAATGAATTTGAGTTTCCGGTGAAATTTTTTTGACCCAAACTATATATTTAAATATATATTCAATTTTTTTTTAATTTTTTCTGAGGTCAACTATTTGTTAAAATTTTAAAGTCGGGTTATACATTTATTATGATAAAATATATATGAGTCAGGTTGGAATATTTAAATTTTGGATCAGGGTGGAAGTGGCCAAAACCCAAAACCCCACTCTGACCAGCAGTAAAGAAAGCAATATAGCTCATTCCATACAAAGAATAATTTAATGTCTTTGATGGTCATTCTCTTTCTAGTATAATTCACCTATTGATGTTTTAATCAAGGTTTAAGTTTGGGATGAGAGAACTTGACCCAGTACAATTTCGGATAATAACACCTGTTCAATGGACACCAAGTCGAATGATTAGAAACTCGACGGCCCTTGACTAAAGTTTTAGTCCAAGTTTTGAATCTAGAAAACAATATTGGGACCGAGAGAGCTTATCCGGTTCAACTGCAAAACATCTATTCTCCCATTCGTTTGATGAATGCAACGAGAGCAAATTGGAGGTTTAGCATGAAATACAGAAGATTAACATTTTCATCAGCTAAACTGTACATGAAAAACAATGACGGAATCATAACTAGCTTTTCGTTACAGGTCCGACGGATTTTTTTTATATCGAGACAAATTACAGCAAGTGATGAACTACAAAAACTATATCACCTACCTTGTGTCAAAGCACACAAGGAAAGTATAATGCGGCTAAACGAGTACAACCAACTGCTGTTAATAACCTGTTGAGATAAAGCAACACAACACGACACAAAAGACTTTGTATGAAGCATAAAACATGTAAAGCACAAGTATAATACTAAAAGTTCCTTACCACTAGGCACATTCAGCAAAAAGGCAGACCCAAACAACTAATTGGCACCTGTAACAATTTTGAACCTACTGCAACCCCTAGGTAACAACAAAAGTACTCCCAAGAACTTCAAGTATTCACATAGAATGAATAATAAACCGGCTGACGAAAAAAAATCACTGAAAGGGGCCAAGGTCCTCTAGGCACTAGACTGAATGTGAGGTAAGGCAACTTTGCATAGGGTTTTTTTTTGGTATAACCAACGGTATCCGACTTATTAGTTGACGAATCCATATCAGAAACTACCAAAGCTCATTATAAAGGCAACCCTCCCAACCCAACTTGCTCCATTCACAACGTAGAGATTCGAAGTCCAAATGTTATTTAAAGGACCTAACACCTCATCCTACTAGACCAACTTTGCATAGACCATTTTTATCACACCTTTAGCATACACTTCATATGTTCTTAAACACATGGGGGAGAGAAAGCAAGTCACTCGCACACAAGTGCAGTTGGTAAAAGTCGATTTGTGTACATAGCAACTCCAACTAAAAGGTGTGGTCAAATATGTTTTCCTTGAATCAACAAACTCTAAATCAGCAAACATACCCACAGCTTTCGTGATTGCCGAGTCAACCAAGACTGAACTTTCCAAAAATCATTTCTCAGCTAAACCCAATTTGTAAAGAAATGATTGATTTCCCAAAGATCCATTTAATAACTTAAGATGAAGAAGAGCTTCTTAAGACTTTGCTTTATCAAAGAATAACTTGGCAGAAAAGAAATAACAAGTATTGAAAGATATGGAAGTGGTCCTTCAGTCAGACACTTCGATTTTCTGCTGGTCATAAGGAAAGTTCAAATCTTTGCCTAGCATACTCCACCAGGCAATTTCAAAACCAGAAATCAAATAAACACGAAATATCTCTCGAGAAAAATATCAACCAAAAAGACTAAAAATGCAATGCATACTTAAATCAAACAAATCAGTTAGTGATATTCAAGATACCATGTCCTTTCCATCATTAAGATCAACTTCACATTGCATCTTAGTCTGGAGTTCCCAAAGAAAAACAAGGTAGAACCAAGAGTTAGAATTATGAGCTTATAGGAAGGCTTATGAGACAAGGTCAAGCATGCCATTAATTCCTCCAGGCTTGTATAGGGCTTCTCAAGTACCAACTCAGAAAGTGCAATATACTACTGCAAGAACATCCTCCACTGATTTCTTTATAGCATTCAGTTAGGAGCCATTTGAACTCTCCACACTTTTCACACGGAAGAAAATAGCATGTTAATTGCCTTGTTTCAATCTTGATCAGCACTTGACCTAATGAGTTCAATGTGGCAAAGTATCCAAAATCCAACCAAACTTAAATAAAAAAATTTAATCTCTCCTCTAATACTTGTGATAAATGCTTCCAAATCATCCTTTGGGAGGACTTCTTAAATACAAACGAAGGTGTTCATACAGCATATTCTAAGCACTAGTTGTCTTAATCTCTAAATGAGAGTACTTTTTCCTTACAGCAAAAACATGAAAACTCGCAAATAACCTCTTTGATAAATTTGAAACAGCTTGAATGAGCACAGAGCCTCTTTCTCATGAAACTTCAGCCTCGAACCTTTTTTCTTCATTGTATGGAGGCTATAGCATTTGGCATGCTTCTATACAATATCATGGGTACAAAATACAAAAGCTTCAAACTGTCCACATCCTACACCAGCCTCATTGTGTTTGAAATCTGTTCCATAGACAAATTCGGTAGTAACAATATGGCTATCTCCTTGCCAGTATATCTCTCAGAAGAACATAGAAAGCATCTTCTTCAAGGAGCCCTAATCTCCATTAAAAATACGCTAATCCTAAAGAATACTGCACTTCAATGAGTGCAACATGAAGAGGAATGGGGAAAATTTAACATACTTACATCAGTAGTATGATCCAGAACCACCACCACCCGTGTAACTGCTGCCACCCATACCACGACTAGAATACATGGATGAGTAAGAACTACCACCAACCTGCCATGGAAGCATAAAGAAAATACCTTTAGGCTGGTGTATCTTTTTAAAATTTTAAAAAGAAAAAATTGGAAAAGGCATACATCAGACCCCCTCCGCATGTAATCACCACCATAACCAGAGGATGAGTACATTCCTGCACCATCACTGCCACTAAAAGAACCTGAAACCAAAGTAGAGTTCATTATTAACCACAAACACAAAAAATAAAAACTAGACCATCCCCCATTCATGGGATCCCTTTTTTCCTTTAACAAGTCAGCTGCAACGTAAAAATTCACCTCCACCATAGCCCATTCCCTGACGACTGCCATATAGCCCATGTGAATCCTGACTGCCTGACATTGAACTCCTGCCGCCACCATATCCTAGACTGGATCTCCCAAACCTATTAAAAAAAGAGACAGAAGATAACAACCCCTGAAAGAAAAATAAACAACAGAGGACTACATATATTTCCAAAAGATAACAACATACCTATCACCATACGCATCCACATACGGAGGAGCACCAGCAGCAAGCTCATACCCTAGACGAGTCCTTGAATGCCTGACACCAGCATCAGCATATCGTGGAGGAACATCCTCCTGATTCAACAACCAAATACGCAACGTAAACAGCTAGGAAATGGTTGAATCAAGCTATCACAGATAAAATCACGTTAAGAAAAAGACCAACCATAGCCGAGTATGGTCTCTTTGAGCCAGACATGCTCTCATAATCATGGCCATATCCTTCATGATAACTGGGAGGAGGCCTTTCAAACCTTTGAGCATATGCATCATCCACATAGGGTCTCCTTGCAGCAGGACGGGTTGTGCTTCTAGGATAATCAGAGTAGCCAGAACTGCGAGAAGAATACTCGTCTCTATACGATGACCGTCTCTCAGGGGCAATCCTAGAACCATAATCCAACACAGCTCGGCTTCTTGGAGGAGGAAGCTCGTCACGTCGATTGTATTCCCTCTTCAAAGTACTCTTAGGATATGGTGGAACTGTAAAAATAAAAGAATAAATAATTAAATTAAATTGAAGTTAGAACTTTTAATTCTAGATAGACAATTCAAGAATTGAGGCATACCAGGTGCTCTTCTATCATAAGATCTAGGAGGAGGTGGAGCCAAAGGCCTGCCTCTAGCTGCTGCAGACATAATAGGACGTCTCTCTCTTAATCCAATAGGCCTCTTCAGACTAGGTGGTCGTGCACGACTACTAATTCCTCTTATATCGCGAGGATTGGGACCACGAGAAGCAGGATTACTCCATGAACCCCTCATGACTCGTCCAGACCCATGCCCAGACCTGAAATTATCACGGCCATGGTGCTTACCTCTGCCTCTCTGATGTGGCCTTGACAACCTTGCTCTGACTTTAGCCTGAAAAAGAAAAAGTGTAACCATTAAACAATATGATATCCAACTCATGCCAATATACAAAGAACTTTGACCAACCTTGTTGTCACCTTCACCCAACTCGGTATTGTTAATGCTCTTAGCACAGGTGACTGCGGCATCATGAGAATCAAATGTAACAAAACCATAATCCTTCCTGTCAGCTGATGGCATATTTCGAGCAAGTTCAATCTTTTCAATTTCCCCATATTTCTTAAGCAGCTCTCTGACGCGATCCTCGGCCCAAGAAGGAGGTAGGCAATCAATAAATATGGTCCTCACCTGAAATTAGAATATAGAATCATCAATTTTCAGATAAGAGGTCTTCTTGCTTCCAACACAACTAACACTAGGCACCATTGAGGGTGTATTTAGAAAGCCGCCGAGTAATTGGATTTGGGTGTAATTGCTTCTAATTATATATGCAACATGTTTGGGTAACGATTGTAATTAATCGAATATAATAAGTACACCCCAATTACACTCTGATCCTCAATGGTGTTTGAGAACCAAGGGAATTACACATATAATTAGCCACAATGACTTTCAAACTTTCCTAATTCATTTTTTAATTAGTGGGTCTCGCTAAATTGTATGTAATTATACTTTGCCAACCGAACATGTCTGAAGAATTAGAATTATTGGTAATTACCGGAGTGTGTAATTACTATCCTAATAATTACACTTTTTGCATATACTCAATGGTGTCTAAACAAACCCCCGAATGTCAAAATAGTCTTGGTAATCCATACAACCTAAAGCGGAAAGAGAACTGTTATAACAAATTACTTGTGCCATGATTTCATCACCAGGGTCAATGAACGAATCTGCAAAAGAAACCTTTGCAGGCCTATCAACCCCAAATAAAACATCTCTCCGTTGAAGGCGCTTAAAAGCATCCATGGCCACTGAACGGGAGGCAAATTCTAAGAATGCAAAACCACGATTCTTTCCCTCATTGTTTGTATCTTCTACCAATGTTAAGTCCTCAACATTGTCAACTCCGTAATGTTTCAACTTTTCTTTCAACTGGAAAAACAAACCATGACAATTGTTAGGAACATATTATCCACTTATAACAATTTAGAAAGATGACTCACCTGATAATGGCCTAAAATGAGCCAATGTACTTACCGCTTCCTTGGTCCATGTCCTGCATATGTTACCCAGGAAAAGGGTATCACTGTCTTGACTTGGGGTAACACCACACTGTTTCCCATTAATCTAGAAATTCATCAAAACAAAATGATTCAAGTCGGGATGTCAATCCTTTTTTAAATTCGTTTTGACCAAAAAAGTATATATTTTGAATATTCAATAATACCACAGGATGCTTAAGTTCAGTGAATGCTCGTTTTGCTTGTTCTACAGTTGCAAAACGCAAGAATGCAAAGCCCTTGTTCTTCTTTGTTTGAGGGTTCATCATTAGCCTAACTTCAACAATTTCACCAACTTGGCTGAAGACTTTCCTAATGTCATCCTCAGTGGCATCCTTGTCTAAACCCCCAACAAACACTTCAAACTCCTTACGCTTCCGTCTCTCTTGAACAACTTGATGTCGCTCTTCATGCTCAGCTTCATAAGCCAAATCTGCATGCTCCACTTCCTCCCCAGCATGCTCACCATCCTCATCACCACCTTCTATTTCTTCTTCCTGAACATCTTCATCATCAAACAGATCACCTTCTTTCTCCTCACCATCCTGCTCCTCATGCTCTTCCTCTACTTCTTCTTCCACCTCATCTGGATCCAACTCCTTCTCGTCATAATCCACCCCGCTATATTCTTCAGGATCAAATTCAGGTTCATTATCATCTAATTCTAATTGTTCATCTTTTTCATACTCCTGAATAGTCTCCTTCAAGTCATTCTCTACAATGAAAAAATGGTAGAACAGTCCAGCTAGTCAAGAATCAATCTCATTAAAGCAATTGGAACAAATTTCTGATATAAACAAATATTCCTAAACAATTCAAATCCACCTAATAATTATCAACTCTTGTAAATATAACCCTTGTAAATCCTATAATCCGATTCCAACATAAAGCATAGAATCATAATTCATAACATACTAAGTTCCAAAAAGAACCTTCAAAATTACAAATAAAAGCCGTGAGAAGAACGCCCAATAAATTTTGAAATTGCAAATAACAAAATACCAATATACCACCGCTTCAATTTGAAATCAAATCAGATAAAACCAAATGACTAACCCTTCTCGGCGGAATTCAAATATAACCCAGCGTTTTCCTTCACGTCAGTCCCTTTCTCTTCGGCCACCACTTTTTCGTCCACGGTCACCTTCTCATCAGCCTTGACGTCCTCCACGATCTCCTCTGGTTCCTCTTCTTCCTTTATTTCGACATCCGGAGCAGCTGCCTCCTCTACGGGCTCCGGTGGTGGATTCTCGGATTTCGATGCCCCTTTAGTGGACCTCAACGTTCTCTTAGGGCCAGCTGACGCAGACCCTCTCTTCGCTAATCTCGGAGGCATTGTTTACAAACCTAAAACGATTGAAATATCAGAAATTGATTATAAAAAACGATAAATTTATAGAAACTCCCAAATCTAATAAAAAAACCCTAGATTGGTCGAAACAAATTCCAAATTGAAGATTAAAAAATCGAAATTTGCGGTTAAAACCCTAACCTTAACTGGGAGAAGGAAATTCGAGAGGAGAATGAGATTGATTATAACAATAAAATATAATAATACAAAGAAGAAAATTGAGAATTTCTGGAAATTTAGGCGTGAATTTCTGGAACTGATACGAGAAAAATTTAAACGAGCTAGGGCTATTTAAGCTCGGGATTATTTGGTATTATTACTCTGAGGTGCGTGACATATTATAGGTGTGAAGTAGAATGGTTTCTATTGGTCAATGCATATTTTACTAATATTTTAGGACACGTGGGTAACTTGTAAGATAGAGAGTGTGTAGTGCCTGAAGCAGATGATGATTTCTCATGCTTGAGCGCACGACTACAGATCTAACCGATGAACTCAAAGCATAGCATTAGGGAAGTCTGTGTGGCACTGTTACATTGCGTCACCACTACGATAATCATCCTCTTTCTAAAAAAAAAAAATAACTAATTTTATTATTTGTTTTTTAACCACATGTATCCGACCAGAGATGGATAAGAGAGGAACTCGAAAGGGCGGTCGTTCTTTAGACATTTAAAATTTGTATATGATTTAAAAAGTAAAAAATTTTATATATTTTTAATAGAACCTATTTTTGCTCCTGTTAGAAATATAATTACGAAATGAAACCGTTAGCACTGATTTGATGAGATAAAGCAAATTAAAAGAGATCGATCCATTTGTTGTGTCATGGTATGACCATTGTCTTAGAAGCAAATTCGCCCTGATTGGTGTAATCACCGCATTGGACGATGCTCCTGATGTTTAAAATTCGTACTCCTGAATCTTGAAGTTGGATAAAATGGTATTGCCCATCTCTTCTCGATAGCATGAAACACATGCGAGTATTTTTGAGATACACTAAAAGTGAATCACAAGCCTTTTATTTATAGGCTGAAAGCTGGGGGTAAAATTGACAAATCACTCTCAGCAATAATGCCAAACAAATTAATTTGTTTGTAACTGTCATATTAAGTATGATTTAAATCACGTAACTATCATCTTAAATATGCAGTAAATAAGTGATTTAAATCATATAACTGTCATCTTAAATCTGTAGTAAATGAGTGAAAATCTTTCGAATTTTCTCCACCAACATTTCTAACATTCCCCCATAAATGCGCAGATAAAATGAATTTTGAGGAGAAAGTTCATGAGAAGAGCAATAGCGAAATTAGCCGCTTAAGTACTAGTGAACGTATCTGGAACTAATATGTAGTGACGATGAGCGATCATTCTCTTTGATAAGTGAATAAATCTTAAACTTGTAAAGATGAGGGTAAACTCATGACACGCGACTAACCTTGTAACCCCCTTGACCCGACCTAGTCGTTAGACCCGAACCAAGAAGATCACATTGGGTTTACCGAAGTAAACCCAAAATGGCTTACTTGAATTACGGTCCAACTTTTTATTTTATCTTATCTAGATGCATCATTAATACCTACAATGTGCATTCAAGCAGCGGTTTGATTTTCATTTGAAACAAACATCAATAAAGCACTCAATTGCAAACACAAGCATTTCAGAGACCAAAATGCAAATCTGAATAATTACAGGGACTTATACAAATTTTAGGTTATCAATATTTAATTAACTATATTTCATGCTAGTATGTTGATTTTTAACTTAAGTGGATCACAATTAGGCATCTAATTTAACAAGACACGAAATTAAGGACTAAATCATAAAACTACTAAAATACAGGGACTAACTCATTTCCAGAAGCAACATATTGCAATTAGCAATATTATAAGCATGCTTGCAAAATATCAGGTCAATCGAACATCAATTACTTATTTGATTAGTGCATGTATATATGATGACCAAAATGCAAATAATCTAAATTTGGTAAATCTCAGAACATATCTAAAATACATAAAAAAACAACATAGGCATGCTCCTAAAAATTATACCATCATAAAACATAAATGCTCAATTAATTATATGTCATAGACCAATACAATTCATATTCATACAAGTAATCTAGAGGCATTCTTCCTAACAATATAAAGCATTATCCGATAAGCACCAAATGGTCGAGACTTCAAACATAGACTATAAATTAATTAAGAAATAGAAACACATGACCAAAAATACACTTAGAATACAAGCGATCCACCCAAACAATATTATTAAACCATTTTAAAACATTAGAACATAATTATCAAATGTACTCGGCACTAAAATGTAACCAACATCATACGCATCAATTGATGCCATCATCCAACATAATATAATCTTCAACCAAAATAATAATACAATACACAAATAACATTCTAATGATTAACCCATATTGCCTTATTACAAATATTCAAAATATCATAAACATACTCTTTAAAACGCTTGTGTTGGAATCACTCCTTGCCTCGAACCGCAACCCCGCACTTGCTTAATTCACTGCATTAACGGAAGAAAAGCGAGCATAAGCATATAATTCCTAGTGAGTGCGCTCAAAACGGATAAAACGTCAATGTATTTTTTAAACCAAAACCCTTATTAGAAACTCGTATTAAAGCAAGTCAAACTCGTCATTCCAAAACATTTAAATAAAACATGCTTAATTAAGCCAAAGCAATTTTCTAATAAGATTGTAAAACATGTCATGCATACTAAAACCATATGCACAACAATTTCTTCTGAAACATACATAATAACCATATGCAAACATAGCTTTCAAATACCAAGCATATTAAACCATATGCAAAACATGTATAATGGATCTCATGTTATTAACGAACAATGAGTGAATGTTGAAGGAAACGATTCTCTTTTGTGAGAACCTGGAGTAGCAGTTCATTATATATGATAGAGCTCTTTTTTCTTTTCAATTAGAAATATCAATTTTCAATTCGAAATAGTGATTTCCCCATGTTGTGTAAAATTCGCACTGAAAAAATTGAAATAAAGAAATTTTTCTCCTATCAAGACCCTTTTTCGTAAAATCTCGTCTACTAATACAATACAATAAGTTTCTATTCCAACACGGAACCAAAAGGACAACATACAGGATGGGTAGAAGAAGTTGTGATGCTTGGCTCGATCCATGATCCGAAACCGTGGGATATAGGATAGAAAAGAATACACCAATCCTAAGGATCCATACACATACATAGGATTAATTATGGACCTAGGAGAAAATTTGAGTTGTGATATGCAAACCTCAATTTAAGCCTTCATATGCTTATTCTTTCTATAGCAAAACTTAAAGAGCATAACATGTATAAATCACCTTATACAAAATATTATTCATTTATCATAATACATTAGTTCTTATATTGGCATTACAGTTACTCAAAATCAGAACTTTTTATTTGTAAAGCATATCGGATACACGGATTTCACTAGTGGTTCCTTAGACCACTTAAACATACATCATTAATCGGAGCAAACGACACAATTAACCCCTCGACCATTTTGGTATGCAATCCACCAGCGGGAGAATACGACACAATTAACCCCTCGACTGTTGTGGTTCTCATGGTGGAGAAAGTGATACAATTTACCCTTCGACACACATGAGACGACTTTTTATAGTGCACTTTAAACCCTATGGCATGCCAACTATATCCGATAACATTTAACCATTGTCACATGCCAATATATTCCATTTTAAATATGTTACCTCACTGTTTTTTATATGCAATATTCAAACCAATTTTAAATGCAATAAACCATGTTTAAAACAACTTACACATTCCTTTCAGAAACCATTTATCGAAACTCATAAGAATTCATGTACATAACCATTTTTAATTGCATTTAATACTAAAAACATGCATACAAATAGTAGGTAAAAAGTCTTGCATTGCAATCAAATCTTGATTTAAACCAACACATGTAAATCAAAAGCTCATATCAAACCGTTATACAAAGGCGAAAATAGAGAAAACTTACTTCCGAGCTTAGCTAAGCTTGCTAGGCTTTAACTAAACCTCCAAAGCCATATTTCAAACCTTTTTACAGTACCAAAATACATTTGTACTCATCAACTTGCTACCGACTTGATGTCAACGTCTCGACGGTAACGCCTCGACGCCTAACCGAAAATGGTTCGAACACTCGCCAACCTCTATGAGAAAATGCAAGGATCAATATAAATTGGACCACACCAAAATAACCAATCTATTATAGCACCACCATCACAAATATTCGAACCATTTTCTATTTCCCTAAATCAAATACTACACCTCCCTTAACACCTAGAGCCCTGTTTTCTCGCCCAGACTTGGGGCCATTTAATTCCTTTTTTTTTTTTCATTCTACGCTACTGTAGGGAATCAATTCCCATCTCTTTTTTTTTTTTTAACTTCAACACCACTGCTCTGTTCATTCTTAATCTTATTTTTTTTTCTATTTTAAATCACGTACAAAACTTCAATTAAATTTCCCCTGATTCAAAACCCAACTTCACGCAACACTCATGCACCCATAGGTCGGCTGCGATAGCCGCACAAGACCAGGGCAGTAGCCCCTGCTTCAAACTCGCACACCCCCGTTTCACGCATGGTTCGAAAGTTACTTAAATTCTCTTTTTTTTCTTACAATAAATTAATCAAACACCTATGGTGCATCCTCATATTTGATCAAATAATTCAATCAACCATTCTATATATCACCTCATTCAAGAATCTAAATATAAAATCAACCAATTAGATTAATTCTGGGAATTAAATTACAAAATTTAATTTAGATTATTGTTACTCATGCCCAAAACATTAGAATTCTACAGAAATCATTAGAAATTTGTTTTAATTATCTCAAAGTATAAGAAATCATAGATTAAGAATCAAAATCGTGTAGAAAATTATTAAAGAACATTTTCTCACCTTGCTTGGTGAAAAACCTAATTGAAGATGAACTCTACTCTCGATTTCCAACAAGAAAAATAGTGAAGATGATGTAGAAATCAAAATCCTTGATCCACAATTGTTTAGAAATAAATGGAGAAGAAATTAAAGTAGAAATAATTAAGAAATCAAGAAATCCCTAAGTTTTGTTTGGAAGAAAATGATAGAAACTTAGAAATGTCTTTTTCATCCTTTAAAAAATTATGACCGTCAACTTCTTTTTGTTAAAATAAGAGAAAATATATATTTAATCATTAATTTAATAATTCTAATAAAAGTATCACCTTAATTCATTTTTACAATATTGTCATTATTAATACTTTACAATTTTTGTAATATTGTCACTATTTAATTTAATTTTAAATTGACTCATTTAAAATTGCCCAAACTCAATTTCATCCTTTAACAAACTCATTAAAAATATTTTCTAAAAATATTAGCCACGATAAGTTTATCGGAAATCAATTTAATAAACCTAATTTATTTTTCAGAATTAATTAATTAGCTAAAACCTAACCAAAAATTCTAACCCGATTTCGACAAATTACCCGAATCTTTCAGCCCATTTTCTGGGGTGTTACAACTCTCCTCCTCTAAAAGAAATTTCATCCTCAAAATTTGCCTAAGAAAGCAAAACAAATACGAACTTTCTTTATTCAAAACATTTCCTCGATTACACATTCGAGCTCAAAACCATCTCAACACGACATGTCATAAAACCAGTCTTCCCATTTATACATATCATCTATTAAGACTTGATTCAACACAACATTACGAATTATTCTCAACAACTTTCACCCACGGAGAAACGCCGGGAAACACTGAACCACCCATATGATATCCGTTTCCTCGTTGTCTCAATTCGCATAAAACTTATATGATTATTGTCCAAAAACACTGTTAAAATATAGAAAAATCGCTTTTAGCTTGCACTAATCCTTCTAATTTCCAACTAGCCCCCCATAAACAATTCTCATCTCAATAGTCATTGCAAGGATCACCAACCAATTTCCAAAACTACAACCAACACCAAAGGCTTCACTTAACCATACATCAATCTCAATCCATGAAGAACAACAATCTCGATTTAGGCAATTAAACTAATTCCAGGACCAAACTGGTAAAACTGATTTTTTAAACTTATTATCAATCAATAAAAAATCATTAGTACCCAATAAAAAGTACTAGGTTAAACAACTTAACCATAATTTGTTCTTAAAACCATTACAGCCCAATTTAAACCCAATTAAAATTGTTTTAGCTACAAATAATGACACAAAGCGTGTGGAATGTCAATAAGAAGCCATATCTCATCTTGCTTGATAGGAGTACAACCAAAATGAGCTTCCCCTTGTATTCCAACGTAAAAATCACTGTTGACCAAAATATACAGATGTACTTAAGTTTCAAAGATTATTTGAATGAAAATAGATTAGAAATGAGATCGGAAAACCAATTAATCATTAAAAACATTTTAGGAAATTAGAAAATATGTAATGCCCCAGTTTTGGGCCTAAGAGTTTTCTAGGTGGTTTAGACAGTCCGATGGATCGGGTTAGAGAATTCGAGTGAGTTTCGGGATTTAATTCAAAATAAACATTTTTGGTTAAGATAAAAATATGGAAAAATATTCTAAAATCATTATTTAATATGTAAATGATTTTAGTAAAATCAATTTTACAAAAAGAATTATCGAAAAGTGACATTTTGGTTAGTGACCAAAATATAAAGTTTTAAAACTATTTTTAGCGACTGTTTTATAAAATGGTCAAAACTTAGAATCTTTAAGGAGCTATTTGGACAAAGTCTAATATCAGACTTTTCTCTTTTAATTGGATATTTTAAAAAGGTTTTAAAAGAGATAATTAGGCTTTGGGAGATAAATTCCATAATTAGATTTAAAAGAAAATTTCATGTAACTAACTTTTTATCAAAAGCTTTTCTCTCAAATTCTATCCAACCAAACACTCTTTTCCACTTCATTTTTCTCAGGTAAATACTTGATTTCAACATTCTTTTGTTTTCAAATTGGTTTTTATTTGTTTCCTAACAAAATCTATTTGATTTGATCTTGTTTTCTAAAGAAAATTCATCTTGTTTTCTAAAGAAAATTCATCCAATTAAGAGGAAAGCTAAATTTAGAGGTGAGCTTCGTTCTTCTCCTCTAATATAAGGTTCTTTACTGAAATTCCCAAGTTATTGATCCGTTACATATGTTTTCTAACTTGATTTGATGATTTAATAATGGAAAATTGGTTAAATCAAGGTTTAATTGATTGGATTGATGGATTTTCGTATAGGCTCTATTTTGCTGAGTTCTTGATTGATTCTAATCACGATTTTGATGTTTACTAATGTTAATAAGTGGGTTTTAACACTGGAATCCCGAAACTAAGTGAATCTCTAATTTTATAGGTTGTTAGTTGTGAATTTTGGGGGAGTTGTGGAGGTTTAATGAATGCTGGAGGTATAAGGATGATGTTATTGTGTTTTTAGATGTTAATTGATGGGTTAAAACGTTAGGTTTTGGCTGGGTTAAGTTTGGAAGATGTTTGATGTTGATTTCGGTTGTTGTAGAGTGAAATTAAGTAGTGGATGTTGAGGATTTATGTGAATTGATGTTGCTGGGCTGTTGAATGCATTTTGATGCATTGAATCCTCTATTTTTGTATGGATAAATAGGGGAAGTTGATCCTCATGCTTGAATGGACGTTTCGGAAGCTTTAGAGGCGTGTTTACCATATCGGCAAGGAGGCTTTGCGTGTCGGTGAGTGAGAACGTGATTTACAGCTTTTCAAAGGTTTGAAAGTTGTGTTTGGGGGATTAGATCAAGCTTAAAATGCTGGTCTAAAGCTTGGAAGTAAGTAAAGGATGAATTCTCTCTCGAACTTGGTTTGTCAATTGATTTTTATGCACCTGTTTTAATGAATGGATTACTCACTGTATATGCATGTTTTGAGCATAGTTTACTGGAAATTGGTTATATGACGATGCTGATGCATTGTGAGGTAATGCATTGTTGACTTCTCAAAAGTACTATATTTTATGCCTATTTTACACATCTTTTTGCTTGCCTTTGGGTACATTTGTTTGCATTTAGTGTTAGAATCATGCATTTTGCATGAAGGGGTTTGTAGACATTCTTTTACCGGAATGAAGGGTGTTTTGCTGTTTTTATACAAGTTTTAGGTAGACAGGTTTGGCAATGAAATGCTGGAACATAAGGTCAGGATGCCAGACGGAAATTGCTGAGTAGCGGTTGGCAGAGCAAAGTAGAAGGACCAGAAGATTTCTGCCACGACCCTTAGCAAAAAAGTATCAGCCCGAAAAATAAGACAATATCAGATCCCGAGAAAAGTGCATTGGAACCAACTCTGAAAAAATAGGAGTGGATAAGAGGGCGAAAGAATTTTTCCAAGCTCGGCTGGCAAGGAAGTTTTGTATGATGACCGGTCAAAGCAGCTCATGATCCAGTACACGCCAGCCTTAAAAATTCAAAACTAGAGATAAGATGATAAGGTGATAAAGCATTTATCTTGGAACATGATTCGATTTTTAAACCCTCCACCTTATCTAGGGCTTCCTTTCACGCCTATTTAAAGATAGCATTTCCAATCACTCAAAACAACACAATTTTTCGATCCCTCCACATAGCTCTCACCTTCACAATTTGCCTAGAGAGGCTGCACCGAGGAAAGCCTGGATCAAGAAAGGTTGCATCAATCGACCTTCTCTCTTGCCCTTTCCTTTGGTTTAGTGGTTTTTTTTAAGATGATGACGTTAGAAAATGTTGAAGGTTTTATGGTTGATACCCTCACCATGAAATAATTTAATAGTTAGTGGGGGTGCTTGCATTGAACGCTGTTTTAATGTTTTATTTTTAATAATTAAAATGCTTCGGCATTGTTTTATTCATCTGGCATGATCTTTAGTTTTTCTATAACTTCTGTGTCAAGCGACTGCTGGCACAGTTTGCCTATTGCACCTCAATATCTTAACAGACCTAGGTGGCAATGATTAGTTGTTAGTTTCTAAGGTGAGAAGCTTCAGCAAAGATGCTCAAGTAGATGAACTTACTTCGGGAGTGAGTCTACCCCTTAGAGAGTAAAGATTGGGACCTAATCAAATTAATTTATGAAAAAATACACTATAGACATATAGGGGTTTTTACATGGTTAATTTGGGACATTGCCATCGACAGAGGCAATGCCAACTTTGAATCTGTTAGGTAAACAATGCCAAGTTAGAACATTATTAAAGGCTGGCATGGCATGAATGCCAACGTTGTTTTATTTTCATTTCTTTTCCTTTAATCAATTTCAAAACTAATTTCAACTTAACAATCTTTTTCCCTTTAACAAGTAAACAATCAAAGCAGTTAAATTCCAAGTCAATCGCTGTGGGATCGATACTTAGCTTACTGTTGTATTACTTGCCGACCGTGTATACTTGCATGCAAAAGACTTAATCTTTGCACTACTTTCATACAATTCCAATACATATTCCACCCTTTTGCCAAGCACTCACATAGTCACAACAAGTTTTTAGTGTCATTGCCGGGGATTGCAACAAAGTTTATTGTTTTGATTTACTTGTTTTGTTTTTATTCCATTTATTGTTTTGGTTGGTGTATGACCAGGAACCGCTCGGAGACGAAAGCTTGGCCATACGACTCAGAAATTGAACGAGCCTTATAGAGATTGAAAAAGAAACTCAGAGAGATAACTCAAAATGGTAATAGAGGAATAGATGGTGTTCTAGTTAATCAGGAAGATCAACCAATACATAATGGGATACCACCTGCCACTATCGAGCCTGCCATTACTGTGGAGAGACCGATTAGAGAGCACTTGGCGTGAAATGTTAACAATTTGATGCCAGACCTAGTTAACCCTGAGGTAAACACAGCTAATTTCGAACTAAAGCTGGTAATCATTCAAACTCTTTTGAATGTAGGACAGTTCGATGAATCACCTACTAGAGATCCAAGGCAACACCAGAAGCAATTCATGGAAGTTTGCCAACTCTTTCAGCAACTTGGAGTTCACGAGATACAGTGAAGCTGAAATTATTCATATTTTCACTAAGGGATAGAGCGAAGTCGTGGCTAAGTTCTTTGCCTCCATGATCAATCACTACATGGGAAGATCTATACCATAAGTTTTTATTGCGATTTCAGCCACCTAAGCCCAATGCTAGACTAAGGAATAAAATCATTGCATTTAGGCAAGCTGATGACAAGACCTTATATGATGCCCGGGAAAGATTCAAAGACCTGCTAAGGAGATGTCCGGTGCACGGATTCCCTAATTGGACCCAGATGGAATTTTTTACAATGGACTTAATGCACATGCTAGGACAGTTGTTGATGCCTCAACAAATGGTTCACTGTTGACAAGAACTACACAAAGGCAGTTGGCATCCTTGAGATGATTGCTGCCAATGATTTTCAGTATCCCACTGCCAGACTAGGGACAAGAACAAAAATAGCGGGAAAGTTGGAGCATGATGCATTGACATCCATTAACGCTCATATCTCTAATCTTGCTAGCATAGTGAAAACTTTGCAAAAGAGCAATGAACCCCAAGAAGTCAAGGCATTGGAACCATTTTACACGATATGTGGAGAGGATCATCATGTGGATGATTGTCCTTCCAACCCAGGGTCGGTAAATTATATTGGAAATTTTAATCAAAATTATAATTCTAATAATTACAATGTAGATTGGAGGTAGCACCCAAATTTAGCCTGTAGAAATCAAGGAAACAACCAGTACAATGCCTAGCGTCAAAACAACAATATTTAGAGGCAGAATAACAATGCCATGCCAGTATTCAATCAGAATGCCATACCAGCAAGAGCCCAAAACACTTTTTAGCAAGGATAAAGACCCAACTAGGGGACTTGGCAGAATACATGGAGATGAATGATGCCACAGTTTAGAGTTTGGCGGCATCAATGCGAAACTTGGAAGTTCAACTAGGGCAGATTGCCAATGCACTTAGCAATTGACCCCAAAGAGCCTTGCCAAGTGATACCGAGGATGCTCGGTACAAAGGCAATGAGCAGTGCAAAGTAGTAACTCTTCAGAGTGGTAAGCAATGTGAGACAGAGTTGGCTACCAAGTAGTCAACTCATTGCCAAGCTGAGAAGCTGATGCCAGCAGAGGATACCAAAAAAGCAAAAAATGAAAGATGATAATGTCAGACCAACTTCTGAAGCCAACCCATCATATGATGCCAATCAGTAGAATGATGCCAGATAGTAAAATGATGCCAGACAGCAAAATAATGCTAGACAAGAACCCAATGCCAACACCACCTTGGCAAAGCTAATGAAGCCAACAGTTGTTTATCTGCTACCACATTTTCTAGCTCGACTTCAAAAGCATAAGCAAGACCAGGAATTTAAGCGCTTCTTAGAAGTTCTTAAGCAGCTGCAAATCATACCTTTAGTAGAAGCCCTTGAGTAAATACCCAATTACGTGAAATTTATGAAAGACATCTTGTCCAAATAGAGGAAGTTGGGAGATTTTGAGACTGTAGCCCTCACAGAAGGATGCAATGCCATGATACGTAACCGATCGCCACCAAAGCTGAAAGATACAAGAAGTTTCACTATTCCTTGCACTGTGTGACTTGGGTGATAGCATAAATTTGATGCCATTGTCTGTTTTCAGGAAGCTTGACATAGAAGCAAGACCTACTACGGTGACACTTCAGCTAGTAGACCAATATTTTACGCATCCCAAGGATAAGATTGATGATGTGCTCATGAATGTAGACAAATTTATATTTCCTGCTGATTTTATCATTTTAGATTATAAAACTGATGTGAATGTGATGATTATATTAGGCAGACCTTTCTTTGCCACGGGCAGACCTTTAATCGATGTTCACAAGGGCGAACTTACTATGCGCATGAATGACCAACATGTTACATCTAACGTGTTTCAAGCTATTAAATATGCAGATGATCCCAAGGAGTATCAAACCGATGAGATGTTAAAATTGCTTTTCACGATGGACTTGGCAAAATTATGCCAAGATACAGATGATGATGCCAGAGAGCTGGATAAAAATGATGAGATGATTGACGAACCTGAAGAACCAGCCTTGGAGGATGAAGATGTGAACTATTTTGAACAACCAGAGCCACTAGCGTTGGCTGGCAGAGAGATTGTGGTGCCCAAACCATCCATTAAGGAGCCACTCGAATTTGAGTTGAAGCCATTGCCAGACTACCTCAAATATGCTTACTTAGGTAAAAACTCAACTCTGCCAATAATCATTGCTGCTGATCTCACTAATGATCAGGAGGGAAGATTACTGGAAATATTAAGCAACTATAAGCAAGCTTTGGGTTGGACCTTGGCAGACATCCGAGGTATTAGCCCAACTATTTGCATGCACGAGATTATCTTGGAAGAATACCATGACAAGACAATTGAAGGACAGTGAAAGCTAAAACTGATCATAAAAGAAGTAGTAAAGAAAGAGATTATTAAGTGGTTAGATGCCGAGATAATCTATCCCATATCTGATAGCTCGTGGGTCAGCCCAGTATAGTGCATGCTAAAGAAGGGTGGCATGATTGTAGTACAAAATAGCAAAGATGAATTGATTCCCTCTAAAACTGTCACAGGATGGAGATTGTGCATAGATTATAGGAGGCTGAACAGTGCCACACGGAAGGACCACTTCCCATTGCCTTTCATCGACCAGATGTTAGACAGATTAGAAGGTCAAGCTTTTTATTATTTTTTGGATGGCTATTCAGGTTATAGCCAGATTGCCATCGCCCATGACATTTACCTGTCCCTATGGGACGTTTGCTTTTAGAAAGATGCCATTCGGGCTGTGTAATGCCCCGACAACGTTTCAGCGTTGCATGATGTCTATTTTGTTCTAACATGATAGAGCACAACCTTGAAGTATTCATGAATGATTTCTCGATGTTTGGCAAAACATTCGAGGAATGTCTTTAGAGTTTGGAGCAAGTTTTGAGGAGATGCATTGAGACAAACCTGGTCTTGAACTAAGAGAAATTCCACTTCATGGTGAAGAAGGGCATTGCTCTTAGGCACAAAGTAACCAAGATAGGATTAGAGGTTGACCAAGCAAAAGATGAGGTAATCAAGCACTTGCCACCGCCTACAAGTGTAAAAGGTATAAGTAGTTTTTTGGGACATGTAGGTCTCTATCGTCGTTTCATTAAAGACTTTTCTAAAATTTCTAAACCTTTATGCTTGTTATTGGAGCAAAATGTTGCTTTTGCCTTTGATGATTCGTGTTTGAGAGCTTTTCAGGAACTTAAAGAGATATTGATTAATGCCCTAATAGTCGTAGCACCAGATTGTAATGAACCATTTGAGATCATGTGCGATGCTAGCGACTATGCCTCGGAGCAGTCTTGACAATGACGTGGCAAAGTTTTTCATGCCATATATTATGCCAGCCGGACATTAAATAGAGCACAGCTGAATTGTTCCACAACCGAGAAAGAATTTCTTGTAGTTATATTTGTTTTTGATAAATTTAGATCTTATCTAGTTGGTAACAAAGTTGTGGTTTATACAGATCATTCGGCTTTGAAGTATCTCTTGGCAAAGAAGGATGCCAAGCCCAGACTAATCCGATGGACACTTCTATCACAAGAATTTGACCTCAAGATCCGAGACAAGAAGGGTAGTGAAAATTTGGTAGCTAACCACTTATCACGCCTAGAGTATCACCTTGAAAATGCTAAGACCGTTGTTATAAGAGATGAATTTTCTGAAGAATATTTGCATGCAATTAATGCCATGCCATGGTATGCTAACATAGTCAACTACTTGGTAAGCAATATTTTGCCACCAGACTTGGCATACAATGCCATGAAATGTTTTCTACGAGAAGCTCGACAATATTATTGGGATGAGCCCATATTGATCAATCAGTGTGCCGACCAAGTGATCAGACAGTGTGTGCTAGAGGATGAGCAACACAACATATTGTAACTATGCCATGCAACACCATATAGAGGTCATTTTACTGGGATGAAAACTGCTGCCAAGGTGCTACAGTCAGGATTCTTCTGGCCCACACTATAAAAAGATGCCCACAACTATGCCAAGGCATGTGATCGATGCTAGCGGACAGGAAACATCTATGGCAGACACCAACTGTCACTCTAAAACATCATGCCTGTGGACTTATTTGATGTGTGGGGGATAGACTTCATAGGTCCATTCCCTCTATCATTCTGTAACCTATACATCCTCATGGCTATTGACTACGTTTCGAAATGGGTTGAGGCTGTTGCATTGCCAACAAACGATGCCAAGGCCGTTGCCAAGTTCTTGCACAAACATATTTTTACTCGACTTGGTGCCCCAGAGTGATTATTCATGATAAGAGTACCCATTTTAAATGCAATCTAATATCTAAAGCTTTGTGCAAATATGGAATTCATCAAAGGATTGCAGGGCATACCATCCCCAAACAAATGGGCAAGCCGAGATTTCAAGCAAAGAGATCAAGCGTATCCTTGAAAAAATTGTAAATTCATCGAGGAAGGACTGGTCTTTGAGACTAGATGACTCATTGTGGGCTTACAAGATAGCCTTTAAAACATCTTTGGGATGCTCCCCATTTAGACTTATTTTTGAAAAACCATGCCACTTTCCAGTAGAAGTGGAACATCGAGTATATTGGGCAGTCAAAACACTTGACATGGCGTTGAGAGCTACTGGAAATAAGGGATTACTTGACTTGAACGAGTTGGATGAATTCAAAACACAAGCTTATGAAAATGTCAGACTTTACAAGGAGAGAACCAAACGTTAACATGACAGTAGGATAATGCTAAGACAATTTGAGGTAGGCCAACATGTTATGTTATTTAACTCATGGCTCAAGTTGTTTCTAGGGAAGCTCAAGTCCAGATGGTCGGGACCATTTGAAGTTGTGAAACCATACACTCATGGAGTAATTGACATCAATGATTTAAAGAATAGAACAATCTTCAAAGTGAATGGCCAAAGATTGAAGCATTATGTGGATGGCACTCCAATGGATGCCAAGGAGGTTATCATCCTGGCTGAGATTCAATGATCATCACCATGGTTTAACTTTTGTAAATAGCAGGATTAGATGTTTTTCTTTTTCAGTATTTTCCATTTATGTTATTTTCTTTCTTTTATTTTATTTTTCTATGTTTGAAAGGTTTCTTTGAGCATACGCAGGACTTTATTGCCAGCCAGGATCCTAAAGCACGACTGGCACGAACAAATGAGAGAAGTGAAAAATCAGTGAAGTGTGGAAAAAAACCTAGCCGCCTAGGATAAGTGGAATTCAAAATTTTTCAAACCTAATCACCTTATCCCTCCAATTACCCCCGCCTTTTATCCTTTCAAAAATCCTTATCATTATCACTTTATCTTCCCCAATTAAATTCAACTTCATTATTATCCCCATTAATTCGGCCAACTTAAACACTCAACCTTTTTCTTTTTCTTCCCTACTTAAACACTCAACCGATTCATAAACCCTCTCTTACTCCTTCTCTCATCAGCCCTATCGATCAAGAAACAAAAAAACCAAAAACCAACGATTCTTCATCTTATTTTCTTTCTTTTCGATTCCAAGATTTCTATGTCTTCTTTCTCTTTACCATTCAAGATCTTCTCCAATAAAGAAATTGAGAAAAAGCACAACGAGAATTTTGCTTCAAGAAAATTTTGTTATGAGAAAGGATTCAAGTTAAAAAATGAACCAAATCTCGGATATTCGTCGAAGTATGTTGCCATCATAAAGAAGCATAAATGGGACGGGTTTTTCCAACAATCAGAAGACATCAACGCTAACATCGTTCAAGAGTTCTACGCTCATCTTACGACTAAATATTCACCCTTCTTGATGGTGCGAGGTAAGTGTGTTAGATTTGATGAAGGTTACATTAATGAGATGTTTTCTTTGGATGGAGAACAGGAAAAGCACATCCAGTTTGCTGATTTGCTGGACGATGCCAAGAAGAAGGTGTTGTTGAAGGACCTTTGCGAGTCGGGCACCAAATGAAATGTTTCATCCAAGGGCCACCAGACAATAAAACGACTGGCATTAAAGTCGCAACTGAGGGGATGAAACCACTTCCTCAAGGCTAGCCTAATGCTGACTACCCATAATGAAACAATTTCATAAGAAAAGGTGGCGTTGCTGCATTCAATCATGACTGGATGAAAGATAAATGTTAGACAACTCATTGTGGATGAGACCTATAAGTGTGCAGGTAAGATAGTGGTAGTTTAGTTTTTCTTTTGCTAATTTCTTCTATTGCATATAGCACAAGGTGCTAAAGCTTGATACATACAACGTGCAATGGAGCAAAGGAACAACAATAACCCCTGCATTGTGGAGGCAGTTGACTGCCAGTGAAACCAGATAGAAGGGTAAGCAAAAGGCTGCTAAACCAGTGCCTAAAGCCAAGACGGCCAATGCCGAAGCCACAACTTCTATGCCAGCTAGTTTAGTGGCAACATTATCCCAGATTTTCCAGCACCAAAAATTGATCCTTGCTAAGTTGGAGAAAGTAAAAGAGCAGAATGCTCTACTCTGGCAGTATATTTATGCCAGGGACGTTGCCTTGAAAAAGGCCTTAGAGGGAATGTCTGCACACACAGTGCCAGATTTCCCTGAGTTCTCTGCCAGTTGCCAAAAGAAGTATGCTAGCCAGTCCCCACTCTTCACACACACCGTCTCAGAAGTCTGATGCCATAGTCCCAATCTTTTCAGTTTCAGTTTCTCCAGTCTCTACTTCACCAGTTTATGTTGAATCTGCCAGTACTGATACGCCACCTGAATCAGAGGATGAAGAAATTCAGATCTGAGCCGGCGCTACGCCTAATGCACCTAAATCTGCCCCTGCTACCACTGAACCAGAAAATACTATTGAAGAAGTTCTCTGTGATATAGGAGCCTCCACAGCTGTAGCAAAGCCAAGCTTGAAGAGGAAGAAACATATGGCCCCTGACAGAGGCAGTTTTTTCAAGAGGAAGACCCGAGTGTCGAGGCTAGAACCCTCCGAAAAAGGGGAATGTTCTTCTCATTAACTCCTTTATTGCATTTTGTTTCATTTTTCATGTTCATGCATTGTATGTTCCTTTGTATATACGTGTTGTTTTCATGCATTAAATACAATGCACACCTTGGGTTTGAGGGTGTGTATTGCCTTCCATTTATTGCCATGCATATCCATGTTTAAATTTCAGTTTGTTTGCCATATAGGATAGTATATGCATACCAAACCCCTAAATTTTTTTTACCTCAGCTTAATTTTGAATGTTCGCCAACATGTTGTTAGTTTAGCAGAACTTTTAACTTGGGTCTTCGTGGTTTGGTTCCTCTTAGTTCTCAAGCCAACAAAACTTTAGGGTAAGAGTGTAATGGGTTAGCTTAGTGATGTAATCTGGATTAATGTGGCTATTTGTGGTTTGCTCCCTCTTATGTCTCACGCCAAATAGTACGTGACGCGACCCCACTTAATTGCCAACATAAAAATACCCTTGGCAGAATAAAAGAAAAAAATCCGAATAACTCTGAGTTTGGGTAGTAAAGATTACTAAGGGAGTTGATGTGAACTTGATGCATGTTGCTTACACTTATGCACACATCATGACCTTAGACTAGGCCTTTATTGCTTCTCTTGGATTTGTTGAACTGTTGCCATTAATATACTGGATATCTGAGGATAGACCTAGGTTCAATTTCAGCTTGCTGGCAGGTGTTGGAAAGTATTGCATTTTTGCTGAGGTACTGTTTGATTTTCTGTTTTTTTAGCTTTTGCATTACTTGAGGACAAGCAATGAGCTAGGTTTGGGGGAGTGTTGACTTCTCAAAAGTACTATATTTTATGCATATTTTACACAGCTTTTTGCTTGCCTTTGGGTACATTTGTTTGCATTTAGTGTTAGAATCATGCATTTTGCATAAAGGTGTTTGTAGACATTCTTTTGTCAGAATGAAGGGTGTTTTACTATTTTTATGCAGGTTTTAGGCAAACAGGCTTGGCAACGAAATGCTGGAACAGAAGGTTAGGATGCCAGACGAAAATTGCTGGGTAGCGGTTGGTATAGCAAAGTAGAAGGACTTGAAGATTTCTGCCATGACCCTTGGAAAAACAAGTATCAGCCCAAAAAATAGGACCATATCAGATCCTGAGAAAAGCGCATTGAAACCAACTCTGAAAAATTGGAGTGGATAAGAGGGCGAAAGAATTTTGCCAAGCTCGGCTGGCAAGAAAGTGTTGTCTGATGACCGGTCAAAGCAGCTCATTATCCAGTACACATCAGCCCTAGAAATTCAAAACTAGAGATAATGTGATAAAACATTTATCTTGGAACATGATCCGATTTTCAAACCCTCCACCTTATCTTGGGCTTCCTTTCATGCCTATTTAAAGAGAGCATTTCCAATCACCCAGAACAACACAATTTTTCGATCTCTCCACATAGCTCTCACCTTCATAATTGGCCTGGAGAGGTTGCATTAAGGAAAGCCTGGATCAAGGAAGGTTGCATCGACCGACCTTATCTCTAGCCTTTTTCCTTTGGTTTAGTTATTTTTTTTAAGATGATGATGTTAGAAAACGTTGAAGGTTTTATGGTTGATACCCTCACCATGAACTAATTTAATAGTTGATGGGGGATGCTTGCATTGAACGCTGTTTTAATATTTTGTTTTTAATAATTAAAATGCTTCGACATTGTTTTATTCATCTGACATGATCTTTAGTTTTTTTATAACTTCTATGTCAAGCGACCACTGGCACAATTTGCCTATTGCACCTCAATATCTTAATAGACTTGGGTGGCAACGATTAGTTGTCAGATTCTAAGGTGAGAAGCTTCGACAAAAGATGTTCAAGTAGACGAACTTACTTCGGGAGTGAGTCTACTCCTTAGAGAGTAAAGATTGGGACTTAATCACATTAATTTATGAAAAACATACACTATAGACATATAGGGGTTTTTGCATGGTTAATTTAGGACATTGCCATCGACAGAGGTAATACCAACTTTGAATCTGCTCGGTAAACAATGCCAAGGTAGAACATTATTAAAGGCTGTCATGAACAGTGTGAAAACCAGTCATTCCTTGCCAACGCTCATCAATCATTTTACAAATCTCCTTGCCAATGTTGTTTTATTTTCATTTATTTTCCTTTAATCACTTTCAAAACAAATTTCAACTCAATAATCTTTTTCCCTTAACATGTAAACAATCAAACCAGTTAAATTCCAAGTCAATCTCTGTGGGATCAATACTCAGCTTACTGCTATATTACTTGCCGACCTTGTATACTTGCACACAAAATACTTAATCTTGGCATTTTTTTCATACACTTCCAATACTATTCCACCCCTTTGCCAAGCACTCACACAGTCACAACATGCATATCTTACTAATGTTTTTGAACATTGGTTAATGTAAGGTTGATTGAATTGGTTAAATGATTTTGATGATGCATATGAAAATGGTGAGTTAATGTTAATAAAATGAATTATATTGGCAAGTGGTGGTATGAAAAGGTTTAAAAATGTTATCGGATATAGTTGGTCAGCCATAGGATTGATAGTGCACTATAAAAAAAGTCACCTTGGATGTTGATGGGTTCTGATCCGGTGTACTGAATACTCCATCCAAGTACCCTAACGGTCGAGGGGTTTTGATCTTTGTACCGAAGACTCCCTATAGTGGGCTATGCACCCAACTGATGTGTAGGGTTGTGATTGTACCCGATTATAAATGTACCTTTAATTCTGGTTGTGATGGCATGAAGTGTTAGGAACACTTGTTAAATTCGTGTATCCGATGTTATGTTTTGAAGAGTCGTGTAACCCGTTAGCTTGACCTAGCTGAAACCAAACTAAAAAGATCACATTATGTTTGTCGAAGCAAACCTGAGCTAATAACCTAAACCAGTTCGCTTTTTTCTTTTTATCTTGTCTAGATGTAGGTTTTTAACTTCTTAAATGTTCGTGCTTCCGCGAAAACTTTACAATTAAAACCGATTGCAAAACGGATCCCAAATACACAATAATTCACATTAGGGATCAAAAACGTAATTTTTACAAATTAACGTGTCCTTGTTACAATTTGAATTAACAATCCTTAGTTAGTCCCATTACATGCTCACAAGTTAAATTCTAGCTCAAAACAATCATCCGCATTTATTCAATTGCATCTATAACAATCAGGGACTAATTTACAAGATTTCCAAACCTCGGCAAAACAAGATTGCATAAGATCAGCATAGCGTACCGATACATGCAAGCTCGTACCAGTATGAATTAACAGACTTAACTGCTTAGCGTACTAATACACTCGTACCCGTACCAATACGGTGTGTTAACCAAATTGTACCGATACCGCTTTGACCCATACCGATCCACTTCATATTTTCTCAAAACTCAGAATTCTAGTAACCAAATAGCGTAACAATACGGTACCCCATGTACCGGTACGGTATCTTAAAATCGAAGGGATCGTATCGATACTCAAACCCTTATACCGACACCAACATATATTTTGCTTAAGGCGTACTGATACGGTGGCTAAGCGCACCGGTACTCGTAGCTTAAAATCGACTATCTGAACCTTAACAGGACCTCGAGTACCGATCCTGAGGTATCTGTACTGGTACGCAGAGGCCTGTAATGACCTCTAGGTCTAACATATGACACTTTGGCTCATTCAAAATATCTTCAATGTACATCTAAACAACATATTACACCAGAGGCATGCTTAATAACATCATTCTAGCATAATAAACCACCCTAGCAATCATAGCACAAACAATCATCTAGTCTATAAGCATGCTCCCTAATCAACATCCAAAACACAAAACCAACCACAACTCAACCACTTCAAGCTTATTACAAATCCAAAATAACAGTTGAAACTTGCACAAATAGGGAGTTCACCAAAACCCTCCCAAAATAACATTTGACACATTGCCCTTATTACTACTTAAAGTACTTCAAACCATACTTTGAAAACAAGTCTTTGGAACTCTTTTCCTTGCTTCTTTGCTGCCACAATCTTTAATTCTCTGCATTGATGGAAAAAGAGCGTAAGCACACTAGGCTTAGTGAGGAGTGCTCAAAAACCAACCATCACCAATGCATTTTAAATCAATTAACATTCCTTTTAAAATCCACTTTCCATAACACTTTTCAAACATCACTTCTCATCATGCCTAACCAAAACCATGCACTTAATATTTCCAAATAGCATATTGAACTATATGCAACATGTATCATGGATTCAACAACAAAATCCCATTTGCTACCTTCAATTTAAACTTTCACATGCATACTACCAATGCAAGGCTTAAAGAGCAAAACATGTTTAAACCACATTAAATAACAGAATCCACATCATCAATTATATTGGCTTACAAGTGATCATTAACCAAGTTCCACTTTACAAAATATAACATCGGATACGTGGATTCAACAAGTGTTCACCCAACACTTAACATACAATCTACCAGCATCTCAAGGTTCACACACGGGAGTTTTTGGTACTCGTAAACCCCTCCACCGTTGTGACACCCGTGGTGGAGTCTTCGGTACACATTAACCCCTCGACACCACTTATCGGCTAGTTGTATAAACCACCAAATGGGAGTCTTCGGTACGTTTGAACCCATCTACCGTTAGGGTACTTGGATGGAGTATTCGGTACACATTAACCCCTCCACATCCAATAAGACTTTTTATAATGCACTATCAATCCTATGGCCGGCCAACTATATCCGATAATATTTACAAACCTTTTTATTCCATCACTTGCCAATATAATTCATTTTACTAACAACAACTCACTATTTTCATATGCATCATCAAACCCATTTAACCAATGCAATAAACCTTGCATTTACCAATGTTCATACACATTAACAAAATGTGCATTACTTTCAAATGCATCAACATCATTATGTAATCAATTTCTAGCATTAAACCATGCTCAAAACATGCATATATAGTGAGTAATTAAACCATTTAAACAAGTGCATAAAAACCAATTGCCAAACCGAGTTCGAGAGAGAATTTATCCTTTACTTACTTCCTAGCTTAGACCAATGTTTCAAGATTGATCTAAACTCCCAAACACAACTTTCAAACCTTTGCAAAGCTGTAAAACACGCTCTTACTCACCGACACGCAAAGCCTCGCTTGTCGATACGGTATTCACACCTCCAACGCTTCCAAAACCAAAGCTCAAGCTTGAGGACCAACTTCCCTTACTTTATCCACAAAAAATAGAGGGTACATTGCATCAAAATGCAATCAACAACACAACGATACAAATCCTCAACATCCTTCAACAAAAACCACTATACAACAACTGAAATTAGCATCAAACATCCTCCAAACTTTACCCAGCCACAACCTAACATCTTAATCCATCAAATATCATCAATTAACATCTAAGAACACATCACTAACATCCTTATACCTCCAGCATTCATAAAACCTCCCTAACTCCCCAAAAACACATAACTAGCAACCTAGGAAATTAGGAATTCAATTAGTTTCGGGATTCCTATAATTAAACTATCTTATTAACATCATTCAACATCAAAATCATGATCTATATCAATCAAAATCATGAGAAAACAAAACCATTATGGGAGTAAATCAATTTCACAATTTAAACCTTGATTTAACCATTTTTCTTTCATTAAATCATCAAAACAAGTTAGAAATCATAAGTAAAGGATAAAGAGCTTGGAAATTTCAATAAAGAACCTTGCATTAGAGGAGAAGAATGAACCTTACCTCTAATGGTTGCTTTTCCCCTTAATTAGATGGATTTCATTGCAAAACAATGAGAAAACAAATGAATTTTATGAGGAAATCATCATAATCTCAATTGGAAATCAAAAGATTTATTGAAAAATACTTTACCTGAAAATTTTAAAGATAAAAAAGTGTTTGACTGGAGAGAATTGGAGAGAAAATCTATTTTGTGAAAAGTTAGTTACGTCAATTTTGTTTTAAAACCTTTTAATTAATCAAATTAATTCCCCAACCTTTTTATCATTTTAAGATCAATAAAAATAACTAATTAAGGGGAAAATTTTGATATTAGAATTTAGGGTAAATATCTCCTTAAAGATTCAAAGTTTTGACCCTTTTACAAAATAGTTACCAAAAACAGTTTTGAAAACTTTGCATTTTGGTCACTAACCAAAATGTCCACTTTTGAGACCCTTTTTTTTAAAATTGATTTACCAAAATCATTTCCATATTAAATAATGATTTTGGATAAATTTTTTAATATTTTTATCCCTTCCAAAAATATTTAATCCAATTTAAATCCCTAAGCTGACTCGAATCCTCTAATCCAATCCAACGGATCGTCTAAACCACCTAGAAACTCTTAAGCCCAAAACTGGGGCGTTACAACTCTCCCCCTTAAGAAATTTCATCCTCGAAATTTACCTAACGGGAATAGATGCGGAAACTGAGCAACCATGTCCGATGTACTCTCCTACGTGGCCTCCTCAACACCGCGATGTCGCCACAACACCTTAACAAGTTCAATCATCTTCACACGAAGACCTTTAGTACTAGAGTCAAGGATCTCCACTGGTTCTTCACCATAAGACAAATTCAGTCACAATTCAACATCCTCAACTGGCATCACATACGATGGGTCCGGACGATACCTCTACAACATGGATACATGAAACATATCATGAATCTTTTCCAACTCAGAAGGCAAACTCAACCAATAAGCCACATGAACAATACGTTCCAACACCTCATACGTTCCAATAAACCTCAGACTCAACTTTCTCTTGCGCCCAAGACACAACACCTTTTTCCAAGGTGATACTTTCAAGAAAACCTTTTCACGAACAGCGTACTCAATTTCTTTATGCTTCAAATCTGCATAGGATTTTTGCCTATCCGAGGCTGCTTTCAAACGATCACAAATCATCCTTACTTTCTCATCTGTGTCCTTCAACACATCAGGCATAGAAACATACTTTTCCCCAGCCTCAGCCCAACACAAGGGTGTACGACACCTCCTACCATACAAGGCTTCATACGGTGCCATCTTTATACTAGCATGATAGCTATTATTGTACGCAAACTCAACCAAAGGCAAATGTCTTTCCCAGGTTATTTGGAACTCAATGATGCAACATCTCAACATATCTTTCAAAATCTGAATCACACGTTCGGATTGGCCATCCGTATGAGGATGATATGATGTACTAAAATTCAAGCGAGTACCCAAAGCTCGATGCAAACATTTCTAAAACCTCACTGTAAACCGCAGATCCCTGTCCAAAATAATCAACTTGGGAACCCCGTGCAACCTCATAATTTTAGCAACATACAAATCTGCCAACCTATCCAAAGTATACGTCGTATGCACCAGTAGAAAATGTGCACACTTTTAAACTGATCAACAATCACCCAAATGGAATCATTTTTACACCAAATCTATGGTGATCCTCTCCCATTTCCACTCTAAAATTTTCAATGGTTGCAACAACCCGGAAGGAAATTGGCGCGGTTGTACTAATAATCATACGCAATCGGTGCAAGTATACACACCGAACAAGTAATAAAGTGATGAGTAAGATCGTCTCCATAGGGATTAGAGGTATTTCAAGTTAGGTTTAAGCACGCAAAACAGAAACTGAATATTAAATGAAAGGGTTGATATGAGCAAATGAAAGAAATGTTGTAGCAAAAAAGTGTAATAACAACTAGAGCAATATGATAAGACTTCAAATGTCCTCACACGTGCAGAAACTCTTAAAGGGATGACAGGCTGGGTTTACCAAGGAATCTTATGTCTAGCTCTTGTGAATGACTAACAATTTCCAACTTATAAGACACTTGATAGAGCTTCCTTAGGTGTTTCTAAACTATTTATAGCAAGAAACTGGCAGTAGGAATGCTACGGCAATACCTCTCAACGTGAACCTTAGCAAGCTACTAACCCTGAAGTTCTACTCCTTTTAGTCGTTGAAACTCTATCTTTATCTCTAAGGTGAGTTAGGGTTCTGCCTCTCAGCATCAAACCCCATTGTCCATGTAGATATAAGCTTAACTCTCTCGACCATTAAGCATCTCACAAGGGTAACGGCTAACTCTCAAAAGCTCTTACAAACCCAAGGCAATAAAACAGTGAACAAAGCATCAATAAAACCGGAAAATGCTAAAGCTTTCATTCAAACAGAAAACATAATCACCCATAATAAACCCAAGCCACTTAGAATCAGTTCATGGCTGGGTAGATAATATCCAAAATCATTCGTTTAATACAACCCATTTCAGAATAAAAATGTAAGAGCAAAAAGCAACTAAGAGTAGAGGAAACTCCCAAGCCGCCTTGGACTGCCGCAAACCACTCAAAGCTTGCTGCTTCTCTTAAAGGACAGCAAGAACTTCCCTTGGAGCTTCAACAATGGAGGAACCCAAAACTGAGGAAGAAGGAGGGAAGCCATTTTTTTCTTTTCTCTTTCTTAGCTCACCAATCAATTTTTTCGGCCCCCTTTTAATGTGGGTGTCGTTTCCTTTTTATAGTGGGGGCTCCTAGGGTTTTGTGCCTTTAATTCCTTGTGTACCCTAGGGAATATTCCCTTCATATGTGTGACACAGCTGGCTGGTGGAATCACGTCTGGGGGCAGTAAAATATCTTCCTTCTTTGTCTTTTTGTGTGCCTGGAAATGCTATCCAAAATGCTGCGACAAAATTTCCTTTCCCAACAGAGCTCATTTGCTCACTTGCACATTATCACCACAAAAACAACCCTTTTCCCTTAAGCAACACCAATTTCACAAATAATTAAAACAACCAAGCAAACACCACCAAATGCAACTAAATGAGCTAAATGCAATGAAATAAGCTTGAAATCAAACAATAACCTAAGTAAAAAGGCATGAAATGTATGATTTTTTACAAGGTTAACACACCCCCAAACTTTAGATATTGCTTGTCCTCAAGCAATGCGTAGACATGAACAAAGAAAATGCTATTGAAAAGATAAACTCAAGACAACGCTTATGGCAAAATTTCAGTCCTCAGAAAATATAGGCTTCAACACGTTAGACAACTTTGAGATTTTAAAAACCTTTCCCTAGGACAAGATCATTTTTTCATGTGTGTGCGTGATTGCATCCAATCCATGCTTAACAGAGTTGGAAAATTTCTAAACAAGCTCTCTATTATACCTTAGTATTTGTTAACCAATTAGGCACAAGCTTACTCCCGATTTTTTTTTGAAACTGATTCGAGGGGAGTCAGCTCATCACAACTACTGTCCTTAACTCTAGATGAATATGGAGCAAACATCTCATCCCTAAGCTAGTAAGTAGAGTCATCCCATGACTACTTTCATTCACTCATTTGCTGTTGCTGCCATTTATTTAAACGCAGTATCCAGGCAAACAACACAAAGAGGAGTGTCCCTCTATAGATATGCCGAAGCATTTATTCATACTCAATATTCATAAGGGAGTCTAATAAAGCCTTTAATGCTTTTATTTAATAGTTAAGTTCATTAATATCATTCATACTAAGGCATGCAAGAGTCCTTTCATAAAAGGTTTCTAACACCCTTAAACATGGAAAACATGCAATCGTGTAACACATAAATCACAAAGGATCAAACCCTAAAGTCAGTTCTACCAATCTCAATGGTCATGTAAATTCAAATAATTCATTGCCACAAAAAGTAAATGCTCATCATCGGACATTCTTAATTTATTCATGAAAACTGTCTTTAAACTAAACAAAATGCCATAGCAAAAACTGTTCATAACTACAAATGCAAATGACTAACTATGAACACTACCTCCCCCAAACTTGTAGAAGGCATTGTCCTCAATGCATGAAAATTAACTAACGCTAAACTAAATGTAATGCAATGGAAGGTACCTCACTATTTTTCTACTTTAGTGGTTCCATTTTGGTGGCCTTTATTTTGAAACACTTCTTCCTTAGAGCGGCAATGGGTTTCTCGTCTTCAGTTGGTGGCGATGGTGGGGCTTGTTCATCCTGCTCATCATGGGTTTGTTTATTGTCCCAAGCATCACTCCCTTCAGTAGGAGTGTTTCAAATACGGCCGACAGATCACTTTAGGCATTGTCTTGTTCGTGCCGCGACAGGTGCAGTCAGAGCGGGTGTAGTATTAGGAGTTGCCTCTTCCATTACCTCATCGTCACTCTCAATAGTGACAGGGTTCTCTACTGGAATTTCAGGTGGTGGGGTTTCTATAGGGGCTTTCTTTTACTCTGCCTCACTGCACGAAGACTTGCTGTAGCACTTGTAGGGGCTGGGTCTTGTGAAACAAGTTCTGATTGTGCAGGGGTTGAATGTGATGCCTGTGTACTAGTTGGTGGTGCTGGAGTAAAAAGGGCTTCTGAGAAGGGTGGGAATTCTTTCGTCAAGTACGACAACATCTCACAAAAGTAGGAGTTCATCACATCATCCCTTTCTTTGACATACTTGAAAAAAGTATGCAAGTTCCCGGGTAGTACCTCCATCTCTTCCTTCATGCATCTCGTGGAGGCTACCAAAGAAGCAATCATTGCTGGAGCAACTGTTTTAGCTCTACCTTCTACAGTTTCCGCTGAAGCATCTTCATCGAATCTTTTAAGCCCAGGAATCTGGTCAGGGGTTAAGCCTTGCTTGCCCTTATGAATTTCATCTTCCTCATCTTCATATACTTTTTTCTTTTGATAGAGGGTCGTAATCAAGTTGGGGACTATTAGAGGGCTCTATTTTCTTTTTACACACGCTTACACTTCATCAACAATGATTTTTCCCACATCGATTGGCTGTGCATTAAGGATGAAATGCAAGAGGAACAACCTGTTAAGGGTCACCGTCGTGTGGTGGGAGGTTGGCATCAAACGAGTTTTGAGGTAGTGGTTCCATACCTTGGCTTGAGGCTTCAAACGCCCACTCTCCATAGTCTTGTTGGTGGCATCCAATTCTGTTCCCCTGAAGCCTAAATCCTCCAAGATCTCCTTGATTGTTTGCACATCAGCCACTTCGACAAAAGGGGTATATTGGTCCACTACATTCTTCAGCCCATAAAACTTGTTTATTGCTGCAGCAGTGAACTTGATCTGGTCCTCTCGCACGTACACACTAGATTGTGTGGGGCTTGTGAGGTGGGCATAAAACTCCATAACTAGTGGGACAACAATGTTGCCCGAATGCTTGACAAATACTTCCCAACCGTGGTCGTTGATGATGTCCATCACCTCAGAGTTGAATCCTTTCTCCCCTTCAAATGGGAAAGTAAAACCTTGTTCAGGGAAGACTTTTCTCTCCTTAATTTACTGGAAGCGATTATTGGTCGTTTCGTCTTGAAATTTCTTAATTTCAACGACCGGTTGTTGTGGAGCGCTGCTTGAAGCATCAGTGACATTCTTGCATTGAACCATGGTTGATGGGCATAGTAGAGGTTAGTGCGATGATTAGGGTTTTCAGTTGAAGTCCCATTTGATGGAGATGAAGATAAAGATGGGGTTTGGGAAGAAGATGAAGTGAAACAGGGGTTATGGAAGAGTGAGGGGTGGTTTAATGAAAAAATGACAAGAGTGATTGGAGAGATAGTGAAAGTGACGGTTAAAGGCTTGGGGAAGAGAGAGATGATGTGATGGGGAGTTAATGAAAAGCAAAAAATAGGATAGAGAATCTGAAAAGGTTATGATTGTTAGGGTTTGAAAATTAAAGAAACAATATATTCCCCCTTTTGCTATTTTCTACATCGTCTACACAACTTGGAAAAGCCTTGCCTTTTCAACTTCTTTTAATAAGGTAAAGAGAAACCCTAACTAGAAATATCCCTCTTCCATAAAGCAGTTCTCGCATGACACCTGCACCTCTGGTAAAAAAACTGACATGGGTTGAAAAAAGACAAAAGAAACTCAAAGCGCAAAACAAAGAACTTAAGGACAAAGGGTTAAATAAAAACTACTTATTTATAAATATATGAGATAGAAAAATGCTATAGCAAAATAAAAAGAGTAGAGAATTCAAACTCTCATGCATCCTGAAGAAGCAAGGAGGACTTACCACGCAAGATTGGAGCTCTAGTGTAGACCTTCAGTCTTTGACCATTAACCATGATGATAAACCTTGTGTACTTGAAAAGGGCCTGACCAGCGTGACTTGAGTTTACCTGGGAAGAGTTTTAGTCGAGAGTTGTAGAGGATAACTTGTTTACCTTCTGCAAATTGCCATGGCAAAATATGCTTGTCATGCTACTGCTTTGTCTTCTCCTTGTACATATGTGCATTCTCATAGGCTTGAGTTCTAAACTCTTCCATCTCGTTCAGCTCCAGTAACCTTTTTTCCAGTAATTTGGGCATCCATATTAATCTTTTTAATGGCCCAATAGGCTTTGTGTTCTAGCTCAACGGGAAGGTGACACGTTTTGCCATAAACAAGTTTGAATAGGGACATTCCTAAAGGAGTTTTGAAAGCTGTGCGATAAACACATAAGGCTTCGTCAAGCTTTGGGGACCAGTCTTTCCTTCTGGGGTTGACGACCTTCTCTAATATTTGCTTTATTTCTCGATTGGAGATTTTAGCTTGTCCATTGTTCTGGGGATAATATACTGTAGCAGTTTTGTGTCGTACCCCATACCTTTGCAACGCATTGTCAATGAGCTTGTTGTCGAAGTGGGTGCCTTCGTCACTGATGATAGCTCCTGGGGCTCCAAATCTTGTGAAAATGTTCTTATGAAGGAACTTCAAAACTGTCTTGGAATCGTTCTTTGGTGTGGCCACTACTGCAACCCAGTTTGACACATAATCCATAGCTAACAAGATATAGAGATCTCCAAACGAAGATGGGAAGGGTCACATGAAGTCAATTCCTCATACATCAAAAAGCTTCACTTCCAAGATGTTTTGCAACGGCATTTCATGTCTTCTAGATATATTCCAGTCCTTTGGCATTGATCACAAGACTTGTAAAATTTGTGTGCATCTTTGAAAAGTGTCAGCCAATAAAAACCTGATTGTAGAACCTTTGCAGCAGTCCTAGCTCCTCCGAAGTGTCCACCACATGAGGATGAATGGCAATGGAAAATGATTTACTTATGCTCTTCTTCGGGAACATACCTTCGAATCATTTGATCAGCACATTGTTTGAAAAAATAAGGCTCATCCCAAAAGTAGAATCGCACATCATGTCTGAATTTCTTTCTTTCCTGGCTGTTCAAATCAAGAGGCAAAATTCTACTAACAAGAAAGTAAACAATATCAACATACCACGGGATTGCTGCACCAAATAATATTTTCTCATCGGTGAATTCCTCATTGATTTCTATTTTTTCATTAAATTGGATCTTATTTTCTAGCCTAGAAAGATTATCAACAACTTGATTTTCAGTACCCTTTCTTTCCCTAACCTCTAGTTCAAATTCTTGCAAAAGAAGTATCCACCTAATAAGTCTAGGTTTAGCATCCATTTTAGTTACCAAGTACTTAATGGCAAATGATCAGTGTGGACAATGACTTTAGTGCCTATCAAGTATGCTCTAAACTTATCAAATGCAAACACAACGCCCAACAATTCTTTTTCAGTGGTTGTGTAATTGATTTGTGCATCATTTAAAATGCGAATAGCGTAATAGATGACATGGAAGATATTACCTCAATGCTGTCCAAGTGCTGCTCCCACCGCATAGTCACTTACGTCACATATAAGCTCAAATGGTAAGGTCTAGTCCGGGGGGTAACAATGGGTGTTGAGATAAGCTTGTCTTTGAGCTCCTTGAATGCGCTGTAGCAATTTTCATCAAATACAAAGGGTTGGTTTTGCTGTAGCAAAGTGCACAACATCTTAGAGATTTTAGAGAAGTCTTTTATGAACCTCCTATAAAAGCCAGCATGTCCTAAGAAACTCTGAATGCCTTTCACCTTGGTGGGAGGAGAAAGCTTCTCAATCACTTCAAACTTTGCTTTGTCTACTTCAATTCCCTTTTGTGATATCTTCTGCCCTAAAACAGTCCCTGCGGCCACCATAAAATGGCATTTCTCCCAATTTAGCACCACGTCTGTTTCTTCACATCGTTTGAGTACCTTAGCTAAATTACCTAAGCATGACTCGAAATCATTTCCTAAAACTGAGAAATCATCCATAAAAATTTCCAAGAAGTCTTCAACCATGTCCGAGAAGATGGCTAGCATACATCTTTGAAAAGTCGCTGGTGCTATAAGTACCATAGGGGCATGTGAAAGTTGTCTTCTCTTGATCCTCTGGTGCTATAGCAATCTGGTTGTACCTTGAATACCTGTCGAGAAAACAATAAAAGGGCTTTCCCGCCAATCGATCTAGCATTTAATCAATGAAAGGGAGGGAAAATGGTCATTCTTAGTTGCCTTGTTGAGCTTCCTATAGTCTATGCAGATTCTCCAACCCATGACAGTCCTTGTTGGTAAGAGTTCATTATCCTCATTGCTTATCACTGTCATGCCTCCTTTCTTCGATACACATTGTATTGGGCTGACCCATGAACTGTTGGAAATCGGGTAGATAATTCTAGCATCTAACCACTTGATTATTCCCTTCATCACTACTGTTTTCATGATCGGATTAAGCCTTCTTTAGGGCTCAATTGAATTGTTGTGACATTCATCAAGTAGTATTTTGTGCATACAGATTGTAGGGCTTATTCCCTTTAAATTAGCCATAGTCCAGCCCAAAGTTTTTTATGTTGAGATAGCAGATTTATCAAACTACATTCTTGCTCAGGTTGAAGACTAGAGGAAATTATCACAGGCAAGGTTTCATTTTCATCCAAATAAGCATATTTAAGGTGTGATGGTAAAGGCTTTACTTCTAAATTGGGAGCATGCTCAAGTGAATGTTTTGGAGGGATAATTTCAGCAAAATCTAAATGTTCGAATTGCGTACCTGAACTAGCTGCGAGGAGGCTAGTTTGTTGTACCTCCAATGGGAACTCCTCTTTGACATCTTCATTAAGTATCAAATAATCTTCAATTTCTAAAAAATTGCTATAGCAAAATTCTGTAGCTTCTTCTTTATCCGTAGTGTATAAGTCCTGAAGATATTGACACTCTTCTGATTCATCCACATATTTGAGGGTATTAAAGACATTTATGGTTACCCTCTGATTAGCCACTCTTATGGCGGATTCACCCTTTTCATGGTCAATCAAGATTCGACATGTGGTTAGGAATGGTCGCCCCAAAATAATGGGTGCATTATCATCAGCTTCACAGTCGAGAATGAGAAAGTCCACTGGAAAAACAAATCTATCCACCTTTACCACAACATCTTCAATTCTTCCCTCTGGACGAACATGGGATCGGTCAGCCAATTTTAGAATAATAGTTGTAGGTTGTATATTCCCCATACCGAGCTTCTTGAAGACTGACTTGGGCATGAGATTCAGACTAGATCCAAGATCGCATAAAGCTCTTCCCACATAGATATCTCCTATCGAGCATGGGATGATAAAACTACCTGGGTCCTTCTATTTCGGTGGCAATTTACTCAACACAGAGTAGCACTCCCTTTCTGAAGCTTTTGAGCTACAAGTTCTTCCTATATAGAACTTTTAGCTTAACCTTGGCAAATTCTTCAGGCTATAAGTTCTTCCTATGTAGAACTTCTTCACCTTCAAGTCTTAGAGCTACATGTTCCTCCTATATAGAACCTTTCACTTTCTCTGGGTAGATTCTTCGAGCTGCGAATTCTTCGATGCTCTGATTTCTTGAGAGGATGCCCCTGATACCAGAAGATTTTCATTGTTTCCCAAAAGTTTGAAGACCGGAAAACCTTAAGATGATGCCCTAATTTTTGACCATCTTGGCATAAAACGATATCTCACTTTGAGACTACCAAAAAATTTTCACTACTTCCTTAAAAGCTGAATACTGGAAAAATTTGAAAGATGCCCCAATTTATGACCGTCTTGACATTAAAGGGTAAGCTTGACATTATGCCCGAAGGCTTATTGATGGCCTGAAGGTCTTAAAATATGATTCATGCCAAAATGGCTACCAAAATCCCTTATAATGATGCCCTGGTTTCTACCAGTCTTGACATCAAAATAAGGTTCGCATCATGCCCGAATGACTTACTGATGGCCCGAAGGACTTAAGATCTGGATTCACGCCTACATGGCTACCAAAATCCCTTATAATGATGCCCTAGTTTCTACCAGTCTTGACATCAAAATAAGGTTCGCATCATGCCCGAAGGATATACTGATGGCCCGAAGGACTTAAGATATGGATTCACACCTAAATGGCTACCAAAATCCCTTATAATGATGCCCCGGTTTCTACCAGTCTTGACATCAAAATAAGGTTCGCATCATGCCCGAAGAACTTACTGAAGGACCGAAGGACTTAAGATCCATTTTCATGCCAACATGGCTACCAATTAGAAATCTTCAATAAGATCTATTTCTTCAACATAAAGCTGCATAGCAAATAACTGGATTCACGCCAATCATGGCTACCAATATAAATCTTCAATAAGATCTACCTCTTCAACATGAAGCTGCAGACCAAAATCTTTGGTAATCTTTAAATACCTGTTTAAAACACACAAAATGCTTCTAAATTAGCATCCCCCTAACATAGGAATATCTATATGATGCATGCAATGTAACACTTTTTCTTTTTTTTTCCTTTTTTTTCTTCTTTTAAATTTATTTTAAAATCCTATTCTCTAAAAGGCCATTTTTCAGATTTCTTCACTTTATTTTTCTACAGTATGCTCTTCAATATTTATTTCATCAGTTTTTACTTTATCAATTTTCTATGTCTCGTATCTAACTCGCGCTTTTAATCCTCTTGCGTGAGTAATTCTCTTTCTTTTTCTTCTTCCTCAAGGTCTTTACCCATTTTGCAAATCCTCTTTCTAGTCCCTATTCTACCCTTAGGTAGGGACTTTCATCATTCCTCTCATTCAACCTTGCCTCATTCGATCTCTGGGCTTAATTAATTTGTTGGTATTGACCCACTATGCAGAGTCATCCTCTATATCATTACTAGGGAGAGCAGAATGCCTCAATTCCCTGAATTCCTTAAGTTCAATCTTTCTTTGCTGAACTCAATCAAAGTGTCTTGAGGAAATCAACCCTAAGTCCTTATGCTTTAAATCTCAAAATAATGTAATGCAAAAAAGGCAATTTACTTGCATTTATCAGAAAATAATGAAAATTCTTTAAAAAGAATGTCAATCTCTTTTTAATCAAAATTTGGAGAAAATGAAAAACATTTAAAAAATAATGTTTGAACCCAAAATATCAAATACAATAGCAAGTTTGCCTTAAATGGACAAAGATCAATTCCAAAAGGCGTATGTTTAGAAGATCTTGACTGTTGTGGAGATATATACATATGTGTTGTCTCTTTCAGTCTATTAGGCTTTTGAGAGGAACAATTCCCATACCTAATTTCTAACCCATTTAAGGTAGCTCTCTTATTCTCACCAACTCACCATGCCCCATCCTCCCCTCATTTATGGTGTCGATCAGGCACTTGAAGTTTGACGTTCCTTGAAGAAAGGTTATCCCTTAGGCAGAATGTAGTCTGAAGACTAGCTCATCCAACTTAGATATCCATGGATGATCAGAATGGTCTTTGTAGGCTTGTAGTGTAGGCCATGTGTCACAATTAAGTGAAACCACATTTTTTTACTTGTGTATGTTGGATATGCTCATTATTCTTCTCTTTCATTCTTTGGATCACTCTAGACTGACCATTTTTGGGTTTTCACCCTATAGTTCATTTCTTTTTTTCTATAATTGTAAGCCGCCTTGCATTATAGCTAGATATTGGATCTCGGTTTTTATTCAAAGGTGATTGATTCCTTCAAGGTTATTCAAAATTGATATTTATTTGAACGAAATGTTTATCTAGAATCACTTCAATCCTATGCTTGGCAGGCTCAGATAAAATCTATATTTTATCTTTCTTTGGATCGCTCCAGACTGCCCATTTTGTGGGTTTTCACCCTAGAGTTCATTTTCTTCTTTATGAATTTTGGAGTCTTCGGACTGATCTGTCTTAACTCGGCCTTGAAATGTGCTTCTATTCCAAGATGATCGACCCTCTAAGGCTCTTTAAAATCTTATTCTTGTATTGCTTGATCTAGGTGTGCTTATATGAAGTGTTCTTTTCTCTTTTATTATTTTTTTCTCTTTTTCTTTTTCTTTCTTTTTTCTCTAAGAGAATTCAACTCATCACATTCCTTTGTCTTGAGGATAATGATGGAGCATACAACAGAACCCCAAGTTACTCGGCATAGTCATGATTTAAATATATTATTATCACTCATATAGCTACTCCACTTTTGACTTAAAAGATGGATGAAGCATACAACCACCTTCTGAGCTAATTAGCTTTTCGCTACAGAGTAGTGCCCCAAAATTTTACTCATTTCTCTCTTTTTAAACACTCTTATCTAGGAATACCTTTTAGTAAACCCAAACAGTGGAGTGTAATCTCTCTCTTTCTTTTTTCTTTTTGTTTCTTTTTCTTAGAATGCCTATTTTGGGTTTTTAGTCTTGTGTCCCTTTATTTTTATTCAACTGTATCTATACTTGGACATTGATGTCTACTTCCTGCTTGAAAATAATCCATTGTTCACGGCTTTTCTAAACTGATGCATATTGACTAAAGAATTCTTCACGTGTCTTCTTTTTTCTCTCTTTATTGTATTACCCATCCTTGATTGCTTCGTCCTTTTGGTTAGCATTTTCCTATTTGTCTTTAACCATTTCTTTTTGGTGATTCTCTGGCCTTCGTATATCTGGTCTCATTTTTTCTTCCTTGAAAAGCGAAAGAATGCCATTCGTTGTCTCATTCATAGACATCTAGAAATAGTCTTTAGGGGGAGAGGTTTAGGGTCAACACTCGATTCAAGGATCTTAAACAACAAATGCCTAAGAGGGGAATTCCCTAAATGGGATATGCCCATTATCTAAACACCCACTTTGTTACTCCATAGGCCTAAATGGATTAGCGGATACTCACATTTGCATTATCATCACAACATTAAATTTATTCTAAACACAAGTGGCTTAGAACTGATCTTTATATCGGAATCAAAGGTGCTTTGCAAAAAATGATATATACATATGCATGTCCTTTTCACAAAATATGTATATGCGTATGGGAGAATAACAACTACCCCATGACAATGAATGAGATGTTTATGGAATCAAAAATACAAAATGTTTTCTAATTAAGAATTAAAGAAAACACGATTTTAATTATAACAAAAATAAATAAACATGTGTTTTTACAAAATATTCCTACTATTTCAAGAATTAAACAGTAGGCTTTGTTTGTTCTCAAAAAGGAGAAACCAAAATGTACATGAGTCTGAAAAAATGAGAGCCCAAGCATAGGGACTTTTGAATCGTCCTCAAGGTTCCAACTCATTCTGGCCTTCTCAACTTGGTATATGCTTGCCCTATCTCTTTTTTCTTTCACTGTTGGATCAACTATTGTGTCAAGACTCCATCATAAACCAACTTCTTAATTTCTTCCAGTAGTGACCTACACCTCTTGGTGGCAGGTCTCAGTGCCGCCATGTGAAAACCATAATTACTATCTAGATAAAAAATATAGGTAGATGGGTTAGGCGTATTCTTCAACGGTCTAGGAGTGAGGTAACGACCTTCGACCAAATGTGTGAACAAATCTGAAATGGGTACCCTAAATATCTCAAGATCTGCACTTGCTCGAGGGATTTTTCACAATGACTTGGAAAGATCCGCAGGCCTTTTTCTCTTGCAAGAACCTTGAAGGCAGCACTCATTGATCTCTTTGTCTTCAAGAATGGTCTGGTCCCAAAACTTAGGTCCCAATTTTTCTTTTTGGATCATGTATTCTATTCTTTTTTCTATCCGTAAAAAAATCTTCAAAGCTACCCCTTAATCTCTCGAGGATCTTATCAAAGAAGAAATGAGGAATACTTGCATGAAACAAGAGAATCATTTCTTTTTTGACTATGGAAGGCAATATCTGGGATACTGAAGCATATTCTTTGAAGCTCTCATTAGGTCTCATCTTTACGCCTTGAAGAAACTGGCGACTTGAGGCTAAATCTAAATATTTATATTACCCCAAAAAGGCATTGGCTAAATCTCACCAGGACCGAACTTGGTTTCTACTTAATCAATTGTACCACGTTGCTCTGTCAACTATCGTGAAAGTAGTGGATCAACAACTTTTTAAAGCTAGGAACCTTGAAATCTAATGGAATGACCAAATCATGGACTAGGCAAAGTTACCTTGCATTGAAAGCATCAATCTTTCCATTTTCTTAGGTTATTTCTCCAACTTTGCTACCACGAAAACCCACAATCAATTCTACCATTCTATGGATTAATGTATGCAAAAATTTTACAAAAAAATAATCAAATAAATTTCTTTTTCTTTTTTTATCCTTACGAAAAGATATAATTAAAAATATCTTTAAGACGGGATGGAATCACAAAATTCTTTTACTAAAAATCTTTACGAAATGATAAAATTGAAAATTTTGTTTTTGAAAAAAGGTCTTTGTAAAAGGATCGAGGAAATTTTTTTAATGTCTTTAAGAAAAAATGTCATTGTGAAAGGGTTGGATTAAGAAATTCATGTTTTTGAGAAAAAATGTCCTTATGAAAGAGTTGAATTGTAGAAATTCCTATTTTTGGAAAGATGTATCCTCACGGAAGAGTGAATTTTGGAAAATTTCTCTCAATAATGGTGCAAAACTACTTTCTGTTAAATATTTATGCATTGTATGTACATGCTTTCATGGTGATGCAAAGATACAATTGCTATGAATGTTTTATGAAAAACCAAATGTCATGATGTAGGAACATATTAGGTGATGCAATGTGCGAAATGTATAAAGCATAACAATAATCAACAAATGCAAGAATAAATGCAAATAAGGTGTTGATTCTCAAATAATCTTTTAGAAAGACTTTTATCAAGAGAATATGTTTGTTTACAAAAGATTGATAATAATCATTCTTCCTAGTATCTTGATTTCATGGAGCGAAGCGCATACTTGGTGCTCCAACTCTGTATCCTCTCCATTTGCTTCTGCTCGGACCATCCTAGACCGTAACATTATCAAAATCTATATATTACAAAACATCTCTCTTATTATAAAGATCTCCTAGTATAGAATAATTTTTGAATCAACACGTATGATTTGAAATGAAATGTAAATATGAATGCAATGAGGTATTGATCGTAAAGTGCTCCCCATAGAACAACTTTCATTGAGACGAAAAGGTTTCGTTGCATCAGATATTCTTCTCTTAAGCTCCAATTCCAACTGATTAGTCAATTGTTGTACTAAGCTGACCCCTTGTTCTGAATTCCCATTTTCTAAATTCCAAAAGAGTTTGAACTCGTCTCTTGAAGGCGATACGATTCTTGATCTTGTGCCCCTAAATTCTGAGATGATATTCGCAATGAGGATTGATGTTACGGAGGCTTTAGCTTTTGTCTTTTGGTTATTAGTCGGGAAACAAGCATCGGAATTTAGACCTTATCCTGAGTACTGGCTTTTCTTTGACCTTGCATATTGGGTATTTGTCGATTCACTATAGAATTTGGGCTTTCCGTTTTTTGAATCCCAATACACTCATCTTGATGAGGTCTTCAAGTTTACTCTTTAATGTCCTATAATTCTTGGCAGTGTGACCCCCTAAATGATAACTACAACTGGCACGACTATTGTAGCCCTTCGGATACGGAAGCTCCCTCGGAACAGACTGAATTGGGGTAATTAAGTTCCTTTTTATATGTATCGGGATTAGTTAAGTGTATTTCATATGAATCAAGATGCATTTATTTGCATCAATTGTTTCTCGGGTTTCCTCTGGACCTGTCTTTATTTTCTGAAAATTCGACCTGGACGTACCTCCCAATGGCTTGTTAACACAGATCACGAATGAGTTCGATCTATGACACTTGATGGAATTACCTTGCTCAGGGTTGGAAGTCTGGCCATCGTGCTTCATATTTCAATTCTCGGCTCGACAAACCCTTTGGCTTTATCCATAGCGGTCATCAAATTCATCATCTCGGCCATCTATTTCTTTAGTTCTTGTATTTCAAGTCATTCGTCTAGCATGAGTATCATATATCTTGTCTGATCTGAAGTTTTTGGATGAACTCTTGCCTATTGTATTAGTTCTATCTTTAGGACCAAACCTCAGACTCGTATCCTTTCCTATCTGATCAGAAAACCTTTTGTCCATTATGAACAATTTTTAATTTTTAGACAATCACTGCTAATCAATACCTTTAAAATGATATAAAGTAAATGCAAGTAAATGCGTCAATTTCATAGGTGATCACTCTAGAACAACTTTCATCAAATATAAAAAGGTTCTCGATACAAAAGATAAAACATGTTCTTCTAGACATAGGCTTCAACTTTAACTCCTGATTCCTTAATCGCTTCAAGCGGGCAGAAGACTTTCGGTCCCTCTTCTATCTCCGGATTAATTAAATTAAGTAATTGATTTTAAAGAGAAGAAAAAAGAAAACAAATCCTTAGGGAAGGATTTAAATTAAGAAATCGATTTTTTAAATACTCTTATGGAAGGATTAAATTAAGGAGTTGATAAAAATATCCTTATGGAATATTTTAAAAAAAAACACATCCTTATAAAAGGATCGAGTTAAAACCTCATTTTTGTGAAAAACATATTCGTATGAAAGGATCAAAAGCTAAGAACTCTGAGTTTTAAGAAAAATGGTATCTCACTTTGCTACTACCGGAATGAATATATATATATATATTTTGGTTGACATCTTCATTGGCTCGAGCATTTCTGGTACCGATGTCAAACCTTCATATTTTCATCTTCTGCCTTGAGACACCTTCCATTCATGGTGAAAGCTTTTTAATTGAGTCATCAATTTTGAGAATTAACCCTTTATATCATGTCATGTGAATGCAAAAATATATGCAGAAGGAAAAAAACAAAAAAAATGGGTTAGTAAATCGAATGCAATTAATAAGCAATAAATAAATTCAAGAAAGCAAGAGAAATTCAAAGCATGAAATAAGCCTAATCATATGTCATCTAATATTCTAGGTTGTCCACACAGCTCTAGAGGGGCGGGCTTTCTATGTTCTTTACATGCAGTTTTGGTGCTAAAAGGTACCCGAATTGTCATTGCTGTCCCCTACTAAGGGTAGCAAGGCCCCAATCATCATCCATTATAGGCTCCTCTAAATCGGGTTCAATTTAGGGGGACCCATTCCTCTATGCCTATACGAGGAAACGATATTCCCATGAAAAAATAGATTAGTAGAGCTCCAAAGGTACTTGCTAGGCCCATATGGAGGAACAATATCCCCTCGAAAGCAATAGCATTTTCCCTTCACTTAGACAAATGCGTTTATATGTTCAATTTTAAATGTGTTAAAATAAACTCGCATTTATAAACAAATATTAGTTTAATCGTCACTTTAAGTTGTAACTTCTGATATTAGTAAAGTGGCAAAATTTTTGGCTTAACTCCTTTTTGTTTTAAAAAATAAAACCATTCCCTAGCGGAGTCACCATGCTGTAGCGACTAATTTTCTGGGCCTCTACGAAAAATAATGATAAATTATTATTATATAATTTACATATGTCCCTCTTTTATTTGAAAAATTGATTTAAAATAGGGATTTAGAGAAAAACTCGTATTTTTAAAAAAATTGGAGTCGCCACCGACTACTTTGGTAGATCAGACACCATTAAAACAAAAACCAGAGACTCCTTTTTAAAAACTTGGGTTCAGGAGTTGATTACGAATGCGTAAGGGTTAGTACCCCACACCGTCCAAAATTGGTACCAAATAATTACCACTTTATTAATATCAAATTTTACAGGTTAAAGTGAAGATTAAATTAAAACTCGGTTATAGTAATTTTAAGGATTCCAGTGTTCGAGGGATAAACGAAAACTACCACCTACTTCTCAGACTATTAGCCAAGTTTACCCTCGAAAAAGGGAGCATCACATTAACAGTTTATACGCCGATATGCAACTTAATAAACATGATAAATCATACATAAATAAAAGCATGAACATGGCAAAGGTACGTATATTAAACAAAAAAACCATTTTACTAACAACAACTCATTGTTTTCATATGCACCATCAAAACCATTTAACCAATGCAATAAACCTTGCATTTACCAATGTTCATAAACATTAACAAAACGTGCATTACTTTCAAATGCATCAACATCATTATGTAATCAATTTCCAGCATTAAACCATGCTCAAAACATGCATATACAGTGAGTAATTAAACCATTTAAACAAGTGCATAAACACCTATTGCCAAACTGAGTTCGAGAGAGAATTTATCATTTACTTACTTCCGAGCTTAGACTAGCGTTTCAAGCTTGATCTAAACTCCCACTCACTGACACGCAAAGCCTCGCTTGTCGATACGGTATTCACGCCTCCAAACCTTCCAAAACCAAAGGTCAAGCTTGATGAACAACTTCCCCTGCTTTATCCATATAAAAACAGATGTTGCATTGCATCAAAATGCAATCAACAACACAACAATACAAATCCCCAACATCCTTCAACAAAAACACTCCACAACAACCAAAATTAGCATCAAACATCCTCCAAACTTTACCCAGCCACAACCTAACATCTTAATCCATCAAATATCGTAAATTAACATCTAAGAACACATCACTAACATCCTTATACCTCCAGCATTCATAAAACCTCCCTAACTCCCCAAAAACACATAACTAGCAACCTAAGAAATTAGGAATTCAATTAGTTTCGGGATTCCTATAATTAAACCATCTTATTAACATCATTCAACATCAAAATCATGATCTATATCAATCCAAGTCATGAGAAAATAGAACCATTACTGGAGTAAATCAATTTCACAATTTAAACCTTGATTTAACCATTTTCTTTTCATTAAATCATCAAAACAAGTTAGAAATCATAAGTAAAGGATCAAGAACTTGGGAATTTCAATAAAGAACCTTATATTAGAAAAAAAGAATGAACCTCACCTCTAATGCTTGCTTTTCCCCTAAATTAGATGGATTTCATAGCAAAACAATAAGAAAACAAATGGATTTTATTAGGAAATTATCATAATATCAATTGAAATCAAAAGATTCAATTGAAAATAGATTTTACCTGGAACTTTTGAAGATAAAAGAAGTGTTTGGATGGAGAGAATTGGAGAGAAAATCTCTTTTGTGACAAGTTAGTTATGTCAATTTTGTTTTAAAACCTTTTAATTAATCCAATTAATTCCCCAACCTTTTTATCATTTTAAAATCACTAAAAATAACTAATCAAGGTAAAAAGTTCAATATTAGACTTTAGGGTAAATAGCTCTTTAAAGATTCAAAGTTTTGACCCTTTTACAAAAAAGTCACCAAAACAGTTTTGAAAACTTTTCATTTTGGTCACTAACCAAAATGTCCACTTTTGAGACCCATTTTTGTAAAATTGATTTGACCAAAATCATTTCCATATTAAATAATGATTTTAAATAATTTTCCATATTTTTATCCCTTCTGAAAATATTTAATCCAATTTAAATCTCGAAACTGACTGAAATCCTCTAATCTGATCCTACGGACCGTCTAAACCACTTGTAATCCAATATAATTGATGATGTATCATGTGATGGATTATGATGTTTAATTTTCATTTAAACATGTTTTACTCTTTAAGCCTTGCATTGATAGTATACATGGGAAAGCTTAAATTGAGGGTAGCAAATGGGATTTTTCTGTTGATCCATGATCCATGTTACATATGGTTTAATATGCATGTTTTGGAAATGTTAAGTGCATGGTTTGATAAGGCATGATGTTGAATTGTTGATTAAAAAGTGTTTTAGAAAGTGGTTTTCAAACGGATTGTTAAAATGGCTTTAAATGCATTAGTGGTGTTTGTTTTTAGAGCATTCCTCACTAAGACTAGGGTGCTTACGCTCTCTTTTTCCATCAATGTAGAGAATTAAAGGTTAGAGGCAGCAAGAAAGCAAAGGGAATCCAAGGACTTGTGATTTACGAAAGTATAATTTTGATTTAGACTTGTAGTAATAAAGGCAATGTGGTCGGTTGTTATTTGGGAGGGTTGTTTGCTAAACTCCATGGTTGTGCAAGTTTTTGTTGATGTTTTAGATGTGTAATTATCCATTTATGCTTGTTTGAGCTTGGCTTGAGGTTTTTACGTGTTGAGTAGGAAGCATGCCTCTAGATGATATGGATGAATGTGATAGGCTTGCTAGGATGGTTTAAAATGTTGGTATGTTGGTGATAAGCATGTTTTTGATGATGTATGATGTTTAGTAATATGTTGAATGAGTTTAGATTGAGCCAAAGTGTCATATGTTAGACCTTGAGGTCATTACAAGTCATTGTGTACCAGTACGGGTACCCAAGGATCAATATGTGGGGTTTGGGAAGGCTCAATCCATCAAAATTTAACAAAGGGTATCGATACGCCTAGCCACCGCATTGGTACGCCTTGAGAAATTTTGTACTACTGTCGATACACAGGTTTGAGTACTGGTACACCTCCTTCATTTTTAAAGAGCCGTACTGATACGTGAGGTATCGCATCGGTACGTGTTTTGGTCACTAGAATTTTGGGTTTTTGAGAAATCACAATAGGGATCGGTACATGGTCAAGGCCGTATCGGTACGAGTGGGTCAACACACCATATTGATATGGATGTACGTGTATTGGTACGAGTAGTCGTTATGTTCGTTAAGCCATATCGGTAGGTACGCCCTGTTGATTTTGTGCACAGCAGTTTGCTGAAATTTGGAAATCTTGCATATTAGTTCCTGAAAGTTATGTATGCAATCGAATGAGTTCGAATGATTGTTTGAGCTGGAATTTAACATGTGAGCATGGAATTGGACTAATAAAGGATTGGTAACCTAAATTTTACTAAAGACCCTGTAATTTGTAAAAATTACATTTTGGTCTCTTATGTGCATTTTTGAGCAATTGAACCCTGTTTTAAAATCTGATTTCAATGTTTTGTTTCCACCGAAGCATGTCCACCATAGGAATTAATTTGACGTATTTAGACAAGATAAAAAGGAAAAAAATGGACCGGTTTAGGTTATTAGCTCAGCTTTGCTTCGGCAAACCTAATGTGATTCTTTTAGTTCGATTTCGGCTAGGCCGGGCTAAGGAGGTTACAAAATATGATAACAATAGTTTTTAGTTTGAAAGAAAATTTAGAAAAACCCTGTTTCAGAGAAAAATGTTAACCATCAGTAGTAATTTTTTTAAACAAAAAAATTGAGTAGTTAAAATACAAAGGGTGAAACTGCTCCCTAAATATTCTTAGCCTGTGCCCCCTTTCTATTTAATTCACAAAAATCACTTTAAAACCAATTTGTCTCTTTTTCTTCTAAAAAAGTCATTAAAAACATAATTCTTTTTATTTGATAACCAATTAAATAACCTTCCAAAATATTAGTCAAGTCCAATTTACCAAATTCATTTTAACACATTCAATTATTAACTTGGAATTAATTAACGAACTAAAACGAACCCACGATCCCAAACAGAATCCATTAAACGTCCAAATCAACAGAACATCTTTTGCCACAACTTCGCTAACGGTGCAACCACCTCATATGATCCCTGAACAAACTTTGATAACAACCAACCTGACCCAAAAAGACCACGTAGTCTAACACCAAACTTGGTTGCTTCAAATCTAGAACAACTCCAACTCTTGAGAATCAACCTTTAACACCTTTTATTACCTATGAGACCCTAAAGAACCTCTTCGCTAAAGCTGGTTTACATCATCACCTTATCGGCCTCTGAAAAGTCATCCGTAAGTATGAACATATGCATGCATGATTACTTATATGCCTTCATTGATGTCTATGTATATGTATGCAAAACCTCTAATTTCATGCTCAAATATATGCATGTACGGGCATGTATTTATATTTATATATATATTTATATATATAAGTGTTTATGTACTATGCATGATTAACAATTCACACTTACTAACAACATTTTTGGACCAATCTTACACAACCTAATCACATCCCCAGAATACCTCATTCAACTTTTCCAAGACTCGCACCTACTCCAATTATGAAACAAATGTTTTACTACAAAATCCAATTAACAAATCTTGATTGTTAATCAAGATTCATCTCGGCACCACTGTACATGAAAATACCACCACTTTTGCTATTCACGAAACCAAGTATTCACAGAATACTCATTTCATTGCAACCTCGAATACCACTAATGCAATCACCATCTACAGACATAACTACTAACCCATACCAACCAAACTGTCCTAACACCGTTCTCAGTAACAACCACCTCGATGCTCTCAAAAATAGGAATTTCAATCGAACCTATCCTCGAACCACCATTTTCACAATTACACTTTCAACTCATACATTTCTTTAACGCCTATCAACACGATACAAAAGGATTTGGGATTGTACCAAAGTACATCTCAACACCAAACTCACATTCACAAACATAGAACCACACGGAAAGACTCCATTAAAAACACTTTAGAAAAGAATTCCCAAACAACATAAAACATAAATGCCCAATTAATTACATGCCATAGCCCAATAGAATTCATTTTTGTAACCCCCTTAACCTGACCTAGCCGAAACTGGACTAAAAGGGCCACATTAGGTTTGCCGAAGCAAACCCGAGCTAAAACCCTAAACCAAACTCCTTTTTTATTTTTATCTTGTCTAGATGCACATTATTAAATTCGTATGTGAACACGTCTCAGCGGTAGCATTACATTTAGATTAGAAACACAGAATAAGGTCCAATTAAACACCGATACACATAAGATACCAAAACGTAAATATTGCAAATTACAAAGCCTATAGAACACTTAAGTTTAACAACCCTTAATTAAATCCATTTCATGCTCATAGGTTATTTTTCATTCCAAAACAATCACTCAAACTTATTCAGTTGCATTCATACAATTCAGGGACTAATTTGAAAGATATTCAAATTTTAGCACAAATAATACAGATTCATCAGGGCGTAGCAGTATTAGAGAGTCCTATACCGATACGGTATAATAGAGATAACGACATACCGTACCGATACACAAAGGCCCGTATCGATCTGGTGTATTGACCAACCCGTACCGATACAGCTTTGACCCGTACCAATCCCTTTCTCGTTTCTCAAAATCAATATTCTAGTATCCAAAATATGTACCGATACGGTACCCCATGTACCAGTACGGTATGGTAAAATCAAAGGAGTCGAACCGATCCTCAAACCCGTGTACCGAAACATACATTCATTTTTCTTAAGGCATACCAATACGATGACTAGGCATACCGGTACCCGTAGCTATAATTCAACAGATTGAGCCCCAACAGGACCCCGCGTATCGATCATGTAAACCCCTCGACCCGGCCTAGACGCACGACCGAACCGAGTGAGCTACATTAGGCTTGCCGAAGCAAACTGAAGAAAGATTACAAAAACTGGTCCATTTTTTTCCTTTTTTATCTTGTCCAGATGCATATTATTAAACCTAAGTGATCATGCTTGCAACGGGAGAAGATACAAAAGAAACGGACATTGGAAAGGCAACCAATTACACAAATATGCATTTTAGGGACCAAAATGAAAATCTGCAAAACTATAAGGGCTTACTTAAAATTAAATTTACCAATCCTCAATTAGTCAAGTTACACGCATACATGCCAAATTTTAGCTTAAAAAGATCATCCAAACTCATCCAATTGCATACATAACAATCAGAGACCAAAATATAACTTTAGAAACTATTTTCCAACTTAACAGATGAGTCTTCGTGATAAATATCAAAACTTTTACAAGTGGTTTCGAAACCTACACTCCAGTAGCCATATTGGGTCTGCTGGTTTCGAAACCTAGGGACTGGTTCCGAAACCTACATGGAGAAAATGCCCCTGGTTTCGAAACCAGTTGTAGGTTTACAAAATCTACACATTCAAAACACCTTATAACCTTCCAAAACATATCTGAATTATCCCCAAACATCATTTAACACTCAAAACATCATATTAAAAAACACAGAATCGTCATATCAACCGAAGACCACTATGTAAAAGAGCATAGGCATTACGGCCACAAAGGTAAACCTATAGGCATGCTACCTAAACCACAAGTAACTCACATACCAAAATCCAAACATAAGGCTATTAACCACATGGTCAACAAATCAATACCTCCCTAGCATCAATCAAAACATGCTAGTATCATAAAAGCATTGAAACAATCCAACACAAGCTAGATGCAATCTAAGGCATCTCCTAGCAACGTCGCATACTAGCATGGCACAACCAACATGCTTTTCATACATCAAATGATCATCAAATCACAGCATGTAAACCAAAACAAAAATCATGGTAATACATCATTACAAATCCCCCAAAATATGGCAAACACATTGCCTTATTAACCGAAAGTAACACCGAGCTTCGAACTCAAAGATAATGTAGGTCTTGGATCGCCTTTTGCCTTGCCAATACTGCCCCAAACTCTAGTGCTCTGCATCTTTTAGAAAAGAAAGCATAAGCACAAATTCTTAGTGAGGATGCTCATAAAAACAATGATGCATTTAAAACCATTTGTAAACCAAAACCCACTCGCTTTCAAGACATGCTTAACAACCAAAGCATTTTCATTGTTTCGAACCGGAACTTGCATAACGATTCCTATGCAACAGCAAATATAAATCCCATCCTTAACAACCAAATCATTTTTCATTGACTCCAAAACTAAACATGCATATCGACCATATGCAAAACCATTTACAATCACACGCTTAAATCCCAAAGCATTAAATCATATTACCATGCTTAAGTCCCAAAACATTAAATCATATCACCATGTTTAAAACCAAAACATTATAAAATAGGTTCAACACATGAACTTGCATATATTGGAATTTATAGTGACCTCGGGTATAGAATCCTCTACCCTTGGATAGACAATCCTCTATCCTTTGATGAACAATCCTCCATCCATACATCGGATACACGAATAACTCATGATGAACAATCCTCCACCATGATACCTCAAACCTTGCCAATCCGCAAGATATCTCAAACCTTTCCAATCTGCAAGATTTACCCTCACGTAGGTTAGCCAATCCGCATAACCTTTAATGGAAAAACCCAATAGTCTGAGTAGCCAATCCGCTATACCTCAAGGACCCATGGACACGATCGATTTTTAACATATATTATAGTGCACTTTAATCCTATGGCGTGCCAACTATATCCGAATGTTTCTCACCTTGTCACATAGCCAATATATCATTTACAACACCATTTACTCAGTGTTTTACAATGCATTATAGAATAACGACATATGCATATCACATTGCCCAAGCAATAACCCATTCCTAACCAGAATGAAAACCAATGCTCACTAGCATTTCATTTACCTTTAAACCCTTGCATATGTATTCAAAACCATGCATTTACAGTGAGTAAAACAAACTATGTTTAAAACCCAAAACATGTAATCAATCAAGCTCATATCCAATCTGATATTAAGAGCAAAAGAGGGAAACTTACGTCCGAGCTTAGTTAAGTGTTTCACGCTTAACCTAAACTCCCAACATCATTTGCAAACCTTTAGGATTCATTTAAAACTAGTTTCTACTCACCGATTACACCTCGCCTTGCTTGCTAATGCAAAACGAGCTCCTCGCAAGAAACAATCCACCTCAAGATGCTTCGCCTTGATTCCCTTGTTTTGGCCACACAAAATTAGAGGAAACATGCATTAAAGTACATCCAAAGCTCTGCCTCCAAGCAACATCCCGAAACTCACAAGTTGCCTACTCAAAAACCATCCGAAACTTACAGAAATCAACCTCAAACACTTCTCATAGTTTCGAGATTACAATGTTAAATCCAAGCTTTAACATTATTAAACATCAAAATCATGATCTAACCTGATCAAAAACCCAGCAAAATAGATCCAATTCGGAAATCTACCAATTTCACCAATCAAAACACAATAAACCAATTTTCCTTAATTAAACTATCAAAACACATTAGAAAATAACTTGGAATTTCAGTAAAGAACCTTTCATTAGAGGAGAAAAACGAGCCTTACCTCTAGTGGATGCTTTCTCCCTTAATTGGCTGAATTTACATTTGAAAACAAATTTAAAACAATAAGGTTTTGTTTAGAAGCCATAGATAATCCATTAGAAATCAAAAGATTTAAGAAAAAGAAGATTTACCTGAAGATTTACGAGAAGAGAATAGTGTTTGGATGGAGAGATTTTGAGATTAGACTTTTAAAAACACTTTTAAAAATACCCAATTAAAGGATAAAGTCTGAAATTAGATTTTTGGGTTATTAGCTCCTCAAAGATTCAAAGTTTTGAGCCCTTTATAAAACAGTCACTAAAAACAGTTTTCAAAGTTTGCATTTTGGTCACTACTCCAAATGTCCAATTTCCAAAACTCATTTTCCAAAATTGATTCCACCAAAATCATTAACATATTAAATAATGATTTTAGAACATTTTTCCATATTTTTATCACCTTCAAAAATATTTAATCCAATTTAATCCCGAAACTAACTAGAATCTCTAATACCGGTTCATCGAACCCTTAGAATGAACCCCAAAACATCTATACCCAAAACCAGGGCGTTACAAATCTTCCACTCTTAAGAAATTTCATCCCTGAAATTTATCTGAAGGAAAAAGATGCGGAAATTGGTCCAACATATTCGTCTTGCTTTCCTAAGTGACTTCTTCAACACCATGATGTCGCCACAAAACCTCAACGAGTTCAAACATCTTGCCACGAAGAACCTTGCAGCTGGAATCAAGGATTTCTACCGGCTCCTCATCAAAGGATAAATTTGGCCTTAAGTCTATATGCTCCACCGGCATAACATGCGAGGGCTCCGACGGATACCTCCGAAACATAGATACATGAAACACATCATGTATTTTCTCTAGCTCAGGAGGCAACCTCAACCGATAAGCCACATGACCAACACGCTCTGTAACCTCATACGGTCCAATAAACCTCTAACTAAGCTTACCCTTACATCTGAACCGCATTACCTTTTTCTACGGTGACACTTTCAAGAACACACGATCACCCACCACATACTCAACCTCTTTACGCTTCAAATCCGCGTAAGATTTCTGCCGATCCCCAGCCACTTTCAAGCAATCACACACAAGCTTTACTTTATCATCCGCGTCTTTCAACACATATGGTAAGGAAACATGCTTTTCCCCTACCTCAGCCCAACACAAAGGCGTACGACACCCCCAGCCATATAATGCCTCATACGGTGCCATCTGGATACTCGCTTGGTAGCTATTATTATAAGCAAATTCAACCAAAAGAAGATGTTTCTCCCAGGTTCCTGAAAACTCAATAATACAACACCTCAGCATATCCTCCAAGACCTGGATAACATGCTCTGACTGCCCATCCGTCTGAGGATGATACACAGTCATAAAATTCAAACTCGTACCTAAAGCCCGATGCAAACACTCATAAAACCTCTTTGTAAACATCAGATCTCTATACGAAACAATGGACTTTGGTACCCCATGCAAATGCACAATCTCATTAATGTACAACTTGTTCAAGGTATACGTCGTATGCACTGGCAGAAAATGTGCACACTTCGTAAACCGATCAACAATCACCCAAATAGAATCCTTTTTAGTCGATGTCAACTACAACCCTGACACAAAATCCATGGTGATTCCCTCCCATTTCCACTCCAAAATTCTCAACGGTTGTAACAACCCAGATGGAAACTGATGTTCAGCCTTAACCCGCTGACACACCATGCACTTAAAAACAAACTCCGTTACATCATTTTTCAACCCAACCCAATAGTACACCTCCCTTAAACCACGATACATCTTGGTACTACCAGGATGCTTAGCAAAAGGACTAGAATGTGCCTCTGTCAAAATAGTGTGCCTTAGCTCTGAATTTTCTGACATCGTTATTTGATCCTTAAAGCACAGAACCTCATAATCAAAATGAAAATCCGTCAGATTACTATCCGCTATGTCTCTAACATAAGGAACCAAAGAATCATCATACGGTTGCTTAGCTTTACTCATTTGTGACAATGTAGGCTTAATCCGAAACTCAGCCAACAAACCACATTTTCGTGTCACACTCAACCTTGCAACATCGACCTAAGCTCAACCGCAACCTTACGACTTAACGCATCCGCAACCACATTAGCCTTTTTGGGATGATACTCGATTGTCAAGTCATAATCCTTAAGCATCTCTAACCATCTACGTTGCTTAAGATTCAGATCCCTTTGAGACATCAAATATTTCAAACTCTTATGACCCGTAAAAACAACATACTTCTCTCCATAAAGATAAGGTCTCCAAATCTTCAAGGCTAACACCACAACCTCAAGTTCCAAATCATGAGTCGGATAGTTCCGCTCATGAACTTTCACTTGTCTCGACGAATAGGCCACAACCTTACCATCTTGCATCAGCACACAACCCAAACCAACGTATGACGCATCACTATAAACCACAAACTCCTTCCAAACTCGGCTGAATCAACACAAGAGCATGAGTCAAAACTTTCTTCAACTTCTCCAAAACTATGTTGTTGCTTCTTTGACCATACATGAGGAACATTCTTTTGTAACAACTTCGTCAATGGAGCCACAATACTAAAAAATCTACAAAACGACGATAACAACCAGCCAACCCAAGAAAAATGCGAATCTCAAACACTGAATTGGGTTACTTCCAATTGAGAATAGCCTTAATTTTCTGTGGACCAACCCGAATACCCTCTGTAAAAACCACATGACCAAGGAACATCACTTCCTACAACCAAAACTCACACTTACTCAGCTTAGCGTACATCAGAAAAACTTGTAATACAATCTGCAAAAGGCGATTATATTCTTCCTCGATACGAGAATACTCAAGAATATCATCCATAAACACCACCACGAACTGATCAAGATATTCATGGAACACCCTATTCATCATATCCATGAAAGCAGTTGAGCCATTCGTAAAACCAAACGGTATCCCCAAGAACTCATAATGTCTGTACCTCGTACGAAATACCATCCTATGCACATACGCATCTTTAACCTTTATCTGATAATACCCTGATCTTAAATCAATCTTACAAAACGTTGCCCCATGAAACTGATCGAACAAATCATCATTTCACGGGAACAAGTACTTGTTTTTCACCGTCAACTTATTCAACTGACGATAATCAATGTACATACACATCGACCATTCCTTCTTTTTCACAAAAAAGAGCTAGAGCACCCCAAGGCGAAACACTCGGTCAAAAGAACCCATGATCCATCAACTCTTGACGCTGTGTCTTCAACTCTCGCACTTCCTTCGATGCCATCCTATAGGGAATAATAGACACCGCGTACGTCTCAATACCAACTCTACCTCTCTATCCGGAGGTAAACTCGACAAATCTTTAGGAAAAACTTTCAGATAATCACTGTTAAGTGTCTAAAAGTACTATTTTTATTACCTTTTTTTTCTTATTATTGCTAGACTTAGGCTCATATTAGTTGCATTATTAGTCATTCATGCATGTTTGCATCGTTTCCTTGGTGGACAAGCTTGATTTCATATTTTGCTCAATTTTGTGGAAAAAGATACTGCTTTGGTGTGTTTTTGTGTGTGTGTGCAGAAGCACTTGCCAAAGCAAAGCTGGAACGAGTTGCCAGGGCAATGCATGAAGGAGACGTCAAGCTAGTTGCCAGGGCAATGCATGAAGGAGATGCTGAGCTAGTTGCCAGGGCAATTTTCAACAAGGAATAAGATGATATGGTAGTCGAAATTGATGACTAGATAAGCCCAAGATGACGTGGAGAAAAGTTAAATTCCAAAGGAGTTTGATTTCCATGAAGAGGTTAAAGAGAAATTAAATCCCAAGAAGATAGGAGAAGTTCTAGAAGGAATTTAAATATAATAAAGAATTATATTCTTTAAAGATAATTTAATTCCAACTTAACTTCCTTCTCAAAAAAGACTTTGACCTAGCCCTATAAATTCAAGACCATGCCGTCAACTCCAAAGAGAAATAGAGAAGAGAGAAATTTTGACAAGATCAAAAGGAGGATATTTCGACAAAGAGGCTTCAACCATTCTTCATCTTTTTCTTCTTTGTTCCTTTAGGTTTATGCTAGGGATTCTTTGTTTTGTGTTTCTTTGGAACCTAGCCATGAACTAAATCTATTTGGCTAAGGTTATTGTGTCTTGTGGTTGTGAGAAACAATTGGATTTTGTTTATGTGATAAAAGTTTTGCACTTTCAATTCAAGGTTTACTCATTCTTGGTTCTTATTCTTGTTTGCGAGTGAATTAGGAGAGGATCTCGTAACTTCATCTATTTATCTAATATCGGGAGAGTTAGATTCAAGAAACGAATGGGTATGGTCTTTATTCAATCTATTGATGGTGAAGATTAATCTGGCTTAGGAATAAGTTAAGGATTTCAACAGCTAAGAGGAACACAAGATTGGTTGTTGTTCACCCTTGATTCACGCAGGGATGTATTATCAAGGCATGCACAAATAGCTAGAGTTTCGACTTAGGGATAAGAAGAAACCATTGAAGAACGCTCCGCCGAACCTTGAAGTTGCTGCCCAGCCGCCCAAGTAGTTTCCCAGCTAGTCGCCCAGGCAACCATCGATTAGTTGCCAAGGCAACCCCGCTGTGCAAGTTGCCACGACAATTGAGTTGCCCTTGAACTCTTTTACCAAGACGATCCAATCGGCTATCACACCTCAACTCATGATAACCTGGCCTATTCTCTCTCATTTAATTACATCTTCTTTTACTTATTTGCTTTTATAGTTTAGTTGTTAGTTAAAACTCCTATAATCTTCTACTTGTGTTCTTTTACTTTTTACAGTGCAAGAGATTAGATTCTTGAAGTGGCACCAATCCCTGTGGAGACGATATCTTTTATAATATAACTTATGACGTGTACACTTGCACAATTGCGGAGCACTTATTACGCGCAACAAGTTTTTGGCGCCGTTGCCGGGGATTGGCAATATCAACTTTGTTTTTATTTTCTTGCACTTTTTTTATTTTTCTTGTTTAAGATTCAAATGGTTAACAAAATTTGGTTTTGCATTGGTATATAACCAGGGCGAGACCGATTACACCAGAATATCCCTTTGATCCAGAGATCGAACGATCCTTGCAAAGACTTAGACGAAGGTTAAGAGTAGCAATGGCTAATCAAGACGGCAATATGAATCAGGATGTTCCAGCAGGATGAGTGATTCTTGCATGAAACAGGACTATTCGAGATTATCTTGAAGAAGATCTTGAATGACTTAATCCAGGAGTTGTCACACCTTAAATTGAAGCCGACCACTTTGAGTTGAAACCGGTGATGTTCAATATGATCAACACAATTGGTCAATTTGGCGGCACATCAACTGAAGATGCACGACAACATCTTAAATCTTTCCTTGGGATTTGCAATTCATTCAAAATACAAGGAGTCACCCTTGATGTTTTACGACTAAGATTATTCCCCTATTCACTGAGGGATAGGGCAAAAACATGGTTGAATAGTATTCATGCCGGATCAATAGGATCTTGGACCGATCTTTGTCTTGATTTCCTTGCTCGATTTAATGCTACAAATTTGACTGATAAGATTCGTAACAAAATTACTTCTTTTCGGCAGGCAGATGATGAATCCATGTACGAGGCTTGGGAGCGATATAGAGAACTTCTACACAAGTGCCCCTACACAGATTCCCAGTGTAGACACAAGTAACAATGTTTTACAACGCTGTGAATACATCAACAAGGATGATGCTAGATGTCTCGACAAACGGCATACTTCTAGATAAGTCACCGGAGGAACCAATGCAAATTCTAAACAGGCTTGCCAAGAATGATTATCAATTCCTATCTGCTAGAAGAGGAGGAGTTAGACGCCAAGCCACAATACATGAACTGGGATCATCAGACTCAATTTCGGCACAATTGGCCGCTCTAACCAAGATGGTCTAGAACATGCAGAAACCAAACAACACACAGGAAGTCAAGGTAATGGATTCCTTTTGTGAGTTATGTGGTGGTAACCATGATTCTTCTAAATGTATGCAGAATCCAAACTCTAGCTTTTATGTGGGAAATTACAACCGGAACAACAATGTGATGTCCAATACATACAATCCATCTTGGAAGAAGCACCCAAATTTTTCATGGAGTAATCCCAACAATGCTCTAATCCAGAACAATCAGAATGCACAAGCATCGGATTCCAGCAGAATATGCCACGGCAACAGTTGCCACAGTAACAACCGGCAACATCTAGTTCTTTGGAAAATTCTCTCAATGCTTTTATATTGAAAACTGAATCTTATATGGTTGAGAATAGTAACTTCATAAAAAGAACTGATGCTTTTATTAACAGGACCAAGATGAGATTCAAAACCAAGAGGCGGCAATGAAATCATTTGAAAATCAAGTCAAACAATTTGCTCAAAACTTGAATACTAGACCGCAAGGAGGTTTACCTAGCGATACTGAATTCGTAAGAGGAACTGGCCATGAGCAATGTAAGGCGATCACCACTAGAAGTGGCCAACAACTTAAAGAGGCTCAAGCTCGCTCATCAAACAAAACTCCACAAAAAGAACAAGACGAACTCAGCGACAAAGGCTCAGATACTGAACCAGGAAATGCCGCGGCAACCAGCGATAAGCATGTCTCGGTAACCAACAATAGGCACGCCATGACAACCCCAGTTGATGATGCCTCGACAACTCTAGTTGCCCCGGCAATGCCATCAATCAGGTTCCAGACCAATGAAAGGATCAAAGATATCCGACTTCCACCACCATTCCCACAAAGGTTGAAGCGACAAAAGCAAGAATATCAATTCAAGAAGTTTCTTGATATCCTAAAGCAAGTCCACATCAACTTGCCATTGGTTGAGGCGATTGAAAAAATGCCGAACTATGCCAAGTTTCTGAAAGACATTGTGTCCAAGAGAACAAGGCTAGGAGAATTTGAAATAGTTGCAGCAACAGAGGGATGCATGGCCATGTTGCACAATCGCATGCCACCCAAATTGAAGGATCCTGGAAGTTTTACAATACCTTGTTCCATCGGAAACCACTATGTCGGGAAAGCATTATGTGACCTTGGAGCAAGCATAAACTTGATGCCTAAATCGGTTTTCCAGAAACTAGGAATCGGGAAGGGAAGACCTACAACAGTTATGCTACAGTTAGCCGACAGATCTTATTTGCATCCAGAGGGAAAAATTGAAGACATACTGGTAAAAGTTGATAAATTTATTTTTCCCGCTGACTTTATTGTTTTAGATTGTGAAGCAGATGAACATGCACCTATTATTCTCGGGAGACCCTTCCTAGCAACAGGGAGAACCTTGATCGATGTTGAAAAAGGAGAACTCACAATGAGGGTGAATGACCAGCAAGTTAAACTAAATGTGTTCCAAACACTAAGGCATGCCGATGATCTGGAAGAATGCCAACTTCTCCATGCCATGGCAGAGTTTAACTTCGACGAGAAATTTAGTTACCTCGGCAACTACGTTGCCGATCAAGAGGAACCTGAGGAGTATGAAGAACCGATCGATGAGGAACAACAAGAAGAGGCAAATTGGTTAGTCAATCGACCAGGTACATACTTTGAACCACTGGATTACTCAGGTAAGGAAGGTAAGCTCGAAAAACCCTCTATTGAACAACCACCGATTCTTGAGTTGAAACAGTTGCCAGAGCAACTAAAATATGCTTACTTAGGAACCGATAATACATTTTCTGTAATTATTTCCTTTAAGTTACAGCCTGAACAGGAAAAGAAGCTGATCAAAATGTTGATGCTACACAAGAAGGCAATAGGGTGGACAATTGTCGACTTGAAGAGAATTAGCCTGGCAGTGTGCATGCACAAGATTTTGTTGAAAGATGATCACAAACCTTCGATTGAGGCCCAGAGGAGACTGAATCATGCCATGAAAGGGGTTGTAATGAAAGAAATCATCAAGTGGCTTGACGCCGACATCATATACCCTATCTCTGATAGTATATGGGTAAGTCTGGTACAACGTGTACCAAAAAAAAGAGGTATAACGGTGGTAAGTAATGAAAACAATGAACTCATTCCAACCAGGACTGTGACCGGTTGGAGGGTTTGTATGGATTACCGAAAGCTAAACAAAGCCACCAGGAAAGATCACTTCCCATTACCCTTTATTAACCAAATTCTTGATCATCTTGCAGCTAAACCCTTTTATTGTTTTCTTGATGGTTATTCAGGTTACAATCAAATTGCCATAGCACCAGAAGATCAAGAAAAGACAACCTTCACATGCCCATACGGTACTTATGCTTTTCGAAGGATGCCGTTCGAGTTGTGTAATGCCCCGACAACCTTCCAAAGATGAATGATGGCACTCTTTTCAAATATGGTCAAAGACTTTCTTGAGATCTTCATGGATGATTTTTTCATTTTTGGTAATGACTTCGACAGCTGCCTCGGTAATTTAGAGAAGGTGTTGGCAAGATGTGAAGAAACCGATTTAGTCCTTAATTGGGAGAAGTGCCATTTTATGGTAGATGAAGGAATAGTGCTTGGCCACAAGATTTTATCCAAGAGAATTAAAGTACACAAAGCCAAGGTGGACGTGATTGAGAGATTACCCCCACCAAGTTCGGTTAAAGGAATCTGAAGCTTTCTTGGACATGTAGGTTTTTATAGGAGGTTCATTCATAATTTTTCTAAAATTACTAAACCCTTGTGCAATTTGCTTGAACATGATAAAGTCTTCAATTTTGATGATTCTTGCACCCAAGCATTTGAAACCCTAAAGGAAAAGCTTGCCTCGACACCCATTGTCGTTCCACCAGATTGAACGTTACCTTTTGAGCTCATGTGTGATGCAAGTGATTTCGCGGTAGGAGCAGTCCTAGGCCAACGCACAGGTAAGACCTTTAATGTGATATACTACGCTAGTAAAACTCTTAATAGTGCTCAAGTGAATTATACAACAACGGAGAAAGAGTTACTAGTCGTAGTTTTCGCATTTGACAAGTTCCGATCCTATTTGATTGATACAAAGGTAATTGTTCATACGGACCATTCGGCAATTAAGTATCTATTTGCTAAAAAAAATGCCAAACCTCATTTGATTCGTTGGATATTGCTTTTACAAGAGTTTGACATTGAAATTAAGGACAGGAAAGGAACAGAAAATCAAGTGGTCGATCACTTATCACGCTTATAACACAATAGGGAGGAGGACGTGGATTTAGAGATATGTGATGCATTCCCGGATGAGCAACTGTTAGTTGCCTCGGCAACCATGGATACGCATGCCTTGGCAACCATGGATGCGCATGCCTCGGCAACCCTCGATGCTTCAGCAACTCTCGACGCTCACGCCGCGACAACCATGGACACGCACGCCTCGGCAACCCCTGACGCCTCGGCAACCATGGATGCACATGCCTCGGTAACCCTTGACGCTTTAGCAACTCTCGACGCGCACACCGCGGCAACCACTGATACACATGCCTCGACAACCATGGACGCGTATGCCTCGACAACTCTAGACGCACACGCCTCGGTAATCTTGGAAGCAGTCGCCACGACAGTACATGCCTCGGCAATACCCTGGTACGCAGATTTAGTTAATTTCCTTGTTTGTGGTATTTTACCTTATGGCCTTACTCACCAAGGAAAGAAGCGGTTCCGCCATGATGCTAAGCATTACTTTTGGAACGAGCCTCTTTTGTTTAAACAATGTGCAAATCAGGTTATTGAGGACATTCTTCACCCTATTGAGGACATTTTGGAAGAACACGTACCACGACCAAAGTTTTGCAATCCGTTTTGTATTGGCCAACACTGTACAAAGATGCCTAAGAGTTTTACAACACTGTCAGAGGACGAGCAATATCTCTAGACGACATGAGATGCCGCTCCAAAACATCATCGAGGTGGAATTGTTTGATGTATGAGAGATTGATTTTATGGGACCTTTCCCATCTTCATTCGGCAACCTCTACATTCTACTTGTCGTTGATTACGTGTCTAAATGGGTCGAGGCAGCTGCAGTTCCTAATAACGATTCCAAGATCGTGCAACAATTCTTGCAGAAAAATATATTTACACGGTTTGGGTTGCCGAGAGCAATTATCAGTGATGAAGGCAATCATTTCGACAACAAACTCATCGCCAAGATGTTACAACGCTTTGGTGTATCTCACAAGATTGCCACGGTATATCACCCACAAACCAATGGGCAAGAAGAAATTTCCAATCGGGAATTGAAGGGTATACTCGAGAAAGTTATAAATCCCTCTAGGAAGGATTGGTCAGTAAGACTAGATGACGCACTTTGGGCATATCGCACTGCATTCAAAACACCCTTAGGTATGTCTCCCTTCTGACTTAACTATGGCAAAACATGCCATCTACCATTGGAAATCGAACACAAGGTATATTGGGCAATCAAGACCATGAATATGGATCGGGAAAGTGACGAACAAAAGCATTTGTTGGACTTCAACGAGATAGAAGAATTCCGTGCACTCGCCTATAACAATGCACGAATCTACAAGGAGAAAACAAAGCAATGGCTTGACAAGAGACTATTGTCGCGGCAATTCATGCCAGGGCAACTAGTTCTCTTATTCAATTCTCGGCTAAAACTTTTCTCGGGAAAACTGAAATCAAGATGGTCGAGACCATTCGAAGTTGTCAAACCATTCTCCCATGGTGTCGTGATAATCAAGTCCATCACTGACGAACATGAATTCAACGAAGTGGTCACCTTAGGAGATGCATGAGCATGCTCTCCTTTCTATATTTTCTTTTTCTTTTTTTCTTTTTATTTTTTCTGAACTATTTAATTCTTTATTTTTATTTATTATTTTCGGTTATTTTTCTTTTTATGATAGATTTATTTATTTTCTTTAATATTAAAACTACATCTTTCTTTCATGTTTATCTTTTTAAGTTTAAGAATTTCTTTTCACATCTTTATTTTATTAGTTTATCCTTAATTTTAATCCTTAATTTATTTTTTTTGAATTGTAGGAAAAAGAGTTCAAGATAAAAGAGGATTTTTGATTCAAGAAGGAAACTTCTTCAACAAGGAAATTAATAGGCTGAATCTAAGGCTTATATTAAGCCTCCAATTTACCCTAAATCAACCCCATAGGCGCCACCCTTCCCCTAAATCGAAACCCTTTTCTTCTTTATTCCAAAATTAATCCCACCCACCATATTTACTACCTATCTCTTCTATTTAACCCATCACCCTTAACTTCCAAGAAACCTATTCCTACTTTTCATCTTGCAACTCTTTAGTTTCTTTTGCTTTCTTTTCTTTGTTTTTACCAAACTCACAACCAAGATCATCCATAGCATCCAAAATCGAATTTTTGGTTCATCCAAGTTCCTCCAAAGAACCAAGATACAAGAAGTTTGCTACATCGGTGGTTCAAGAAAGATTTCACTCCAAGTTTGAAAGCTGGAAGATTTGCGAAGAACAAGGCTTTGAATACTCCAACTCTCATCAAGATTTCGACCTTGAACCATTCATCTTAGAAAGGATTGCACATCAAAAGTGGCAAATCTTTTGCCATCAATCGGAACCGGGTAACATCTCATAGGTAAGAGAATTCTATGCTCACTCACCTAACCCGGATAATCCTTATGTTTTTGTTCGTGACAAGGCTATACTCATAAGCCCCGAAAACATCAACACCTTTTACGGGCTCTACATTGAGAAGGACGAGCATCAAGCCTTTGTTGATCAACTCACGCCCAAGCAACTCGACAAGGTGCTTCAAGAACTCACTCTACCGGGGACTCAATGGAACGATGGTAAATACAAGAGCACGGTAAATCGCCTTCAGCTTAAACCCGAGGCAAAATTATGGAATAAGTTTGTTAAAACTTCTTTAATGCCCACCACACACAATACTACCGTTGATACACCTCGTCTTTTGCTCATACATTCTATCTTGCATAATCGCATCATTAACATTGGAAAAATTATTTGCGATGAGATTTTTGTATGTAGCACAAAAGACAAGGGTTCTCTTTTCTTCCCTTGCTTAATTTCCAATCTTTGCAAGGAGATGCATGTCCCAAGTGAGTCCACTAATGAAAAGGCCCTACCAAAGTCCGGCTGGAATCGAGCACAAATTCGAAAGCTAATGGAAGAGGCATTGGTAAAAACCCCAAGGCCTTCAATTGCCGCAGAAACTCCTGCCGCCTCGGCAACCCCTAATGCCGAAGCACCTAATGCCCGGGAAACTCGGCCAGCAACCTTGGGACAACTTGAAGCACTCTTACAACCGTTGGCGAACCGCCTTAGGCAAATTGAAGAACGGAAACTAATGTTCATGTGGTACATGAAGGATCACAACAATGCCAGCACCCAAGTTATCCTGGAAAAGTACCCAGACAGCCACGTGTCGTTCCCAATCTTTCCTGCAGAAATCCTTGCCACGGTAACCAATGAAGCTGTTGCTACAAAAACCACAACTGATGATACCGTGGCAACCTACACCGCACCTGCCCAAGCAGTTGCCACGACAACTAACACTAAAGATATTGCGGCAACCAAAGCTAAAGACGCCCCAGCAACCACTACAAAAGCCGAAGGTAGAGCACCTATGCTTGAATCAACTCGTACTGAATCATTGTCTAATTTTTCAGATTCGGACGAGTCCTTCATTGCACCAACAAAGACCGCACCAATCAAATCCTCCAAGCCCAAGCGAAAAGCCAATGACATTGATGAAGAGGACGATGAGGACAACCCCATACGAGGATCGATTCCACCATTGGCAACAAGGAAGCAACCACCGCGTTCAAGCAAAAGAATCAAGACACCGACCAAAAGGAAACTAATCATCCACGATGACGAACTCTCAGAGTAAGTCATCGTTTGCATTTTACATTTCTTTATTTTTATTTTTTTGTTGCATACATTGAGGATAATGCCTCACTCGAGTTTGGGGGGGATTGTTATTAGTTAGTTACCATGTTTAGTTGCATTCATCTTAAGTACTGCATTTAGGATACATAAATTGCTTGCCATGCCTTTAGTTGGAACAAGAATTGCCTAGATTTGATGAATATCCGATGATGACTTTGCCAATGTACTTAATTGATAGAACTTTTTATTCTAGGATAAACATGGAAACACTTAGAATCGTACTATGACGCTAAACTTGATGAAACACTGTGTGGCTTGATTGATTTAAGGAATTCTAGCAAACTTAGGTTGATAGTTAAAAAGTTTGGGGATTAGAATAAAAATTGGATGAATACTAGAGGTGCCCGAAATTGGCTCTAGTATGCGCTAAAAATTTATCACTAGAGGTGCCCAAAATTGGCTCTAGTATGTGCTAAAAATTGATCGCTAGAGGTGCCCGAAATCGGCTCTAGTTGAATAAATTAATTAACTTAAGAAAACTAAAAATAAAACACTAGAGGTGCCCGAAACTGGCTCTAGTTAAAACATGTTAAAAGAACCCAATGAAGTAATTTGAAAACCTCTTGTTTGCATAGAATCTGAAAAATCAACTTGCACACAACTCTTCACACACTCACAAGCATTATAGTTTAATTTTGAGTAACTCCTAAGTTGTCCGAAAAATGAAAAGCCATTCATACTTTGTGCCCCGGTTCTAAGAATTGAAATCAAGTTCAAAGCTAAGTTTGTGAAAATTGAAGTCTTGGCGGGTAATTATTAGTTTGCATTGCTTGAGGACAAGCAATAGTTCGAGTTTGGGGGTGTGTTAAGTGTCTAAAAGTACCACTTTTATTACCTTTTTTTTTCTTATTATTGCTAGACCTAGGCTCATATTAGTTGCATTATTAGTCATTCATGCATGTTTGCATCGTTTCCTTGGTGGACAAGCTTGATTTCATATTTTGCTCAATTTTGTGGAAAAAGATACTGCTTTGGTGTGTTTTTGTATGTGCGTGCAGAATCACTTGCCAAAGCAAAGCTGGAACCAGTTGCCAGGGCAATGCATGAAGGAGACGCCGAGCTAGTTGCCAGGGCAATGCATGAAGGAGATGCTGAGCTAGTTGCCAGGGCAATTTTTGACAAGGAATAAGATGATATGGTAGTCGAAATTGATGACTAGATAAGCCCAAGATGACGTGGAGCAAAGTTAAATCCCAAAGGAGTTTGATTTCCATGAAGAGGTTAAAGAGAAATTAAATCCCAAGAAGATAGGAGAAGTTCTAGAAGGAATTTAAATATAATAAAGAATTATACTCTTTAAAGATAATTTAATTCCAACTTAACTTCCTCCTCAAAAAAGACTTTGACCTAGCCCTGTAAATTCAAGACCATGTCGTCAACTCCAAAGAGAAAGAGAGAATAGAGAAATTTCGACAAGATCAAAAGAAGGAGATTTTGACAAAGAGGCTTCAACCATTCTTCATTTTTTTTCTTCTTTGTTCCATTAGGTTTATGCTAGGGATTCTTTGTTTTGTGTTTCTTTGGAACCTAGCCATGAACTAAATCTATTTGGCTAAGGTTATTGTGTCTTGTGGTTGTGAGAAACAATTGGATTTTGTTTAGGTACTAAGAGTTTTGCTCTTTCAATTCAAGGTTTACTCATTCTTGGTTCTTATTCTTGTTTGCGAGTGAATTGGGAAAGGATCTCGTAACTTCATCTATTTATCTAATATCGGGAGAGTTAGATTTAAGAAACGAATGGGTATGGTATTTATTCAATCTATTGATGGTGAAGATTAATCCGGCTTAGGAATAAGTTAAGGATTTCAACAGCTAAGAGGAGCGCAAGATTGGTTGTTGTTCACCCTTGATTCACGTAGGGATGTATTATCAAGGCATGCACAAATAGCTAGAGTTTCAACTTAAGGATAAGAAGAAACCATTGAAGAACGCTCCGCCGAACCTTGAAGTTGCTGCCCAGCCGCCCAAGTAGTTGCCCAGCTAGTCGCCCAGGCAACTATCGATTAGTTGCCAATGCAACCCCGCTGTGCAAGTTGCCACGACAACTGAGTTGCCCTTGCACTCTTTTACCAAGACGATCCAATCGGCTATCACACCTCAACTCACGATAACCTGGCCTATTCTCTCTCATTTAATTACATATTCTTTTACTTATTTGCTTTCTAGTTTAGTTATTAGTTAAAACTCCTACAATCTTCTACTTGTGTTCTTTTACTTTTTACAGTGCAAGAGATTAGATTCTTGAAGTGGCACCAATCCCTGTGGAGACGATATCTTTTATACTATAACTTGCGACGTGTACACTTGCATAATTGCGGAGCACTTATTACGTGCAACATTCACAATAGCCTGAATGTCCCGCACCCAATCACCCTTATCTTCCAGAATCATCACGATAGCCCAATAAGCTTGACAACCTCTTTGCATCAACATTTCCCACGTGTATAGCCGAAACAAAATTAGACAAGAGTTTCACATTCTTGCCAACTAGCACAACTTCATAATCATCGGCTAACCTCAAAGAAATCTTTTTGGATTCACAATCCACAACTGCCTTGTGCTCACATAACCAATCCATACCCAGGATAACATCAAAACCATAGATCGAAAATTCCATTAAATCCACAGCAAACTCATGACCTTAACAACCAGAGGACATCTCTTATACAACCTTCTAATAGTAACCGTCTCATCAAAAGAACTAGTTACTAACACTTCATCAGCCTCCAATAAATTATCCGCAAGTGTGGACATATGTATGCATGATTCCTTATATGTCATCCTAGATGTCTATGCATATGGATACAAAACCTCTAATGTCATACTCAAAGATGTATGCATGTACTGACATATTTAAATATATACCTATAAGTGTTCTTGTACTGTGCATAATCAACATCCACACTTACTTATAATATTCTCGGTACCAATATTCTCTCTAAAACGCCGAAAACACTCTAGCAACCCTCAAATGTAGGTTAACTCTTTCTCGGTACCACAGTACACGAGAACATCACTACTCCGGCCACTACCCAAACCAGGTATTTAGAAAATACCCAACATGACATCTTCTCGAATGTCACTAGCACATTCGACGCTTCCACAAATAGCCATATCGACCAACGGTCTAAAACCTAACAAGTGTTAACCAACCTAGAGCCTTAGAAAAGGACTTTCAGGCGAACAACTCACCTCAAACTCGGCAACTGACATGTAATCCTGCGACAACGACATGAACTCGCGCTTCCTCACATCCAGATACTGAGGACTAAAATACTTCCTCTTAAAAGCTCTTTTAAAAAACTCCCCAAGTCACAACCGCCTCCAGAACACCAGTAACCATGGTTACCCACCAGAGGTAAGCATCACCCTATAATAGGGACTCATTACAACCTAGCTTCTGCACATCAGAACAATTCATCCGATTCAGAATACGAATTGTACCCTCTAGACATTCTTCGACTGTTTTAGGGCTCAGCCCCTAAACTCTACACCTCCTAAACTTCGGAGACGCTTCTACGGTAAACCATGATTAACCACCCCAGCAGGTGTCGAGGCTTGCGCATGCACTCTAGCTATTGCTGCTTGAAAAGCTCCCGTCATTGCTTGAATTAACGGAGTCAAATCTCCAAAGACTGACCCTTACGGAGCCTGAGGTACACCACCTACCCCAGCATTAACAAGAGGAACCAACTGAGGAGGAAGAGGTAATGTATTACGAAGATTCCCCATATCATCATTATTCTGCCTATACCCAGTATTACCAGCCGACGAACGAGTCTCACGTCAAGCCATACTAACAAAAGTATCAAAAACCATTAAATTCGGGCTAGTATTAGGAAAAGTATCCAAGACAACCTTATAAAACATTTTAAAACCTCAATAATAGGCAATACCCCAACATTATGTAAAACAATCAAAACACATGTTCACAATCACCGTGCATTTTAGACAATAGCAATCAATCAAACAAAGACATCCAAACCTTTTGGAACTTGTCTCTGATACTGACAAATGTAACCCCCTCGACCCAGCCTAGACGCACGACCGAACCGAGTGAGCTACATTAGGCTTGTCGAAGCAAACTGAAGAAAGATTACGAAAACTGGTCCATTTTTTCCCTTTTTATCTTGTCTAGATGAATATTATTAAACCTAAGTGATCATGCTTGCAGCGGGTGACGATACAAAAGAAACGGACATTGGAAAGGCAACAAGTTACACAAATATGCATTTTAGGGACCAAAATGAAAATCTACAAAAATATAAGAGCTTACTTAAAATTAGGTTTACCAATCCTCAATAAGTCATCTTACAATCATACATGTCAAATTTTAGCTTAAAAAGATCATCTAAACTCATCCAATTGCATACATAACAATCATGGACCAAAATATAACTTTAGAAACTATTTTCAACTTAACAGATGAGTCCCTGCGATAAATATCGAAACCTTTACAAGTGGTTCCGAAACTTGCACTCCAGTAGCCAAATTGGGTCTGCTAGTTTCGAAACCTAATGGCTAGTTTCAAGACCTACCTGGAGAAAATGGCCCCTGGTTTTGAAATCCCCATGATACCTCAAACCTTGCCAATTTGCAAGATATCTGAAACCTTGCCAATCCGCAAGATTTACCCTCACCTAGGTTAGCTAATCCATATAACCTCTAATAGGAAAACCCAATAGTCTGAGTAGCCAATCCGCTATACCTCAAAGACCCATGGACACGATCGATTTTAAACATATATATAGTCCACTTTAATCCTATGCCATGCCAACTATATCCGAATGTTTCTCACCTTGTCACATAGCTAATATATCATTTACATCACCATTTACTCAGTGTTTTACAATGCATTACACAAAAACCACATATGCATATCACATTGCCCAAGCAATAACCCATTCCCAACCAGAATGAAAATCAATGATCACTAGCATTTCATATACCTTTAAACCCTTACATATGTATTCAAAACCATGCATTTACAGTAAGTAAAACAAGCCATGTTTAAAACCCAAAACATGTAATCAATCATGCTCATATCCAATCCGATATTAAGAGCAAAAGAGGGAAACTTACGTCCGAGCTTAGTTAAGTGTTTCACGGTTAACCTAAACTCCCAACATCATTTGCAAACCTTTAGGATTCATTTAAAACTATTTTCCACTCACCGATTACACCTCGCCTTCCTCGCCAATGCAAAACGAGCTCCCGACAAGCAACAATCCACCTTAAGATGCTTCACCTTGATTATCCACTGTTTTGGTCACCTTAAGATACATCCAAACTTTTGCCTCTGAGCAAAATCCATCAACTCACAAGTTTATCACTCAAAAACCATCTGAAACTTAACGAAATCAACCTCAAACACTTCTCAAACTTAACCCAACCACAATATAACGATTCGATACATCAAGCTTCCTCAATAACATCTAAAAACACTTTTACAACATCCTTTTACTTCCAGCAATGATTAAACTCCAATAACATCATAAAAACCCTTAACTAACAACCATTAACATTAGAGATTCAACTAGTTTCGGGATTAAAATGTTAAATCCAAGCTTTTAACATTATTAAACATCAAAATCATGATCTAACCTGATCAAAAACCCAGCAAAACAGATCTAATTCGGAAATCTACCAATTTCACCAATCAAAACACAATAAAAACCAATTTTCCTTAATTAAACTATCAAAACACATTAGAAAACAATTGTAAAGGATCAACAACTTGGAATTTCAGTAAATAACCTTTCATTAGAGGAGAAGAACGAACCTTACCTCTAATGGATGCTTTCTCCCTTAATTGGCTAAATTTACATTTGAAAACAAAGTTAAAACAATAAGGTTTGTTTAGAAATCATAGAGAATCCATTAGAAATTAAAAGATTTAAGAAGAAAAAGATTTAGGAGAAGAGAATAGTGTTTGGCTAGAGAGATTTTGAGAGAAAAGGTTTTTGAGAAAGTTAGTTACGTGACTTTTGTTTTAAAGAATTGATTATCAATTAATTTTCCCCAACCTATTTTATTTTCCAAAATACTTTTAAAAATAGCTAATAAAAGGATAAAGCTGAAATTAGACTTTTGGGCTATTAACTCCTTAAAGATTCAAAGTTTTGATCCCTTTACAAAATAGTCACTAAAAACAGTTTTCAAAGTTTGTATTTTGGTCACTAGTCCTAAATGTCCGATTTCCAAAACTTATTTTCCAAAATTGATTCCACCAAAATCATTAACATATTAAATAATGATTTTAGAAAAAATTTCATATTTTTATCACCTTCAAAAATATTTAATCCAATTCAATTTAGAAATTGACTCGAATCTCTAATATCGGTTCACCGAATCCTTAGAACGAACCCCAAAACATCTAGACCCAAAACCGGGGCATTACAGATCCTGAGGTGACCGTACCGGTATGCAGAGGCCTATAAGGACCTCTAGGTCCAATATATGACACTTTGGCTTATTCCGAACAACATTAACACTTAGCTAATCAACAAATAACATCATCAACATGCTTAATCAACAACGTAACATCATCAAAAGCCATCCTAGATTTTATAGCATACTCAAGCAATCAATTCTAGAGGCATGCTTCCTAGTCAATATTCAAATCATCAAACCAACCATATCCCAATCACTTAAAACATATCACAAGTCCAAAAAAACAATTAAAGCTTGCATCAATAGGGAGTTCTTCAAAAACCTTCCCAAAACCTCAATTGACAAATTACCATTATTACTATTTTTCAACATCCAAACCATACTTTAAAAACTAGTCCTTGGGAGTCTTATACTTGCTTTCTCGCTGCCTCAAACCTTAATTATGTACATTGATGGAAAAGATAGCATAAGCACAATAGGCTTAGTAAGGAATGCTCAAACCACAACAACCATCAATGCAAGTTAAATCATTTTACGTCTCTTTTGAAAAACACTTTTCAAAACTCTTTATAACATTATCGCAATATCATGCCTTATTAAAACCATGCACTTAACCTTTCCAAAACAGCACAGTATCCCATATGCAACATGTATCATGGATTCTACCGCAAATTTCCATTTGCCACCCTCAATTTAAGCTTTCCCATGCATACTACCAATGCAAGGCTTAAAGAGTAAAACATGTTTAAACCAAATTAAACTACGTAATCCATCTCATGATACATAAACAATTATATTGGCTTACAAGTGATCATTTACCAAGTTTCCACTTGACAAAATATAACATCGGATACACAGATTCAACAAGTGTTTCCTTAACACTTAACAAACAATTTACCGGTAGCACAAGGCTCACACACGAGAGTATTCGGTACACAGAAACCCCTCTTCCATTGTGACAACTGTAGTGGAGTATTCGGTACGTATAAACCCATCAACACCACTCACCGGTATGATGTTTAATCCACTAACGGGAGTCTTTGGTACATATAAACCCCTGGACCATTAGGGTACATGGATGGAGTATTCGGTACACCATATAAACTCTTCGACCTCCAAGATGCCTTTTTATAGTGCAATATCAATCCTATGGACGGCCAACTATATCCGATAACATTTGCAGACGTTTTTGTTCCATCACTTGCCAATATAATTCATTTTAACATCAACAACTCACTGTTTTCATATGCATCATCAAAGTCATTTAACCAATGCAATAAACCTTACATTAACCAATGTTCATAAACATTAACAAAACCAGCATTACTTCCAAATGCAACAACATCATTTTGTAACCAATTTTCAGCATTAAACCATGCTCAAAACATGCATATACAGTGAGTAATCAAACCATGTAAAACAGGTGCATCAAACTATTAGCCAAACCGAGTTCAAGAGTGAATTCATCCTTTACTTACTTCTGAGCTTAGACCATCATTTCAAGCTCGATCTAAACTTTCAAACCTTTGTAAAGCTGAAAACACGTTTTCATTCGTCGACTCGTAAAGCCTCGCTTGTCGATGCGACAATCGCACCTTCAAAGATTCTGAAACCAACGTTCAAGCTTGAGGACCAACTTCTCATGCTTTTATCCACACAAAACATAGGCACATTGCATCAAAATGCAATCAACATCACAACAACACCAAACCTCAACATCCTTTATCCAATTTCCCTCCATAACACCCAAAACTAACAACAAACCCCTTCCAAACTTAACCCAGCCACAATCTAACATTTCTACACATCAATTATCATCAATCAACATCTAAAAACATAGCTCTAACATCCTTATATCTCCAGCATTCATTTAACCACCACAACTCCTCAAAAACACATAACTAGCAACCTAGAAAATTAGATATTCACATAGTTTCGGGATTCTAATATTAAAACCAACTTATTAACATTATAAAACATCAAAATCATGATTATTACCAATCAAGAACTCAGAAAAACATATCTGAAATGGAAATCACCTAATCTCATCAATTAAACCTTGATTTAATCAATTTCCACAATTAAATCATCAAAACTCATTAGAAAACATTAAACAATGATCAAATACCTGGAAATTTCAATAAAGAACCATTCATTAGAGGAGAAGAATGAACCTTACCTTTAATGAGTGAATTTCCTCTCAATTGGATGTTTACTCTTGAAAAACATGGAAAAACAATGAGATTTTGGAAAACAAGATTGAAGAATTCCACTAGAAATCAAATGTTTAAGAAATCAAGAACGTTAACTCAAATCTTTGATGCAAAATAGAGTGTTTGGTTGAAGAGAAGTTGACAGAAAAGTTTGAGAAAAGAAGTTACGTCAAATGTGCTTTTAGAAAATAACTACATTTTTAATTAATTTCCCTTTAATTCTTTTAATTAAAACTCATTAAAAATAATCAAAATTAAGAGGAAACTCAGATTAAAACATTGGGTAAAATAGCTCCTTAAGGATACTAAGATTTGACCCTTTTCAAAATAGTCTTTAAAATAGTTTTCATTCTTTACGTTTTGGTCACTAACCAAAATGTCTAATTTCCAAATTTCATTTCCCAAAATTGACTTTACCAAAAATATCCATATACTAAATAATGATTTTTAGATATTTTCCCCATATTTTTCTTGCACAAAAATTATTTATTTCGATTTTAATCCCGAATCCGACTCGAATCTCTAATCCCGATCCATCAAACCGTCTAATCAACTAGAAACTCCTAGGCCCAAAATTGGGACGTTACAACTCTCCCCCTTAAAAAATTTTGTCATCAAAATTTACCTGACAGAAATAGATGCGAAAACTTGGCAACCATGTCCGACTTACTCTTCCATATGGCCTCCTCAACACCGCGATGTCACCACAACACCTTAACAAGTTCAATCGTCTTGCCACGAAGAACTTTACTACTGGAGTCAAGGATCTCCACTGGTTCCTCCTCATAAGACAAATCCGGTCATAATTCAACATCATCAACTAGTATAACATGCGACGGATCCGAGCGATACCTCGTCAGCATGGACACTTGAAACACATTGTGAATCTTCTCCAACTCAAGAGGCAGCCTCAACCAATAAGCTATAGGACCAATGCGTTCCAGAACCTCATACGGTCCTATAAATCTCGGGCTCAACTTTCCTTTACGCCCAAAATGCATCACCTTCTTCCAAGGTGAAACTTTCAAGAATACTTTTTCGCCAACAACATACTCAATCTCCTTGTGCCTCAAATCCACATAGGATTTTTGCCTATCCAAGGCATATTTTAAATAGATGCAAATCATTTTTACTTTCTCATCCGTGTCTTTCAACACTTCAGGCATGGAAACATACTTTTCCCCAGCCTCAGCCCAACACAGGGGGTGTACGACACCTCCTACCATACAAGGTTTCATGCGGTGCCATCTTTATACATGCTTGATAACTATTATTGTATGCAAACTCAACCAGAGGCAACTGCCTTTCCCAGGTCCCTTGGAACTCAATAATATAGCATCTCAATATATCCTCCAAAATCTGAATCACACATTCAGACTGGCCATCCGTCTGAGGATAATACGATGTACTAAAATTCAAGCGAGTACCCAAAGCTCGACAAAAACATCCCCAAAACATTTCTGTAAACTGCGGATCTCTATCCGAAACAATCGACTTAGGTAAACCATACAACCTCACAATTTTTGCAACATACAAATCTGTCAACCTATCCAAGAATACATCATATGCACTGACAGAAAATTTGCACACTTCGTAAACTGATCAACAATCACCCAAATGAAATCATTTTTAGTCTGTGTCAAAGGTAACCTCGACACAAAATCCATGATGATCCTCTCCCACTTCTGCTCTGGGATTTTCAACAGTTGCAACAACCCGGAAGAAAACTGATGCTCAGCTTTCACACGCTGATATACCATACATCTAGCAACAAAATCAGCTACGTCCTTTTTCAAATCCACCCAATAGTACTCCTTCCTCAACAACTGATACATTTTAGTACTATCAGGATGTATGGCGAAAGGACTAGCATGTGCCTCATTCAAAATCATCCGTCTTAACTCCCCGTCACAAGGCACCAAATTCGATCTATAAAGCAAAAGACCCCATCCCTGTTAAAGAGAAAATATGTAGGATTTCCATCCATAATATCTTTGACATGCGGAACCAACGCCTCATCATACCGTTGCTTTTCCTTAATCAACTGCGACAGTGATGGTTGCACTTGCAACTCTGCCAACAATCCTCCGTCACGAGTCACACTCAACCTCGCAAACATGGCTCTCAACCCCACAACAGCTTTTCTACTCAAAGCATCAGCCACAACATTGGTTTTGCCCAGATGGTACTCAATGGTCAAATCATAACCCTTCAACAACTCCAACCACCTACGATGCCTGAGATTCAACTCTTTTTGCATCATTAAATACTTGAAACTCTTATGATCAGTGAAAACAACACATTTTTTGCCATAGAGGTATGCCTCCAAATCTTCAACGCAAACACTACCGCGGCAAGCTCAAGATCATGCGTAGGGTAGTTGCGTTCGTGCACTTTCAACTGTCTCAATGCATAAGCCACCATTTTTCCATCCTGTATCAACAAAAACCCCAACCCAACATAGGATGCGTCGCTATACACTACAAACTCCTTCCCTGACTCAGGTTGAATCAAGACTGATGCTTGTGTCAAGGTTTCCTTCAACTTTTCAAAAGCCTGCTGCCTAGCCTCTGTCCACTCAAACCGTACGTCCTTCTGCAACAACTTGGTTAACAGAGCAACAACCCTCGAAAACCCATCCACGAAGCGACGGTAATAACCTGCCAAATATAAGAAACTACGAACTTCTAATACTGACTTCGGTTACTTCCAGCTCACAAACGCCTCAACCTTTTTAGGACCAGCCCGGATACCTACAGTTGAAACTACATGTCCAAAGAAAACCACTTTCTTAATCCATAATTCACACTTGCTTAACTTGGCGCAAAGCTGATTACCCAACAAGGTCTGCAACATAATCCACAAGTGTCGATCATGATCTTCCTCGGTACGAGAATACACAAAAATATCATTAATGAACACTACTACAAACTGATCCAAAAATTCATAGAACACTCTATTCATCATATCCATGAATGTCGTAGGCGCATTCGTCAGCCCAAACGGTATCACTAAAAAATCATAATGGCCATACCGCGTACGAAAAATAATCTTTCTCACATCCTTATCCAGTAATATCTAGATCTCAAATCGATCTTAGAAAACACCGTAGCACCTCAAAATTGATCAAAAAATAATCACTTCATGAAAAAGGGATACTTGTTCTTTATCGTCAACTTGTTTAGTTACCGATAGTCAATATACATCCTCAAGGTGCCATCATTCTTCTTTACAAACAATATCGGTACTCTGCACGGAGAAACACTAGGCCGAATAAAGCCACAATCCAATAGCTCTTAGAGTTCTATGTTCAACTCTTTCAACTTATTGGGTGCCATGCGATATAGTGCAATTGACACCGGAGCCGAATCAACATACTTCTCGATACAAAACTACATCTCTCTATCCAGTGGCAAACCAGGTAACTCTTCTGAGAACACACCTGAAAAGTCACAAACAGTACAGATATCCTTGGTCCGCACTCCTTTCATATTAAGGTTCATAACATAAGCTAGATATGCCTGGCATCCAAAATCAAGCATCTTACGCGCTTCCATAGCTGATATTGCATTGTTTAAGAACTTTACATTTTTACCCATAACTACTACCTCATAATCATCAGCGAGCTTCAATAAAACCCGTTTGGTCTCAAAATCCACCGCGGCCTGATGCTCGAACAACCAGTCCATGCCCAAAATCACGTCAAATCCATGGAACAGCAACTCCATCATATCAGCCGCGAACACATATCCTTGAACCATCAAGAGACATCTCTGATACAACTTCCTTGTAACAACCGTTTCCCTGAAAGAACTCGTTACTTGCATACCAGCATCAAGCATTTCTACCGCTATACCAAGCAAATGCGCATTCTCATGCGAAACATATGAATGCGTAGAACCATAATGTATCAAAGATAACAATAACATAGACTGCAAGGTAAAGGTACCTGCTATCACGTCAGTGTCATTCCTCTCTTCATGGTGAGCATAGATCCTCGTCGGTCCATCATCCTCTGGTCGAATTGCTATGGTATGTGTCATAGTCCTCAGTCCCTCCTCCCTCTATTGGAAGGTACCTCAACATCGCCCATAGCCCTTAGGTTGTGCAATAACAGGTGCAGGTGCCTACCTACCTCTAGCAACCAAAGGACAATCTCGTCTCACGTGATTTGCCGACCCACAATTCCAACAAGAGTTCGCAGCAATAACTGCAGGAGCCTGCCCTTCTTTGGCAAAACGTGGGCAATCTGGCCTCAAATTTTCTCTTGAACCACAACCCCAACAACCATTATGTACTGCTCGAACCTGAGCACCTTGTCCCTGATATCCTCATCCTACACCATCTCTACTACGTCTCGCATATGGTCGAAACATCCAGTCACCGTGCCTCTTAGCCTGGCCATCCCCATAACTATACTCTGCAGCTCTCTTTCCCGAGCTAGAACTTCTAGAACGACGAGACAAACCCATACTCTGCTCAATATTATTTGCCTATATAATTAATACGTCAAAATTAGTATAGTCGATGGCCAGCATATACGTCTTAACATCCAGCACCAATCTATATCTAAAATGCTCACAATGTTGCCCCTCGTCCGGCACTAGCTCAGGTGCATACTGGCTTAGGCTCACGAACTGGACCTCATACTAGGATACTACCATATTGCCCTGAACCAAGGCCATAAACTCACGTTTCTTCTTATCCAAGTATCTCACTCCTAGATACTTCTTCCTAAAGGCAGCTTGGAAGAATTCCCACGTCACATCACCTGGTTCTATGCCGTGATTACAGTGGTCCACCAACTATATGCAACCCCTTGTAACAGGGAAACAACACATCCCAAGTTGTGATCATCATTACAACCCATCTGAACCAAGATACGCTCTGTACTGGCCATCCACTCCTTAGATGCCTCGAGTGTCAACCCTCAAAACTCAACTCCTTCAAGATTGTGTAAATGCTTCAATGGCAACTCTAGATTAGTATGAATAGATGTCGGGGTAGGTACATTAACTCCAGTCATCGCGGCCTAGAATGCTTATGTCATCGCCTAAACCAAGGGCGTCATATCACCAAATACGGGACTATGTGGTACAGGTGGTACTTGTTCCACTACCTTAGGAGGATTAGGCGGATGAGGCAGAAAATTCTCAGGGTGCACAATATTGCCCTCAACTCTCTGCCCTCTGGCAGTAGCATTTCCGCTAGATCATAACTCTCTCCTCAAAGGCATAGTCTAAATCGTTTCTAAGGCATGATAATTATACCAAAACAAAAACAATTAGGCCAGCTTCAAGCAAGGATCCAAGACTTCTATTTTAAACCAAAATCATTTCATAGACATAATAATAGGCAATGTGTCCCCAAGGTATCCAAACATGGCTTAATTCAAAAACCATACATGTAAACAATCACCGTGCATAGCAAACATCATGTTACAAACACCAACAGCATCCCAATTTTTGCAAACCTAGCTCTAACACCACCAAATGTAACCCCCTTAACCCAGACTAGCCGAAACTGGACTAAAAGGGCCACATTACGTTTGTCGAAGCAAACCCAAGCTAAAACCCTAAATTGAACCCTTTTTTCTTTTTATCTTGTCTAGATGCACGTTATTAAAGTCATATGTGAACATGTCTCAGCGGTAGTCAGAAACACAAAACATGATCCAATTAAACAATGATACATATAAGGGAACAAAACATAAATATTACAAATTACGAAGCCTTTGTAACAATTAAGTTTACCAATCCTTAATTATATCCATTTCATAAACATAGGTTATTTTCTATTCCAAAACAACCACTCGAACTTATTCAGTTGCATTCATATAATTCAGGGACTAATTTGCAAGATATTCAAATTTCAACACAAATAACACAGATTCATTAGGGTATACCGGTACTAGAGAGTCCCATACCGGTACAGTATAAAAGACATGACGGCATAACGTACCGATACAAAAAGGCCCATATTGATACGGTGTGTTTACTAACCTGTACCAATACAGCTTTGACTCATACCGATCTCCTTCTTGTTTTCTCTAAACTCAGGATTCCAGTATCCAAAATGCGTACCAATACGGTATCCCGCGTACCGGTACGTCTGGTAAAATCGAAGGAGCCGTACCGATCATCAAACCCTTGTACCAGAATATAAATTCATTTTCCTTAAGGCGTACCGATACGATGGCTAGGTGTACCGGTACCCGTAGCTATAATTCAGCAGATTGAGCCCCAACATGACCCTGTGTATCGATCCTCATGTACCCGTACAGGTACGTAGAGGCTTGTAATGACCTCTATGTCCAACATATGACACTTTGTCTCATTCCAAACAACATTAACACTTAGCTAATCAACAAATAACATCATCAACATGCTTAATCAAAAACGTAACATCATCAAAAGCCATCCTAGATTTTCTACCATACTCAAGCAATCAATTCTAGAGGCATGCTTCCTAGTCAACATTCAAATTATCAAACCAACCATATCCTAATCACTTAAAACATATTAAAAGCCCAAAACAACAATTAAAGCTTGCATCAATAGAGAGTTCTTCAAAAACTCTCCCAAAACCTCAATTGACACATTTCTATTATTACTATTTTTCAAAGTCCAAACCGTACTTTGAAAACTAGTCCTTGGGAGTCCTTTACTTGCTTTCTCGCTGCCTCAAACCTTAATTCTCTACATTGATGGAAAAGAGAGCGTAAGCACACTAGGCTTAGTGAGGAGTGCTCAAACCACAACAACCATCAATGCAAGTTAAATCATTTCACATCTCTTTTGAAAAACACTTTTCAAAATTCTTTAAAATATCATCACAATATCATGCCTTATTAAAACCATGCACTTAACCTTTCCAAAACAACATATTAAACCATATGCAACATGTATCTTGGATTCTACCGCAAAGTCTCATTTGCCACCCTTTATTTAAGCTTTCTCATGCATACTACCAATGCAAGGCTTAAAGAGTAAAACATGTTTAAACCACATTAAACAAAATAATCTATCTAATGATACATAAACAGTTATATTGTCTTGCAAGTGATCATTTACCAAGTTTCTACTTTACAAAATATAACATCAGATACACGGATTCAACAAGTGTTCCCTCAACACTTAACAAACAATCTACCGATAACACAAGGCTCACACACGGAAGTATTCGGTACGCATAAACCCCTCCACCGTTGTGGCACCCGTGGTGGAGTATTCGATAAGCATAAACCCCTCAACACCACTCATCGGTACAATGTTTAATCCACGAACGAGAGTCTTTGGTACATATAAACCCATCAACTGTTAGGGTAATTTAATGGAGTATTTGGTACACCGTATAAACCCTTCAACATCCAATGTGCCTTTTTATATTGCATTATCAATCCTATGGCCGTCCAACTATATCCGATAACACTTACAAACTTTTTTGTTCCATCACTTCCCAATATAATTCATTTTAACATCAACAACTCACTGTTTTCATATGCATCATCAAAATTATTTAACCAATGCAATAAACCTTGCATTAACCAATGTTCATAAACATTAACAAAACCAATATTACTTCCAAATGCAATGACATCATTTTGTAACCAATTTCCAGCATTAAACCATGCTCAAAATATGCATATACAGTGAGTAATCAAACCATGTACAACAAGGGCATCAAACTATTAGCCAAACTGAGTTCGAGAGAGAATTCATCCTTTACTCACTTCTGAGCTTAGACCAACATTTCAAGCTCGATCTAAACTCTCAAACACAATTTTCAAACCTTTGCAAAGTTGAAAACACATTTCCACTCACCGACTTGCGGACCAACTTGAGGACCAACTTCCCCTTCTTTTATCTACACAAAATAGAGGCACATTGCATCAAAATGCAATCAACATCACAGCAACACCAAACCTCAACATCCTTTATCCAATTTCCCTCTACAACACCCAAAACTAACAACAAACCCCTTCCAAACTTAACCCAGCCACAATCTATCGTTTACACACATCAATCAACATCTAAAAACATAACTCTAACATCATTATATCTCCATGTAATGACCCGTAACCAAACGAAACTAAGCCCATTACCCTAACTAAACCCGTTTACGCAGATCCAAACTAAACCCGACCCGACCCAGAAACCAAAACAAACCTAACCTAAAAATAAAACCTAGCAGCCACCCCCCTCTGCCATTAATAGCCACCACCACTTCACCGACAACCAAAATAAACCCTAAAAATAACCCCAATCCTTTATCCCTAAATCTAGCTTACAAAAATATGTTTATATAATATAATAAATAAATCTTAAACAACCCTCTGCCACACACCATGCTAGCACCCCATGCCCTGCAAAACTCCACCCTGTACACGCCAAACCCCGACCATGCCCTGCCATCTCCCTAAAATCCAGGTTTTCTCCATCATATATGCTGTATCAAAATAGAAAGAAGGGAAAAGGGGGTTGAGTTCAAAGAAAAAAAGAGAGTAAGATGTCTTGGCTCTAAAAAAAGAACAGAGAAAAATAGAGCTGATGAGAGTTTTAGAGAGTAAAGGGACTTTTTAGATCTAAAAAATTAGAGAGATCGAGGAGAATGAAGAGATATCAAAAAAGGCGAAAAAAGTTTGTATTCGGGAGGATTATTTTGAAATCAAATTTTTTAAGGTAAAAGATTGGTTGAATCATTTCTTTTCAGATTTTTTTTGAATCAATTTCCAAAAAAAAGGGAAAGAGTAAAGATTCGAAAGGCCTACCTGCAGAGTCCTTACTACCGCCGCGAGGCCACTATGCTGATGACCGGTTCGCCGGGAGCTGGAAGAACGGATCGCCATTGGCGCCGGTTCGAGTGAGGGTTGAGAGAGTGGAGAGGAGAGTCTGTGTATTGTTGTTTAGGTTTTTTTTACCATTTCGAATGAACAAAAACCCTATAACCGGTTTTAACCCAAAACGCACAAAACGACGCTGTTTCACGGCCCGATCCACGCGGTGACCCGGTAACCCGGGGAGGATCCACATTTTTTTTTAAATGGGTTAATTGCACAAGTGGTCCCCAAACTCTTTTCCTGCTTTCACTTCTGGTCACGGGATAATTATGCTTTTGATCGTTCAGTTTTCACGCGTGTCTAATATCATCATTGTTTTGGCTTTTAATTTCTGTTTTATTTCAATTTGGCCATATGTTTACTTAATTTTCAGCCCCTTATTTGTTGTTATTTATAGTTATGCCCATACATGTTGCATTTATTTTATTTCAGTCCTTATTGTCTTTGTTTATGCCATGTAAATTATTAATCCATGCATTTTAGTCATCTTTGTGTCATTACCATGCAATTAAATACTAGTGCATTTTAATTCTTAGCTTTTATTTACATTATGCTTTGTATGTATCTTAATCCACGCACTATTATTATTATTATCACCATCATCATCATTATTATTATTATTGTTGTTGTTGTTGTTGTTGTTGTTATTATTATATGTTATGTGTTAGATTAATACTTATGTATTTATGTCAGATTAGTGTTTTATTATGATTATGTTTATCGTATTGTATTTATGTTTGCCATGTTTTAAGTCGCATATCGAGGTATATTAATGGTCAATGCGGTGCCCTTTTATCTGAGCGTAAACGGGGCCAGTATCAGGCGTAGTGATAGTGGTTGGGTGTTTATTCTCGGATAACGGGGCCTTTAAAATTTACTCGTAGATATAACCAAATTTTAATTTAATCTGAAAAGTCTAATATTAATAAAGCGGTAATTATTAAAGTACCAATTTTGGGCGGTGCGGGGGTAATAATCCTTCCCCATCCGTAACTGACTCCCGAACCCATCAACTTTAAATCTCTGGTTTTTACGGTGCCGGCCTACCTAAGTGGCCGGTGGCGACTCCATTTTCAAATAAAACACGGGTTTCTTCTAAACTCCCACGCGGAAGAAAATATTTTCCAAACAAATAAAAAACACTTTCTTTTTTAGCGAGAGGGACATCGCTACAGATGGCGACTCCGCTGGGGATACTTTTGTTTTTTCAAAAAATAAGAGAGTCGAGCTTTTTCAAATAATTGCCGCTTTATTAATATCAGAAATTCCAGATTAAAGTAACTATTAAACTAACATTTGGTTATAATTGGACGTTTATTTTAACGCATTTAAAATTTGGCATGTAAACTCGTATTTTTAAGTGAGGGGAAAATGCTAATGCTTTCGTGGAGATATCGTTCTCCCGTGTAGTCCTAGCAAGTACCTTCGGGGCTCGAGTAACTTATGCTTTCGTAAGGATATCGTTCCTTCGTGCAGGCATAAGCGAATGGGTCCCCCTGAATTGAACTCGGTTGAAAGAAGCCTATAATGGGTGATGACCGGGGGCCTTGCTACTATTGGTAGAGGACAGCAAGGACAATTCGGGTACCTCTTAGAACCAAAACTGCATATAGTAAGCCGTAGGAGCCAACCTTTTAGAGCCATGTCGGTACTCTGCCCGATTAGTGGTCACCCTATTTAGGCACTGGTGCCTTATTTCTTGTTTATGTGCAGTTTTTATTACTCTATTTTTGTTATATTTATCATTTGTTTTATTTAACCGTTTTATTTGGTGCTAACTCGTTTCATTTTATTCTCATCGCATTGATTTCACCTGCATCATTGCACAATATCATCGCAATCTTGATTTTGCATTGCATTAATTTAGGACACATTTTGCATGCATATACATTCATTTTCAAAATAAGAAAACTGACTCTAGGGGTGCCCTATGATAGTGATACTGGATAAAGTAGAAGATCAATCAGCTCAGCATCCATACAGAACCCGGTACAAAACAAAGATAGCGAACGATGAAATATTGAAAAAAATCGAGCAAGATCATAAAGAATTGCAAGCGAACATAGCCAAGCAGGTTAAGGAACAGTTGGCAAGAGTCCAACATGATATGAGGGAACAACTTGCAAAGTCACAACAAGACATGCTGGGCCAAATGGCACAAATGCTGGGATTGAAGCTTCCCGAGCTTGGAGAGGCCTCTGTTATAAATCCCACTGCAAATCCTAGACCCACTACTGGGGATGAGGATCTTATGTATCCTCCGGCGTTCACGCCCATTCAAACCAGGGTACAACCGGAAAATCAACCTCATATGAGCATTTATCAGGGATAGTCTCATCTACATCATACCAGTAGTTCAACCCTATAAATCAGCCATCTGCATCAGAAGTTAAACCCGGGGGCAATCAAGCTGAAAATTTTATCTCAGAAATAGATCATCTGTTTGAGACCGAGGGGCCGAAGGTAGAAGCTTCAAAGGAAATCGAAGATCGATGTAAGAGACTCGAAGAGAAGCTAGAGGCTATGTGAGTAGAGGATACCTTCAGTGGATTCGATGCCAGTGAACTCAGTCTTGTCCCAGATTTGGTTTTACCTCCTAAATTCAAGGTCCTAGAGTTTGAGAAGTACGACAGAATAATTTGTCCCCGCGCTCATCTTACTATGTTCTGTCGAAGGATGACAAGATACAATCGAGACAACAAGCTATTAATTCACTGCTTTCAGGACAGTTTATCGGGATCTGCTGCCTGATGGTATAATCAGTTGAGCCGTCATCAAATTAAGTCATGGAGAGACTTGGCCAAAGCTTTTTGGAGTAGTACCAACACGTCCATGATATGATGCCAGACCAGTGGACATTGCAACAGATGAAACAAAAGCATAATGAAAGCTTCAGACAGTACGCTCAGCGTTGGAGGGATATAGCAGCTCAGGTCCAACCCCCGCTTAGTGAGAGGGAGACGGTGGTCACATTTGTACAAACTTTAGAGGGTCCAATCTTGGGTCGCTTGATAGGCAACACGACTACCAATTTTGCCGACCTCGTGTTATCCGGTGAGCTCATCGAGAATGCTTTCAAGACTGGCAAAATTGACGATAAGGGTAGTTCGTCCCATAAGAAGCCTTACCATGGAAGGAAAGACCAGGAAGTGAACTCTTCGGGAGTTTACAATGCAAAATATTCCAAGCCCAGCATAGTTGTGCAATCTAAGGCCGTGCCAAGTGCTCACGTTGCCTCAAGCCAAGGTTCTGGTCAGAGGAAGAACACTGAGAAGATAGAGTTCACTCCCCTGCCGATGTCGTATGGAGATCTGTATAAGGAACTGCTAAAAGCCCATATAGTGGTACCTTTCACCAGGCTCCGACGCAACCCCCATTCCCTAAGTGGTATGATCCTAACGTGACTTGCGAATATCACGCTAGACAGGTGGGCCACACGATTGAAAATTGTTGGGGCTTCAAGAGGCTGATAGAAAGGTACCTCAAACTCGGTGTTATAAGTATTAAAAACCGTACAAGTTCAGCCACAAATGGGAACCCTTTACCGAAGCATAAAGATGCCAACTGAGGGTGTGTTGAAGGTTTTTGAACTGGACCATGTTAAGTATTGCACTGTCTTGACCATAGTAGGTCCCCTTGTAGTTTTTATCACTTTAAGAGTAATACTTTTTGTAAACCAACCTCACCGACTTAAGTACAATAGTGGTGAGAGTATTTTGTAAGGGATCAAAACTACAAATTGCAATGCAAACATCTTTTGTTCATATCTGAGTCTTGAATATCCAAAATACATCACCCTAAAGTTTCAAAAATATTACGAGAATAGTGTCAGATGATGTCATGTAATGAACAAAATTTTAGGGCATCCACTCAGATGAAAGCTGATCGAACCCAGGACAAAGTTGGGGCACCACCGCATGGAAAACCAAGATATCGACATGACCAATCGAGAGTCAGGGGCATCCCTTTGAAGACCAAAAAATCAAATTCTGTCGCATTCATGCATTTAGTTGCATTCATCTTGCATTGAACCATCCTTGCATACATCACACATTTAGGTTAAGTGCATATACCGAAGTCACCATGCATTTAGGCATAAAATTCAGGCATTTTTGCTTACAAACAGGTTCGGAGGAGAACCCGAACACCCTCGACATAGGGGGCAATGAAAAGATGGCCAACCGGCCATGCACTTAGTCTTGGAGAAGGCCCAACACAAAGAAGATGCCAAAACATTTAAATAAAAGGTACCAACAACAAATTTTGTGAACAATTTACTAAAAATGTTTTTCTCATTTTCAGGATTTCATTCTTCCGACGATAGTGTGATGGAAGTCAGCATTTCCAGATTTTGCTTTACCACTGATGGTGCAACAGTATAGACATCCTGAAGATCTCTTTTCTCCGTTGATGGTGTAACAGATCCAAACCTTTCCCCAAGCAGATTGAATTTCTATTCAGGTCTTGTTTCTCCACTGACGGTGCAACCAGACCTAATTTTTTCTCGAGTCTTACTTTTTTGTACAGTTCAAGAAAAAGAAAAATTATCAAAAAATAGAGTTGAAAAAATCAGAAAAAATCGAAAAATCAAAAAAATCAAAAAATCAAAAGTCGAAAAAATCAAAAAATCAAAAAGGAGCAAAGAAAAATAAAAAAAAAGGTAAAAGTGAAGAAAAAATGAATGAAATGAAAAATCAAAAGAAAATTTATCACCTTTCATCGTTCGATCAAGTCCTCCGCTGATGGAGTGGCCTGGTCCAAGCTCCCGTCGTCCTCAGATCCTGCTCTCCACTGATGGTGTAGCCGGTTCCAGGTCATCATTATCAAATCTTGCTCTCCGCTGATGGAGTTGCTAGGTCCAAGCTGTAGTCGTACTCTGATCCTTCTATCCGCTGATGGTGTAGCCGGTTTCAGGTCGTCACTTTCCAAACCAGTCCTCCGTTGATGGAGTGGCCGGGTCCAACCTCCCGTCGTCCTCAAATCCTGCTCTCCGCTGATGGTGTAGCCGGTTCTAGGTCGTCATTATCAAATCTTACTCTCCGTTGATGGAGTTGCTAGGTCCAAGCTCATGTCGTCCTCAGATCCTGCTCTCTGCTGATGGTGTAGCCGGTTCCAGGTCGTCATTATATGATCTAGTCCTCCGCTGGTGGAGTGGCTAGGTCCAAGCTGCAGTCGTCCTCTAATCTTGCTCTCCGATGATGGTGTAGCCGATTATTGGTCGTCATTATCCGATCCAGTCCTCTGCTGATGGAGTGGCTAGGTCCCAGTTGCTGCTGTCCTACTTATCCGCTGATGGTGTAGTAGGGTTTCGGTTAGTGTTCTGCTTCTCCGTTGATAAATCCAACTTTACTGATTTTTTAAGTCCTTTTTATTAATGAAAAAGAAAAAAGAAAGAAGAAAAAAAAAGAGAAAAAGAAGAAAAAAATAGAAAAAAAAGAAAAAAGAAAAAAGAAAAGAAAAAAGAGAAAGAAAAAATGAAAAGAAAAGAAAATTTCAAAATTCAAAATTTATCAACTTTCATCGCTCGATCTAGTCCTCCGCTGATGGAGTGGCTAGGTCCAAGTTGCAGTCGTCCTCTGATCCTGCTCCCCGTTGATGGTGTAGCCGGTTCCAGGTCGCCATTATCCGATCCAGCCCCTCCGCTGATGGAGTGGTTGAATCCATGTTACCAACGTTCTCCGATCTTACTTCTCTGTTGATGGAGTAGTGAGGGCCAACATCTATCTTTCGACCCGGTCTCCTCGTCAGTGTTGTAGCCAGGTCATTTTTACTCTCGTATTACCATGATGAAAAGCAAAAAATCAAAAAAAATAAAAAAAGGAAAAAGTTGTCAGTTTTTTTATCCTGCCTCCTCGTCAGTGTTGCAGCTGAATCAAATTTTCTAGACCATGCCTCTTCGTCGGTGTTGCAGCCGGGTCAAACTCTCTTTAGGTATTAGCTTATTATCAATAATGTAGTGAGTCGCACTCATTTTGCTTCCCCAATAGACCACCTCCCACTTCGAAGATTTTGCTTCCTCCAAGAGTGACAAAGTAGATCCGTCAAGTCCAGAAAGAAGACATGTATTGAAGAGAAAGAAGATCTACTGAAGAAAGAAGACATACGACAAGGGAAGATAACCAGCTAGACTGGATGAAACAGGTCATTTTTAGTCTTTGCTTCATTGCCGTTACACAACAACAAGCAAACAGGGGCAACTATAATGACCCGTAACCAAACCAAACCAAGCTCATTACCCTAACTAAACCCGTTTACCCAGACCCGGATCCAAACTAAACCCGACCCGGAAACCAAAACAACCCTAACCTAAAAATAAACCCTAGCATCCACCCCTCTACCATTAATAGCCGCCACCACTTCATCGACAACCAAAATAAACCCAAAAAATAACCCTAATCCTTTATCCCTAAATCCAGCTTACAAAAACATGTATATATAATATAATAAATAAATCCTAAACAACCCTCTTCCACACACCATGCTAGCACCCCATGCCCTGCAAAACTCTACCCTGCACACGCCAAACCCTGACCATGCCCTGCCATCTCCCTAAAATCCAGGTTTTCTTCATCATATATGCTGCATCAAATCAGAAAGAAGGGGAAAAGGGGTTGAGTTCAAAGAAAAAAAGAGAGTAAGAGGTCTCGGCTCTAAAAAAAAGAACAGAGAAAAACAGAGCTGATGAGAGTTTTAGAGAGTAAAGGGACTTTTTAGATCTAAAGAATTAGAGAGATCGAGGAGAAGGAAGAGAGATCAAAAAAGGGGAAAAAAGTTTGTAATCGGGAGGATTATTTCGAAATCAAAATTTTTTTAAGGTAAAAGATGGGTTGAATCCTTTCTTTTCAGATTTTTTTCGAATCAATTTCCAAAAAAAGAGGGAAAGAGTAAAGCTTCGAAAGGCCTACCTGCAGCGTCCTTACTGTCACCGCGAGGCCACCGTGCCGATGACCGGTTCGCCGGGAGCTGGAAGAATGGATCGCCGTTGGCCGTCGGTTCGAGTGAGGGTTGAAAGAGTGGAGAGGAGAGTTTGTGTATTGTTGTTTAGGTTTTTTTTACCATTTCGAATGAACAAAAACCCTATAACCGGTTTTAAACGAAAACGCACAAAACGACGCCGTTTCATGGCCCGATCCACGCGGTGACCCGGTAACCCGGGGAGGATCCGCGTTTTTTTTAAAATGGGTTAATTGCACAAGTGGTCGCCAAACTCTTTTCCCGCTTTCACTTCTGGTCACGGGATAATTATGTTTTTGATCCTTCAGTTTTCACGCGTGTCTAATATCGTCATTGTTTTGGCTTTTAATTTCTGTTTTATTTCAATTTGGTCACCTGTTTACTTAATTTTCAGCCCCTTATTTGTTGTTATTTATAGTTATGCCCATACATGTTGCATTTGTTTTATTTCAGTCCTTATTGTCTTTGTTTATGCCATGTAAATTATTAATCCATGCATTTTAGTCCTCTTTATGTCATTACCATGCAACTAAATACTAGTGCATTTTAATTCTTAGCTTTTATTTACATTGTGCTTTGTATGTATCTTAATCCACGCACTATTATTATTATCACCATCATCATTATTATTATTGTTGTTGTTGTTGTTGTTGTTGTTGTTGTTGTTGTTATTGTTATTATTATTATTATTATTATTATTATTATTATTATTATTATATGTTATGTGTTAGATTAATACTTATGTATTTATGTCAGATTAGTGTTTTATTATGATTATGTTTATCGTATTGTATTTATGTTTGCCATGTTTTAAGTCGTATATCGAGATATATTAATTGTCAATGCGGTGCCCTTTTATCCGAGCGTAAACGAGGCCAATATCAGGCGTAGTGATAGTGGTTGGGCGTTTATTCTCGGATAACGAGGCCTTTAAAATTTTCTCGCACATATAACCAAATTTTAATTTAATCGTCATTTTAATCCGGAAAGTCTAATATTAATAAAGCGGTAATTATTAAAGTACCAATTTTCGGCGGTGTGGGGGTGCTAATCCTTCCCCATCTGTAACGTCTCCCGAACCCATCAACTTTAAATCTCTGGTTTTTACGGTGCCCGGCCTACCTAAGTGGCTGGTGGAGACTCCATTTTCAAATAAAACACGGATTTCTTCTAAACTCCCACGCGGAAGAAAATATTTTCCAAACAAATAAAAAACACTTTCTTTTTTAGCGAGAGGGACATCGCTACACTCCAGCATTCATTTAACCACCATAACTCCTCAAAAACACATAACTAGCAACCTAGAAAAATAGAGATTCACATAGTTTTGGGATTCCAATGTTAAAACCAACTTATTAACATTATAAAACGTCAAAATCATGATTATTAGCAATCAAGAACTCAACAAAATAGATTCGAAACAGAAATCACCTAATATCATCAATTAAACCTTGATTTAATCAATTTCCACAATTAAATCATCAAACTCATTAGAAAACATTAAAAAATGATCAAATATTTGGGAATTTCAATAAAGAACCATTCGTTAGAGGAGAATAACGAACCTTACCTCTAATGAGTGAATTTCCTCTCAATTGGATGTTTACTCTTGAAAAACAAGGAAAAATATTGAGATTTTGGAAAAACAAGATTGATGAATTCCACTAGAAATTAAAGGTTTAAGAAATCAAGAACATTACCTCAAATCTTTGATGCAAAATAGAGTGTTTGGATGAAGAGAAGTTGAGAGAAAAGTGTGAGAAAAGAAGTTACGTCAAATGTGTTTTTAGAAAATAACTACATTCTTTTAATTAATTTCCCTTTAATTCTTTTAATTACAACTCATTAAAAATAATCCCAATTATGAAGAAACCCAGATTAAAACATTGGGTAAAATAGCTCCTTAAGGATTCTAAGATTTGACCCTTTTTCAAAAAAGTCATTAAAAATAGTTTTCATTCTTTACATTTTGGTCACTAGCTAAAATGTCTAATTTCCAAATTCCATTTTCCAAAATTGACTTTACCAAAAACACACATATACTAAATAATGATTTTTAGATATTTTCCCATATTTTTCTCGCACCAAAATTATTTATTTAGATTTTAATCTCTGATCCGACTCCAATATCTAATCTGAGTCCATCGGACCGTTTAATCACCTAGAAACTCCTAGGCCAAAAACTAGGGCGTTACAATATTCATAAAATTAATCTAGATGCATGCTTCCTAACAATATAACACATTATCTGATAAGCACCAAATGGTCGAGACTTCAAACATAGACTATAGATCAATTTAGACTACAGATCAATTAAGAAATAGAAACACATTACCTAAAATACACTTAGAATACAATCAATCCACCCAATCAATATTATTAAACCATTTTAAATCATTATAACATAATTATCAAATATACATTGCACTAAAACGTAACCAACATTATACGTATCAGTTAACGCCATCATCCAACATAATATAATCTTCAACCAAAATAATAATACAATACAAAAATAACATCCCAATGATTAACCCACATTGCCTTATTAAAAATATTAAAAACACCATAAACATACTCTTTAAAACGCTTGTTTTGGAATCACTCATTGCCTCGAACCGCGACCTCGCACTTGCTTAATTCACTGCATTGATGAAAGAAAAGCGAGCATAAGCATATAATGCATAGTGAGTGCGCTCAAAACAAATAAAATGTCAATGTATTTTTGAAACCAAAACCCGTATTAAAGCAAGTCAAACTCACCATTCCAAAACATTTAAATAAAACATACTTAATTAAGCCAAAGCAATCTTCTAATAAGATTGTAAAACATGTCATGCATACTAAACCATATGCACAAAAGCTTCTTTTGAAACATGCATAATAACCATATGCAAACATAGCTTTCAAATACCAAGCAGATTAAACCATATGTAAAACATGTATCATGGATCTCATGCATAATCCCATATGCAAACCTCAATTTAAGCCTTCACATTCTTATTATTCAATAGCAAAACTTAAAGAACATAAAATGTATAAATCACCTTATACAAAATATAATCCATTTATCATGATACATTAGTTCATATATTGGCATTAAAGTGACCCAAAACCAAACCTTTCTATTTGTAAAAACACATCAGATACACAGATTTCACAAGTGGTTCCTTAGACCACTTAAACATACATCCCTAACCGGAGCAAACGACACAATTAACCCCTCGACCATTGTGGTATGCAATCCACCAGCGGGAGAATATGAAACAATTAACCCCTCGACCGCTACGGTTCCTATGGTGGAGAAAATGACACAATTAACACCTCGACGCACATGAGGAGACTTTTTATAGTGCCCTTTAAACCCTATGGCATGCCAACTATATCCGATAACATTTAACCATTGTCGCGTGCAATATATTCCATTTTAAACATGTTACCTCACTATTTTTCATATGCAATATTCAAACCAATTTCCAATCCAATAAACCATGTGTAAAACAACTTACATATTCCTTTCGAAAACCATTTATCGAAACTCATAAAAATTCATGTACATAACCATTTTCAATTTCATTTCATATGAAAAATATACATATAAACCGTAGGTAAAAAATCTTGCATTGCAATCAAATTTTGCTTTAAACCAACACATGTAAATCAAAAGCTCATATCAAATCGATATACAAACGCAAAAATAGAGAAAACTTACTTCTGATCTTAGCTAAGCTTGCTAGGCTTTAACTAAACCCCCAAAGCCATATTTCAAACCTTTTTATAGTACCAAAACACATTATCACTCACCAACTTGTTACCGTCTCGATGCCAACGTCTCGACGTCAACGCCTCGACGCCAATGCCTCGACACCAATGCCTCGACGCCTAACCGAAAATTATTCAAACACTCGCCAACCTCCATGAGAAAATGCAAGGATCAATATAAATTGGAAAAACCCAAAATAACCAATCTATTATAGCACCACCATCACAAATATTCAAACCATTTTCTATTTCCCTAAATCAAATACTACACCTCATTAACATATAGACCCTTGTTTTCTCGCCCAGACTTGGGGCCATTTAATTCTTTTTTTATTCCACGCTACTGTAGAGAATCAATTCCTATCATTTTTTTTAACTTTAACACCACTGCTCTGTTCATTCTTAATCTTCTTTCTTTTTTCTATTTTAAATCACGTACAAAACTTCATTTAAATTTCCCCTGATTCAAAACCCAACTTCACGCAACACTCATGCACCCATAGGTCAGCTCCGGTAGTTGTACGGTAACAATCCCTCTCCGGCCGGTGGGAATTCGAGTCGAAAAGTATTACTGGAGAACAATACGGTAATCGGATTAATATTTACGATAAATTGTGCAATGGATGGTAAGCAATTTCAGTAACACGGGGCTATGATTACCAATGACCAGCTTATACTTAATCACAATTCATAAATTTAGGGTCATTTAATAACTTATACAAATCTAGGGACTAAAATGTAATTTTAGAAATAACAAGGACTTATAAATAATTAGGGTTACTAATGTGAAATCTGATGCATGAGTGTCTTACTTACAAATTTTCAATGAATTCAGAGTTTAATTATATCTTCAATTAAGCCTCATAAAATGCAGTGACTATCTTGCAAGATTTTAAAATCATATAACCAAATTTAACTAACTCACTTGTATCGGTACCGGTACTCATGAGGCTGTATCGTTACGCCCTTATAAATAAATTCTTTCAAACCTAAATCCAGTATCGGTATGCAGTATGCTATACCAGTACGAGGATTCAATGTTTTTCGTATCGGTATGGGTTTATTATCGTACCGGTACGCTAGCTCTAAATCCCCAAATTGAGTCGTTAATAGGTGTCGGTGCGACACCACCCGTATCGGTACCCTTACTACAATAAAATTCCAATGATGATTTGGCGTACCGATACCACTGTAGCAGTATCGGTACGCCTTGATTCACAATACCAAAATTGTATGCCAGTACCGTTACGACTCCACTCGTATCGGTACGCCTGGGTTAACATTATCCAAAATTGCTTATCAGTGCCGGTATGACACCACCCGTCTGGTACGCCTGGGTTTGTAATGACATTTCTTGTATGGTTTTTAGTCAAATTAGGGGCCTTAATCTTGTCTAGTGTTTACCAAATTTTACCAGCAAACTTATAAACATCAAATCTATATGCATGTCAAATTACATGCCAATACGAATCCATTTACCAAGTTTTCACTTATTAGAGCATTCCTAGGCCATTTTACCAATTTTGCCAAAACATTAACATGCCATGTTTCATATTTTAACCCATTCAACATGGTAAACCATATGTACATACAAAATGGGGCTACACTAATATGTCTAGACCCTATGCCACCATGCTAGAAGTTCAAAGGCTAGGTTTACATTACTTATAGCTTGTGTGACTTGCTTTAAAATTCGCCTAGCTCCGATCCTTGATCTGAAACACTTTTAACCTAAAAATGCATGGAAATGAGATGTGTTAGGCTTATATAGCCTAGTGAGGTAGTCAACAACAATAACATGTATGCCAATAACACCAACAACATGTATATCAATGTAAATGCGTCACAAAACATGTTTTAGCAATAAGTTCAATAACTCAATTCCTTGGATCGAAATGTAAATATGGATACACGAATTCCAAACCAACACCGCCAACAATAAATGGTCAATATCACAAGACCAACACATCCTTCCAATATCGCTAAATAGAACCTTAGCTCAAGGGCCGTAGTCCACTCCGTATCAACGAGTTCATGAATTCTATGGCATGCCAATTGTATCCTTTGTCCATTCCTATCCAAGAATTCAATACTTAGGCCAATAACAATACTGGAGTGATGACAATAACAATATGCAATAATCAATATGGTATTCCTTAATGTTTCAACGATATCAATAACAATGTAATGATTCAATAGTTCGCATATTAATGCAATAAGCTTACCAAAGCTTACCAATAATACTTTCTATGAGGTTTCGATGTAACCATACCTTGAAATTATTGATGTAAATGCAATAAACAATATCAATGAAATTGGGAAAGGCACCTAGCCAATCTTAAGACTTCGACTACACTCACCGATACTCTCGAAGCTTTTAGGGCTCTCGGATGACAACTCCCTTGTTCTTTAACTTGTTGGAATTTGAGGGATTTGGTGATTCTTCACCTTGGTTCTCTTGAGCTACAAAAGAGATAGAAATCACAAGGGTTTCAATATCAATGGTCAAATTCATAGCAATAACTAGCTATGAAAATGATAAAAGTTGAGCCTTGAATCCCATGGATAGATTCTTAAAACTTTAAATTCTTGAGCATGGGTTTAAACATGATATAAGCTATAGAATCGATGGAGGGCTTTTTCTTATCCGTTCGATAGCAACACTATAATATAAAGAAATTGAAAGAAAGTAAAGCTTGGATAACCCTCTAATGGAGGTTCTTGCTTGGTTAGGTTGAGAGGTTGAAGATGAAAGAGTTATTTGCTTTGTAAAACTTTAACCGGGTAAGTCTTCTAAGCCTTTCCCCCTTTCTTTTTCTTTCTTATTTTTTTAATTTAGCTAAGCTTTCCTTCCTATGAAGGAAACTTGGCTGAGCATTCCACGTAAGGAATGAATAATCCCCAAAATAGGGTAATTATGGGCTTAACCTTAGACTCTTCTCAATTTAGTCACTAGAACAAGTTCCAGTGTTTACAATGGAATTCTTAAACAATATCAATACTTAATTAGGGTTCAATAATCCAATAATTGACTACTTGGTCTACGATCAAAATTATAATTTGACTTTCCAATGCAAAATTTTTTGTTGCCAAAATTGAATTTCGGCTAGGCTCGGTTTTGAGGTGTTACAACTCTCCCCCTCTTAAAAAAATTCATCATCAAATTTTATCTTAACCAAAGAGATGTGGGTATTGGTTCCTCATAGTATCTACCGGTTCCCATGTAGCTTCTTCGATTTTGTGACTTCTCTAAAGCACATTGACTAAAGGAATGTTCTTGTTTCGAAGTCTCGTAACTTACCTTGCTAATATTTGTAATGGTCCCTCCTTATACGTAAGATTAGGCTAGAGTTCTACTGATTCATGCTCGATAACGTGAGATAGATCAAATTTATACTTGTGGAGCATCGATACATAGAATAAATTGTGAATCTTGCTTAGCTCTTGAGGTAAAGCTAGCCGATAAGCCATAGAACCAAATCTTTCAGTCACCTCGAAAGGTCCAATAAATCAGGGGACTTAGCTTCCCCTTTTTACCAAAACAAAGAATTTTCTTCCATGGAGAGACTTTCGAGAAAACTTTCTCACCAACTTCATACTGTATATCCTTTCTCTTGAGGTCAGCATAGGCCTTTTATCGGTCAAAGGCAACCTTTAAACGTCATTAATGATGGTATCCCGTTCTTTAGTTTCTTAAAGTAAGTCAGGGCCCAACATCTTGCCTTCACCAAGTTCAGACCAACATAACAGTGTTCTACATTTTGTGCCATACAATGCTTCATACAGTGCCATTTCGATAGATGATTGATGACTATTATTGTAAGCAAACTCGATGAAAGGTAGGGACCTCTCCCAAGTTCATTCAAAGTTAATGACAAATGCACAAACCATGTCTTCTAATATTTGAATTACCCTTTCTGATTGACCATCAGACTGTGGGTGAAAAGTTGTACTGAGATTGACTCGGGTGTCTAGAGCTCCTTGTAATGCTTCTCAGAATCACAAAACAAAATGTGGATCTCGATCTGAGATAATTGACTTAGCTACTCCATGAAGTCTAACCACTTTCTTATCGTACAAGTCAGCTAACTTATGAAGACCGTAGTCTATTCAGACAGGTAAGAAATGAGCTGACTTGGTAAAACTGTCAACGATGACCCAAATAGCATCATGTTTAGCTGGAGTCAACAGTAATCCACTGACAAAGTCCATGGTTATTCTCTCCCACTTTCATTGTAGAAGTTCAATGGGTTACAATAATCCAGTAGGGACACGGTGCTCAGCCTTGACTCGCTGGCACGTAAGGCACCTTGATACAAATTTTGTAATAGCTTTCTTCATACCAGGCCACCAGTACAATTCCCATAGGTCCTTGTACATTTTCACTGACCCCAGGTGAAACGAGAAAGAGCTATAATGAGCTTCTTTAAGAATATCCTCAAAGAGGGAGTTATCATTCGGTATACAGACTCTGTCACAGAAGCACATGAGTCATTCAGAGTTAAATTTAAAATCAAGATCAGGATTACTCTGAAGTTTGGAATTGATAGCTTGTAATTTAGGGTCTTGATCTTGTAATAACTTGATTCTCAACACAATGGTAGACTGGACTTAAAGTTCAACTACTGAAGGTTGATAGCTCAAGGAGCTACAATGCAATAATGATACTGTAATTTTCAATACAATAGTTAATTCTTGAGGTTCAATATTCAATATTGATACTTACCAGACGAAGGTTTGCGGCTGAGCGCATCAGCTACAACATTGGCCTAGCCCGGGTGATAATCAATAACTAGGTCATAATCTTTGAGAAGTTTCATCCATCTTTGATGAAGATTAAGCTCTTTATGTGTCAATAGGTATTTAAGGCTCTTGTGATCGGTATATAGATAACATTTTTTCTTCGTAGAGATAATGCCTCCAGATCTTTAAGGAAAAGACAACTGTAGCCAATTCAAGATCATGAGTATGGTATTTTATTTCATGTGGCTTAAGTTATCTTGAAGCATATGCAAAAGCCTTACCTTCTTACATCAATACACACCCTAAACCTTGATGCGATACATCGTTATGTGCGATGTAATATTTATTAGACTTAGGTTGGGCTAGGATTGGTGCATGGGTCAATACTTGCTTAAGCTGACCAAAACTATATTGTTGTTTCTCAATCTATTCAAAAGGGCTATCATTTCGTAGGAGTTTGGTTAATGGTGATGCTATTATAGAAAATCCTTTAACGAATCTTCTGTAATAACTAAGAGTCTGAGGAAACTTTGAACTTCACCTACATTCTTCGGTGGCCTCTAATCAACTATAGCTTGAATCTTCTTCGGGTCCACGTGGATACCCTCAGTAGAAACTACATGTCTCAAAAATGAAACTTCAGTGAGCCATAACTCACACTTACTGAACTTGGCATATAACTGCTTCTAAGGGTTTGTAGCATAACACGAAGATGGTTTCGATGTTTAGCTTGATTCTTGGAGTAAATCAACATGTCATATATGAACACCACTACAAACCTATCAAGATAGGGTCTAAAAACCCGATTCATGATATCCATAAAGGCAGTTGGTGCATTGGTTAACCCGAAGAGCATAACCAAGAATTCGTAATGGTCATACCTTGTATGAAAAGCTTTCTTCGGCACATCACATTCTTTAACTCTTATTTGAAATTACCGAGACCTTAGGTTAATCTTAGAAAAAATGGTTGTATCCTTAAGTTGATCAAACAAGTCATCAATTCTTGGTAAAGGATAATTATTCTTGATGGTAAGCCTATTTAGCTATCGGTAATCTATGCAAAAGCGCATAGATCCATCTTTCTTCTTGACAAAGAGAAACTGAGCTCCTCAAGGTGAGGAACTTGGTCGAATGAAAAATTTATTCAATAAGTCTTGAATATGTACCTTAAGCTCGGTGAGTTTAATCAGTGTCATACGGTAAGGTGAAATAAAAACTGGGGTGGTTCCAAGTTGCACTTTAATCCCAAACTCAACTTCACGGGTGGGTGGTAAACCCAAAAGTTTATCGGGAAACACATCAGGGAATTCTTGCACGGTATCTATATCTTGCAACTGAGGTTTTTCTCTACTTGCAGTAGCATATAACAATGATCGCTTACTCCTAGAGTCCATAAGAGTTACACTCTTCTTTCCAAGACCTCTAAGATACAATTTCTTCTTCGAACAATCCACCCAAGCTTGATGCTCTCTGAGCCAGTCAAGCTCTAAAATAACGCCAAACTCATGAATAGAGAGTTCCATGAGATTGGCCGAAAAAGGTATCCCTTGTATCATAAGGGAACAATTTTTGCATACTAGTCCAACTACAACACTATCACCTAAGGGATTGGTTACGATAATTTTGAAGGCTATAGGATCGGATGTTAACTTAAATCTTTCAATCAATACAGTACTAATAAAAGAATGAGTGGATCCAGGATCAATCAATGCATAGACAGGGTGCGTATACAATTTAATAGTACCTGCTATAATATCTGGATCTTCCTCATCCTCCCTGCTCCTTACATGATAAACTTGAGCTAAAGCCTTGGATTCTTGTCATCTTAGGGTCCATGTAGAGCTGCCAGATCTCCTAGAAGCTCATGCTGCAACTTTTTTCTGTCCCTTGCCCTTGAAGGACTGAGCAGGGGATATGGTGTTTGTCGGTGTAGTAGACTTTCACGTGTTCATCGGACAATCTTTGATGTAATGACCTTGTTCTCCACAAAAGAAACAAGCTTTAGACTACCTACGGCACTGTCCTATGGGATGCCATCTTTAACAAAAATTACAAATAGGACATTGAGATTATCAACCTGAACCTTCGATACTCTCAATAAAGGTTGTACTTGCAATAGATTGGGACATGGTTTGTGGCTTGGCAAAATTGCCTGATTGAAAAGGTTGTTGATGGTATTATTGCTTAAACCTTGTTGTTTGCCCTTCTTATACGGTAAAAAAGGATAAAAAACATCTTGAGGCCTCTTTTCAAATCGGGTAAGCCTACTAGTCCTTTGTGACCTTTGAGCAGCTTCGATAGAGGTAGCTCAATTTACGAGCTCTTAGAAATCTATGATCCCCAATGCAGTGAACAAAGGTCGAAGCTCATCACTTAGACCTGCAACAAACATTCTATATTACTCGACTTCGTAATTGCAATATTTGCAAAAGTCGTGGATGTACTGCTCCACCGGTCTCCTACCTTGCTTGAGATACTTGAAGATATCTCGCCTTTTAGCTAGGTAATATTCATTGAGCCTCGTCTGCCAACAAGGCTAGGGTGCATTCGAGCTTGTGCTCGTCTGAGTAGTGTAACTACTTATTCCATATTCTCAAGGTATCGTCCAACCAATACTATGCCGCTTCAGGATCCTCACCAGCCTTGCCTGTAAAGGTAGTAGCTCGGTATTGTGTCATTTTATCAATAAGGGCTCGGGTCATGGAAGTAGTAGCTATGGAGGATTGTGCAAACTGGTTAGAGTTAGAGTTAGAGTTAAGAGTAGCCATGAATTATTTGAACATCTCAGTCATGTTTTGCTAACATTCAAATTGAGCAGTCTGTAGTATAGGTTTAGGATTAGTTGGTTCTTGTTGAGGAACTTGTGGATTCAAGAGGGTCTTCCCCTTCTCTCCCCGCCATACATCGAGGAGACAGTGGTATGCTCTACTTCTTCGTGAGCCTTTTCGGATTCAGACATCTTATACTATAAAAGGAAAAAAGGATCAGACTAATCGCAAGTCACAATATACATAACAAAAAACTCATATGTGGCATATGCAATACAATAACAATACAATAGACTTCAGTTTAATCCTACAATCGACTAAACTCTAGCTCTGATACCACAAATGTAACACTCCCTCCCAGGTCCAGTGGGAATCCAGGTCAAAAAGCATTATGAGAGAATAACACGGTAATCAGATCAATATTTACGATAACTTGTGCGATGGACGTAAGAAATTTCAGTAACATAGGGCTATGATTACCAATAACCATTTTATACTTAATCACAATTCATAAATTTAGGGTAATTTAATAACTTATACAAATTTAGGGACTAAAATGTAATTTTAGAAAATTGTAGGGACTTATCAATAATTAGGATTACCAATGTGAAATTCGATGCATGAGTGTCTTACTTACAAATTTTCAATGAATTTAGAGTTCAATTATATCTTCAATTAAGCCTCATAAAATTCAGTGACTATCTTGCAATATTTTAAAACCATGTAACCAACTTTAACTAACTCACTTGTATCGGTATCGGTACCGGTACTCATGAGGCCATAACAGTATGCCCTCATAAATAAATCCTTTCAAAACTAAATCCAGTATTGGTATGCAGTATGTTGTACCAATATGAGGATTCGATATTCTTCGTAATAGTACGGGTTCATTACCGTATCGGTACGCTAAATCTAAATCCCTAAACTGAGTCGTTAATGGGTATCAGTATGACAGCACCCGTATCGGTACCCTTGCTACAGTAAAATTTCAGTGTTGATTTGGCATACCGGTACCACTGTAGCAGTATAGGTACACCTTGATTCACAATACCAAAATTGCATGCCAGTACCGGTACGACACCACCCGTACCGGTATGACTAGGTTAACATTACCCAAAATTGCTTATTAGTACTGGTACGACACCACCCGTACCGGTATGCCTGGGTTTGTAATGACATTTCTTATCTAGTTTTTAGTCAAATTAGGGGCCTCAATCTTATCCAATGTTTACCAAATTTTACCAGCAAACTTATAAACATCAAATCTATATGTATGTCAAATTTCATGCCAATACGAATCCATTTACCAAGTTTTCACTTATTAGAGCAGTCTTAGGCCATTTTACCAATTTTGCCAAGACACTAACATGCCATATTTCATATTTTAACCCACTCAACATGGTAAACCATATGTACATATAGAATGAGGCTAAACTAACATGTCTAGACCTTATGCCACCATGCTAGGAGTTCAAAGGCTAGGTTTACATTACTTATAGCTTGTGTGACTTACTTTAAAATTCGCCTAGCTCCAATCCTTAGTCCAACACACTTTTAACTTGAAAATGCATGGAAAAGAGATGTGGTAGGTATATATAGCCTACTGAGGTAGTAAAAAACAATAACATGTGTGCCAATAATATCAATAACATGTATATCAATGTAAATGCATCTCAAAACATATTTTAGCGATAAGTTCAATAACTCAATTCCTTGGATCGAAATGTAAATGTGGATATGCGAATCCCAACCAACATCGCCAGCAATAAATGGTCAATATCCTTCAACATCGCCAATAAGACCAACCAACACATCCCGTCAACATCGCCAAATAGAGCCTTAGCTTAAGGACTGTAGTCCACTCCGTATAAATGAGCTCATGAATTCTATGGCATACTGATTGTATCCCATGTCTATTTGTATCCAAGGATTCAATAATTAGGCCAATAACAATAACAATATCGATAGCGACGACAATAATAAAATAACAATAACAATATGCAATGATCGATATGGCCTTCCTCAATGTTTCAACGATATCAATGACAATGTAATGATTCAATAGTTCACATATTAATGCAATAAGCTTACCAAAGCTTACTAATGGTACCTCTTACGAGGTTTCGGTGTAACCATACCTTGAAATCATTGATGGAAATGCAATAAACAATATCAATGAAATCAGGAAAGGCAACTAGCCAATCTCAAGACTCTGACGAACTCGCTGATACTCCCAAAGCTCTTAGGGCTCCCAGATGACAACTCCCTTGTTCTTTAACTTGTTGGAATTTGAGGGATTTTGCGATTCTTCACCTTGGTTCTCTTAAGCTACAAAATAGATAGAAATCACAAGGATTTTAATATCAGTGGTCAAATTCATAGCAATAACTAGCTATGAAAATGATAAAAGTTGAGTCTTGAATCCCATGGATAGTTTCTTAAGACTTAAAATTCTTGAGCAGGGGTTTAAACATGATTTAAGCTATAGAATCGATGAATTGATGGGGGCTTTTGCTTACCCATTCGATAGCAACACTATAATATAAAGAAATTGAAAGAAAGCAAAGCTTGGATAACCCTCCAATGGAGGTGCTTGCTTGGCTAGGTTAAGAGGTTGAAGATGAAAGAGTTAATTGCTTGGTAACACTTTAATCGGGTAAGTCTTCTAAGCATTTCCCCTTTCTTTTTCTTTCCTATTTTTTTTTAATTTAGCTAAGCTTTCCTTCATATGAAGAAAACTTGGTTGAGCATTCCACATAAGGAATAAATAATCCCAAAAATAGGATAATTACGACTTAATCCTTAGACTCTTCATCCTCTATACTTTTTCCCTTAAACTTTTAATTTTCTCAATTTAGTCACTAGAACAAGTTTCAATGTTTACAATGGGATCCTTAAACAATATCAATACTTAATTAGGGTTTAATAATCCAATAATTGACTACTTGGTCTACGATTAACATTATAATTTAACTCTCCGATGCAAAATTTTTGGTTGCCGAAATCTAATTCCTACTAGGCCCAGTTTTGAGGTTTTACACGCACAAGAGTAGGGCAGTAGCCCCTGCTTCAAACTAGCACACCCCTATTTCACACATGGTTCGAAAGCTACTTAAATTATTTTTTTCTTACAAGAAATTAATCAAACACCTATAGTGCATCCTCATATTTGATCTAATAATTCAATCAATCATTTTATATATCACCTCATTCAAGAACCTAAATCTAAACTCGACCAATTAGATTAATTCTAGGAATTAAATTGCAAAATCAACTTTAGATTATTGTTACCCATGCACAAAACATTAGAACTCCATAGAAATCTTTAGAAATTCGTTTTAATTATCTCAAAGCATAAGAAATCATAGATTAAGAATAAAAATCATGTAGAAAATTATTTAAGAACATTTTCTCACCTTGCTTTGAAAAACCAACTTTAAGATGAACTCTCCTCCTGATTTCCAACAAGAAAAATAGTGAAGATGATGTAGAAATCAAAATCTTTGATCCACAATTGTTTAGAAATAAATGGAGAAGAAATTGAAGTAGAAATAATTAAGGAATCAAAATTTCCCTAAGTTTTGTTTGGAAGCAAATGAGAGAAGCTTAGAAATGTCTTTCCTATCCTTTAGAAAATTATGACCATCAACTTCTTTTTGTTAAAACAAGAGAAAAAGATATATTTAATCATTAATTTAATAATTCTAATAAAAATATCACCTTAACTCCTTTTTACAATATTGTCTTTATTAATACTTTACAATTTTTGTAATATTGTCACTATTTAATTTAATTTTAAATAGACTCGTTTAAAATTGCCCAAACTCAATTTCATCCTTTAACAAACTCATTAAAAATGTTTTCCAAAAATATTAGCCACGATAACTTTATCGGAAATCAATTTAATAAACCCAATTTATTTTCTAGAATTAATTAATTAGCTAAAGCCTAACCAGAAATTCTGACCCGATTCTGACAAATTACCTAAATCTTCCAGCCCATTTTTTGAGGTGTTACAAACCTCATTCATCCACTAAATCCGTGATAAATCAATAAATATATTTATACATATATGTATATAGCCACACCTCAGGATTCTTGTAAGTGTACTAGAAAGACAGCCCAATGTCTTTCATAGAAGGTTGCAAATCCTTCTCACGTACGTAGGTAATTTCATAAGGTCTATCTTAACATAAACCACCCAAATTAGGGCTATGAAATCATTAAGAGTTTTTTCTATAAACTCAACCTCATATTAAAATAGGTGAATTCTTCAAGTTCATTTTAAATGAAACATCTAAACTCTAGGATAAAAATTCACTAAGAATAAAAACTCAACCTCTTTTATCGATGAATTCAATATGCCCTCAAATAGGACCACCCAAAAACTAGGTTATGAACTTATTAAGAGTAGATATTCATCCAAAATCGATAAATTCATCAAGTCTTTCTCACTAAGACCACCCAAAGCTTGGGCTATGAATTTATTAAGAGCAAAAGCTCAACCTTTATGTGTACAATGTTCGTCATAGGGATAGACCACTGTGTACACTATGAGTCTCTTCAAGGTTTAGTCCACATTCAACTTAGAATGCTAAGTTGGGTATCCACCATGTTTTCATGATTTCGTTGTGACAACATTGAACTTAGAATACTAAGTTGGGCATTCACCATGAATTCCTCAATCAATGGGCTTGAGATTTATCCCCTCGACGAGTCAAGAACCAATCTCTTATTTAACCTTTTGGTTAGTGGTTTAGCTAGGTTCTCAAAATTCATCTCAAAATCTAAAATGAGTGATCCATCTTTATAAATTCATGCATTTTTATGATACATCATTTTCAGACGCCCTCTATTTTCAAAGCGTCTAAGTAAAAAAATGTATTAAAGAAACCACAAAATATTTCTATCTACTATGACCAAATGAATTTATCGTAATAAGATTTGTCAAATATTACTCTTAACTTTTTCATTAAGTTAAAGAGTGTCATAGTATTTTTAACATTGGAATAGTGAGCATAGTAATAAATAATGCACAAGGTAGGTATCTAGGAAAGAGGGATAGTGCACTAGGCACACTTAAATACCTAATCTTTCACAAAATCAATCATAGACATTATATACTATCACAATACTTTCCAATAATCCATTTAGGATTTTTTTTGTAGATCGTGGGAATTGAAATCAACTCCTTGATAAGGATATTTAATTGGAGAACTTTTAATTCAACGGTATTTGCTCATACTCATTTGTAGAGCTTACTTATCATTGTTGGTTACCCATAACAGAATGTCTGCCAATAAATTCATGAGTCAATCAGCTTCTTAACATCTCATTTTATTCATATTTAAAAGCTATTAAATTTCCACTTATCGAGTATTAAAAATTACCCATCCACAAAATATACGAAACTCATTTCCATATGTTGCATTTGCATTTATTATCCTCACATATTTTTCAACTAATTTGGATAGGGTATTGCCAAAGTCCAATATGAGGACATCCCTCTCAATCTATTTTTTTTTCATTCGCAATATCAAGATTCAAAAACCATCATAAAATAAACTCATCATGGATTCTCAAAGCCATGAAACAATTGTTTGACTTTAATCAAACATTGTAATTTCCAACTAATTATTCAACCATTCTCTTATCAATTGTCAAAACCTTGATATTTGAATAAATATGATATTTATTCATGGGTTTTTTCTTTTTTTCCTCCATGGAATTTTTTATAGACGTTAAAAAATCGTAACCGCCACAAGGAATTATAAATTATATTAATCTCATTAAAAGATATTATTAGCACCCATAAATGCAATTTAATTATCCCTCTCAAATGCTTTGAAAGTCATAAGCCACAAAATATTTATTGACCATAAATAAAACACCAATAATCTGATCGAAAGGATCGAATCATAAACCATCCACTTTGTTGCCCCCACATGGGTTATAAGCATGCGTTACCCTACTCGGCTAGATTTAATTCGATAAGGCATCTAATAATTTATTCGGTAAGGCGTCCGAAAATTTATTCTGTAAGGCATTCAAAAATTTAATCGTTTCAACCATCTCAAAACAATATTTATGCAACCACGTCACATTCACACTGACGATTTATGGTGTGCATATCACTAAGAAGAGCTTTCTCAAAAGCTGGATTTGCTTTAAATTTCAACCACATTTCAATAGCAGTAGAATTTGCTTCTAAATTGTTGGAAATATAACTGCAAAATGAAACTGTTAGCACCGATTGGATGAAATAAAGCAAATTGAAAGAGATCGAACCATTTGTTGTATCATGGTATGACCACTGCCTTAGAAGCAAATTCGTCCCGATTGGTGTAATCGCTGCGCTGGACGATGCCCCCGAGGTTAATATAGCGCCTTCGAAATTCGTACACCCGAGCCTTCAAGTTGGACAAAGTGGTGTTGCCCCTCTCTTCTCGATAGCATGAAACACACGAGAGTGTTTTTGATATACACTAAAAGTGAATCACAAACCTTCTATTTATAGGCCGAAAACTGGGGGTAAAACCGACAAATCACTCACAGCAATAATGACAAACAGATTAATTTGTTTGTAACTTTCATATTAAGTATGATTAAAATCACGTAACTGTCATCTTAACTATACAGTAAATAAGTGATTTAAATCATATAACTGTCATCTTAAATCTGCAGTAAATGAGTGAAAAATCTTTCGAATTTTCTCCACCAGCATTTCTAACAGCCCCACCTAAAATTTTATAAGTTTGTCCCCTATAATCATATAGGTTCTCCCCCTAACATAAAATCTTGCGTCCGTCTCTGTATCCGACTTATTAGCTGGTTAATCTGTATCGGGTTTTGCAGATGCCCGATATGGGGAAGACCCTCCTAACTTAATTTTGTTTTAATTCACTACTTAAAGACTCGAACTTTAACCTTGCTTAAAAGACCTAACATCTCATCTTGTTATATCAATTGGTTTTTATTATTTTTTTGTTTGTAATTTCAATGGTTAAATGATAGGAAAATAATCTGTAATTCATTTTGATCTTGACATATCTCAATTAACCATCTATCTAATAATTAATTTTGATTATGATCACATAAATTATATATAGGCTGTTATTTGAAAAATGAAAAGTTTGATTAGACTAAGAATACTTTAGGTAAATATTAAAATATTAAATTCGATTCATAAATAATTTAAAATCAAATATGTCTCAACGGTGAATAAATAAAATTAATTTCATTTTTCAAGATATTTTTTAATTACTAATAATTAGAATATATCTTGACTTTGATCATGATAAAATTAGACAGATTTATATTGTCGATTCGAATTTTGTTCATCCCTGATTAATATTGTTTGGCCTTCAAACCTAGCGCCTCTTGTCGCCTCCTATTGCTGAGAGTTCATGGGTTTAGGACGCATAACGCCATTTGAAGGCCATCATTAAGCGGTCTCAGTAATAAAAAAGATGACATCGTTACTCTTATATGACTTAGATTTGAGTAGCGTAATATGCAAATTTAAATTTAAAATAGATATTATTTTGTAATTGAATTAGAATGCAATAGAATTGCATTCACGAGTAATTTCTGATATACAAAAAGATGCTGGTAAAAGAAACAAAAATAGATACAATTAATCATATTTTTAATCTTAACCAAATAAAAAGAAAACTTCATATTTTAATTCGGTCGATTTGAATTAATATTTTATTAAAAATAATTAAAAAAATGTTTTAAGCTAATGATGAGGTCTCCATGAATTCCAACATCCATCGTGTGGTGACCAACTAAAGCTACTAGTTATATTACGAGCAGCCTTGGGGTACTTAGTCACAGCTGCCTTGTACCGCTTCCAATCGCGGAGGACTGTCGTTAAGTCCCTGACCTTTGCGTTTATGTGGCGGCAACAATTTGCGTGGACCATCGTTACGGCGCTGACATCTTGACTGTCCTCGCAAAAGCCGCTGAAATGCCTCGTCTCCAAGAACCTTATTCGGAGGTCGAACTCGGCGATGATGCCGTGTCGCAGTAGGTCTAACAACACATCTTGCTCTTTCTTCCCTGTGGAGTTGTCCCTGAGTGAATACCATCGGTCGAAGAGAGCGATCGTCTTGTTGTTTGATCTGATGTGGTAGAAGCCGGTGTTGATCAGATTATGATCGGGTCGCGGATCGTGGAAGAATTTGTCAACGCTGATTCGGAGATCCTCGGTTCCGTTTAAGCTTAGCTTTGCGATTGGATTTCGTAGCCACATTACATCTGTGTCCTAAAAGAATGAGCAGAATTTATCAACATTTAGCTGGGTTTTATCAAATTCAACGTTCACCGGTCTATTATTTGAGAGAGTTTAAACAAAATTATTAAATTCAGAAAAATATATTTTTATAAAAAATAGATTAATTAAAAAAAATGGGACAGACTTAAACTCTAATATTCAAGGTCTGAGCCCCTTCCGTTTTTCAATTCTACAAATTATTATCTTATTCAAGTTTTGAAATCCAATATTACTTTTACGTATTTTGTTTTTGAGTTAATTTTTCCACACATCCTAAAACTATGACCTCCATTCTAAATTAGTCTCAAACTTTTGAGCATCTAATTTCATCCTCAAATTATGACTCTCATTCTAAATTAGTATCCAATCTTTTGAACATTTCAATTTAATCTCTAAATTATGACCATCATTCTAATTTGGTCCCCCAAACCTTGAATGTTATAATTTTATCATCGAATTATCAGTATATGATAATCATGTCCCATGTTAATAAAATAATAATAAAAATGTTAATTATCATGTAAACACTGATGTGTATTATGTAATAATATGATGTGACATAAACTATAATTTAGGAATGAAATTGGAACGTTCAAAAGTTTAGGGAGCAATTTAGAATGAGGATCATAATTTGGGGATGAAATGGAATGTTCAAAACTTTGGGGGACCTATAGAATGAGAGTTATAGTTTGGGGATGAAATTGAAACATTAAAAGTTTTGGGGCTAATTTAGAATAAAAGTTATAGTTTGAAGATATGTGGTGAATTTAGCTCTTTATTTTATTATATACAAATTAAATATGTAATACATAATGTAAATATTTTAAAAAAAAATAATAGAAGAAAAAATACATAAAATTGGCATATTAAGTAAAATAGCATTTTTTTATAAAACAAGACTAAACAAATTTAAATTTGTTATTTACAAATATGAGTCTATCTAAACAAAATTTAAGGTTCGTATTTCACACAAAACTAAATCTGAATTACTCAATAAAATAATACAGAACTTTATATGAATTCAACCCGAACCTAACCCCCCCTACCATCCCAATCAATAAGCACCAATCGTTTGTATAGTTCAAAGTATACAGGAGGTTAAGCTAATCTGACTACATGTTTAATTGGTTGATTGATATGATAGGGTTAGGTTTTTCGTGGTTAGTGAACAAAACACATCCACACAGCCATTTCCTTGGGAAACAATCTCAACTAAACACTAGGTTAGAGGCTCTGATCGGGTACGAATATATGAATTTATATTATGGATTATGGATGAATTTATGAAATTTTAGATAATAAATTTATATAATTTTAAGGATGACGAAAATAAATTTTTAATAAAAAATATATAATTTTTTTTTTAAAATTTTTTAAATTATATACGAAATTTAAATTTTCGGAGGCGACGGTTCTCTCTAGTACCCTCTGTCCATCTTCTCAAAATATATGGAGTATTTAAATTTCAAAAATATCATTTCATCCTCACACGATCGGTGTATAAATACTATATACACTTTTCATGTGATTCGAGGAACCGACGGTTAACGGTGGCCCAGTTATTAGGGGCCCACCTTCCCTAAACTTTGGGGGCGAGCTGATTGATTGCCCAATCAGCTTCTCCCACGTAGCATCAGACATTCAATCCGAAAATGCCACATTTTACCTTATAGCTGTCTTTCACGTTATATTGGACTTCCATTGTCACATAGTTAAAGTCAAAGCCAAATATCTAGTATTTGATATTTCTAATATTTCCTTAATGGTCAAAATATGCTTTCATGCCCCTCTATTATACTCAAATTTGTGTTTTAGTCTCTAGATAAAACAAGAATAGTTAGTTTTGTTAATTAGTTGGACCGAATAATATGACTAAAAAGATAAAAAAAAAAAAGACCGGATTATGTTAATATAAGAATTAAATCTTTCTTATATCTCAATTTTGATTATAGTGGAGGAGAAACTATTTTATGGACCCGGCTTACCACATTGTCTATGGTCCCCATCCATTAAAAATCAACAAACTAATCCTTTTTCCATGTCATTAATCCATTTATAATCAACTTTTTTGTAACCACACACTCTCTATTTACATGGTATAAAAAAGTGAAGATTCATCTTTGGGGAAAAATGACATGAAAAAAATAAATTAGTTTGTTGATTTTTAGTGGACAAGACTATGGATGACGTGGTGGGCCGATACCATATAATAATTTTTCATAGTGGAAGGACCAATTCAAAAAATTGACCTTCCTTAATCAAACTATACAAATCTTCTCTCAACGTACGCAACCCTCCTCCGACCGGACCAACCACATTTTGCCGCCACAACCCTAATATACATTCAACGTCCCAAAATGATATAAATTTCAACGATCTAATTCTAAGCCAAATAAAGAAAAATGCTAACCATAGTAGACACCTGTCTTGAAATCTTGCAAAACGAGAAAAAATTATTTTTTATGTTGATTTTATGGTCCAAGTTTATACTAAATCAGAATATTTTTGGTCGGAAAATTTAATTTTTTGAGATAACGATGATAACCTATCTATTAGTCTACTAATTCAAAACAAGTACTTTAAATGTCGGTTGGCTAATACAATCAACTCTTTTCTTTGTTCTTAATTGGAATACTGACACAATGTCAAAAACAAATTAAATTCGATGAATCATTCAACAAGGTCAAAGAAAGGAAGCATACCGTGAAGATGAAATTGTATCCACGCTTCAAGACATCCAAAAGAAAGAGAGTTCTTCTCCACATCATCTTGATGAAATCCCGTGACATGTAAACCTTCTCCTCCGCGAGATCGACACCGTCCGTCACGAGCAGGTAACAATGCAACCGCTTGAACACGCACCGGTCGTGAGCCGTCTGGTCGACGGTCACAAGGAGCAGGTGGTCGAGCAACGGCCTCGTACCTTCTCCCAACCAAAAGCTCTCCAAGAATAGGTCAAGCATCGTCGTCTCGGCATCGATAGTCTGATCGACGTAAGCTCGGTTGACGACCGCGATGATCACGGTCTTGTTCGGCATGGAAGCTCCCTCTAATGCCAAATCGAGTTCGTCTTTTACAGGGAACTCAACGGTAGTCTGTAACAGGAAAAAGAGAGACAAATGAGCTTCTGCCAACAATAATTGATACATACATACATAAATACATACATACATACATGAGAAGATGATAGTCATATATACTTACAAAATTTTTGGGAGGACTGTTGAGTTCATTGTAGGGGAGAAAAGGGTTTGAAGGAGACCGTACACATATGTAGAGAAAACCAGCACAAAGGATAAAAAAAATGGCAGAAGTTCCTGGAGACAACTTCTTTGGATGTTCCATTGAATGATATTCACTTAGGAAGAGAGAGAGGAGGGGGTATATGTATATGTATATGTATATGTATATGTATATGTATATGTATATGTATATGTGTGTATTAGTATTTTGGCGATTGTGAACTTGAAGTTTCTTGGATGAAATTAAACGGATTTTGGTTTTTTGATGGCGTGTAAATGTGAAATGACTTAAATTCATATGGTCAAATTTGGTTTTGGTCCCTCTACTATGTTCAAAATTTGAGATTTTGCTTATTAACCATCCCGGTTAGAATGTTGAATTTTCCCCTTCTTAAAACATATTTTCAAACTCATATGCGTGATTTTTCTTGAGTTTGAAAGAATGTAATTTCAAGAAAAAGATATTGTGTTAGTATTTTAACCAGAGTCCTCTCGGACATTTTCGGGGCTATGAAAACCTCTTAATGACCTCCTGTAGAACGAAAGTATATATCATTACTTTGAACATTTAATTTAAGATTTCATTAATAACCATAGAAACATGATTAAACAATGTTAAACACGTTATTTTCATTGTTTTATTAAGAAAACATCTTAAATACAACTAAAACAATAAGGTACAACCACTAACTTATAAGATTGACATTTGAGAAATTACTGAAACTATGAAGGAAGAAAATGAAGACCTTGAGCGAAAACTCGTGTTGCTCTCCCTTCAGACGACACTGATTTTAACCAAAATAGTAACAATTAATGTTAATTATTTTCTTTATGTGTAGGGCAGACATTGGATAACGAGATGTTAATATCACTTAATCTCTAAGATAATGGGGTTGTCGACAACGATGTTAACATTTTTCAATAAGATTGTGCCGAATTAAAGTGTATGGACTGAACCTCAAATTTGAGTATAATGAGGGGACCAAAATCATAGTTCGACCGTTCATAAATCAGGTAGAAATGTCGCACAAAGTAGCTGAGGATGGACCGTTTAATTGGGATGGGTTTACTTTAGGTTATTAACTTATAAATGAATATTTTAATCTATGTGTTTGTTATGGTATGTGAATTAAACATGGTTTTTGGCGTGGGTTTGGAGTGCTAACCGCGTGCTGTTGGCGTGCCTTGGTTTATGAATATGAATAACTTTTTTTAACCTTTTTCTTTCCCCCTCTGTTTTACTGTGAATTAAATTCAATCGTGTAGATTACTCATCAACTATTATTAAATAAAAATAACTGATTTTAGTTCACGTGAAGAAAAGAAAATAATATTTTCCTTTAGGTCACCTTGTTTTAGCTTCATTTACCTAGTTAATACACATTTTTTGATTAAATAAAGAAATTATATATCCATGTCGAGATTCGAACTCATACAAAAATGAGATAATAGATTTTTTAACCACTTGACTACTTAGTAGATCTCAATACATATTATGTGTTAGGTGAATAAAAATAGATGTTTTTCATTATATAACTTAAAAGTTATTATATTACATTATACATTGTAGACAGAGACGAACTTAAACAAAGGATTGGTTATTATAACCTGGTTTTAATAAGCAACCCTAGTTTCTAAACTTCTCTTCAAGCCCCGCAACCAATTTTGCTTTTTTTTTATTTGCTCTCTTAACTGGTGGCCGGTAATCAATCTTAGTATTAGTCGTCGATCACGGGGTTCGTCATTTTCTTTTTTTATATAGTTTTAATAAAAATTTCTGCCTTTCTGGCACGTGTTTCCTTGCCTTTGTGGCGCGCGTTTTCTTTATTTTTTTGTGCTTCGTTTCATCTGTCATTTCGGCATGATTTCAACATACCTTAGCGGTCGTTTGGTGCTCGTACAGAGATCTTCACGACGCTAGTTTCTGATTTTGATTATGTCGGTGGTCATAGAAAGATAGATCCTCACTCGGTTGATGGTTGTTTGCTGATATAATCAGACCTGGGTAGCGGAGCAATTTGCCTGATAGTTTGGTTCGCTCACCACTCCTTTTTTTACCCCCTAAAACGTCTCGTTTGGATTGAGACAATGAGATTTAGGAAGGCTTCTGGATTTTGATAGTATGCTAATCTCTATGGAAGTATTTACGTTTCTTTGCACCTTTGAGTTTTATGAGATTTTGGTGGACTAGTCCCTATTATAATGCGTTGTATTTGTAATATATTCCATGATTTTTTAATAATATTTAGTTGCCATTGTCAAAAGAAAAACAAAGGATTGGTTATTTTTATTTATTTATGTTTATTATGTAGTTTTTTTTAGTGATGATAACTAGATTTTGTTAAAATACCATGAAGGGTGTCATAAATACAATGCATTTAAAGGAGAAAAAAATAAGGATTACATCGACAAACAACCACCAAAGAAAATTAAACTTTTTATGACCATCGACAAATCCAAATAAAAAAAATAAGGGTTGTGAGGATCTTTGTACGAACATCAAAAGACCGTTAAGGTATGCAAAAAATGTGTCAAACAGCAGAGGAAATGCTTGTCACTAAAGCATAGATTCTTATTAAAAATTAAGAAAACTCAAGAAAATCAAAAACAAAAAGTAGGATATGAAAAATAAGAGAAACAATGAACACCGTTAGTCGACAAACAACAATAAATTAATGTTGTTGCCAGCCAAACAAGAAGAAGATGGAGAAAAGTTTACGATGCTAGGTATCTAAGGAGAGAAAAATAGATTTTTCTCGCAATTAATTTTTACTTAGTTATATTTTAATATTTTATTTTAAAATTTATTATTATCAAATATACTAAAATAGACTTTTCTCAATTCATTGAAAAAAAGTCACGTGTCATTATCTATATTTAATAAAATAAAAAAGAGAACACTTAATAATGTCTTAACTTTTAACCCTGTTTATGGAAATAAAAAATTCCACTTAGTGTACCAAATAGTTTTTCTTTAAAATTTATTAAAATTTAAGAAAAAACACTAATCTTATTTAAAAATATTTTCATACTTTTCCATTACGATAAACACCATCTTCTTTTTCACTGTGATTACTCATTGAGTTCTTATATACTATAATATTTAAACTAGAATAAGATTAAAAATTCATATATTAATTTTAGTAATTCAACATTAAACCACGATCTCATTTAGTACATATGTTGTTTGGCTGTCATGATCATACATAATTAAGTTGTCGAGACTGTCTTAATTAGGGATAGGTGAAGAGAAACAAATAAAATATAGAACAACCCCCCCCCCCTCAATATATATATATATATATGACAAATTTTAATTCTAATCATAATCCTACCTAGAGGGGAGAGGAGGAGGGGAAGGGGAGACTCTAAGGGAAGGAAGAGGATGCTCCTTTGAGTCTAGAACTTATGATCTAAGGAAATATGAGGGAAGAAAAATAACAACTTAGTCAACCGGTCAAATGTGCTTGTTCAATATATATATATATAGCTTTGTAAATTTTAGACTGCATAATTTTACTTATTTCAATGATATTTGTCATATGGTTTTATTTTGATATACAAGTTGTGTAAAAAAATTACACAACCCTACATATTTAAACTATAAAATCTAAAACGTAAATCTCTAACCCTAATACCATAAATCCTAGACTCTAAACCCTAAATCTTAATCCTAAGTACTAAATTCTAAACCCTACAACGTAAACTCGTAAGCCCTAAACCATAAAATTGAAAGACTTGTGTAAACTAAAATTTACACAAGCTTGTGTATGAATGTATCAAAGTATTTTCCTTTGTCATGTTCAAAAAAAAAGTATTTTCCTTTGTCATGTTTAGTATTTAGTACTTAGAGTTTATGGTTTTAAGTTTCATGGTTTATGACATGGGGCTTATGATTTTAGCTTTAAGGTGTTGGATTAAAATCCGCAATTGTTGACACATATGTATAATGTATGTTGCTATTATAAAGTATGAGACGAAATTAAGTGACCAATTTTGTTATACGTGTTATAGGTATTAAACTGACATAGAATTAAAACTGTAGATACCATAAGTTATATTTATAACTCAATGAGGGGTAGAGATATAAATATTAATAAACTGTTTTAATTCAATTTATATAAAGGTAGTAGTCCCCAAGATATAGGTTAACTTGCGTATCTCTGAGTTTTGTGGCAAGATATAACCTATCTTTTTGGAAGATCAAACCCTCTAAAAAATCTTCATCAATGAATTCAGATACGCTTCCGCAAATATAGTATTTTGTTCTTAATGATTTGACATGTATAGATCTTGAGTTGTTTTTCGTATCGAATATATTTTGATTCTAACAAATAGCATAAGTGCCCGAGTATATTGAATCATTGAGAACCTATTAATCGATAGAATTAGAATTCTTAATGATTTGACATGTATAGATCTTGAGTTTTTATTCGTATCGAATATATTTTGATTCTAACAAATAGCATAAGTGCCCGAGTATATTGAATCATTGAGAACCTATTAATCGATAGAATTAGAATTCTTGAATAAAGTTTTGTATGATTCAAATAGATTTTATTGGATTTTAATTATCTGTCAGTTTTGGGTTATTAATTTTCCATCGGGGTTTCCGTTTGGTGCACCAGTCATAGGCAATTGAACATTGCGTTTTCAATGGGTTTTTCAATTTGGAACAGATTTTATACATCTGGTCTATGTATAATTAGGTTTTTTTGGGTTATTAATTTTCCATCGGGGTTTCCGTTTGGTGTGCCAGTCATAGGCAATTGAACATTGTGTTTTCAATGGGTTTTTCAATTTGGAACATATTCTATACATATGGTCTATGTATAATTAGATTTTGTTTGGGTTATTAATTTTCCATCGGGGTTTCCGTTTGGTGCGCCAGTCATATGCAATTGAACATTGCGTTTTCAATGGGTTTTCAATTTGGAACAGATTCTATACATCAGGTTTTGTTTGGGTTATTAATTTTCCATCGGGGTTTTCGTTTGGTGCGCCAGTCATAGGCAATTGAACATTGCGTTTTCAATGGGTTTTTCAATTTGGAACAGATTCTATACATCTGGTCTATGTATAATTAGGTTTTGTTTGGGTTATTAATTTTCCATCGGGGTTTCCGTGTTATTAATTTTCCATCGGGGTTTCCGTTTGGTGCGCCAGTCATATGCAATTGAACATTGCGTTTTCAATGGGTTTTCAATTTGGAACAGATTCTATACATCAGGTTTTGTTTGGGTTATTAATTTTCCATCGGGGTTTTCGTTTGGTGTGCCAGTCATAGGCAATTGAACATTGCATTTTCAATGGGTTTTTCAATTTGGAACAGATTCTATACATATGGTCTATGTATAATTAGGTTTTGTTTGGGTTATTAACTTTCCATTGGGGTTTCCGTTTGGTGCGCCAGTCATATGCAATTGAACATTGCGTTTTCAATGGGTTTTTCAATTTGGAACAGATTCTATACATCTAGTCTATGTATAATTAGGTTTTGTTTGGGTTATTAATTTTCCATCGGGGTTTTTGTTTGGTGCGCCAGTCATAGGCAATTGAACATTGCGTTTTCAATGGGTTTTTCAATTTGGAACAGATTCTATACGTCTGGTCTATGTATAATTAGGTTTTGTTTGGGTTATTAATTTTCCATCGGGGTTTCCGTTTGGTGTGCCAGTCATAGGCAATTGAACATTGCGTTTTCAATGGTTTTATCAATTTGGAACAGATTATATACATGTGGTCTATGTATAATTAGGTTTTGTTTGGGTTATTAATTTTTCATCGGGGTTTCCGTTTGGTGCGCCAATCATATGCAATTGAACATTGCGTTTTCAATGCGTTTTTCAATTTGGAACAGATTCTATACATCTGGTCTATGTATAATTAGGTTTTGTTTGGGTTATTAATTTTCCATCGGGGTTTCCGTTTGGTGTGCCAGTCATAGGCAATTGAACATTGCATTTTCAATGGGTTTTTCAATTTGGAACAGATTCTATACATATGGTCTATGTATAATTAGGTTTTGTTTGGGTTATTAACTTTCCATTGGGGTTTCCGTTTGGTGCGCCAGTCATATGCAATTGAACATTGCGTTTTCAATGGGTTTTTCAATTTGGAACAGATTCTATACATCTAGTCTATGTATAATTAGGTTTTGTTTGGGTTATTAATTTTCCATCGGGGTTTTTGTTTGGTGCGCCAGTCATAGGCAATTGAACATTGCGTTTTCAATGGGTTTTTCAATTTGGAACAGATTCTATACATCTGGTCTATGTATAATTAGGTTTTGTTTGGGTTATTAATTTTTCATCGGGGTTTCCGTGTTATTAATTTTCCATCGGGGTTTCCGTTTGGTGCGCCAGTCATACGCAATTGAACATTGCGTTTTCAATGGGTTTTTCAATTTGGAACAGATTCTATACATCTGGTCTATGTATAATTAGGTTTTTTTGGTTATTAATTTTCCATCGGGGTTTCCGTATGGTGCGCCAGTCATAGGCAATTGAACATTGCGTTTTCAATGGGTTTTTCAATTTAGAACAGATTCTATACACCTAGTCTATGTATAATTAGGTTTTGTTTGGGTTATTAATTTTCCATCGAGGTTTCCGTGTTATTAATTTTCCATCGGGGTTTCCGTTTGGTGCGCCAGTCATATGCAATTGAACATTGCGTTTTCAATGGGTTTTTCAATTTAGAACAGATTCTATACATCTGGTCTATGTATAATTAGGTTTTGTTTGGGTTATTAATTTTCCATCGGGGTTTTCGTTTGGTGCGCCAGTCATAGGCAATTGAACATTGCGTTTTCAATGGGTTTTTCAATTTGGAACAAATTCTATACATCTAGTCTATGTATAATTAGGTTTTGTTTGGGTTATTAATTTTCCATTGGGGTTTCCGTTTGGTGCGCCAGTCATAGGTAATTGAACTTTGCGTTTTCAATGGGGTTTTCAATTTGGAACAGATTCTATACATCTAGTCTTTGTATAATTAGGTTTTGTTATTATTATGTTTTGGAATTCACGATTATTAGTTTATTATGTTTTTGATTCATGTGCGATAATCATTTTATTGCTATCGAAGAATTTAGGCTTTATTTAGTAGTAATTAACATTTGGCCAAATTTCAACGACACATGTGGTAATAAATATGTGACAATTATAAAGTATTTTATATGTGTAATACGTTAGCTCAAAGATTAATCTATTATTCAACACAGTTTATTGTCAATGTTTGATTCTTACAACAAGAGTATCGCTTACTGTTAATATTATTGTCCAAAGACTTGATATTAATGTTGTGTTTGGTATCTTGAGGGAAATTAGTTATTACTTTGAATTTATTTGTTTACTTATGAATATTTATGTGAGCTTGTTTTATTTTTTATTTTATTCTATATTAAGTTAGTTCTTCTTCCGCCACAATATCTGCTAATGTTAATTTTATATCCATGTTTAATGAGACAAATTTCAAGGAATGGAAAAGGCACTTACTGATAGTGCTTGGTTGTATGGACATACCTTGCATTAAGACAAGAACAACATGCACCTCTCACTGCGGTAAACACCCTGATGCAAAAAGAGACTTTGAGAGGTGGGATCGTTCTAAACGCATGAGTCTGATGACCATGAAATACATCATTCTGGAATCCTTTAAGGGCACAAAATCTGAAGAGATTACTCAAGTCAAATCTGTCCTTGATGATCTTGGGCAACGTTTTGCTAAAAACGATAAGATTGAGATAACACCGCTCCTGACTTCTTTGATGTCTATGAAGTATAAGGGTCAAGGAAATGTAAGTGAGTACATTATGGAAATGTTTCATACTGCTTCAAAACTTAAGGCACTTAAAATTGAGCTTTTTAAAGATTTGCTCGTTTTTATAGTTTTGGTATCGCTTCTTGCGCAGTTATAACTGTTAAGGGAGAAATGGAGTCTAAATGAGCTCATGTCTCATTGTGTTCAAGTGGAAGATAGGTTGAAGCATGAAAAGACTAAAAGTGCTCATTTGGCCAGTGCCTATAAGGATAAGGGCAAGAAAAGAAAGTACCAGAATAAAGCTGCTAAGGATCTAGCTCAAAAGAAACAAAAGCAAGTTCCAAATAATTATTTCTTTTGTGACAAGCTTGGACACATAAAGAAATATTGTGCCAAATATCCCAAACGACGTGCAAAGAAATGTATGAATCTTACTTTGGTATATTCTGAGGTTAATTTAGCTTCAGCACCTAGAAACACTTGGTGGTTAGATTCTGGTGCTATTACTCACATAAGTGTTTCTATATGGGGTTGTCTGAGCTACCAAAAGACAAGTGATGGTGAAAGAAACATCTTTGTGGGCGATGAAAAATCGGTGAAAGTGGAAGTAATTGGGCATTTTAGATTGTTATTAGGAACTAGTTTTATTTAGACTTAAAAGACATTTTTGTTGTTCCGTCGTTTAGGCGGAATTTAATTTTTGTTTCTTTATTGGACAAATTTAGATATTATTGTTCATTTGGAAACAATCAGTTTACTTTATCTTTAAATTCAAGTATTATTGGAACTGGTTATTTAAATGCTTATGACAACCTTTCCTTGCTGGATGCAATTGTATCCTATAATGAAACCTTGCATGTGGAATCACATGGTATTAAACATAAATTAAATAAGGAAAATTCAGCATCTTTATGGCATAAACACTTAGGTCATATCTCAAAAGGTAGGATTGAACGTCTTATGTCTAATGATATTTTGGAGTACGTTGACTTCACAAACTTTAATGGTTGTGTTGATTGCATCAAGAAAAGCAAACTAAAACCAATATATTAGAAATCAACAGATCTACGTATGTCTTAAAATTAATTCATCTACGGCATCTTGAAATGGGCAGCAATATTTCATAACATTCATAGACGATTACTCATTCTACCTATATCCCATTCACGAAAAATCTTAATCTTTTGACGTGTGCAATCTTATAAAGTTGAAGTTGGGAATCAACTCAATAAAAGAATTAAGAAGGTTAGATCTGATCGTGGTGGTGAGTACTATGGTAGATATGATGGCTCAGGTGAACAACGTCTAGGTCCATTTATAGAATTCCTAGAGGAATGCAGTATTGTCTCACAATACATCATGTCAGGATCACCTAATATGAATGCTATAGGTGAGAGACGTAATAAGACTCTCAAGGATGTGGTAAGGAGTATGATTGCTCATTCTACCTTACATGAGTTCCTCCAGGGAGAAGCATTAAAGAAAACAAAATACATTCTGAATAGAATACCAACTAAGGAGCTGAAAAGACACCTTATGAACTTTGTGCAGGTCAAAAGCCTACTCTAAATAACTTTCACATTTGGGGATGTCCAGTTGAGATAAGGCCTTATAGGCCACACGAAAATAAATTAGACTCCAAAATAGTGAGCAACTACTTTAGTAAATATTCTAAGCGATTACGGGCTATAAATTTTGTGATCCCACGATTAAGAATATTTTAAAGACAGGAATTGCAACATTTTTTAGGATATTGAGTTTAGAAGGAGAAATAAGGTTAAAGACGTTGCTTTGAGGAGGAATTAAGTTCTAACTCGGTTCTTACTATCACTTTTGATGATGTTCAGGTTCTCATACCTATCATTAATCAATAAGTGAGTCTGAAACCTCGACAAGACAATGTTGAGCAACTTCCTCCTATTTAATTTACGTTTAGTACCACGTGATTACTTAGAAAACGGCCCATTTTTTATTTTATCTTATCAAAATGCATAATTAAGTCCAAAGGCGATCATGATGGCAGCGGCGAAATTTACAACTCAACCAGGTGTCTTATTATAGTGCACTTTAAACCCCATGGCATGCACCCTATATCCGATAACATTTAACCATTGTCACTTTGCCAATATATTCCATTTAAACATGGTACCTCAATGTTTTTCATATACATCATTCAAACCAATTCCAATGCAACAAAACATGCATTTACATAATCTCAAAACCCGTTTCACAAACCATTTGCCATGCTCAAATATCATCAGTATAAGATTATTTGCATCATATTCCATTTCCAAAATATGCATAAAGTAGTAGGTATCAAATCATAAACATAGGCATGAGATAATCAACATTTACCAAACTGAAATTGAGAGTGAATTCGTCTAATACTTACTTCCGAGCTTAGACAATCATTTCAAGCTCAATCTAAATTCCCAAAATCACTTTTAAACATTTTTAAAGCTGTAAACCATGTTTCCACTCACCAACAACACAACGCCCTCTTGCCGTTGCGAAAATCAAGCTTCTGAAGCCTCCACAACCTCTTCAAAAGCTAAAGGATCTATCTCCCTTGTTTTACCCAAACAAAATCAGAGAATTAATGCACTTCCATGCATCTCTAATTTCCAGAAACCATTAATCTCAACTCCGCCTCACTAAAAATTATCAAATGTTTCCTTTAAACAACAGAAAACATCATCAAACTCAACCTAAACCAAGACCAGCCATAACCTATTGATTTTAACATCTCAACAACATCAATTAACATCCAAAAATATCTTGATAACAACCTTATATCTCCAGCAACCCTTCAACACCAAGATCACTTCAAAATCTGACTATTAACAACCTAAAAATTTAGGAATTCACTTATTTTCGTGATTCCTTTTATAAATCTCTTCTCATAACATTAAAACATATCTTATAAATGATCCAAATCAATTAGAATCAACACAAAACCAGATCCATATCAAGATTCATCAATTCTCTCATCAAATCTCAATTAAAACACTATAATCATGTTTCAATCATAAAATACATAACAAAAATCAGTTGTAAGGGATCAAGAACTTGGGAATTTCAATAAAGAACCTTTAAGAAATGAAAATCACCTCTAATTGCTGATTTCTCCCTTAATTGGCAAGTTTTGGATGAAATATTCAAGTAAGCAAATATAATTTAGTGTAGGAATCAAAGGAATCAACTAGGAAATCAAAAAGAAATGATTCTTAAGAGTTTTTGAGTAAAACTGATAGTTTGGCTGCTGAGAAAGTTGGAAGAAAAGTTGAGAACAAAAGTAGTTATGTAAGAAAATGGAATTGGTTTTTAAAATTTCTTTTAATCAAATCTATTTTATTTTTATATAAAAACCATTAAAAGCCTTTTAAAAATAGCCTAAATTAAGTGGAAATTCTGAATAAAAACTTTGGTAAATTATCTCCTTAATGATTCTAAACTTTGACCCTTTTATGATTTAGTCACCAAAATAGTTTTGAAAACCTTACATTTTAGTCACCAGACCAAAATGTCCCAAAATCCGATTTTATTCCTTCAAATTATGTTTCTCAAAACCATTAGAATATTAATTAAGTATTTTCTAATATTTTTCCATATTTTATTTTAGCCAAAAACAATTATTATGCATTACTTCCTGAAATAGCTCAAATCGCCTAATGCGGTTCTCCCAAACCGTCTAATCAGTCTAGCTAACATATAAGCCCAAATTCAGGGCGTTACAACTCCCCACCCTTAAGAAATTTCATCCTCAAAATTTACCTAACAGAAAAAGGTAAGAAAACTGCTTCTTCGTGATATCCTTACTTTCCCATGTAGCTTCCCCAACACCACGATGCAGCCACAACACCTTTACAAACTCTATGGTCTTTCCACGAAGGACCTTGCTGCTAAAATCCAAAATTTTTACCGGCTCCTTATCATAGGTCAAATTCGAATTTAACTCAATCTTCTCAATAGGCATCACATGCGAAGGATCCGATCTATACCTCCTAAGCATCGATACATGGAAAACATCATGTATCTTCTCCAACTCCACAAGCAACCTCAACCTATAAGCAACTGGACCAACATGCTCTAACACTTCATAAGGCCCAATAAACATTGGACTCAAGTTGCCCTTATGTCCAAACCTTATCACCTTCTTCCAAGGCAAAACCTAAAGGAACACTCTATCTCCAACCGCAAACTCAATCTCATGACGCCTTAAGTTAGCGTAAGACTTTTGCCGATCTGAAGCCGCCTTCAACCGATCACTAATAAGCTTCACCTTTTCATTGGTGCCCTTCAGCACATCAGGCAAGGAAATATACTTCTCACCCACCTCAGCCCAACAAAATGGCATGCGACACCTCCTACCATACAAAGCTTCATATAGCCATCTGGATACTAGCCTGATAACTATTGTTATAGGCAAACTCCACCAATGGTAGTTATTTCTCCCACGTTTCTTGAAAATCAATGATGCAACACCGCAACATATCTTCCAAAACTTGGATAATGCGTTCAAACCGACCATCTATTTGAGGATGATACGAAGTACTGAAATTTAACCGTGTACCCAAAGCCTTATGCAAATACTTCCAAAACCTTACTGTGAAACGCAAATCCCAATCTGATACTATAGACTTTGGCACACCATGCAACCTCACAATCTCAGCCACATACAACTCCGCTAACTTATCCAAAGTATATGTCGCATTCACAGTCAAGAAATACGCACAGTTTGTAAACCTATCCACTATCACCCACACTGAATTCTTCTTCGTTAGCATCAAAGGCAAACCATATACAAAATTGTTAAGTGTCTAAAAGTACTGTTTTATTCACCCTTTTTATTCATATTATTGCTAGACTTAGGCTCATATTAGTGGCATTATTAGCCGTTCATGCATGTTTGCATTGTTTCCTTGGTGGACAAGCTTGATTTCATATTTTGCTTAATTTTGTGGAAAAAGATACTGCTTTGGTGTGTTTTTGTGTGTGTGCAGAATTAGTTGCCAAAGCAAGGCTGGAACCAGTTGCCAGGGCAATGCATGAAGGAGAATCCGAGCTAGTTGCAATGCATGAAGGAGATGCCGAGCTAGTTGCCAGGGCAATTTTCGATAAGGGATAAGATGATATGGTAGTCGAAATTGATGACTAGATAAGCCTAAGATGACGTAGAGCAAAGTTAAATCCCAAAGGAGTTTGATTTCCATGAAAAGGTCAAAGAGAAATTAAATCCCAAAAAGATAGGAGAAGATCTAGAAGGAATTTAAATATAATAAAGAATTATATTCTTTTAAAGTATTTAATTCCAACTTAACTTCCTCTTCAAGAAGGATTTTGTCCAGCCATCTCCTATTTAAAGGAGACCAAGCCGTCAAACTCAAAAGGGAGGAGGGAGAGATTTCGACAAGAGCAAGGGGAGAGATTTCGATAAGAGGAATGAGAGATTTCGATAAGAGCAAAGAGAGATTTCGACAAGGCTTCAACAATTCTTCATCTTTTTCTTTCTTGTTCAATTAGGATTATGTTAGGAATTCTTTGTCTTGTGTTTCTTTGGAACCTAGCCATGAACTAAATCTATTTATCTAATTTTTCTGTGTTTTGTGGTTGTGAGAAACAATTGGATTTTGTTTAGGTAATAAGAGTTTGCACTTTCAATTCAAGGTTTACTCATTCTTGGTTTTTCTTCTTATTTGCGAGTGAATTGGGAGAGGATCTCGTAACTTCATCTATTTATCTAATATCGGGAGAGTTAGATTCAAGAAACGAATGAGTATGGTCTTTATTCAACCTATTGATGGTGAAGATTAATTCGGCTTAGGAAAAAGTTAAGGATTTCAACGGCTAAGGGAAGCGCAAGATTGGTTGTTATTCACCCTTGATCACGCAGGGATGTATTATCAAGACATGCACAAATAGCTAGAGTTTCGACTTAGGGATAAGAAGAAACCATTGGAGAACACTTCGCCGAACCTTGAAGCTGCTGCCCAGCCGCCCAAACAGTTGCCCAGCCAGTCACCCAGGCAAGCGTCGATTAGTTGCCAAGGCAACCCCGCTGCTCAAGTTGCAACGGCAACTGAGTTGCCCTTGCACTCTTTTACCAAGACGATCCAATCGGCTATCACTCCTCAACTCACTATAACCTGGCCTATTCTCTCTTATTTGATTACATCTTCTTTTACTTATTTTCTTTCTAGTCTAGTTGTTAGTTAAGACTCCTACAATCACCTACTTGAGTTTTTACTTTTTACAGTGCAAGAGGTTAGATTCTTGAAGTGGCACAATCTCTGTGGAGACGATATCTTTTATACTATAACTTGCGACGTGTACACTTGCACAATTGCAGAGCACTTATTACGCGCAACAAGTTTTTGGCGTCGTTGTCGGGGATTGGCAATAACAACTTTGTTTTTATTTTCTTGCACTTTTTATTTTTCTAGTTTAAGATTCAAAGGGTTAATAAACTTTGGTTTTGCATTGGTATATGACCAGGGCGAGACCGATTACACCAGAATATCCCTTTGATCCAGAAATCGAATGAACCTTGCAAAGACTCAGACGAAGGTTAAGAGTAGCAATGGCTAATCAAGACGACAATATGAATCAAGATGTTCCAGCAGGAGGAGGAGTGATTCTTGCACGAAATAGAACTATTCGAGACTATCTTGAAGAAGATCTTGAAGGACTCAATCCAGGAGTTGTCACCCCTGAAATTGAAGCCGACCACTTTAAGTTGAAACCGGTGATGTTCAATATGATCAACACAATTGGTCAATTTGGCGACTCGACAACTGAAGATGCACGACAACATCTTAAATCTTTCCTTGAGATTTGCAATTCATTCAAAATATAAGGAGTTACCCCTAATGTTTTGCGACTAAGATTATTTCCCTGTTCATTGAGGGATGGGGCAAAAGCATGGTTGAATAGTATTCTTGCCGGATCAATAGGATCTTGGATCGATCTTTGTCATGATTTCCCTGCTTGATTTAATCCTACAAATTTGACTAATAAGCTTCGTAACAAAAATACTTCTTTTCGGCAGGCAGATGATGAATCTATGAACGAGGCTTGGGAGCGATATAGAGAACTTCTACACAAATGCCCCCTACACGGATTCCCAGTGTGGACACAAGTAACAATGTTTTGCAATGCTATGAATACACCAACAAGGATAATGCTAGATGCATCAGCAAACGACATACTCCTAGATAAGTCGCCGAAGGAAGCAATGCAAATTCTAAACAGGCTTGCCAAGAATGATTATCAATTCCCATTTGCTAGAAGAGGAGAAGTTAGACGCCAAGCCACAGTGCATGAACTGGGATCATCAGACTCAATTTTGGCACAATTGGCTGCTCTAACCAAGATGGTCCAGAACATGCAGAAACCAAACAACACACATGAGGTCAAGGTAATGGATTCCTTTTGTGAGTTATGTGGTGGTAACCATGATTCTTCTGAATGTATGTAGAATCCAACTTTTATGTGGGGAATTACAACCGGAAAAACAATGTGATGTCCAATACATACAATCCAGCTTGGAAGAAGCACCCAAATTTTTCATAGAGTAATCCCAATGATAAGTGTTCAAAAGTACTATTTTTCTTACCCTTTTTACTCATATTATTGTTAGACTTAGGCTCATATTAGTTACATAATTAGTCATTCATGCATTAATCCATGTTTCCTTCCATCGTTGAGCTTGATTACATAACTTGGTTGTTTTTGTGGGAAAAGATGCTGCTTTGGTGTGTTTTGTATGTATGTGCAGGATCACTTACCAAAGCAAGGCTAGAGCTAGTTGCCAGGGCAATGCATGAAGGAGATGCCGAGCTAGTTGCCAGGGCAATGCTTGAAGGAGACGCCAAGCCAGTTGCCAGGGCAATTGTCAACAAAGAATAAGGTGATATGGTAGTCGAAATTGATGACTAGACAAGCCCAAGATGATGTGGAGCAAAGCTAAATCCCAAAGGAGTTTGATTTCCATGAAGAGGTTAAAGAAGAATTAAATTCAAAGAAGATAGGAGAAGTTCTAGAAGGAATATAATTATAATAAAGAATTATATTCTTTAAAGATAATTTAATTCCAACTTAACTTCCTCCTCAAAGAAGGACTTTGACCTAGCCCTATAAATTAGAGGCCATGCCGTCAACTCTAAAAGGGGAGAGAGATGAGAGAATTTTCGACAAGCATCTAGGGCAAGGAGGATTTCGACAAGCTTCATCCTTCATCTTTTTCTTTCTTGTTCAATTAGGTTCATGCTAGGGATTCTTTATCTTGTGTTTCTTTGGAACCTAGCCATGAGCTAAATCTATTTGGCTAAGGTTACTGTGTCTTGTGGTTGTGAGAAACTATTGGATTTTGTTTAGGTAATAAGAGTTTGCACTTTTTCTATTCAAGGTTTATTCATTCTTGGTTCTTATTCTTGTTTGCGAGTGAATTGGGAGAGGATCTCGTAACTTCATCTATTTATCTAATATCGGGAGAGTTAGATTCAAGAAATGAATGAATATGATCTTTATTCAATCTATTGATGGTGAAGATTAATCCGGCTTAGGAATAAGTTAAGGATTTCAACGGCTAAGAGGAGCGCAAGATTGGTTGTTGTTCACCCTTGATTCACGCAGGGATGTATTATCAAGGCATGCACAAGTAGCTAGAGTTTCGACTTAGGGATAAGAAGAAACCATTGAAGATTGCTCTGCCGAACCTTGAAGGTTGCTGCCCAGATGCCCAAGTGGTTGCCCAACTAGTCGCCCAGGCAACCATCGATTAGTTGCCAAGGCAACCCCGTTGTGCAAGTTGCCACGGCAACTGAGTTGCCCGTGCACTCTTTTACCAATACGATCCAATCGACTATCACACCTCAACTCACGATAATCTGGCCTATCTCTCTCATTTAATTACATCGCCTTTTACTTATTTGCTTTCTAGATTAGTTATTAGTTAAAACTCCTATAATCTTCTACTTGTGTTTTCTTTTACTTTTACAGTGCAAGAGACTAGATTCTTGAAGTGGCACCAATCCCTATGGAGACGATATCTTTTATACTATAACTTGCAACGTGTATACTTGCACAATTGCATAGCACTTATTACGCCCAACAAGTTTTTGGCGCCGTTGCCGGGGATTGGCAATAGTGACTTTGTTTTTATTTTCTTGCACTTTCTTTTTACATTTCTTGTTTAAGATTCAAAGGGCTAACAAACTTTGGTTTTGCATTGGTATATGACCAGGGCGAGACCGATTACACCAGAATATCCCTTTGATCCAAAAATCGAACGAACCTTACAAAGACTTAGACGAAGGATAAGAGTATCAATGGCTAATCAAGACGGCAATATGAATCAAGATGTTCCAGTAGGAGGATGAGTGATTCTTGCACAAAACAGAACTATTCGAGACTATCTTGAAGAAGATCTTGATGGACTTAATCCAGGAGTTGTCGCACCTGAAATTGAAGCCGACCGCTTTGAGTTGAAACCGGTAATGTTTAATATGATCAACACAATTGGTCAATTTGGCGGCTCAGTAGTTGAAGATGCACGACAACATCTTAAATCTTTCCTCGAGATTTGCAACTCGTTCAAAATACACGGAGTCACCCCCGATGTTTTACGATTAAGATTATTCCCCTATTCACTGAGGGATAGGGCGAAAGCATGGTTGAATAGCATTCCTGCCGGATCAATAGGATCTTGGACAGATCTTTGTCGTGATTTCCTTGCTCGATTTAATCCTACAAATTTGACTGATAAACTTCTTAACGACATTACTTCTTTTCGGCAGGCAGATGATGAATCCATGTACGAGGCTTGGGAGCGATATAGAGAACTTCTACACAAAAGAGCAACAGAATGTACTCTGGCAATGCCATTCTTCACCCTATGGAGGACATTTTGGAGGAACTCGTACCATAGCCAAAGTTTTTCAATCCGGGTTGTATTGGCCAACATTGTACAAAGATGCCCAAAACTTTTACAAGCAATGTGATCGTTGCTAGAGGACGGGCAATATCTCTAGACGACATGAGATGCCGCTCCAGAACATCATCGAGGTGGAATTGTTCGATGTATGGGGGATCGATTTTATGGGACCTTTCCCATCTTCATTCGGCAACCTCCACATTCTACTTGTCGTCGACTACGTGTCTAAATGGGTTGAGGCAGCTGAAGTTCTCAACAACGATTCCAAGACCGTGAAACGATTCTTGCAGAAAAATATATTTACACAGTTTGGGATGCCGAGAGCAATTATCAGTGACGAAGGCAAGCATTTTGACAACAGACTTATTGCCAAGATATTACAACGCTTCGGCGTATCACACAAGATCGCCACGGCATATCACCCATAAACCAACGGGCAAGCATAAATTTCTAACCGGAAATTGAAGGGTATACTCGAGAAAGTTGTAAATCCATCTAGGAAGGATTGGTCATTAAGACTAGATGATGCACTTTGGGCATATCGCACTGCATTCAAAACACCCTTAGGTATGTCCCCCTTCTGACTTGTCTATGGCAAAACATGCCATCTACCGATGGAAATCGAACACAAGGCATACTGGGCAATCAAGACTGTGAATATGGATTGGGAAAGCGCCGGAAAAAAGAGTTTGTTGGACCTCAACGAGATAGAAGAATTTCGTGCACTCGCCTATAACAATGCATGAATCTACAAGGAGAAAACAAAGTAATGGCATGACAATAAACTATTGCCGCGGTAATTCATGCCAGGGTCACTAGTTCTCTTATTCAATTCTCGGCTAAAACTTTTCCCGGGAAAGCTGAAATCAAGATGGTCGGGACCATTCGAAGTTGTCAAACCATTCTCCTATGGTGTCGTGATAATCAAGTCCATCACTGACAAACATGAATTCAAAGTTAATGGACAAAGATTGAAGCACTACAATGGTGCCCTTGTGGAATGTAACAAAGAAGTTGACACCTTAGGAGATGCACGAGCATGCTCTCCTTTCGATATTTTTATTTTTATTTTTATTTTTTCGAACTATTTTTTTCTATTATTTTCGGGTTTTTTTCTCTTTATTTATTTTTGGAATTTTTAGGAGATATTTTATTTTTCTTCATTATCTTTAGTTTCCAGGTTTTCTTTTCTTTTCCACAACAAGACTCACAACCACCATGCTAAGGTTAAAGATAATTTAATTCCAACTTAACTTCCTCCTCAAAGAAGGACTTTGACCTAGCCCTATAAATTAGAGGCCATGCCGTCAACTCCAAAAGGGGAGAGAGAGGAGAGAATTTTCGACAAGCATCTAGGGCAAGGAGGATTTCGACAAGCTTCATCCTTCATCTTTTTCTTTCTTGTTCAATTAGGTTCATGCTAGGGATTCTTTATCTTGTGTTTCTTTGGAACCTAGCCATGAACTAAATCTATTTGGCTAAGGTTATTATGTCTTGTGGTTGTGAGAAACTATTGGATTTTGTTTAGGTAGTAAGAGTTTGCACTTTTCTATTCAAGGTTTATTCATTCTTGGTTCTTATTCTTGTTTGCGAGTGAATTGGGAGAGGATCTCGTAACTTCATCTATTTATCTAATATCGGGAGAGTTAGATTCAAGAAATTAATGAATATGATCTTTATTCAATCTATTGATGGTGAAGATTAATCCAGCTTAGGAATAAGTTAAGGATTTCAATGGCTAAGAGGAGCGCAAGATTGGTTGTTGTTCACCCTTGATTCACGCAGGGATGTATTATCAAGGCATGCACAAGTAGCTAGAGTTTCGACTTAGGGATAAAAAGAAACCATTGAAGAACGCTCTGCCAAACCTTGAAGGTTGCTGCCCAGACACCCAAGTAGTTGCCCAACTAGTCGCCCAGGCAACCATCGATTAGTTGCCAAGGCAACCCCGTTGTGCAAGTTGCCACGGCAACTGAGTTGCCCATGCACTCTTTTACCAAGACGATCCAATCGACTATCACACCTCAACTCACGATAACTTGGCCTATCTCTCTCATTTAATTACATCACCTTTTACTTATTTGCTTTCTAGATTAGTTATTAGTTAAAACTCCTATAATCTTCTACTTGTGTTTTCTTTTACTTTATACAGTGCAAGAGACTAGATTCTTTAAGTGGCACCAATCCCTATGGAGACGATATCTTTTATACTATAACTTGGAACGTGTATACTTACACAATTGCGTAGCACTTATTACGCGCAACACCTAAAAATGCTCTAAACCAGAACAATCAGAATGTACAAGCATCGGGATTCTAGCAGAATATGCCACAACAACAGTTATCGCAGAAACAACCGACAACATCTAGTTCTTTGGAAAATTCTCTCAATGCTTTTATGTTGAAAACTGAATCTTATATGTCTAAGAATAGTAACTTCATAAAAAGAACTAATGCTTTTATTAACAGGACCGATATGAGATTGCAAAACCAAGATGCGACAATCAAATCATTGAAAAATCAAGTCGGACAATTTGCTCAAAACCTGAATACTAGACCGCAATGAGGTTTACCTAGCGATACTGAAGTCGCAAGAGGAATTGGCCATGAGCAATGTAAGGCGATCACCATTAGAAGTGGCCAACAACTTAAAGAGGCTCAAGCTCGCTCATCAAACAAAACTCTACAAAAAGATCAAGACGAACTCAGCGGCAAAGCCTCAGATGCTGAACCAAGAATTGCCGCGGCAACCAGTGATAAGAATGCCTTGGCAACTAGTGATAAGGATGTCGCGGCAACCAACGATAGGCACGCCACGGCAACCCCAATTGACAATGCCTCAGCAACTCCAGTTACCTCGACAATGTCGTCAATCAGGTTCCAGACCAATGAAAGGATCGAAGATATCTGACTTCCACCACCATTCCCACAGAGGTTGAAGCGACAAAAGCAAGAATATCAATTCAAGAAGTTTCTTGATATCCTAAAACAAGTCCACATCAACTTGCCATTGGTTGAGGCGATTGAACAAATGCTAAACTATGTCAAGTTTCTTAAAGACATTGTTTCCAAGAGAACAAGGCTATGAGAGTTTGAAATAGTTGCCGCAACAGAGGGATGCATGGCCATGTTGCACAATCACATGCCACCCAAGTTGAAGGATCAGTTTCAAAATACCCTGTTCCATGGAAACCACTATGTTGGGAAAGCATTATGTGACCTTGGAGCAAGCATAAACTTGATGCCTAAATCGATTTTCCAAAAACTAGGAGTTGGGAAGGCAAGACCTACAACAGTTATGCTACAGCTAGCCGACAGATCCTATGTGCATCCAGAGGGAAAAATCGAAGACATACTGATAAAAGTTGATAAAATTATTTTTCCCACTGACTTTATTGTTTTGGATTGTGAAGTAGATGAGCATGAACCTATCATTCTCAGGAGACCCTTCTTAGATACAGGGAGAACCTTGATCGATGTTGAAAAGTGAGAACTCACAATGAGGGTGAATGACCAGCAAGTTAAACTAAATGTGTTCCAAACACTAAGTCATGCCGATGATCCGGAAGAATGCCAACTTCTTCATACCACGGCAGAGTTTGACTTCGACGAGGAATTTAGTTGCCTCGTCAACTACATTGCCGATCAAGAGGAACCTGAGGAGTATGAAGAACCGATCGATGAGGAACAACAAGAAGAGGCAAATTGGTTAGTCAATTGACCAGGTGCATACTTTGAACCTCTGGATTACTCAGGTAAGAAAGGTAAACTCGAAAAGCCCTACATTGAACAACGACCGATTCTTGAGTTGAAACAGTTGCCAGGGCAACTAAAATATGCTTACTTGGGAACCGATAATACATTGCCTGTAATTATTTCCTCTAAGTTACAGCCTGAGTAGGAAAAGAAGCTGATCAAAATGTTGATGCTACACAAGAAGGCAATAGGGTGGACAATTACAACTTGAAGGGAATTAGCCCGGCAGTGTGCATGCACAAGATTTTGTTGGAAGATAATCACAAACCTTCGATTGAGGCCCAGAGGAGACTGAATCATGCCATGAAAGGGGTTGTAATAAAAGAAATCATCAAGTAGCTCGACGTCGGCATCATATACCCTATCTCTGATAGTGCATGGTAAGTCTGGTACAATGTGTACCGAAAAAGAGAGGTATAACGGTGGTAATTAATGAAAATAATGAACTTATTCCAACCAAGACTGTGACTGGTTGGAGGGTTTGTGTGGATTATTGAAAGCTAAACAAAGCCACTAGAAAATATCACTTCCCATTACCCTTTATTGATCAAATGCTTGACTGCCTTGCAGGTAAACCCTTTTATTGTTTTCTTGATGGTTATTCAGGTTACAATCAAATTGCCATGGCACCAGAAGATCAAGAAAAGACAACCTTCACATGCCCATACGGTACTTATACTTTCCAAATGATGTCGTTTTGATTGTGTAACGCCCCGGTAACCTTACAAAAATGCATAATGGCACTCTTTTTCAGACATGGTCGAAGACTTCCTTGAGATCTTCATGGATGATTTTTCCGTTTTTGGTAATGACTTCGACAGTTGGCTCGGCAATTTAGAGAAGGTGTTGGCAAGATGTGAAGAAACTGATTTAGTCCGTATTTAGGAGAAATGCCATTTTATGGTAGATGAAGGAATAGTACTCGACCACAAGATTTCATCCAAGGGAATTGAAGTAGACAAAGCCAAGGTAGACGTGATCGAGAGATTACCCCCACCAAGTTCGGTTAAAGGAATCTGAAGCTTTCTTGGACATACAGGTTTTTACAGGAGGTTCATTCATAATTTTTCTAAAATTACTAAACCCTTGTGCAATTTTCTTGAACATGATAAAGTCTTCAATTTTAATGATTCTTGCGCCCAAGCAATCGAAACCCTAAAGGAAAAGCTTACGTCGGTACCCATTGTCGTTCCACCCGATTGGACGCTGCCTTTTGAGCTCATGTGTGATGCAAGTGATTTCGCGGTAGGAGCAGTCCTAGGCCAACGCACAGTTAAGACCTTTCATGTGATATACTACGCTAGTAAAACTCTTAATAGTGCTCAAGTGAATTACACAACAACGGAGAAAGAGTTACTAGCCGTAGTTTTCGCATTTGACAAGTTTCGATCCTATTTGATTGGTACAAAGGTAATTGTTCATACAGTCCATTCGTCAATTAAGTATCTATTTGCTAAAAAAGATGTCAAACCTCGGGTGACTCGTTGGATATTGTTTTTACAAGAGTTTGACATTGAAATTAAGGACAAGACAGGAAAGGAACAGAAAATCAAGTGGCCGATCACTTATCACGCTTAGAACGTGTCGCGCGTAATAAGTGCTACGCAATTGTGTAAGTATACACGTTGCAAGTTATAGTATAAAAGATATCATCTCCACAAGGATTGCTGCCACTTCAAGAATCTAGTCTCTTGCACTGTAAAAAGTAAAAACACAAATAAAGGATTATAGGAGTTTAACTAATAACTAATATAGAAAGCAATAAAGTAAAAGAATAGATAAGATCAAATGAGGGAGAGATAGGCCAGGTTATTGTGAGTTGAGGTGTGATAGCCGATTGGATCGTCTTGGTAAAAGAGTGCACGGGCAACTCAGTTGCCGTGGCAACTTACACAACGGGGTTGCCTTGGAAACTAATCGATGGTTGCCTGGGCAACTACTTGGGCGTCTGGGCAGCAACCTTCAAGGTTTGGCAGAGCGTTCTTCAATGGTTTCTTCTTATCCCTAATTCAAAACTCTAGCTACTTGTACATGCCTTGATAATACATCCCTGCGTGAATCAAGGGTGAACAACAACCAATCTTGCGCTCCTCTTAGCCGTTGAAATCCTTAAATTATTCCTAAGCCGGATTAATCTTCACCATCAATAGATTGAATAAAGATCATATTCATTCGTTTCTTGAATCTAACTCTCCCGATATTAGATAAATGATGAAATCACAAGATCCTCTCCCAATTCACTCGCAAACAAGAATAAGAACCAAGAATGAATAAACCTTTAATAGAAAAGTGCAAACACTTATTACCTAAACAAAAACCAATAGTTTCTCACAACCACAAAACACAATAACCATAGCCAAATAGATTTAGTTCATGGCTAGGTTCCAAAGAAACACAAGATAAATAATCCCTAGCATTAACCCAATCAAACAAGAAAGAAAAGGATGAAGAAGGAAGCTTGTCGAAATCCTCCTTGCCCTAGATGCTTGTCGAAAATTCTCTCCTCTTGCCCTCCTTGGAGTTGTCGAAATTCCCCTCTCTTTGCTCTCCCCAAAGTTGACGATATGGCCTCTTATTTATAGGGCTAGGTCAAAGTCCTTCTTTAAGGAGGAAGTTAAGGAGGAAGTTAAGTTGGAATTCAATTATCTTTAAAGAATATAATTCTTTATTATAATTATATTCCTACTAGAACTTCTCGTATCTTCTTGGAATTTAATTCTTCTTTAATCTCTTCATGGAAATCAAATTCCTTTGGGATTGGGCTTTGCTCCACATCATCTTGGGCTTGTCTAGTCATCAATTTCGAGTACCATATCACCTTTGTTCTTTGTCGACAATTGCCCTGGCAACTGGCTCGGCGTCTCCTTCATGCATTGCCCTGGCAACTAGCTCGGCATCTCCTTCATGTATTGCCCTGGCAACTAGCTCTAGCCTTGCTTTGGCAAGTGATCCTGCACATACACACAAAACACACCAAAGCAGCATCTTTTCCCACAAAAACTACCAAGTTATGTAATCAAGCTCAATGAAGGAAGGAAACATGGATTAATGCATGAATGGCTAATTATGCAACTAATATGAGCCTAAGTCTAACAATAATATGAGTAAAAAGGGTAAGAAAAATAGTACTTTTGAACACTTATCAGAACGTAATTGGGAGAAGGACACGGATTTAGAGATATACGATGCATTATCGGATGAGCAACTGTTAGTTTCCTCGGCAACCATAGATGCGTAAGCCTCGGCAACCCTTGACGCGTATGCCTCGGTAACTCTAGACGCATATGCCTCGGCAACCACTGATGCGCACGCCTCAACAACTCCATACGCGTATGCCTTGGAAACCCTTGACGCGCATGTCGCGGCAACTCTAGACGCGTACGCCTCAGCAACCATGGAAGCAGCTGCCACGGCAACACATGCCTCGGTAATACCCTGGTACGCAGATTTAGTTAATTTCCTTGTTTGTGGTATTTTACCTTATGGTCTTACTCACCAAGGGAAGAAGCGGTTCCGCCATAATGCTAAGCATTACTTTTGGGATGAGCCTCTTTTGTTTAAACAATGTGCAGATCAGGTTATACGCAATGTATCCCTGAAGAGGAGCAACAGAATATACTCCGGCAATGCCATTCTTCACCCTATAGAGGACATTTTGGAGGAACACGTACCGCGGCCAAAGTTTTGCAATCCGGTTTGTATTGGCCAACACTGTACAAAGATGCCCAAGAATTTTACAAGCAATGTGATCGTTGCCAAAGGACGGGCAATATTTCTAGACGACATGAGATGCCGCTCCAAAACATCATCGAGGTGGAATTATTCGATGTATAGGGGATCAATTTTATGGGACATTTTCCATCTTCATTCGAAAACCTCTACATTCTACTTGCTGTCGACTACGTGTCTAAATAGGTTGAGACAGTTGCAGTTCCCACCAACGATTCCAAGACCGTGCAACGATTCTTACAGAAAAATATATTTACACGGTTTGGGATGCCGAGAGCAATTATCAGTGATGATTGCAAGCACTTTGAAAATATACTTATTGCCAAGATGTTGCAATGCTTCGGCGTGTCACACAAAATTAACACGGCATATCACCTACAAACCAATGGGCAAGCAGAAATTTCCAACCGAGAATTGAAGGGTATACTCGAGAAAGTTGTAAATCCCTCTAGGAAGGATTGGTCATTAAGACTAGATGATGCACTTTGGGCATATCACACTGCATTCAAAACATCATTAGGTATGTCTCCCTTCCGACTTGTCTATGGCAAAACATGCCATCTACCGGTGGAAATTGAACACAAGGCATATTGGGCAATCAAGTCCGTGAATATGGATTGGGAAAGTGCCAAGCAAAAGTGTTTGTTGGACCTCAATGAGATAGAAGAATTCCGTGCACTAGCCTATAACAATGCACAAATCTACAAGGAGAAAACAAAGCAATGGCATGACAAGAAACTATTGCCGCAGCAATTCATTCCAGGACAACTAGTTCTCTTATTCAATTCTCGGCTGAAACTTTTCCCGAGAAAACTAAAATCAAGATGGTCGGGACCATTCGAAGTTGTCAAACCGTTCTCCCATGGTGCCGTGATAATCAAGTCCATCACTGACGAACATGAATTCAAAGTCAACGGACAAAGATTGAAGCACTACAACGGTGCCCATATGGAACGTAACAAAGAAGTGGTCACCTTAGGAGATACATGAGCATGCTCTCCTTTCGGTATTTTCTTTTTCTTTTTTTATGTTTCAAACTATTTAATTAATTTATTTATTTATTTATTTAGTTATTTTTTCTTTTTATGATAGATTTGTTTATTTTCTTTAAGATTAAGACTACATCTTTCTTTCATATTTATCTAATTGTTTTTAAATTTTAAGTTTAAGAATTTCTTTGCACATCTTTATTTATTTTCTTTTATTAGTTTATCTTTAATTTTAATCATTATTTTATTTGTTTTTGAATTGTAGGAAAAGAGTTCAAGATAAAGAGGAATTTGATTCAAGAAGGAAACTTCCTCAACAAGGAAAGTAATGGGCTAAATCTATGGCTTATATTAAGCCTCTAATTGACCCAAAATAAACCCTACATAGCCGGCCAAACCCTTCTCCTACCCCAAATACCCTAGCCGTCCCCTACCCCTAAATCAAAACACTTGTTTTCTTTCTTTCCAATTAAACCCAGCCACCGTATTTATTACCTATCTTTTCTATTTAACCCGTCACCCTTAACTTCCCAGAAACCTATTCCTACTTTTCATCTTGCAACTCTTTAGTTTCTTTTGCTTTCTTTTCTTTGTTTCTACAAACCTCACAACCAAGATCACCCATGGCATCCAAAATCGAATTTTTGGTTCATCCAAGTTCCTCCAAAGAACCAAGATACAAGAAGTTTGCTACACCGGTAGTTCAATAAAGATTTCACTCAAAGTTTGAAAGCTGGATGATTTGCGAAGAACAAGGCTTTGAATACTCTAACTCTCATCAAGATTTTGGCCTTGAACCATTCATCTTCGAAAGGATTGCACATCAAAAGTGGCAAATCTTTTTCCATCAATCAGAACCGGGTAACATCTCATGGGTAAGAAAATTCTATGCTCACTCACCTAACCCGGATAATCCTTATGTTTTTGTTCGTGACAAGGCTATACTCATAATCCCCAAAAACATCAACACCTTTTACGGGCTCTACATTGAGAAGGACGAGCATCAAGCCTTTGTTGATCAACTCACGCCTAATTAACTCGAAAAGTGCTTCAAGAACTCACTCTACTGGGAACTCATTGGAATGATGGTAAATACAAGGGCACGGTAAATCACCTTCGGCTTAGACCCGAGGCAAAATTATGGAATAAGTTTCTTAAAACTTCTTTAATGCCCACCACATATAATACTACCGTTGATACACCTCGTCTTTTGCTCATACATTCTATCTTGCATAATCGCATCATTAACATTGGAAAAATTATTTGTGATTAGATTTTTGTATGTAGCACAAAAGACAGGGGTTCTCTTTTCTTCCCTTGCTTAATTTCCAATCTTTGCAAGGAGATGCATGTCCCAAGTGAGTCCACTGATGAAAAGGCCCTACCAAAGTCCGGTTGGAATCGAGCATAAATCTGAAAGCTAATGGGAGAGGCACCGGTAAAATCCCCAACTCCTCCAGTTGTCGCGGTAACTCCTAATGCTCAAACAACAGTTGTCGTTGGCGAACCGCCTTCAGCAAATTGAAGACCGACAATTAATGTTCACGCGGTACATGAAGGATCACAACAATGCCATCACCCAAGTCATCCTAGAAAAATACCCGGACAGCCGCGTGCCGTTCCCCATCTCTCCTGCCGAAATCCTTGCACGGCAACCAATGAAGTAGTTGCCACGGTAACTGCAACAGATGATGCCGCGACAACCTACACTGCGCTTGCCCAAGCATTTGCCACGACAACCAACACTGAAGATGTCACGGCAACCAATTCTAAAGACACCTCGGCAACCACTACAAAAGCCAAAGGTAAAGCACATATGCCCGAATCAACTCATACTAAATCATTATCTGACTTTTCATATTCGAACGAGTCCTCCATTGCACCAAAAAAGACCGCACCAATCGAATTCTCCAAGCCCAAGCAAAAAGCCAATGACATTGATAAACAGGACGATGGGGACAACCCCGTACGAGGATCGATTCCACCATCGGCAACAAGAAAGCAACCACCACGTTCAAGAAAGAAAATCAAGACATCGATCCCAATGAAGTAATTTGAAAACCTCTTGTTTGCATAGAATCCGGAAAATCAACTTGCACACAACTCCACACACACTCACAAGCATTATAGTTTGATTTCGAGTAACTCCTAAGTTTTCCGAAAAATGAAAGCCAATCATACTTTTTCCTACGGTTATGATAATTGAAGTCAATTTCAAAGCTAAGTTTGTGGAAATTGAAGTCTTGGCGAGTAACTATTAGTTTGCATTGCTTGAGGACAAGCAATAGTTCGAGTTTGGGGTGTGTTAAGTGTCTAAAAGTACTATTTTATTCACCCTTTTTATTCATATTATTGCTAGACTTAGGCTCATATTAGTTGCATTATTAGCCATTCATGCATGTTTGCATTGTTTCCTTGGTGGACAAGTTTGATTTCATATTTTGCTTAATTTTGTAGAAAAAGATACTACTTTGGTGTGTTTTTGTGTGTGTGCAGAATCACTTGCCAAAGCAAGGCTGGAACCAGTTGCCAGGGTAATGCATGAAGGAGATGACGAGCTAGTTGCCAGAGCAATGTATGAAGGAGATGCTGAGCTAGTTGCCAAGGTAATTTTCGATAAGGGATAAGATGATATGGTAGTCGAAATTAGGTTTCGCATTGAAGGATCACAAAAACTTGTTACGCGTAATAAAACTTGTTATTAGTGCTCCGCAATTAAGGGGAGAGGGGGAGATTTTGACAGGAAAGAAGAAACCATTGAAGAATGCTCCGCCGAACCTTGAAGTTGCTGCCCAGCCCCCAAATAGTTGCCCAGCTAGTTGCCCAGGCAACCATCGATTAGTTGCCAAGGGAGAGGGGAGCACTAATTTCGACTACCATATCATCTTATCACTTATCGAAAATTGCCCTGGCAACTAGCTCGGCATCTCCTTCATGCATTACCCTGGCAACTGGTTCTAGCCTTGCTTTGGCAAGTGATTCTGCACACACACAAAAACACACCAAAGCAGTATCTTTTACACAAAATTAAGCAAAATATGAAATCAAGCTTCTCTACCAAGGAAACAATGCAAACATGCATGAATGGCTAATAATGCAACTAATATGAGCCTAATTCTAGCAATAATATGAATAAAAAGGGTAAATAAAATAGTACTTTTAGACACTTAACACACCCCCAAACTCGAACTATTGCTTGTCCTCAAGCAAACATAATTGATATTCTTGCTTGATACTCGTCCTTCTCAATATAGAGCCCATAAAAGGTGTTGATGTTTTTGGGGCTTATGAGTATAGCCTTGTCACGAACAAAAATATAAGGATTATCCGGGTTAGGTGAGTGAGCATAGAATTCTCTTACCCATGAGATGTTACCCGGTTCTGATTGATGGTAAAAGACTTGCCACTTTTGATGTGCAATCCTTTCGAAGATGAATGGTTCAAGCCCATTAATTTCCTTGTTGAGGAAGTTTCCTTCTTGAATCAAATTCCTCTTTATCTTGAACTATTTTCCTACAATTCAAAAACAAATAAAATAAGGATTAAAATTAAAGATAAACTAATAAAAGAAAATAAATAAAGATGTGCAAAGAAATTCTTAAACTTAAAATTTAAAAACAATTAGATAAATATGAAAGAAAGATGTAGTCTTAATCTTAAAGAAAATAAATAAATCTATCCTAAAAAGAAAAAATAACCAAAATTAATAAAAAATAAAAAATTAAATAGTTTGAAAAAAAATAAAAAAAATATCGAAAGAAGAGCATGCTCATGCATCTCCTAAGGTGACCACTTCTTTGTTACGTTCCATATGGGCACTGTTGTAGTGCTTCAATCTTTGTCCGTTGACTTTGAATTCATGCCCGTCAGTAATGGACTTGATTATCACGGCACCATGGGAGAACGGTTTGACAACTTCGAATGGTCTCGACCATCTTGATTTCAGTTTTCTCGGGAAAAGTTTCAGCCGAGAATTAAATAAGAGAAATAGTTACCCTGGCATGAATTGTCGCGGCAATAGTTTCTTGTCATGCCATTGCTTTGTTTTCTCCTTGTAGATTCGTGCATTGTTATAGGCGAGTGCACGAAATTCTTCTATCTCATTGAGGTCCAACAAATGCTTTTGCCCGGCACTTTCCCAATCCATATTCACTGTCTTGATTGCCCAATATACCTTGTGTTTGATTTCCACCGGTAGATGGCATGTTTTGCCATAGACAAGTCGGAAGGGAGACATACCTAAGGGTGTTTTGAATGCAGTGCGATATGCCCAAAGTGCGTCATCTAGTCTTTCTGACCAATCCTTTCTAGAGGGATTTACAACTTTCTCGAGTATACCCTTCAATTCCCAATTGGAAATTTCTGCTTGCCCATTGGTTTGTGGGTGATATGCCGCGGCAATCTTGTGAGATTGACCAAAGTGTTGTAGCATCTTGGCGATGAGTTTGTTGTCGAAGTGCTTGCCTTCGTCACTGATAATTGCTCTCGGCATCCCAAACCGTGTAAATATGTTTTTCTGCAAGAATTGTTGTACGGTCTTAACATCGTTGGTGGTAACTGCAGCTGCCTCAACCCATTTAGACACGTAGTCGATGGCAAGTAGAATATAGAGGTTGCCGAATGAAGATGGGAAAGGTCCCATAAAATCAATCCCTCATACATCGAACAATTCCACCTCGATGATGTTTTGGAGCGACATCTCATATCGTCTAGAGATATTGCCCGTCCTCTAGCAACGATCACATTGCTTGTAAAATTCTTGGGCATCTTTGTACAGTGTTGGCCAATACAAATTGGATTGCAAAAATTTGGCCGCGGTACATGTTCCTCCAAAATGTCCTCCATAGGGTGAAGAATGCCATTGCCAGAGTACATTTTGCTACTCCTCTTCAGGGATACATCGGCGTATAACCTAATCTGCACATTTTTAAACAAAAGAGGCTCATCCCAAAAGTAATGCTTAGCATCATGGCGGAACCGCTTCTTCCCTTGGTGAGTAAGGCCATAAGGTAAAATACCACAAACAAGAAAATTACTAAATCTGCATACCAGGGTATTACCGAGGCATATGTTGCTGTGGCAACTGCTTCCACAGTAGCCGAGGCGTGCGCATCTAGAGTTTTCGTGGCATACACGTCAAGGGTTACCGAGGCATGCGCGTCAAAGGTTTCTGAGGCATACGTATTTAGATTTTCCGAGGCATGCGCGTCAAGGGTTGCCGAGGTATGCACATCCGTCGTTACCGAGGCAACTAACAGTTGCTAATCCTGGAATGCATCGTATATCTCTAAATCCGTGTCCTCCTCCTTATTGCGTTCTAAGCGTGATAAGTGATCGACCACTTGATTTTCTGTTACTTTCATATCCTTAATTTCAATGTCAACCTCTTGTAAAAGTATTATCCAACGAATCAACCGAGGTTTGGCATCCTTTTTAGCAAATAGATACTTAATTGCCGGATAGTCTGTATGAACAATTACCTTTTCACAAATCAAATAGGATCAGAACTTGTCAAATGCGAAAACTACGGCTAGTAACTCTTTCTCCGTTGTTGTGTAATTGACTTGAGCACTATTAAGAGTTTTACTAGCATAGTATATCACATGAAAGATCTTACCTATGTGTTGGCCTAGGACTGCTCCTACCGCGAAATCACTTGCATCACACATGAACTCAAAAGGTAGCGTCCAATCGGGTGGAACGACGATAGGTGCTGAGGCAAGCTTTTTCTTTAGGGTTTTGAATGCTTGGGTGCAAGAATAATCAAAATTGAAGACTTTATCCTGTTCAAGCAAATTGCACAAGGGTTTAGTAATTTTAGAAAAATTATGAATGAATCTCCTGTAAAAACCTGCATGTCCAAGAAAGCTTCGGATTCCTTTAACCGAACTTGGTTGGGGTAATCTCTCGATCACGTTCACCTTGGCTTTGTCTACTTCAATTCCCTTGGATGAAATCTTGTGGCCGAGCATTATTCCTTTATATACCATAAAATGGTACTTCTCCGAATTAAGGACTAAATCGGTTTCTTCACATCTTGCCAATATATTCTCTAAATTGCTGAGGCAACTGTCGAAGTCATTACCAAAACCGTGTAAATATATTTTTCCAATCCTTCCTAGAGGGATTTACAATTTTCTCGAGTATACCCTTCAATTCTCAGCTGGAAATTTCTGTTTGCCCATTGGTTTGTGGGTGATATGACGTGGCAATTTTGTGTGACACGCCGAAGTGTTGCAACATCTTGGCAATAAGTTTGTTGTCAAAGTGCTTGCCTTCATCACTGATAATTGCTCTCGGCATCCCAAACCGTGTAAATATATTTTTCTGCAAGAATCGTTGCATAGTCATAGAACCGTTGGTGGGAACTGTAGCTGCCTCAACCCATTTAGACACGTAGTAGACGGCAAGTAGAATGTAGAGGTTGCTGAATGAAGAGGGGAAATGTCCCATAAAACCAATCCCCCATACATCGAACAATTTCACCTCGATGATGTTTTGGAGCGGCATCTCATGTCGTCTAGAGATATTGCATGTCCTCTGGCAACGATCACATTGCTTGTAAAACTGTTGGGCATCTTTGTACAGTGTTGGCCAATACAAACCGGATTGTAAAACTTTGGCCGCGGTACGTGTTCCTCCAAAATGTCCTACATAGGGTGAAGAATGGCATTGCCAGAGTACATTCTGCTGCTCCTCTTCAGGGACACATCGGCGTATAACCTGATCTAGACATTGTTTAAACAAAAGAGGCCCGTCCCAAAAGTAATGCTTAGCATCATGGCGGAACAGCTTCATCCCTTGGTGAGTAAGGCCATAAGGTAAAATACCACAAACAAGGAAATTAACTAAATCTGCATACCAGGGTATTGTCGAGGCATGTGTTGCCGTGGCAACTGCTTCCATGGTTGTCGAGGCGTGCGCATCTAGAGTTGTTGCGGCATGCGCGTCAAGGGTTACCGAGGCATGAGAGTCAAGGTTTGCTGAGGCATGCGCATCCATGGTTGCCGAGGTAGCTAACAGTTGCTTATTTGGGAATGCATCACATATCTCTAAATCTGCGTCCTCCTCCCTATTGCGTTCTAAGCTTGATAAGTGATCGGCCACTTGATTTTATGTTCCTTTCTTATCCTTAATTTCAATGTCAAACTCTTGTAAAAGCAATATCCAACGAATCAAACGAGGTTTGGCATCTTTTTAAGAAATAGATACTTAATTGCCGAATGGTCCGTATGGACAATTACCTTTGTACCAATCAAATAGGATCAGAACTTGTCAAATGCGAAAACTACGGCTAGTAACTTTTTTTCCGTTGTTGTGTAATTCACTTGAGCACTATTAAGAGTTTTACTAGCGTAGTATATCACATGAAAGGTCTTACTTGTGCGTTGGCCTAGGATTGCTCCTACCGCGAAATCAATTGCATCACACATGAGCTCAAAAGGTAACGTCCAATATGGTGGAATGACAATGGTGTCGAGGTAAGCTTTTCTTTTAGGGTTTCGAATGCTTGGGCTTAAAAATCATCAAAATTGAAGACTTTATCCTGTTCAAGCAAATTGCACAAGGGTTTAGTAATTTTAGAAAAATTATGAATGAACCTCCTATAAAAACCTGCATGTCCAAGAAAGCTTCAGATTCCTTTAACCGAACTTGGTAGGGGTAATCTCTCGATCACCTCCTATAAAAATTATCTTGTGGCCGAGCACTATTCCTTCATCTACCATAAAATGGTACTTCCCCCAATAAAAGACTAAATCAGTTCCTTCACATCTTGCCAACACCTTCTCTAAATTACCGAGGCAACTGTCAAAGTCATTACCAAAAACGGAAAAATCATCTATGAAGATCTCAAGGAAGTCTTTGACCATGTGTAAAAAGAGTGCCATCATGTATCTTTGGAAGGTTGCCGAGGCGTTACACAATCCGAACGGCATTCTTCAGAAAGCATAAGTACCGTATGGGCATGTGAAGGTTGTCTTTTCTTAATCTTCTGGTGCTATGGCAATTTGATTGTAACCTGAATAACCATCAAGAAAATAATAAAATGGTTTACCTGCAAGACGGTCAAGCATTTGATCAATAAAGGGTAATTTGAAGTGATCTTTCCTAGTGGCTTTGTTTAGCTTTCGATAATCCATACAAACCCTCCAACCGGTCACAGTCCTGGTTGGAATGAGTTTATTATTTTCATTACTTACCACTGTTATACCTCCCTTTTTTAGTACACATTGTACCGGACTTACCCATGTACTATCAGAGATAGGGTATATGATGCCGGCGTCAAGCCACTTGATGCTTTCTTTCATTACAACCCCTTTCACGGAATGATTCAGTCTCCTCAGGGCCTCAATCGAAGGTTTGTGATCACCTTCCAACAAAATCTTATGCATGCACACTGCCGGGCTAATTACCTTCAAATCGGCAATTGTCCATCCTATTGCCTTCTTCTGTAGCTTCAACATTTTGATCAGCTTCTTTTCCTGCTCAGGCTGTAACTTAGAGGAAATAATTATAGGCAATGTATTATCGGTTCCCAAGTAAGCATATTTTAATTTAGTGACTAACGTCTAAAAATTGAAAGTTTTGGGGCAAATATGTAAAGTTGGGAAAGTTAAGGGACTACCCTCGTAATTATCCCAATTTAAGGATAATCCACCTACTTGCTTGAGACATCTTCACGTGAAACCCTTGTAAAGTAAGATGTAATGATAGTTATCATTTTGCCTAAATGAGGTAAAAGTAAGAGAAAGGATATATATATATATTTAATTGAGGTTTAGAAAAAGGATATATATATATATTTAATTAAGGTTTCCTCTTAGAGAATGAAAGCTATTGGATAGCCTTAGAAATATAATTAAGTGTTTAAAACACTTTTCCCTAGCATATTTCACCCCGAGACTTCACCTCCCTATGTTCTCATCTTTTCTCCAAGCAAGCACCTCCATTGTCATCCCTTACCTCTAGATCAAGCAAGAACCTCCCTTGTTTGTGCAAACTTTCCTAGATTTTTCTAGACTATTGACTAGCCATTGATTTGGTAAGTAAAAGCCCTCAAACGATTTGTTGATTCCATGGATAGTTGTTGTGTAATTTTAAGTTGAAGCTAGTGAACACTTAAATCGAACCCCATTTTCTTTAATGCTTCAATCCATGGAAATCTAGTAGCTAAAAGCTAATCCGAGTTTGATTAATTAGTACTGATATTGCTATATGGAATCTAACATTTCCCTATTATTTTACCTAGCTCGAGAATTAGAGAAGGAAGGTCCACCATCTCCTTCAAAAGCTAGGGATAAGGGAATCATTATCTGAGATCCTTGAGAGCTTTAGAAGTTAAGGTGAGTGTAGTCGGAGTCTTAGGAGTAGGCTAGGTGCCTTTCTCGAACCTTTGAATATTGCATAAAAACATTGTTGATAGCTATATTGGTAAGTACTTCATCGATTCATTGTTTGTAGCATCATTGTTATTGTCACCAGAATCATTAAAGCATTGAGCATTAAATATCGTTAATGAAATATTGAAATGGAAATACTGTCATCGAATATTGTATTGAACTATTGTTATTGCTCATTGGCTTTAAGACATGACTATTGAACTATTGCTATTAATCTATTGTTATGGAAATAATGCTATCGACTTATTGCTACTAAAATTATTGTTATCGGACTATTGCTATTGAACCTTGGATTCGAGTAGGATTGGATACAATTGGCATGCCATAGAATTCATGAGCTTATTGGTACGGGTGGACTGCAATCCTTAGGCTATGACCTTTATTTTGGTGTGGCGGAGGTATGCTGTGTTTTGGTCATATTGGTACGGCAGAGGGACTAGACCACTATTATTTTGGTACGGCGTAGGAATTCGTGTATCCATACACCTTACATCAATCCAAGGGAACTTATTGAATATTGCTATTGAACATTGTTATTGCTTCAATTATTGTGTTAAATTGGTCATTGATAAGGTTGAAGCATGCTAGAATGTATTCCTTGGTTAATACATTGCTTACGACTACCTCACTAGGCACTGTATGCCTAATGCATTTATCTTTCATGCATTTCAGGTTAAGAAGATTTAAAGATCGGGATCGAGGTTAGAGAAGGTTTTTGGCAAGTCACCTCGTTATTAAAGTAAAGTATATCAACTCTATAGACTCCTAGTATGGTGGCGTAAGTGTTACATAAGTCACTTTTACCCCTTTTGATATGTATGTATTATGGTCGGCTTGTGTAGGGTTATAAATCTAAGTTTAACTCTTTGAAAGTGGTTAAAATGACTAAAAATGTATAATAGACCTAAAAGAGGGAAAACGTAGCAAATGGATTCATTTAGCTTTGAAATTTTACATGCTTATAGAATGGAACTATATAAACTTACTGGTAAAATTTCACTAAATTTGGACATGTTTTGAATGGGTAAATTGCTAATAAATCATATAAAAGTTTACATTATGGACCCTTCCGTACCGATACGGGTGATGGCGTATCGGTACGGGCTTGCAAAATTAAAACTGGATTAAAGGGTGTATCGATACGGTTTTAGCTGTACCGGTACATGATTTTGAATCTAGAAAATTATTGTAGCTCGATACTGATACGCCTTATCGAAACCCAATAGTGTTAAATAATTATCAGATGCGTACGATACTCAGTATCAATATCAGTATAGTGTGGTTAACTGTTTTAGCGATCATGGTCATAGCGTATCAATACGGGTACACCCATATCAGTACGACCTTTTGAATCTATAAATCATCAAATTTTACTAAGCATAGGGTATCGATATGATAGAGCCCGTATCGGTGCGACTACCCTTAATTTATAACTGATTTACTGAAACGTATAGAGGTGTACCGATACACCCCCATGGTATATCGATACCAGTAGCTTTAAAACAGTTAAAAGTTTCAAATAAATTTGGAATTGTACAGATTAATCTAGATGTTTATATGGATATGTCGTATCAAATTACCAGTAATAAAGTTTTAATCAATATTTCATATCGATCATTGTCTTACCGTTTATCAACTAAAATACTGTATCAAGCATCGTTTAGTCACCGGTAACACATTCTGTCCTGGATTCTTACTAGACTGGGAAGGGGTGTTACATTTGTGGTATCAGAGCTAGAGTTTAGTCGATTCTAGGACTAAATTGAAGTTTATTGTATTTTCATTGCATTACATTATGCCACCCATGAGTTATTTATTGTATATTGTGACTTGCCGACTAACCCGATCTTTTTATTTATATATGTCTGACTCTAATGAGGCTCGTATGGACGAGCATGTCATCGGCTTCTCGACCCATGGTGAGGAGATTAGTGGGAGATCCTTCAATTCTGCAAAATCCTCCGGTACAAGACCTTGAGCCTGAGGTACAGTCTGTTCAATCCGAATGCTACAGGAGCATGACTGACATGTTCAAAGTATTTATGACCTCAATGAAGGCTGAGCAAACCTTCCAACCCTCAACCGTTGCTGTCCCTAATGCCCGAGCTCCTATTGATAAGCTACCTCAACATCAGGCTTACTCTTTTACCGGTCGTGATGATGACGATCCCAAAATTACTGAGTACTGGTTGGACAATACTCTAAGAATCTTGATAAGTAGCTACAGTTTTTCGATGAACATAAGCTTGAGTGTGTTCTCGCATTGTTAGCCGATGAAGCACTTGATTGGTAGGAGACTACTATTCTTACAGTCCCGGAGGAAGCTGTGACTTGGGAGTTCTTCCTGCATGAATTTTAAAAGAAATATATTAATGAGTATTACCTCGCTGAAAGGCATGACATTTTTCTTCATTTGATGCAAGGTAGATAACCTGTGGAGCAGTACATCCATGATTTTTGCAAGTACTGTAGGTATGAGGCTGAATATATCAAGAAGGAGGAAGAAAAGTGTATAATGTTCATCAATGGGCTGAATGATAACCTACGCCCCATGTTTACGGTATTGGGCATCACTAATTTCCAGGACTTGGTGAACAGGGTTAAAGCTACTGAAGTTCCATAGAAAGCCCAGTAGGCAGGTGGCTCAGGCAAGTCCGAGAAGAGATATAGAGAAGATTCTCGTCCTCTAAATTCCTTTAAAAAAAAGAAATACTAGGGTCAGAAGCAGAATATGTATTCACAACTTCCCCGTCCTGGATATATTTTTAGGCCTCAAGCAGTAACCCAGTCTTTCTCTAGGACAAATTCTCTTGACAACACTGGTGGCTCTGGGCGAGAGAAGCAATTCCCAATCTGTAATTTCTGTCAACATAGGCATCATGTAGGGCAATACTGTAAAAAGTTTGGAGCATGCTTTTTCTGTGGGGAGATGGGATATCTCATTCGTGATTGCCCCAAGAATACTGCCAAGTCTACTTCTGCACTGGCTAATTCTTTATCCCCTGCTCAGTCCTTCCGAGGTAAGAGACCAAAGCAAGGATCTTCAAGGAGGCCTAGTGGCTCGTCTAAGACATCATTCAGACCTGAAACTAAGGCTTCTGCACAACTGTATCACGTAAGGAACAAGGAAGAGAAAGATGACCCTGACATCATTGCAGATACGATTAAATTATATTCACGTCTTGTCTATGCATTGTTTGATCCTAGATCTACACATTCCCTTATAAGTACTGTGTTAGTGAATTAATATAAACTATCTTGTGAACCTATTGTATCAAAGATCACTGTAACTAATCCTTTGGGTAACTGTGTCATCATAAGCCTTTTATGCAAACTTTGTCCCTTAATAATTTAAGGGATACCTTTCCCGGCCAACTTGTTGGTGTTATCGATTCATAAATTTGATGTTATACTAGGTATAGATTGGCTCAATGAACATCAAGCTAGGGTAGACTATTGCAAGAAGAAGTTATACCTTCAGGGTCTAGGAAAAAAGCATCACTTTAATAAATTTGAAGATTCCATCATTGTATGCTCTGTCGTTGGAGGCCAAGGAGGGACCTCAACTGCAAAAAATTGATACTGTGTGTGAATACCCTGACATTTTTATAGACGAACTTCTGGGTATAACTTCTACTCATGAAGTAGAGTTTGGTAACAAAGTGCAATCTGGAACAACCCCAATTTCCATTCCACCTTATCGTATGGCAGCAATTGAGATTCAGGAGTTGAAAGCTCAGATTCAGGAGTTGTTAGATAAGGGTTTTATTCGACTGAGTTCTTCGCCCTAGAGAGCTTCGATCCTCTTTGTAAAGAAGAAATATGGTTCCATGAGACTGTGTATTGATTATCGATAGTTGAATAAGGTAACCATCAAGAATAAATATCATTTGCCAAGAATTGATAACCTGTTCGATCAACTTAATGATGCCTCTGTGTTTTCCAATATCAATTTAAGGTCTGGGTACTATTAGATGAAAGTTAAAGAATGTGATATACTTAAAATTTCTTTTCGTACGCGATACGGCTGCTACGAATTCTTGGTTATGCCCTTTGGGTTAACCAATGCACCAACCGCTTTTATAGACTTAATAAATCAGGTTTTTAGGCCCTACTTGGATAAGTTCGTAGTGGTATTTATCGATGATATTCTAATCTATTCTAAGAATGTTGCTGAACACCGTGATCACCTACATGTTGTACTTCAAACCTTGCGAGAAAAATAGTTGTTCGCCAAGTTTTCCAAATGCGAGTTCTGGCTTTCAGAAGTTGCCTTCCTTGGGCATATCATTTTTGTCTCAGGAATCCAGGTGGATCTGAAAAAAATTCAAGCTATCCTAGATTGGAAGCCACCAAGAAATGTTAGAGAAGTTAAAAGCTTCTTTGGTCTAGCTGGCTATTATAAAAGATTCTCTATATTAGCAGCCCCTCTGACTAAGCTGTTGAGAAAAGAAACTTCGTTTAGCTGGACCGAGGACCAGTAGAGAAGCTTCGACCAGTTAAAGTAAGTTTTAACTCATGCTCTTGTCCTAACCCAACCCGAGTCTAGAAAGGATTACACAGTGTACAGTGATGCCTCGTATCTCTAGTTAGAATGTGCTTTAATGCAAAAAGGTAAGGTCATTGCTTATGCTTCGAGGCAACTCAAGCCACATGAAATGAATTATCCTACCCATGTTTTAGAGTTTGTAACGCCCTGGTTTTGGGCCTAGAGGTTTTGAGGTTTATTAGACGATCTAGTGGACTGGTTAGGAATTCGAGTCAGATTTAGGGCCGTAAATTTTTTGATAAGATAAAAATATTGAAAAATGGTTAAAATCATTTTAAAATATATGATTAATATTGGAAAATCAATTTTCGAAAATGAGATTTGGAAGTATGACATTTTGGCTAATGACCAAAATGTAATTTTTGAAAATTGTTTTTAAAGGTGACTAAAATGAAAATGGTCAAATTCTTGAATCTTTAAGGAGCTATTTTACCAAGTTTTTCTGATGAATTCTCCCTTCAATTAAGTAATTTAAACATGTGTTTTAAAAGTTAATTAAAAATGATTTTGGATACTAAAGTTAGTTATTTCTCTCAAACCAATTTCACGTAACTTTTCTCTCAACTTTTCTCTCCACTTCTTTTCTGCCAAACACTATTGTTTTCATCAAATTCCATAGGTGAGAGACTTATACTCTTAATTTCTTGACTTGTAATTGTTTCTTTATCATTGATTTACAAAATCTTATTGAAATATTATGTTTTCTAGCTTTAAACAATCTAATTGAGGGAGAAATCACACAATAGGGGTAAGGTCTGTGATCTCCTCTATTGAATGGTTCTTTATTGATTCCCAAGTATTTGATCCTTCATTTATGGTTTATAATCTGATTTTGTGTTTTTATATTGATTTAATGGATTTAATTAAGATTAATTGATGAAATAGTGAAAGATCCAGATTGGATCTGTTTTCTAGTTATGAGGATTGATTTCAAACATATAATGGATGTTTTATAATGTTGTTAAGTCGTTGTTAATAAAGGAATCCCGAAACTCTTGAATCTCTAATTGATTAGGTTGTTAGTTTGGTGTTTTTGTGAAGTTCTGGTTGATGTGCAATTGTTGGAAGTTTTTAGATGGTTTAATCCTATTTTTGAGTGTTGATTGAAGTTTATGGGAGTGTTAGACTGTTAGGTTGTGGCTGGGTTGTGTTTGGAAAGGATTAGATGATGTTTTTGGTCGTTGTGATTGGGTAATTGTGAGAGGAATGTGGAAGTCCGTGAGGATTTGTTGTTGATGTGTTTAGAATGCATTGTGATGCATTAATCCTCTGTTGCAATGTGATTAAAACAGGGGAGGTTAATCTAGAAGCGATAGGGGAAGCTTTGGAGGTTTCGAACGCTTGATTCTGCATCGGCGAATCAAGGTTTCATGTATCAGTGAGTGAGAATGTGGATTCCAGGTTTGGAATGTTTTAAAATGTGGTTTATGGGAGTTTAAACTTATCTTGAAATGCTGGTTTAAACTCAAAAGTGAGTAAAAGTGGTTTTCTCTCTCGGTCGTGCTAGTGTACAATGATTTTTATGCACTTGTTTTAATTTACATGATACCTATTGTTTAAGCATGATTGAAAGCATTTAAGATACTATTTTTAAGCATGAAATGCTGATAGATGCGCGTGGTAAGTGATCCATGTAAGTATATGGTTTATACTTGTGTTTAAAGCATGTGATGTTTCTTTGGAAAATAGTTTGGTTAATGCTTGTTAAGAACAGTAAGGTAAATGGTTAATTAGAATTGGCAAGTTATTTGGTTTTAAAATTGTTATCGGATATAGTTGGCCAGCCATAGGATTGATGGTGCACTATAATAAGTCACCTTGGATATTAAGGGGTTTTGATCTGTGTACCGTAAACTCTATCCAAGTACCCTAATGGTTGAGGGGTTATATGGTATCGTAGACTCCTATTAGTGGATTAAGCGTCTAACTGATAGAAGGGGTTGGTGTCATTGTGGGTTGAAAGTGTACCTGGTTGTTAATGTACCGCAATTGTGATTGTATCGCTATTCTGGTTAAGATGGCTTGAAGTGTTGAGAGGACACTTGTTTGAATCCGTGTATCCGATGAACTATTTTGGAAAGTGAAACTTGGTTATGATCACTTGTAAGCCAATATAATTGTTGATGTATCATTGAGAGGTTTATGTTGTATAATATGATTTATACATGTTTACGCTTTAAGCTTTGCATATGGTTGTTATGCATGGGAAGGCTTAAATTGAGGTTTGGCAAGGGGATTTGCTGATGGTTAATGATACATGTTGTACATGGTCTAATATGATAGTTTTGAAAGTGTTAAAGTGCATGGTTTTAAAGCATGATGTTTTATACGTTATTAAACATGGTTTGAAATGGGATTTTCAATGTGTTGATGGAAATTGTTTTAAATGCATTGATGGTGTGTTGTTTTTTAGCGCTCCTCACTAAGCCTAGTGTGCCTACGCTCTCTTTCTCCATCAATGCAGACAACTAAAGGTTTGGGAGGCAGCGAGAAGCAAGGGATCTCAACAAGACTTGGTAACCAAAGTATGTTTTTGGATCTAGACTATAAGTAATAAGGGCAATGAGGTTTTCATTGTTGTTTTTAGGAGATGTTTGTTAAACTCCCTGTTTGAGCAAGTTTGTTTTGCTGCTCTGAGATTGTAAATGGCCATTTTGGTTTGATTTTGGTGATGGTTTAAAGTTTCATTCTTTGCTTGGTTGGTTTTCTAAGAAGCGTGCCTCTAGTTTATTATTTGTTGCAAGATGCCATGAATTGATGTTGATCTTGTGTTGTTGTGATGTGGTTTGATTCTTGAATAAGTTGGATGAGTGTTAGAAGCATGATAGTGTGTTTTGCTATGTTCAAAAGCATGTTAAACCAGTGAAAGTGGACAAAGTAGGTCAAGGCGTACTAGTACGGGTGTCCCTGTTTTGGTACGGGTAAGCCATTCCAGGCATAGCGTATCGGTACGAGGGCAACTATTCCGGTACGGGCCAAGGCAAAATTGGCCAATGTTTCAGTACGGTGGAAGGTGTTTCGATACAGTCTAAGGGTTTTGTGAGGGGCGTTTCGATACGTGTGGGGGCGTATCGGAATAGTAATTAGCTATTAGAAAATTGGGGTTTTAAAATAATAAGGGCATATCAAAACACCCTTGACCGTGTCGGTACGGTGGTAGTTAAATCTGTTAGTTTGGCATTTTCTGAAGTTATGTTTTCTTACATTTTGGTCCCCAAGATTTGTGAATGCAATTGTGTGAGCTTGGATGATCGTTTTAACCTGAAATTTGACATGTTGGCATGGAACCTGACTAATTGAGGAATGGTAACTTAAATTTCAGTGTTGGTCCCTAAAATTTTCGAGTTTTATAACTTAGTCCCTAGAATGTATGTTATGCAAATGAAGGCCTTTCCATGGTCTGTTTCCTCTATTATTTCACCCGCTGCTAGTATGAACATGTAGGATAATAATCATGTATCTAGACAAGATAAAAAAGAAAAAATAGACCAATTTTTCATAACCTTTCTCCAGTTTAACAGTCATGGTCATAGCGTATCGATACGAGTACACCCTTATCGGTACGACCTTTTGAATCTGTAAATCATCAAATTTTACTAAGCATAGCGTATCAATACGATAGAGCCCGTATCGATACGACTACCCTTAATTTATAACTGATTTACCAAACTGCATAGAGGTGTACTGATACACCCTCATAGTGTATCGATACCAGTAACTTTAAAACAATTAAAAGTTTAAAATGAATTTTGAATTGTACAGATTGATTTAGACGTTTATATGGCTATGTCGCATCAAATTACCAGTAATAAAGTGTTAATCATTATTTCATATCGATCAATGTCTTACCGTTTATCAACTAAAATACTGTATTAAGCATCGTTTAGTCACCGGTAACACATTCCAACCCGAATTCTTACCAGACCGGGGAGGGGTGTTACAAAAACACTATAATCATGTTTCAATCATAAATACATAACAAAAAATCAGTTGTAAAGGATCAAGAACTTGGGACTTTCAATAAAAAAACCTTTAATTAAAGGATAGAAACAAAAATCACCTCTAATTGTTGATTTCTCCCTTAATTGACAATGTTTGGATGAAATCTTCAAGTAAGCAAATATAATTTAGTGTAGGAATCAAAGGAATCAACTAGAAAATCAAAAAGAAATTATTTTAAAATTGATAGTTTGGCTGCTGAAAAAGTTGAGAGAAAAGTTGAGAACAAAAGTAGTTACGTAAGAAAATGAAATTGATCATTAAAATTTCTTTTAATCAAATCTATCTTATTTTTTATATGAAAACCATTTAAAAGCCTTTTAAAAATAGCCTAAATTAAGGGAAAATCTGATTAAAAACTTTGGTAAAGTAGCTCCTTAAAGATTCTAAGTTCTGAACCTTTTACGATTTAGTTACCAAAACAGTTTTGAAAACCTTACATTTTAGTCACCAGACCAAAATGTCACAAAATTCAATTTTATTCTTTCAAATTGAGTTTCCAAAAATCATTAGAATATTAATTAAACATTTTCTAATATTTTTCCATATTTTATTTTAGCCAAAAATAATTTATTATGAATTACTTCCCGAAACTAGCTCGAATCGCCTAATCCGGTTCTCCCAAACCATCCAATTGATCTAGCTAACATATAGACCCAAATTCAGGGTGTTACAATCCCACGATTAAGAATATTTTTAAGACGGGAACTACAACATTTTTTAGGATATTGAGTTTAGAGGGAGAAATAAGGTCAAAGACATTGCTTTTGAGGAGGAATTGAGTTCTAACTCGGTTCTTACTATCACTTTTGATGATGTTCAAGTTATCATACCTATCATTAATCAAGAAGTGAATCCGGAACCTTGACAAGACAATGTTGATCAATTTCCTCCTATTCAAGATAAGATAATTGTTTCAGAAGAACAAACTCAACAACCTCAAGAACAAGTGACATTAAGGAGATCCACTAGAGAAAGAAGAACTTCTATTCTACATGATTATATTGTATTTATTCAAGACAATGAAGATGGAAATGAAATGATGGAAGATGATCCAATCAACTTTCATCAGGCCATACAAAGTATTAGCACTCAAAAGTAGATTGATGTCATGCAAGAAGAGTATATATCCATGCAAGACAATAAAGTTTGAGAACTTGTCCCATTACCTGAAGGTTCCAAATCAATTAGTTGCAAATAGATATTTAAAATTAAGAGGGATACAAATGGTAATGTGAAGAGGTATAAAATACGTCTTGTAGCTAAAGGATATATATATACCCAGAAAGAAGGCATTGACTTTTCAGAGACTTTCTTTCTGATCTCATTGAAAGACTCTTTTAGGACAATCATCACACTTGTAGCTCATTTTAATCTAGAGTTACATCAGATGGATGTTAAGATTGTGTTTCTCAATATTGATATTGAAGAAACAATTTATATGGTGCAACCAAAAAACTTTGAGTCGGGAGACCCAAAGAATATAGTTTGCAAATGCTTAATGTGCAATTTACCCTCTAACGTTTACATGTTTTCCTAACTTGGTACATAATATTTTTTCGGGTACAAGTGCCCGCTAATGTTTCAACTATTACCCATTTTTGTTAAAGAAATGTTAACAAAATTTTTCAGTCAATGACATTGCACCACGTCAGCGATATTTGATCAAGTCAACCCGTCTAATTATATTGAAAATGATAAATTACATGTCAAGTCTCTTAGGTTTTTTTTTGTTCATTTTAGTCACTGAAAAGTCTATTTTTACCTAAAATTGACCCCTATTTATTTCTAAATTTTATAATTTAGCTCAATATTTATTATTATTGATAATATTATTTATTTGAATGTTAATATTTAATAAAATAAAATTAAATAATAATATTATATTTAATAAACCATCTATTTTCTCCCGTTAAAAAATATGAACAAAAACCACGTAATTTTTATTAAATAAAAATATTATAAAATATTAAATAAAAATAAATTTAATTAAATCTAGTCTCTCAGTTTTTTGTTCAATTTAATCCTTGACAAGACTATTTGTGCCTAATATTAACCCTATTTGTTTTTTAATTTTATAATTTAGTACAATATTTGTTATTATTGATAATTATTTTATATAAATATTATAATTTAATATAAAATAATATATTTAATATTATATTTATAAGTTTAACATGCTTAAGTTCTCAATAATATGTTAAAAAACAATTTTGATTAATTGCCAACAATTTTATGGTTTGTTAATAAAATGTTTGTATTATTAGTTACAAAGATTAGGAGCCAAACCCAAATATAAAATTTGTAAATTCATCCTCTCAGTTGGATCTTACAAGCCTATTGAAGTATTATTTCAAATTAAAAATTAAACGTTTTTTGTTCACATTTTTACGCGAGAAAATAGATGGTTTATTAAATATAATATTATTATTTAATTTATTTTTATTAAATATTAGCATTTAAATAACAAATATTTTCAATAATAATAAATATTGGGCTAAATTATAAAATTTAGAAACAAATAGAAGTCAATTTTAGGTAAAAAATAAACTTTTCAATGACTAAATTAAACAAAAAAACAAGCCCGAGAAACTTGATATGGCATTTACCCTTTTCAATAAAATCAGGCAGGTTGACCTGGTCAAATATCGTTGGCATGGCGTGATGTCATTGGTTGAAAAATTTTGTTAATAGTTCTTTAATGAAAATGGGGTAAAATATGTAACGGTTGAAACGTTAGGAGGTACTTTTGCCTAAAAAATCATTAGGTACCAAGTTGGGAAAATAGGTAAACATTATTGGGTAAATTATGCATTAAACCTTTGCAAATTAATGAAATCCATATATGGAATCAAGCAAGCTTCTCCTCAATGGTAACACAAATTTCATCAAGTAATTGTCTCGTTCGCTTTTGAAATGAATATTATTGATGATTGTGTGTATCACAAGTTCAGTGGGAGTAAGCATATATTTTTGGTTTTATATATCGATGATATTTTGATTGCCACAAATGATATAGGCTTATTGCACAAAACTAAGAGATTTCTATCAAAGGATTTTAAAATGAAAGATCTTGGGGTCGTTTATTTTGTTTTAGGAATTCAAATACATCGAGATCGATCTTGAAGTATTCTTGGATTGTCACAAAAGAACTATATTGATAAAGTACTTAAAAGGTTTGTCATGCAAAATAGTAAATTAATGGACTCCTCTATCGCTAAAGGAGATAAATTTTATCTTACCCAATACCCTAAAAGTAACCTTGAAATTCAAGAAATGCAAAAGATTTCTTATACATCAGTTATTGGGAGTCTAATGTATGTTCAAGCATGTATGCATTCAGATATTGCGTACATTGTTGAGATGTTATATAGATATTCAAGCAACCCTGGTATAGACCATTGGATAGCAGCCAAAAGGGTTATAAGGTACCTTCAGAGAACAAAAGATCACATGCTCACTTACAAGAAATTATATCATTTGGAGTTCGAAGGATGTTCAAATTCTAATTTTTCTTGGTGCCAAGATAGCAAAAAATCTACATCATACTATATTTATCTCTTAGCTGGAGGAGCTATATCTTGGAAAAGTGCCAAACAAAAACTTGTAGCTTCTTCCACAATGACAATAGAGTTTGTAGCATGCTATGAGACATCAAATCATGAAATATGGTTGAAAAACTTTGTCACTAGACTACTTATTTTGGAGAATGTAAAAAAGAATACTTAAATTATTTTGTGATAGTAAATCAGCAGTACTGTATTCCAACAACAATAGAAGCTCGTCTAAGTCAAATTACAGATATAAAGTTTCTAGTTGTAAAAGAAAGAGTGCAAAGTGGACAAATATCCATAGAACACATTGGAACAAACTCCATGATCCCAAGGTTTTTCATGAGCACATTGCTCCTATGGGTGTTATATCATTTGAGGATATCATTGTTTGAGTGAGAGCTTGTAATTTGTTTGCTTTATGTTTTCTTTTTGAAAATTTATGTATTTGGTTATTTTCTAATCAGAAATTAAGTATTCAACTTCTTCACTCTTATCTTTTTTAAGGATCCCACTTAAGTTTAAAGAGGATCAGTTGGCATATTCGGTTCATATTACATGTAATTTCCATGCTACGCATCCATGATTGATCTATGTCATTTGATTTTGTTTGTATATGTGACCATTGATGGGTCCAATCATGATTGATATGGAGAAGATCATTTTGATCTTATATGGATATAGTTGATGGACGAGATTGTTATAGAATACTTATAATGTGATAGCAAATTTTTGAGCTCGTAAGGTTATACATTTGTCAGGAAACATATGTTGCCCAAGTGAGAGATTGTTGGAATAAAATCCTCAATTATGGGCACATATGTATAATGTATGTTGTTATTATAAAGTATGACACGAAATTAAGTGACCAATTTTGTTACACGAGTTACAGGTATTGAATTTTCATGGAATTAAAAGTATAGATACCATAAGTTATATTCATAACTCAATGAGGGACAGTTATAAATATTAATAAATTGTTTTAATTTAGTTTATATACAAAGGGTAGTGGTCCCCAAGATATAGGTTAACTTGCATATCTCTCCCTCCCCGTTAAAGAGTTGTGTGGCAAGAGGTAACCTATCTTCTTGGAAGATCAAACCCTCTGGAAAAACTTCATCAATGGATTCAAGTACGCTTCCGCAAATATAGTATTTTGTTCTTAATGATTTGGCATGTATAAATCTTGGGTTATTATTTATATCGAATATATTTTGATTCTAACAAGGTACTTAGAGTTTAGAGATTTAAAGCTGAAATAGATAAATTTGTATATTATAAAATTTATACAGTTTGTATATCAAATAATTTCTCTATTATTAATTTGTGAAAAGTAATCAATGTTCTTAGTCTTAGCAATAAATTAAACAAAAAATGATATGGTCTATGTCAATGAGGTTTTAATTCTATGGTAAAGTTGACAATTTTGAAATTTTAATGTTTCAAGTTTAAATTTTAGTGTGTAAATATTATTTCTCATATAACTATTTAAATTTTATTTTTATTTAAGTTTCACTTTATGTGAACATTGTTTGAATATATTTGTTTATTAGTTTAATTATGCTCTTTATAATGGTTATTATTGTGATAATATTTGAATATATTATTTTGCAATTGTGCTTATAATTGTAACTATATTTTTAATTTTAAAAAAGAAATATATGCGATATAAACTAATGAAATTTATTCTACGACCGAACTTCAAACCCACCCTCGAAAATTAATCTATTAAGTGTTCTTAAAGGTAAAGGATAGTGTTGTTCCTCCTATGTAACCCGATTCGAGCAATGTAATTTGTAGATGTGCATGTGTTTATCTAAATTTAAAATCGACTAAGATACTTTCTTATAATTTGATTAGAATCTAAAAAGTAAAAAAAAGTAACATGAAGTTTCCTAATGGTTAGAAAGAGGAGCAAACCCACATATATATTAGGAGGGGCTCTTTCTCCCCCCAGGAAAACTTTATTTTACCTTTGGCTTTTTTTAAAATAGATTAATTATGAATTTCCCATCACCTTTTAATATTTTTGTTTTGTGTCCCACAGCTGGCTCCGTCCCTGATTAAAAATTTGGTCTAATATTAGCAAAGACAGAACAAAATAAGGCGTGGGAGGGAACATGCCTCAAAATTTTTTGATCTAATTACAATTTAAGCTCTATAAATTTAAAGCTTTTGACTGAAGCATTCAATCGGTTCGTAATCCCCTAGACCGGCCTATGTATAAAATCCAAATCTAGAAGATCACATTACATACCAAAGACTTTTCAAGTAAATGTTTAAATGTTTAAAGATTTAAAATCTTTAAAAATAATAGTTAATTCAAATACAAGTCAAATTAGTTATCCAAAATAAACCATTTTAAGTGATATTACATCATAATAAGACATATAGTAACAAAATATAGGCCCATGTCACCGTAATTGAGACAATCTAGAAGATAGAAATATTACAAAAAGATGAGTACAAAATATGTCGATCCTCCAAGTGCAAGATCCGGTAGCCTATCCAAAAAGTATCTGAAAAGAAAGGGTTGAGGTGTGAGCTAGGGGCTTAGTGTGTCCCAACATGTGCATAAAAAATATTTAAAACAATTCAGTTAATTATAAAATTATATCAATAAAACATGTTATAGGGTAACCAAAATTTTCATTTAAACCTAGCTACCCTCCAACTGAACACCAAAATATATTTTTCCCATAACTGGAGGCTGATTCTAGGCCCGAAGGCGTATGAGGCCTAACTGGAGGCTAGTCCTAGGAGGCCTAACTGGAGGCTAGTCCTAGGCTCGAAGATGCCGAAGGCCTAACTGGAGGCTAGTCCTAGGCTTGAAGATGTAGGAGGCCTAACTAGAGGCTAGTCCTAGGCCCGAAGGCGTAGGAGGCCTAACTGGAGGCACAGCTGGATCAGGGCTGTACCTGAGGGTCTCCAATCACTCTCCAGTAACCCCAATTAAAACAGTTTATGCAGTAAACAATAATATCATGAATCAAATGGCAGGTTTATGCTTCAGTAAACAGTAACCAGAGAGCATGCTATCAAATCATACATACATGCATATAATATTTCAGGAAAACATATCATGATCAGTTCAAAAAATCATTTCAAACTATTTATATAAAACGGTAATTTAGCACACAAGGAACACACCTCAAAAGCTGGTCGAGATCTAACGAGCACCTTTCTCGCTACAATCTTCAATAGTGCTAGATCCTATGACATAACGAATCAAAGTTACTAAAGAGAAAATAATAACTTCTAACCCAAATTAATCTATGGAGTTTTAAACATACTGGTAACTATAGGAGCACGTGGATGTTCTGATTGGGAAGAGTCGGGCTGAGCAGACGAGTGGTCGAACGTAACTTGAGTACCTTAAACAAATAATATTTCATGTCAGAATCCTTAATCCAAATCTTTGCTCTTAAATTGAATAATTTAAATACTTATGCATGATTGAATTTAAGGTCAATTTTGAAGGCTTTTGGGTTAGAATTTCACAAAATGGGCTTTATAAACACACTCATGACGTCAAAAAACATAAAATAAGGGTTTTCAAAAAATTTAACTTTTTGGTCAAAGTCAACACTGTCGTCATCAGTTAATGAGTCAAAATCAATGGGTCAAAGTCAACATATTAAAGTCAACTGAGTTGACTCAGATTGGGTTAACTCAAACAAGTTGACTCAGTCGAGTTGACTCAGGCGAATTAACTTAGTCGAGTTGACTCGGATGGGCCGAGTCGGGTTAGTTCAGGTCAGATCGGATCGTGTCGGGTCGACCGAATCGGGTCGACAGTCAATCGAACCGACCGGGACTAGAGATCGGACCGGGTTGATTCCGGACTGAACCGGACCAATTTGGTCAAAAATTCATGGTGGCGCGTGGAATCGCACGCGGCCTTGCACGTGGAGCTCACACAAACTTTTCGGCCGGACTTTTCACCTATTTAATTCCCTAACTCAAAACCATACAAAATCTTATCGAAAAACAATCAAACTTACCTATCTTACCTAATTGGTCAAACGCCGATGAAGGTTTGATCGTGACCGGTTAGATGATCGGATAGTTGGATCTGGTCGTCACGACAAGATACGGAAAAACGATGTCAATGCCATTGTCTAGATCCAACAGACGGCGGTGGCTATCGAAATCAAAAACATACCGAAAGGATTTAACCCTAGGTTCGTCGGACCTTCCAGTGATGATTTCAGGCGATAGCAATGGCGGATGCGCAAGTGGGGTTGGGGGTTTTAATCAGATGTTTGAGGGGAAGCTTCCGACATTGGCGATGCACGGCACAGACGTGTAGTGGACTCATATCGGACGATGGCCAAACAAGGTAGGTGAGAGGATTAATATTTGGGAATTTTGGTGTTTTGATTCGAATAATGGATGCTGAAGAGTTTAACCTGGTTTTATTCATTGCAGGACATCCGAACCATGTTAGATTATTATTTAGTTTAGGAAACCCATATTAGAAATGGGGCTTAGCTCAAGTGGTTACACCATTTGTTTGTGCAGCCAAGGTCATGGGTTCAAACCCCTTTGGCTGCAATCATATCTTTTTCTTATTTTTCATTCATCCTTTCCTTTTTTTAAGGGTGTTACAACTCTCCCCCCTTAAAAGAAATTTTGTCCTCGAAATTTACCTAGGTTGAAAATTGAGGAAACTGCTCTTGCATAGACTCTTCAATCTCCCAGGTGGCCTCTGCAGGACTACGGTTACTCCATTGGCCCTTAACCATATGGATGCGTCTATTTCTCAGAACTCTTTCATCAAAATCCAAAATCTGCATAGGTTCTTCCTCATACGATAAGTCTAGCCTCAACTCCACATCATGAACCTGAATAACGTGATTATAATCCTAATGATATCACCTCAGCATAGACACGTGAAATACATCATGAATACGGCTAAACTGAGGAGGCAACTCGAGCTGATAAACAACAAGCCCAACTCTCTTCAAAATACGGTACGACCCGATGATTCCCAGACTCAGCTTGCCTTTGTGCCTAAATCTTAGAACTTTCTTCCACAGAAATACTTTTAAAAAGACTTGATCACCAACCTCAAACTCGATGTCTTTTCTCCTTTGATCGGCATAAGACTTCTTCCTAGAAAAAGCCTCCTTCAGACGGTCTTGAATCAGTCTCCCGAACCAACTCTGGGCCCAAAGTCTTCATGTCATACAACTCTGTCCAACATATAGGAGTATGGCATTTTCGACCATACAGAGCCTCATACGAAGCCATGTGGATACTAGCTTGATAGCTATTATTATAAGCAAACTCGGCTAAGGGCAAGAAATCTTCCCAACTACCACTGAAATCGATCACACAACCCCGTAACATATCCTCAAGAATCTGAATCACCCTTTCTGATTGACCATTTGTTTGCGGTTGAAAAGATATACTAAAATTTAGACGTGTACCCAAGGCTTCTTGTAAAGCCTGCCAAAATCGGGAGGTAAACCTTAGGTCTCGATCGAAGATTATAGACAAAGGTACACCATACATCAGATAATCTCAAATATATACAACCTAGCCAACTTGTCCATGGAGTAGTTAACCCGAATAGGAATAAAATGAGCAGACTTGGTGAGTCGGTCAACAATCACCCAGACAGAATCATTTTTAAAAGTAGTCAGGGGTAAACCGGTAACAAAGTCCATTGTGGTACGCTCTCATTTCCACTCAAAAATCTTAATAGGCTAAAAAAGACCATACGGATGTTGATGTTCTGCCTTAACCTGCTGGCAAGTTAGACACCTCGACACATAATCTGAGATATCCTTCTTTATGCCAACCTATCGATACCTCTGCCTCAAATTCCGGTACATCTTATCCCCACCGGGATGCATAGCATAAGGGCTACTATGAGCCTTACAGAGAATGGCTCGCTTCAACTCAGCATCGTCAGGCACACAATAATGACCTTTGAATCACAATACCCTATCTTGATCAAAAGCATAGACAGATGTAGATCCTTGCTCAACCTGATGTATGATAGAAAGCAAGGAACTGTCCAGAAGCTGTTTGATCTTGCTCTATTCGGCCAAAGTTGGCTTAACCTGTAACTCAACCAATAAACTGGCGTCGTCATAAATACTCATCCGGGAAAAAAGAGATCTCATGTCTGAAATATCCTTACGGCTCAAAGCATCAGCAACCACATTAACTTTTCCAGGGTGGTACTCAATCTCGCAATCATAATCCTTAAGAAGCTCGAGCCATCGACACTATCTGCGATTAATCTCTTTCTGTGTAAGAAGATACTTTAGGCTCTTGTGATCAGTATAGATATAGTACTTCTCTCCGTCCAAATCTTTAATGCAAAAACCATAACAGCCAATTCAAGATCATGAGTTGGATAATTACATTCATGCGGTCTCAACTGGCGTGACACATAAGCAATCACCTTCCCATCTTGCATCAAAACAAAATGAAGCCCAGAATGTGAGGCATCACTATAAACTAGAAAATCCTTCCCTAACTCGGGTTGGGTCAAAATTGGAGCTTGTGTCATGACTCTCTTCAATTTCTTAAAACTCTCATGTTGAGTATCAGTCCAAACAAAGGGTATGTTCTTCCTCAACAGCTTCGTCAGAGGGGTGGCAATGATAGAAAAACCCTTGGCAAAGCGTCTGTAATACCCAGTTAAACCCAAGAAACTACAAATCTCTAAGACATTTTTTGGTTGCTTCCAACTCACGATGGCCTCGATCTTGCTCGGACCAACCTGCATACCCCGGGACGATACCACATGACCAAGAAAAGTCACCCCATTCAAATAGAATTCACACTTACTCAGCTTTGCATATAATCGATGCTCCCTAAGAGTCTGCAGAATAATCCTTAGATGCTCAACATGCTCTGCCTCAATCCGAGAATAAACCAAGATGTCATCAATAAATATCACCACAAACTGATCTTAATAGGGCTGAAATATATGATTCATCAGATCCATAAAGGTAGCAAGGGCATTAGTCAGACCAAAAGGCATTACTAAAAACTCGTAATGCCCGTATCTGGTGCGAATAGTCATCTTCGCAATATCTGACCCCTTTATCTTTAGTTGGTAGTACCCGAATCGAAGATCAATCTTTGAGAAAATCGAGGCTCCCAAAAATTGATCGAAAAAATTATCAATCCTGGGTAGGGGATATTTATTATTTACGGTCAACTTGTTCAACTTTCAATAATCAATGCATAACTGTAGTGAACCATCCTTCTTCTTAGCGAATAGGATTGGAGCTCTCTAGGGTGAAGAGATAGGTCAAAATAAAACCTCGATCGAGGAGCTCTTGCAACTGAACCTTCAGCTCTTTAACCTCTTTAGGAGCCATACAGTAGGGGTTTATTGAAACTGGCGCAAATCCTGGATAAGTCTCAATCTCAAACTCTACGTCTCTATCCGGTGGCAAACCAGGCAATTCTTCAGGAAACTCATTTACTATAGGTATTTCTTCAATCTTTGATAAAGACCCATTTGTATTCAGAATACAGGCAATAAAGGTCTTGTACCCATTTTGGATCATTCTATCAACAGTCGCGGCAGATACTAAATTGGACAGATACCCACATCTTTCTCCTACAAGAACCACTGTTATGTCGTCAGAAGTCTTTAAAGTTACTCTTTTAAGCTTACAGTCCAGACTAACACAGTGCTTAGTCAACCAATCCATACCCAAAATCAAATTAAATTCTTCTAACAGTAGCACCATCAGATCGGCTAGGAAAATTTCCCCTTGAACTTTGAGAGGACATCGCTGGAAAACTTTATTCACAACTACAAATTGACCCACAAGGCTTATGACGAAAACTGCACTCTCTATGATCTGAACCAGAATCTGAAGATCTCATGATATGGATTTGGACACATAGAAATAGGAGGAGCCATTTTCAAGCAATGTAAAGTATAGAACAGAAAAGATGGTAAAAGTACATGCAATGACGTCGGGCTCATCTCTGTCATCACGACGCCGGGTAGCATAAACAAGCGCAGGATGCCAAACCTCAAACATAACTGGTCTTCTACTTTGTTGTACTTTACCTCTGCTATCATATCTAACAACAAACCCATAAGCTCTACTCTGATGATGTCCCTTGACCGGAGTCTGAACGGATGTCTGAAAGCGTGCAAGGGTTTGGGGGAAGCTTGAACTACAGGATATGGATGAGAGCAATCCTTCTAAAAATAATCCTTGTACCCACATTGAAAACAGGCACCTAACATCTTTCTACACTCACCTCTATTCCAATTACCACAATGCTCACAAGGATTGGGTTGCGAGGAGCCTGACGAGCCACCGCTACTAGCTGCAGGAGGTTATGGGGCTATAGGCCTAGAACCTGAAGTACTCTTCTGAGGAGCTGTAGTACGAGCCCGCTTACCAGGGCGTACTGAATACTCAGAACTTGAAGGCCTTCTATACTGTTCACGATTTGTTCGGCCACTACCAGCGGTCATTAGTTCAACCTCCTCCAGATCTTTTGCTCGCTCAACCATTTTATCAAACACCTCATCCTGAAAGGCAATGACCTTATCACACAACTCATACCTGAGACCAAGAGTAAACTTGCAACATTTTTCTTTCTCAGAGATGACCAGATTTGAACCAAATTTCAAAAGCATCAGAAACTCTGACTCGTACTCAGATACAGTCATATCTCCTTGCGTCAGATTCCTGAACAACTCTCGCATCTCCCTCAAATATCACTCTCTGATAAAGTGACTCCTGAAGCGTTCCTTGAAGAACTCCCAGGTCAAAAGGGTAGTAGGGATGCTACTAATCACAGACTCCCACTAGGTGTGGGCATTCTCGTAGAGTATAGAGATAGCTCCCAAATATCGCCTGGATGAATCAAGTCCCAACTAATTCATGCGTCTCTCCAAGTCACTGAGCTACTCATCGTCCTCGGTTGGGGCACCTCCAGTAGCACCCCTCGAAAGTCCTAGCCCTATTCAAAATCAGAGTCCGCGATATAGGTACCTCAGGTGTGGTGTCAACTGCTCTAACCATAATCTGGATTAACTGTAAGAACTACCTACTAAGTGTCTCATCAGTCACTGTCGCCAGCTCAAAACTCAACGCTAATGCTCCTCTAACTGGAATCGTCATATCAATATTAGAGATGGGTGGTGGATCCACAGTAGGGATCTACAAGGGCTGGATGATCTACAGGGGCCAAAAGATCTACAGACACATCATCTACTAGGCCAGTGAATCTAACAGCTCAGCCTCGCCCACGAGATGGTCGACGACCCCTACGAATGCTCATAACGGATGATTTCAGGCTCTCTACACAAAGGTAAAACTTAGGATTAGAACTGGCACTAGAGTACCACACACATATAAACATATGAAACTTGGTGACATGGCCTTTTTAAAATACAATCACAATATATCTTATAAAACTATTCATTTATGACCCATTCACGGTCCGAGGCTTTTAAAACATAGATCTTATATCAACTAAATGTAACCTCCTAGACCAGTCTATGCTTAAAGTCTGAATCTAGAAGATCACATTACTTACCAAAGACTTTTCAAGTAAATGTATAAAGATTTAAAATCTTTAAAAATAATAGTTAATTCGAACACAAGTCAAATTAGTTATCCAAAATAAACCATTTTAAGTGATATTACATCATAAACTTCATAGAGCATCATAATAAGATATTTAGTAACAAAATATAGGCCCATGTCACCGTAATTGAGACAGTCTGGAAGATAGAAATTTTACAACAAAGACAAGTACAAAATATGTCGATCCTCCAAGTGCCAGACCCGGTAGCCTATCCGAAAAGTATCTGAAAAGAAAGGGTTGAGGTGTGAGCTAGGGGCTTAGTATGTCCCAACATGTGCATAAAAAATATTTAAAATAGTTCAGTTAATTATATAATTATATCAGTAAAACATGCTATAGGGCAACCAAAGTTTTCATTTAAACCTAGCTACCCTCCAACCAAACACCAAAATATATTTTTCCCATAACTAGACTTTGATTCTAGGCTCGAAGGCATAGGAGGCTTAACTGGAGGCTGGTCCTAGGCTCAAAAGCATATGAGGCCTAATTGGAGGTCAGTCCTAGGCCTGAAGGCGTAGAAGGCCTAACTGGAGGCTATTCCTAGGCCCAAAGAGGTATGAGACCTAACTGGAGGCACAGCTGGATTAGGTTTGTACCTGAGGGTCTCCAATCACTCTCCCAATAACCCCAATTAAAATAGTTTATGCAGTAAACAGTAATATCAGGAATCAACTGACAGGTATATGTTTCAGTAAACAGTAACCATAGAGCATGCTATTAAATTACACATACATGCATATAGTATTTAAGGGAAAACATATCACGATCTATTCAGAAAAATCATTTCAAACAATTCATATAAAACGGTAATTTAGCACACAAGGAATACACCTTAAAAGCTAGTCGAGATCTAACGAGCACCTTCCTCACTACGATCTACAATAGTGATAGATCCTAAGACATAACGAATCAAAGTTACTAAAGAGAAAATAATAACTTCTAACCCAAATTAATCTATGGAGTTTTAAACATACTGCCAACTATAGGAGCACGTGGAGGTGTTGATCAGGAAGAGCCGGGTTGAGAAGACAAGCCGTCGAACGTAACTTGAGTACCTTAAACAAATAATATTTCATGTCAGAATCCTTAATCCAAATCTTTGCTCTTAAATTGAATAATTTAAATACTTATGCATGATCAAATTTAAGGTCGATTTTGAAGGCTTTCGGGTTAGAATTTCACGAAACGGGCTTCATAAACTGACTCAAGACGTCAAAAAACATAAAATAGGGGTTTTCGGAAAATTTGACTTTTTGGTCAAAGTCAACGCTGATGCCAGCAGTCAAAGTCAACTAAGTTGACTCAGACGAGTTAACTCGGACCGAGTTGACTCAGACGAGTTAATTCGGTCGAGTTAACTCGGGCTAGGGCTGAGCATGGTTAACCGCAAAATCAAAAATCGATCCGAACCGAGGTATTTGGACGGTTTATGGTTCATAAGTTTACGAATCTTGGTTAACCGAATCAAACTGAATTGAACGAATTTAATTTTTATTTAATTTATAGTTATTTTAGTAATGTAAAAATAAATATTTTATACTTACAATACTATAGATGCATTTTTAATTATTATTATTTACTTAAAAATTAAGTTTTTAATAAATATTTATGAAAAATACTTTAAAACTCTAACTTTTTAATGTTTAAAAGTCATCAAATAAAGCTATTTTGTCAAAATAAAATACAAAATTTCAAAAGTTAACGTTAATATGGAAAAACCGAAAACCGAGGTTAACCGAACCGAAAACCGATGGTTACTAAAATAACTTACCGAATTAAACCGAAACCAAACCGTATACACCCCTAACTCAGGCGGGTCAGACGGGCCAGGTCGGATCAGGTCGGGTCAGACTGAACCGGTCTGGACTGGGTTGGACCAGACTGGTTTACAGGTGAACCGGTTACGGTGGCCGAAAATTGCCCTGGTCGGCGCGTGGAGCTCTCGCGTGCCCTTGCACGGCCCGAAAATGTAGAAAATGCAACTTTTCGGCCGGATTTTTCACCTATCTCATTCCCCAACTCAAAATCATGCAAAATCTTATCGAAAAACGACCGAAACTTACTTATCTTACCTAATCGGTCGAACGTCGGTGAGGGCTCGATCGTGACTGGTTGGGTGATCGGATGGTCGGATCTAGTCTGTCACGACGCAGGGAAGACGGTAGTGCCACTGTCGTCTCTAATAGACAGCAGAATCTGTCGAAATCAAAAGCGGACCGAAGGGATTTAACCTTAGGTTCGTCGAACCTTCCAGCGGTGATTCCCGGCAATAGCGACGGCGGATGCACGAGTGGGGTTGGAGGTTTTAATTGGACGGTTGAGGGGAAGCTTCCGATGCCGGCAGTGCACAGCACGGACGGGCGGTGGACGCAGATCGGACGATGGCCGAACGGGGTAGGTGAGAGAATTAATATTTGGGGATTTTGGTGTTTTGATTCGAATAATGGAAGATGCGGATAGTGTTTACTGCCATTTCTTTATTTGCTGTTTTTAGGGGTCTGTATTGTGGGTGTTTCTCCATACTTTGATTGTGATGATGTATGTTTGTGTATTGCTCCTTTATCATTGACATGGGGTACTCTTTTTCTTTTATATAGATTTAGAGAGGTTTTTTAATGAGGCTCATGTCAATGATCGAACTAAACGAATCTATTTCTTAATTTCAAAAAAATATTAGTCAAATTAAGTCTTGTCTTTTCTCAAAATTTAAGTTTAAATACTTAATAAAATTTTAGATTTTTGAAATTCAATAATTTGATCCTCTGATAATCGATTCTAATTATTTTTCGGAATATAAACAGCTTGAAAGTTCAAATTAGATTAAAAGTTTTTCGTTTGTTTTGAAAAAAAAAAAACTAGATGAAAAGTTGCTGAAGAAGACTGTATTGAGATTATTCTATGGCGGCTTAACATTAAGAAAATCAAGCCACCTGATTTATATTCAATTTACGTGATCCTCGTTTTCTTCGAAACGACTTTGAACACACACAATGTCGAAAACTTAATGGAAATTAAGGATGAACTATCGAAAGAGGGGTAAGGATTTTTTAAATTTAACTCGTAAATAGATATAAACAAAATTCGATCTGATCTGAAAGAATATATTCTATTTTGATTTTGAGTTAATTGAGTCAATTCAATTAAGTGGATTTGTTTTTGAGTTCAAATCGAGTTCGATTATTATTGTTGGGAGGCTCGAAATCGATCAACGGAATCGTCAAGATGGTTAAATTTGTTTCCCGAATGAATTGGCTAAAACCGAAAAATAGTGGACAATATTGCACAATGATTTTAGAGTGGTTACATTCACAACCTTACACACCACTAAGGATTTCTCAATTCACTACTGTGAATTCTTTCTTTTTTACAGGCCAAAGAGGTAACCTTTACAACCTTATCTTTTTAATGGCTAAGATAAAATCACTCTAATTTTTCATTAGGCTAAACTAGAACGTCTCTCTTTTTATAAGGTAGTTGGGTAAACAAAGGAACCTCACAAGGTGGATGTTTACAAGATTGAAGCTCCCAAAAGTGTAAAAAATAAAAACAATTAAAACACTCTCTATACACTATATACAAGAGAAATGAGAATAAAACTTGAAAGTTAATTTCTCTTTATCATGAAACTTGGATATATTCTCTAACCATCTTCAAGTGTCCTAAGTCTTATTTTAAAGTGTGGAATGAGCTACTAGTCGTTTATGGCTGTTCGGGGTGGTTTAGAGCAGTTGGGAATTTAATTTCCAGCAATAAATGCAGTATGGGTAAGTCGGTATTGGTACATGGGCTTTGGGTATCGGTACCTACCTCAAAATAGAAAGAGTCATTGGGCAAAACTACATTGGGTATGGGTACACCTCCCTGTGTATCGGTACGGCTAAAGTTGTATCGGTACCTATTTTTGTTACTGGAAAATCTGATTTCTTTGGGATTAAAAGGGCGCATCGGTACACAGCTTAGTTGTACCGGTACGACTGACTGAGTATCGATGTCGAGGAAATGATATCGGTGTTCAAAGTCTATTTTTGACATTTTGGTTATTTTGAAAACATTTAAGCATGTCAAAAACCCTTGAAAACTTTTCAAACATATTTTTTAAGTTTATGGACTTTTGAAAATATTTTTGCAAATTTATTTAAGTCCAAAAATAGCTTTCATTTAAGTTATATCAAAATCAAATATCTCAACAATCTCTCCTTTTTGATATAACGAAACCACTTGAAAATTTGTTTTTGAAATTTCTCCCCCTTAAAAATTTATTTTAGAAAAAGAGAATATTTTTAGAAAATATTTAAAGCTCCTTTTTTTGAAATTTAATTTTTCAAACCTATCCCTTTCCTTTTTGTTATATCAAAAATAATTTCAAAACTAAGTTTAAAATCACATTTAAGTTCAAAAATACCAATTGATAAAAAGGTTGATATCAATCATTAGAAATTTAGTACCAGTTGATAGAAAATACCAATTGTTAGTGTAAAATAACAATGGAGAATGAGACAAAAAAAATTACAATTTTTTTAAATGGTTTGGCTCAAAAACTTGGCACTTCATTGAATTTCAAGGTAAAATCAAATTAAGAGCATATGAAATTCAATTTATCCAAGACTTTTAAAACTTTATGCAAATATATGAATGAAATAATATGATTCATATGCATAAAGCATCATAAAATGTCATACACTTATAAATATAAATAAGCAATGATGCATGTACATTTATCATCAAAATAGGCAACCAAATGATTTAAAATCAAATACATTAAAATTAGAGGTTACCCATCTTCTTGTGTGACTAGAGCATTTCTATATCTTTGCTTTTCTTGTCATTGCTCCAACACACGTATAAAAGATATTGTAACATCTCTTTCCCGTATTTGTTACCAAATACGAGTCAGTTATGTTACTAACTAAGATTTAAAACCCTTTTTATTTCCTTTACTTTGAAAACTGGCAGCCTGCACTAACTTTACTCAAAATTTTATAAAAAAAAATTATAGACATCAAAAATTCATTCCGTAATTTTCTAATTAAACTAGATTCATTAAGCTTTCTAACCATATAAATTATTAACTCAAACTCATTACACAAAAATTCAAATAAATCTTTAAACTCACGTCACAGCCCAGAAATACTGAAATTCTGCTACCCTGTTTTTTGACAATCCATCGAATAAAAATTCATAACTTTTTACATACAACTCGAAATTAGTCACCGTTTGTTTTGAAAGAAACTAGACAAAATTTCTAGGTCATACATATAAGATTCACTTTCTAAGTCAAATTGTGGAATTTATGCTAATTTTTCAAACACACTGCTTTTGCATACATTTCTGGACAGATTTTTAATCTTTCTACCATAAGTTTAATAATTTCACTTTAAGCCCTAAATTCTCTCTCTTAGGGTTTATAATCTAAAATTTGGAAACTTTCACATTTCATCTCATATTCCAAAAATTTTAACACTAAAATGATCCTTGCATAATAGCAAACAACATATCCATACTTCTTGAATATTTTCTAATTTCTCACTTATTTCACCCAATTTGCAAAATTCATGAAATGGTCCTAAAATGATGTTTTCTTCATTCCAATAACATAATTCAACTTAGAAAACATCATTCTAATCATTTTCATCACCAAAATAATTTTCACAAAATTTCCCCTAATTTTCTTCATATTGCCGAATTGGTCCCTATAGGTTTTCCAAGAGATTTTCATCATTTCAAGCATAGAAACAACACTACAACACCATTTCCAATTTAATTGAACCTTAAAACATGAAAACTTAACATGTTCTTCAACCACCCTAATCATCAATCTCAACTTAGAGACATGGAAACTAAGCAAAACTTATACCAAAAGATGGAGAATTCAATGGAGATTACTTTCTTGTTTCATGTCTCTAACCAAAAATCAAACAAATCAAGCCGAAAATTGAATTGAAATTTTCTTCTTACCTTAGCTAGGGATTTCGGCCTCTTTGAGAGAGATGAGCAAAGTTTCCCAATTTTTTTTTCTTTTGTTTAATGCCAAATGGCAATTTAATCTTTATTTTAAAACAAAAAAATCTCCTTCATAGTAAAATGACCATTTTACCCTTGAATTATGACCAATTAGGAGTCAACACCTATACTCATCATTATCATTAAATCAATTATAATTAAAAAGTATGGGTAAAATGACCATTTTGCCATTAACGAATCTTTATATCCTCCAAAATGCCATTTATGCATTATTCCATATACTGTGTTCAATTGAATCTAAATCGATCAAGCACAATTCAAAACTTCAATGTCAAATTCTTCGGGTCTTCCTAAGACTTCCTTTAAAATTTCATAAAATTTTGAGCTCATATGATTACCCGAATTACACTTAAACTTTAACCGTAATTTTCCAATAATAGAAACATCAAATCAAACCATAGTTTTTATATTCGATCCACACCCTTAGATGATCTACTTATTTATGAAAAAAATAATTATTGGGAAAATTACCATGTTGGTCCTTGAACTTTTCTCAACTTTTCATTTTTGTCACCAAACTTTAAAACTTTATGTTTTAGTCACTGATCTAAAACCACTAAGTTTTGATTCTTTACGTTTCGGTCACTAATCGAATAATGGGATATTGCAGACATTTTACTTGATTTTTGGTATCTAAATTGCTTTGGATTCTTTGACATTAGTTTCAATGTCCATAGTTCCCTTAGGAACTCATACTTGTCTAATCCTAAAAGATTTTCTTTTCTTTATAGGACAAGTATGCAAAGAATGACAATGTGAGCATTTTGTCATTATGGGATGAGGTGAATTGTTTGAAATAACTTCTTTTTCTTTTGTTAAGCATTCAAGATTAACTTTTAAATCAAGATTTTCTTTTTCCAAAACTCTATTGCTCATTTTTTAAAACTCTAAATCATTCTTCAAAATCTCATTTTGGTTTTCAAAATCTAATTTTGTTTTCAAAAGAAAATCATTTTCAAATTTAAGTTTAAAAATTATTTTCTTAAATTTGGAATTCATGGTCTCAAAGTCCAAAAACAATTCATCAAATGCATCTTGTAACTCATCAAAAGAATATGGATTTAATTCATTTGAGTTAGAAGATACCTTGGGCTCTTCATGAGCCATAACAACATCCATCTTTGGTGAGAGGAGGTTTGCATTTGATGGAACTCTATCTTTCTTCTCTTATTTCTCATAAAATTTCTCAAGCTTCTTCCAAATTTCTTTGGCACTTTTGGATGGGGAGACCTTCTTGGAAATCTCTTCATTTAAGGCACAAAGAAGAATGTGCATAGCCTTTGCATTGAGATGGTCCTTCTTAGTGTCTTTGACATTTATTTTCTTCTTCTTCTTCTTAGGAGCTTCCAAATGTTCGTCTTCGATAATCATCCAAATGTCGATGTCGAAGCCTCGGATGAAATATTTCATGATGTTGCTCCATTGGAAGTAACCTTCTCCTTCGAAGAGAGAGGAAGACATGATAGAGCGGCCTTCTTCGAATGAAATCATTGTAGAACCGTTTGCCATTTGAAATCTTGAATCGGTGAACTCTGAACAATCGATCTTTACTCCCGGATATTATTCATTTGATGGAGATGAGGCTCTGATACTAATTGTTGAGAGGCTCAAAATCGATCAATTGAATCGCCAATAGGGTTGAATTTGTTTCCCGAATGAATAGGGTAAAATCAAAAAATAGTATACAATATTGCAATTGATTTTAGAGTGGTTCGACTACCTAACCGAGTCTACATCCACTACCTTAGCACACCACTAAGGACTTCCCAATTCACTAGTATGAATTCTTCCTTTTTATGGGCCAAAGGGGTAACCTTTACAACCCTATCTTTTCAATGGCTTAGATAGAACCACTCTAGTTTTTCTTTAGGCTAAACTAGAACCTCTCCCTTTTACAAGGTAATTGTGTAAACAAAGAAACCTCACAAGGTGAGTGTTTACAAGATTGAAGCTCACAAGAGTGTAAAGAATAAAAATAATTAAAACACTCTTTATACACTATATACAAGAGAAATGAGAAAATAAAATTTGAAAGCTAATTTCTCTTGATCGTGAAACTTGAACATGTTCTCTAACCATCTTCAAGTGTCTCAAGTCTTCTTTTAAAGTGTGAAATGAGCTACTAGCCGTTTATGGTCGTTCGAGGTGGTTTAGAGCCGTTGGGGACTTACTTTCCAACAATAAATGCAGTATGGGCAAGTCGGTATCGGTACACGGGCTTCGGGTATCGGTATCTGCCTCAAAATAGAAAGAGTCGTTGGGCAAAATTGCACTGGGAATCGGTACACTTAACAAGTGTATCAGTACACCTTCTTGTGTATCGGTACGGCTGAAGTCGTATCAGTACGGGAAAATCTGACTTCTTGGGGATTAAAAGGGCGTATCAGTACACAACTTAGTTGTACCGGTACGACTGGCTGAGTATTGATATCGAGAAAATGGTATCGGTACTCAAAGCCTATTTTTGACATTTTGGTTATTTTGAAAATATTTAAGCATGTCAAAAACCCTTGAAAACCTTTCAAACATGTTTTTTAAGTTTATGGACTTTTGAAAATATTTTTACAAATTTGTTTAAGTCTAAAAATATTTTTATTTGAGTTATATCAAAATCAAATGTCTCAACAATTACCAATTTGAAAATTCGATAAAAATTGCATTTCTTATTTTTTATAATTTGGTCCTTGATTTCCTTGTTTTTTCAATTCCTCTCCCTTTTTAAGTTCATTTTCAAGTTTCAACCAAATTTGAACCACATGCTCCTCGACCATTGTAGAATACCTATATAATTTTAAGTTCTCTTTTTGACAATTAATTTCCTCTTTTTCAATTGGCATAATGTCAAAAAATGCCTCTAACGTTTGACTGTGTAGTCACTTTGGCTCCTATTTTTTGAAGAACTCTAACCATCAACGTTTCATTTTAGACCAAAGTAGCCATCTGTTGATGAAAACTATTAATCAACTAACGGTAAAATGACGTGACAAATCTACATGACAATGTACGTTGACATAATAGTGTTATGTAGACAAATGTGCTACTTGACATAATGACAAATCAGTCAAAAATAATTTTATAAAACAATATAAAATATAAAATAATTTTTATTATTGACGTGTCATTCTGTCAAGTCATTTCAAGTTGTTTAATTTTAGTTTTCAAATATGAAGGGTTAATTTTATTAAATTATTTTAAATTAGGACCAAATTAATATAATGCATAAGTTTCGGCGACTAATAATGTTATTATACCAACTCCTTGTTTCAATTTTCATGATAATGACTTTTTTGACACAAAATTTTAGTTGAGTAACTTATTTGTTCCTAAATCTATAATTGAGTGATTGAATTGTTATTTTTAAAAGATCTAAACATATAATTAACTCAATTATTACTTTTAAAAGGAAAGTGACATTTTTATTACTAAACATATAACTAAATAAACCCCTTAACTCATGCAAAGCCTAAGCATCATAAACACTTTAAAAGGGTGGCATAAGCCAAAAGACCCATACACCTTACCTTCATTGGAACAAGTTCGAACAATACTTCCTTGTACCCCAATCGCGGAATGGTTCCACAAAAAATTTAAAATTTATCATCTAGTCTTTTAAATTTTTTGAAATAATCATTTAACCCTCTAAAATTTAGAAAAATTATCATTTGATATTTTAAAACTTTTAGAAATGATCATTAGGTCCCTTTAATATTGAAAAAAAATATTCAACAAATTCATTAAGATTTTAAAATTTTCTCATTCCTATGTATTTATTTATATTATATACTGAAAAACATCGTGACAAAATATATAATATATAATAATAATATAAAAGACCCCTTCAAAAGAAAATTTCTAATTCATCCTTCAAAGTCGAGTGTCAAGATCCGCCATTAAGACCATGATTACCACAATCTTGAAAAGTATTAACCATTTTTATTGCCATCCCTGCTCCTGCAGCTGCACTGATCGAGAGGTGCTGGATGGAACAGTCGTACCCTCTAAAATTTTAAATTATCTGATAGTTTATGTATTTTTTTGTGTTTTTTATTGATAATTTAATTTCGCACCCTCTTATATTTCAAATATAGTTTCTTAATAGTTCACATCTCCGTACATAAAATCTTGCATCAGTCTTTACCCCTGACACCGTTCGTATTGCTGTAGAATTAATGGTCATCAGCGAATGCTGTAGAATGAATTTGAAGAATGAATGATTTTCAAATACTTGTGTACTAATTTGGAAGATTAAAACGGCAAAGCTTTTTTCAATTTACGGATGATTTTAGGTACAGTTTCGTATCTATTTTTTATTCTTGATGATCATGCATGATATATTCTGGGTTAATTTAGCTTATATTATATTATTACGATTTTAGCATAAAGATTTCACTTGGCACCATTGCTGCAAGTTGCAATGGCTACTCTCTTGATTGCAAGTATAAGAAACCACACTATTCCTTAAAAAATTAATTAAATATCAATAATGAGTTATAGTAAATTGTTTTTATTTTTTATTATAATTTAAATTGATATATTTCATAAAATATAATAATAAATAATTTAAACATGGTTTAAATGTATATTTTTATCTTACAACATCATTATCTTCTCGAAATGACATTTGACACCAATATTAAACATATAAATATTCGACCGATATTTTTAAAGTATTTTCTTATAATATTTTTTATTGCATTTTTTGAAAACAATATTAACCTACCCAATACGACTGTACATGTGCAAGATTTTTGGGCTTATGTATGATGAATCAAGAGAACTGGGCCACAACAAAGCCTATCAGAACACATACCTCATTTGAGCTCATATAACGCATTATGCTAGCAATAGAATTCATATATGATATAACTTGGAGAAATGGTAAAAATTCTTACATTTTTAATGTAAATTGACTTCATGACTGAGTTAGGATCAAATATTAGGAGTGATAAAAGTTTATTAAATTTTTAAATTTAAAAAATGAGAGGGACAAAGACCTTAATTAACCAGTATTTAAACTTAAAATAACCTAAAATGTTATTATACCAAAAATTTTTAGGAGGGGCAACAACCCCTCCTAACTCTTGCATAGCTTCGTCCCTAATCTGCTTTTCAAAGTGAGTGTATGATTTGATCCGACAAAACACAAGTGCTTTTCAAAGTTCTAACTCTGGTCCCGAATCTAGAGGAAATTGGTAACAAATTGTTTTCAGTAATGGAATTGTGCTCTGTTCATTCATGTCCCCATTCATTGCATTTTCCAAATACCTCCAAATCACTGTTTTCTTCGTGTCCTTGTTTCCATTTTTTATGGGTCTAATTACTTGTTCCCATTTAAATTTTAGTCCCTATACTATACTAAAATTTTAATACTTAGTCATTTGATCTTAATTTTGATCAAGTAGTCTAAATGGACAACATCATTAATTACAATTACTATACTTCTTGGAAAAAACAAGATTAAACATTTGGTCTGTTGATGTCTAAAAGTCGTAGACATCCAACAAAAGAGCTGGAAAAGAGGACCATAGTGGTTGGAAGTAATTTCAAGTGATTTATCTCGGTTAATTTCGGTGGAGAGTCGCAAATAGTATGATCGTCGAAGATCAAGAGGGATGAAAGAAAAAAAAGATTGTGAAAGAAGTTTAAGAGGAGAAAAAGAAGAAGATTTTTTCCCTAACTATCCCTCTCTTATAGAGAAAAAAAGTCGTAGACGTCCAACAAAATAGCTGAAAAAGAGGACCATAGTGGTTGAAAGTGATTTCAAATGATTTATCCCGATTAATTTGAAGTGGAGAACCTTAAATAATGTGGTGGTTAAAGATCAGGAGGGATAAGACTTTTTTCCTAACTAGCCCCTCTCTTATATATATCCACAGGTATTGCTATTGGTTGACGGGTGTTATGGTTCAAGATTAAGGCCCTGTTTGCGGTTGAGGTTAGGTGGAAAAGTCAGTTTGAGAAGCTAAAAGCAAAAAAAAAAATATGCAGTTTTTTAGTGTCAAAACCTTAGTTTACACCCAAACTAGCTTCTTAAATCTTATTTTTGTCACCTCAACCGCAAATAAAGCTCAATTCTTGGTAGTCTACCGATGTTTTAGTTCGGCGAAAAGACAGATATACTAGGTCTAGTGTCATGATAATTTTTGATGAGATGTCAAAATAGATGGCGATTGTCGAATAATGGGCGGATTTGCTAATCCTGGTGGGCTCAATAACCATGACACGTGTTGTTTAGTAGTGAGCTCCGAAGGCCTTAGATCTAGGGGGCAGATCCAAGAAGGAAACAATAGTTGGTGTATGGCACTTACTAAGACTAGAGAATTGTTGTATGACATCTCCGAAGGCCTTATAACACGACCCTAGTCAACTGATAGGGTAATCAATTTTTTGAACGGTAGTAGTACAATAAATTTAAACAAACTAATGCTTAATAACATAAAACAAATATATTATATTATATTAATTTAGTTTAAAAGGATTAAATCCAAATTTCAATGTAGTCACAAGGACTAAAACTAGAATTAGACCTTTCCTTCCTATATGGTTTCGTTTGCTTAACAAAGCAGACAGATTCGAATGCGAAAGAGATTATAAAAAACGAATCCTTCGAAACTTGAATGTTTCAAAATTCTCAGAAAATTATGAATCTTTTGAACATTTTTCATTGATGAGAAACTGCACAATCCGATCCATCAAACCCCAGAAACGAAGAAGAAGAATTAACAAAAACACAGAATCCCATCGAATTACGATCTTGTTTTTTGCTTTTTCTGTTCTTTCTGGCCCCAAAATTGATGATACCATAAAATCAAATTGCATTACGACACCGTAACACCCCCGTCCGTACAGTTTTGTTGGGCGTGGAGGTCTTGGAATCCGATTTCCTCAGAGATCTACCGGATCTCAACTTCTTCTCCCTCGCTTCATCCACCTCCATCTGTTCTTGTCTACACTCTTTGCTGCAAAACGGCGTGTTCCCTCTGCCAAACAGAATTTAACGATATCCATCAGAAAAAAGGAGAAGAAAACAAATCAGAAGGTTCAAATCGATATGCTAATGAACGAACAACTAACCTGTACATGAAAATATCGGAATTGTGAAGCGATTTGCAGCAAACGGAGCAGGAATCGAGATTGTGAGCCTCGTAGTTGTCTGGGCAACCGGAGTAATAATACGCCGACATGGCTGCTGGTGTTAAGTGGAAGAGAAATGAAGAAGATGAAGGGCTAAGGGAAGCGTGTTGTTTTGTGTTGAGGAAGGAGAGGTGTAGGCTAAAGCTTACAAGGTACTTATAAAGCAAATGGAGCTTCAACTTAAGGGCTTTGACTTGGAAAATATATAATTTGGTACATGAATTTGACTACCAAGTTCAATTTGATACCTAAATATTTTTAGTCAAATTAGATTCCTAAATTTGACTATTTTTATTTAAATTGATACATGAATTTTCTTCATGGTTCAAATAAATTATTTATTGTAAGTATTAATTTGGATAAAAAAATTATGTACATGTACCAATTTAAACCAAAAAGACAATCAGATGTCTAATTTGACAAAAAACAAGTTTAAATATCAAATTGAATCTCTTTTTTACACATCAAACAGTCAGCTTTATTCATAAACAAAAATAGAACCAAAACATGATCCAATAGAAGTTTTAAAACATCCAAAAAATAATAAAAAAATAAAACAATAAATCTAAAAAGAAAAGACAAGCGATGCACCAGTCAGATCAGACAGACGCTTCCTCTTTGTAACAAAGAAAATCTCAACGGTCCATTATAGGAAGGGTCCATGGGAAGTTGTTAAAACACGAACTAGATGAAATTTCCAAAATCGACAACCACCTTTTACGCATATTCTCAAAAGCAACGATTTGTTGTAGATTACATCGACAAATAACCCAAAGGGGATTAAACTTTACATGACTACCGACAAACACTAATATGAAACAAACGTCATGAGGGTCATCGTACGAATACAAAATATCTACAAAAATAATTATAGAAACGTGCCACAAGACAAAGACATGTCATAAAAACAGAAAAATGTGTCACATAGGCCGAGAAAAGCGCAATAAAATGTATATAAAAAAATAAAATAGAATCAAATAAAAGAAAACGAAAAATATATAAATCACCGACGGTCGACAACTATTATAAGATTGATACCAATGTCGATTAAGCAAAGAAAAAAAAAGTATGTGATTGGTTTGGAGCAGCTATGGTTTAAAGGGCCGAAATGAAAATATATAATTACCCTATTTTAAACTAATGTCATATCATTTAATTAAATACGGCTCATAAAATTAACAGATCTTCTTTCAACTGCTACAGAAAATAATCATTTTGTTCATTTTCTTCTAAAGTTTTTGCTCAATGTAAAATATAAGGTCTGGAATGAAACTTTTTCTATAAAATAAGGACTAGTTTTGTACTTGTACCATCCTGATTTGACAGTGCCAGGTGTTGGCCTCTGGTTTGCAATACTGCGAAAGTAAATGGTTTTACGATAACGCTTGCAAATCCGAGGGCAGTATGTGAAATCAATTGGGGTACACTATTAGTATTGTAAAATGGTTGATAATTGATACGCTGTATCTTCTCCTTTATGCTCAAGTTATTTCATAATTTTTTGTTTGCTTTTAATAAGAATCAAATAATTCCTTCTTTTTCTGATAAAAAAATAATAATTCCCTTTTTATATTTTAGTATCAGTCCAATAATGTTGAGTTGCATTTGTTTATTGCTCATGTGCACGTGTTACAATCAACGAGACTGTGGCAAATCTCGTTGACATCTCGTCCAGGGGTCATAACGAGCTGAGTCGGAGTTTGGTTAGGCTTGGCTCGAAAATAGTATTATTGGGCTCGGTTCGGGTTTGAAGCTTGGTGAGCTCGAAATTTTAAGCTCGAACTCGGCTCGAAAATAATACTATTGGGCTCGGCTCGGGCTCAAAGCTCGTCAGGTTCAGCTCAGGCTCATCGGGTTCGGCTAGGCTGGACCAGAAATGGACAATTTTGTTATAATTTTTTTATATAAAAAATAGGTCCTCGTTAAAAATCCATTTTATAACCAACACCAGAAATGGACAATTTTGTTATAATTTTTTTATATAAAAAATAGGTCCTCGTTAAAAATCCATTTTATAACCAACACTGAAACGAAATTCAATATCGGGAAAGGGAAAAAGAGTGCCCAATTTATTTTAGTTAATTTATTTTTAGTGGATTGTCCCCTAATTTATTTATTTTTGTTTTTCTTTTGCTAAAGATATTACTTTTAGTGTATATGTAACATATATATACTATATAATTATTCCGAGCCTGTTCACGGGCTTTTTGAGCTGAGCTTGGGTTGGCTCGGCTCGGCTCGTTAAGGTCTCCAGCCGAGCTAGAGCCCGAGTAACTCACGAGCCAGTCAGGCTCATTATCACCCCTAATCTCGTCATATAACTTATAGGTGTTGAATTTTTAATATATTTTATGTTCGAATGTATTTTTTTAAAAAATAAAATTTATTTTCTTATTACATCTGACAATTAATAATAACATTAAAATCTTTTTTTTAATTTTGATTTAATTCGATTGTGAATTGTTTTTTTTTAATATGGAAAAAAATTATGGGATGTCCCTGGTTTTTCCTTGGGAAAAAGGATCCATTGTTGTTTTCGGCTCGTTTTAATCATTTCTATTTATTTAAATTTCGACATGTTGTCATCCAAATGGGATTGATCATTGATGACTCTGTCGGACCCACAAGCGTAGGACAACAAGAACGAACACTTGGAGCTGAGTAGACGTGGGCCCCAACCAGTGGATAACACAACCCGACAAAAACCATCGGAGGAACGGGACCCACCTGACTCATCACCCCGCTGGCTTTATTTCTTTCACCTTCGGGTCCCTGTCTTCCGTGGGCCCCATTGATGCTGCCCCCTACCCGTAGAAACCCGGGCAGCACCGTCCAAATCCCAGACCGCCAGACGTATACGGTATACCTTCTTCCATTGCCCGGGGAGATGGGTTCGCCAGCGCAGCACCGTAGAATTATTTTTGCTCAGTTCTACGTGGCAGCTGAACGGGAAAACGTACACCAAGTTTTTGGAGCGGGCACGGATTTTCAAGTGAGTGCAGGGGCGTATCTACCATAGATCAAGTACGCCACTTAATCTATCATAAAAAATTAAAAAAATTATATTATAGGTCACTTAATTATTAATAAAATTATAATCGAGTCGTTCAATTATTAAAAATTATAATTAGGTCACTCAATTAAAGTTTTAGTTACGCTCGGATCACTTTTCTGTTAAAATACTAATGAACATCTAACGATATTTGGTATAATGACAGTTTTAGTCCACAAAACTTACATATTCTACCAATTTAATCCTAATTCAAAATAATTCAATAAATTAAACTCTTAATACTTAAAAAAGACACCAATTTAGTCATTTTCTTATAAAAGTGATCATTAATATAAAAGTGTAGGAAGTCATTTTAGATGGTTTCTGTTACTTACAAATAATATAAAATGTTTTGTGTTCAGAGCATTAGTTGTAAAAATGATGTTTTGGAATGATTAATTAGGGAGAAAATTTGTATAGACTAATGTGAATTCCTCTATACATTTGTTTTATTAAAGAGAGCTAGTAACTAAATCATAGTGGACCTCTTACATATATACATTCAGTTATGAACATCGTAAGTAATTTTGACGACTTATTCAATCTATTCTTATATTACATGCGATTGTATTTATTATCGGTGGGTGAACTATCAAGTTTAAATTCCTAGATCCGCCCCTGGGTGAGTCTAACATACAATAGGTTTAAGATACAATTAAAAGATAATAAATTTTGATACTTGTTTAAAAATTTATTTTTTAGTATTTTAAGTTAGTTTTTCGTATTTTTTATTAATATTGGTACTTGTTCAAAAACTTAAAATGTTATAAAAAAAATTAAGTATCAATGCTTATAAAATAAGCATTGATACTTGTCCAAAAACACCAAAAATTTTACTTAAAATGCTATCAAAAAGTCTAACATTTTAAGTTTTTGGACAAATTTCGAAACTTGTAGTCTTTTAGCCGCACCCCAAACCTACCGAATGCAAATAAGCAGGCCCTTCTATGAATTATTTGTATAGTTTTTGTTTATTAAACTAAATAAATTAGTATAAAAAACTGTATGTTTATTTAATAAACAAACGAATACAAACATAGATATGTTCAATTCATTTATGTTCACAAATAAACTCATTTGAAAGCATGTTTATTGGTTTGTTTATAAATTCATTTATAAGTCCGTTTCTTCTTTCTCTTTTTTACATTTTAAATATTAGTAAAAATATAGACTAAATTAAACACATGATAAACTTTAGAGTTCAAACTATAAAGTCTAAAAAATTTAAAGACTAGTATAATTTGACTACTTTGACAAACATATTAACAAATACGTTTACAAATATCTTTAAAATTAAATGAACACAAATAAAATATTATTGGTTAAAACTCAATTCTTTTACACCCTATGAATGAGGTGATGAATGGATTCGTCGCTATAAGGTGGAAATCAATTATAGAGGAGGAATTGTGGACCGCTAGCACTCTAAGCTGCACGTGCTTGTTCCCCCAATTGTTGGAGGTCGGCCGTGTTAAATGCCTAGTTTTATAAAAATCGACCCGAGTGTGTCCAAATGTTATTACGTCTTTTTCTAAGGGTTCAAATAATAATAATAATAATAATAATAATAATAATAATAATATTCAAAGCAACGGTTAATTTAAAAGAATGTTATTTTTTAGAAATTAATTAAAAAAATACCCCTATTAATGATCATATAGAAAAAAATTACTCAACGTAAGGTAAACTCGCTTTTGGCCAAACGCGAGTTATGTGTTAGGTGGGTAGATAAGAAATTAAAAAATTAATTAATTTTTTTACATATAATTCACTTTTAACTAAGCGCGAGTTTTAAACTCGCTTTTGAGTAAACGCTAGTTGTGTGTTGGATGAGTAGGTAAAAAATTAAAAAAAAAAATTGGTAAAATTTTACACAGAACTCACTTTAGCTAAGTATGAATTTAAAATTTGCTTTTGGTTAAACGTAAATTTACCTTACATGGATCGAAATGAGATATTTTTTATATAATCATTAATAAAGGTATTTTTCCAATAATTTTTTTAAAAGAGAGTATTCTTTCAAATCAGCCCCAAGCAACAAACCAATAATTTACAATGGCATACAACTTTCAAATCAAATTGTTACATCAGATTAAAAAGAGTACGTATAGGTTCATTATAAAGACTATAGCTGGAAAACGAGTTATTTGGGTTAATTTTGGTTCGAACCATTTTGAATCTGATTATATTTGGTTCAACATCGGTTCGGGTGGATTCGGATCTGATTTAATTTTAGTTCAGGTCTATGGTGATTCGGGTTGGTTCAAATCATATCGGATCATTTAATATCAGGTTAGATAGTTTCGGGTCGAGTCAATAGGAGATCAGATCTTAATTGAGTCAGTTTTTTACACCCATATACATGGCGTTATAAAACGAATATATTTGACTTTTTGCTAAGTTGTGCAGCAATTTACATCCGATCTCTTTTTATTTATTTTAATATTTTTTTCTTTTTTTCAGGTTACCTTCAGTTCGGCTTGCCTTTAGTTCATGTGAAATCGATTCAGGTCCATCCGATTCGCTTGAAAATCGATTCAAGTCCGTTTCGGTTCCACTAAAATTTGGGTCGATTTCAATTCAGTTTGACTTATTTCAAGTTTTGAATCAAATTCGAATAGTCATGTACGGATCGATATCGAGACTCTAGTAGGGTAAATCAGTTCGGGTCTCGGTCAAGTTTACTGGCTCTAACAAAGACCACCTTCAAAATCCAATTTCAAATCATTTCAATCATGCTATTCCATTAATAGTCATGTCAACTCAAATTTGACACGTGACATATTTAAAGTAAATCGATAAAAATCCAATTAGCATGCACATATTACATGGACAATTTAGATCTAATATGTTAAAAAGAAAACATAGGAGTATTTAATAAGGCGACCTGTACTAAATCTAAGAAATTAATAATTTTCTCACCAAGGAAAAAAAAAAAAAACCCAACGCTACAACACAATAAATAAAAAGCAATCTGACTAGATGCAATGCAAGCAGAGGGATTTGTTTAATCATGCATTAAGTATGAACAAAATACCTTTCTGTTATTCTTGTGGTTGTTGGAGAGACGACGATTCTTATATATAATGAAATATAAAAGTTGACAAGGCAAGTACACACTTTCAAGTTCCAAGCTTATATATAATTTATGTTAAACTTACGTGTGATCTGTGGACAACAATAAACAGCAAGACAAAATCTACAGTTTCCTCTTTATTAACCAAGTAGAATCTCTTTAGATATTGGTTCGGTTTTCGACATAGGAATAAATAGAATGTATATTCAGAATGATATCAGCATCCATTGGATAAATCTAAAAGGAAGAGACTAACCAATGAGAGTAATGGCAACCGACACTTTATCCTGTGAGAGCCGAGTTGAGTGCCCTACGAACATCGATTCCAATTTGTGCTTCGGCTTTCTCCAAATCAGTTGTGGCTGAGCTCAGCTTCTGGGTGAACTCCGCAAGCTCTTTATGAACAAAATTAGCATCGATTTGATCGAGTGGCACGGCCTCGACAGCGATGATATCTGCAAATGAGTTGGCATGGATGAAAACAAAACCGCTGCTGACGAAATACTTTGTGGTTTCGTTTCCTTCATGCACTGACAGCACACCAGGCTTCAATTCTGCAATTGTTGCTACGTGTCCAGGAAGAACACCCATCTGGCCAGTTGTGGCCGGTACTATAACCATATCAACCTGGGAACAAAGAGTTAAGATTTAAGACATTATCACCATTTTCCCTTTATTGGACCATAATCACAGCAACACCATTCAAGGTAGTATTATTGTTTCAAATTACACAGGCTTAAATAAGACATATATCTCTATCTCATTGTTTCCATTTATTATCAATCAAAAGGGTCTCTAAAGCTTTACTTCATTATGTTTAGCGTTTCCCATTGCTTGCTTAAACTTAGCTAAACAGCAAGAAAAACTAGTCACCAAACTTATTCTTCACGAATGGTTGTTTGCGGGGAGAACAGAGAAAGGATGCTGTCTGCCAGAACAGCTCGGATATGACATGCATAAACAAACTCTTTTAACAGTAAACTTAGATAGTGTCAACTAAGATAGATTGAAGAGCCGATATGGTCAGATTTAGACGAAAATCGAGATTCCTTAATGGCCTTGGCGTTGGAACCTTTTGAGATAAATATAGAGGGAAATTGATGAAGAATGTTTGAAATACAGTAACTCCAATCACAGCAAGGATTAGCAAACTTGATCAAATGTCAGCACTGTCACCATTTTTGATGGAACATAAATAAGTGGATACGCAATTGGTTAGGGGAATTTTTTTTAGTTGCACACCTCCACTTCACAAAATCAATCTATAATCATAAAGGCTGAAAATAATAATCTTTGTGCAATTTATGAGGGGTTCCATTCAGTAGTCTTGAAAATAAATTAAACTAAAAAAATTCTCAACATAATTAAGAATATTAAGAAACTAATATGTGAGCAGATAGGCTTCATCATAATAACTAATAATACTGTACCAGAAACTGAAACTTTTAGGTGCTGTTGTCTCTGAATTAGTTACAAGTATCTAGCTAAAGTAAATCCAGCTTTCCAAACAAAATACGCTGTTTAAAATAGGGAATGCCAAGAAAGTTCTTAACAACAAAGTTAGGAAAGGCAGTTGGTAAAGTACGAAGCAAATGCTAATCAAAATCAATGTTGTCAAGGGCACAAGGCGCACTCTAGTAACTTAAAACCCTTGTATTGCCACAGGCACAAGGCACAAAAAAAAAAACTAGCCTGAGTGAAGTGAAGCGAAATGCACACACATACACAAATAAAGCTTATAAAATATTGAATAAACTCTAAAGTGGAGTCCAGTTTATCTATAAAACATTTTTTTTATCGTCAATGCCTGTAGTTGAATGCCCAAATATTACAAAGTACAGTGTCTGATATTATTCTTTCCTTAACAGTAAAGGTATAACAAATGAAAATAAAACTAAAGAGATGTTAGATCAGGCGGACCATTTTTATGCCCGTCGCCTAAAAAAAAGTGCCTAGGTGCACCAGGCGTCACCAGATCAAATGGGCCAGGCCTGAAAGGATCTTTTGTTGATTAATGCCAAGGCGCAACCCATGCACATGCCTTGACAACATTGATCAAAATACATTAACGCACTCTCTTTGAAATGACTGTTATCAATGTCGCCGCATTTCTAATGACCATTTGTGAAGAAGTCACAAGTCACACCTCTTTAGAGATGTTTCGTTGGAAAAATTGGGGTGAAGGTGCAAGGTATGAGGTATCAAATAATAACTTTATGGAAAGTCTAGTATACATTATTAGCTAAGGCAATGTGAAGAGAACAAACTCTAAGCTGCAGAGCAACACTACAAATTTAGGTTCAGAATCTGCAACTGAAAGCTATGTTAAAAGAAACTGCTTTTTCTCCAGCGTTTTTTTAATTTGTTCATGTGACCCCAATCAACAATTCAGTAAGACTAGCAATCCCAATCTATGCAGTTTATTATAAAAATATAGAGTAAAACCAACGATTCACAAAGTTTAGAAGGATACGAATATGACTTATAATAAACAATATATTTAAGTTCAATTTTTTTTCAATGAATTGTGTAATCACCCAAATCCGTCCGGCGCTCCCTTTGATTCGGTTTTAAAATTTTCTTTTTTGTGTTTGAAAAACCCCGCCCGGTTTTAAGATTAAAAATGTGGAGTCGCCACCGATCATTTAAAAATGGTAGACCGGACACAGATAAAACCAGAGATAAAAAATATTTGGGTCCGGGAGTTGGTTACGGATGGGGAAGGATGAGCACCCCACACCGTCCAAAAATTGGTACCTAGTCGAATATTTAAAGTCTTAGCGTTGGAAATTTCGAATTCGAATAAAATTTAAAATGCGGTTCTTAAATGCATGAGAATGTTTTACATATTTAAAGAAACGTTCCGTTATTTAGAATAACCGAGAAGTTCACATCCCTTTACGCCCGGGAAATAATTTCTCGACTATTCTAAATAACAGAAAATCCCGTTAAATATTGTATCCTAAAATGGTAAGGATATTCTTTTATTTAGGGGTATCGAGAGGGTCACATCCCTTTACGCCTGGGACACTAGTTCTCCAACCCCTAAATAAAGGAATATTACCTTAACCCTTAACTTATCTAAATATTATGATGCAATTTATAATGTGTCTTATGATTATATATATACCTAAAAATATATTACTTATAGTAAAGTATATTTAATAATTATATTTATAAAAAAACTATATACATATATATATATATATTTAAAGTTAGTAATTTGTATACATATTAATTTTACAAAATAAGTATTTCTTATTATTTTATACTATTATTTTACATATATATTTAAAATATAATATTCTAAAGTAAAATACGTATATGTATTATTTATTAAAATATACCTATACATGTATTAAGTTAGTACTATATATATATATATATTTACAAAGATAAATATTTATTATCATATTATATACATAGTATTTAAACAAAAATATTATATAATATTTTACAAAAATATAAAGTATTAATATAAATATACAAAAACTACTGTACTTAAAAATATAAGTCATAGGTAGGAGTTTATATACATATATTTTATATATTATACTAATATATAATATTTACACAAAATAAAGTACTTTATATAATAATAATAATAATAATAATAATAATAATAATAATTTACACTAATACTACATGAAATTAAAGGTTAGGGACTAAAATGCATCAACATAAAATTACATAGCATGTATTAAATACTTCTGGACTAAAATGAAACAGATGCAAAATATAAGGAAATAAACATAAATTAACATAAATAATGTGCTGGAAGATAATTACTAAAATAAAGGACTAAATTGAATAAAATGTAAAACAAAGGTGCGAAATTAAAGTAAAAAAGGGATGGAAAAGAAGTGCGGAAATAAAAAACAAGGACCGAAATTGTAATTATCCCGTGGACAGAAAATAATGCAGGAAAGAGTCCAGGGACCGATACGGTAATTATACCATTAACCCAAAAATGCGGATCCTTCGCCCGGGTCGGGTCACCGCACGGGTCAGACACAAAAACGGTGTCGTTTTGTTTGCACTGGCTTAAAACATCATGGTTTTATTTATTTTTTGTTTCGAGCGATATTAAACACTAACACACACAAAAACCCTAACCCTTTGTTCTCTCACCCTCTCAACTGACGGCGCCCGCCGCATTTCCCTTGTTATGCCGGTCATCGGCCGGTTAGCCTCGACGGACTCACGGCGGCCTCAACCGGACATGTAAGCTTCAGTCTTTCCCATTTTTTTTACACTTCGGTTTGGAACCTTTTGATCTTAGATTTAAAAACTGATTTTGACTTTCAAAACAAAGAATCGAATATGATTCTAATTTTTTTATATTTTTATTCAAACAAAACGAGTATACAAAAAAGAGGAATGAGAAAATACCTTGATTTTTATTTTTTATTTCGAAATCACTTTTACAAAAAAATTTCGAATAAAAACTCTTTTCTCTTAAACTTTTTAATTTTTTCAGATCTCTAAAAGCTCCCAAACTCTCTTGTTTTTTATCTCTAATCCCCTATTACACTGGTCTTTTTTTTGTAATCTCTAAAAACTCTCTCCTTACAGATTTTCCCTCGGATTATATAACCCTATTTTTTACATTTAAAATAACCACCCTTTTCCCTCTCATTTAATTTGCATATCTGGATTTTAAGGGAAATCCCCGATTTTCGGGGATGACAATGGCAGAGTAGGGTGGCTCGGTTTGGTGATGGCAGAGGGTAGTGGTAGGTTTAGGAATAGGGTGGCTGTAGATTAGGTTTAGGGTTAATTTAATTTTGTTATTATATTTTTTGTTTGACTCGAATGGGATTTATGGTTCGACAGTTTAGGGTTTCAGGATTCAGATGGGTTATTTGAAGGATTGAAGGTGGTCGACGATGGTTGTCAGCGGCAACGGTTGGATATTAGGGTTAGGATTTTTAGAAATTTAAGGTTTTTTTGGTTTTGGGTTGGATTATTAGATTCAGGTTAGGGTTTGGTTTAGGTAAACGAGTTTGGGCAGGTTCAGTTAGGGTTTGGTTGTGGTTTAGATAAAATGAGTTATTATACCTGCCCCTCTTTGCTCATTGTTGTGTAACGGCAACGAAGCAAAGACTAAAATGACCCATTTCATCTGGTCTGGCTGGTCATCCCCTCTCGATGTACATCTTCTCTCTTCGGTAGATCTTTTTTCTTCGGTGCCAGTCTTCTGTCTTCACTTGATTGATCTACTCTGTCATTCTCGGGGAGCAAAATCTTCAAAATAGGAGATCGTTTGTTGGGGAAACAAAATAAGAGCAACTTGCTGCTTTTCTTCTTCTGCGCTGGTCTTCTGTCTTCAGTCTTCGGTAGGTCTTTGATCTTCGCTCTTTGAGGATATTGAGTTCTTCGATCAATCTACTCCTCTGCTTTTTAGGTTGAGACTTACCAAAGTACAATGATGTTCGGTTAAAAACAAAGGCCTTCTTGCTCTCCATTTTCTTTCATTTTTTTGTTCTGTTATTTTTTTTATTTTTTTATTTTTCTTGTTTTTTTCTTTGTCCTCTTTTTTTTTTCTTTGTTGTTTTTTTTTGTGTAGCCTCATATTCTGTTGACTGGGTAACCCGCTCCATTGGAAGTTCAAGGAGATAGGGTCAGTCATTATTGTTTTGTCTGCTCCACTGCAACTCCAGGGAGATGAGACAACGTAGCTTTAATTTTCCACTGTAACTTCAGGGATATAAAATTGATGCTAGACTCATTCCACTACAACTTCAGGGAGACGATGTTGGTGTTGGGTCCATTCCGCTGCAACCTCAGGGAGATGAACAATTGTAGCTTCAATCTTTCCATTGTAATTTCAGGGATATAAAATTGATGCTGAATTCGTTCCACTGCCACTTTAGGGAGACGATGTTAATATTGTGCCTATTCCACTGCAACTTTAGGGAGATGAACAGTTGTAGCTTCAATCTTTCCACTGCAACTTCAAGGATAGAAAATTGATGCTGAATTCGTTTTACTACCACTTTAGGGAGACGATGTTGGTGTTGTGCCCATTTCACTGCAACTTCAGGAAGATGAACGGCTGTAGCTTCAATCTTTCTACTGCAACTTAAGGGATATCAAATTGATGTTGGATTCGTTCCATTGCCACTTTAGGGAGACGATGTTAGTGTTGTGCCCATTCCACTGCAACTCCAGGGAGATGAACGGCTGGTATAGCTTCAATTCGAATGTCTAAGGCCTCATTATGGGTTAGTGCCTCAAAGATGTTTTGAAAAAGGTTTTTTTAAGGCGTCTACTCGGGCTTTCACCTTGTTGTTGTTTTTTCTTCTTTTTCATCTTTTCATCATTTTTTTGTCTTTTTCTTCTCTTTTTGTCTTTTTTTCCTTTTTTCTTATTTTTCTTATTTTTTCTTTTTTCAAACAAAATATTTCTTGATTGCATTTGAAGTTTGCTCCGCTGCAGCTTCAGAGAGATAAACTAGTCTTGGTTCTCATTCTGCTGCCACTCTAGAGAGATGAGATAAATATGGTGAAGCTTGTTACGCTGCTACTCTAGTGAGACAATCTTTATGTCTGGTCCATTCCGCTGCCTCTTCAAGGAGATGAACTCATCTTGGTTCTTATTCCGCTGGGAGATAAGATAACTGGTCTCATCATTTTGAACGTCCCGTGCCTCCTTATGGGTTCGTGCCTAAGGTATTCTGAAAAGATCTATCTTGCTCTCTTTTTTCAAGTTGCTCTTTCAGGTTTTCTCCTTGGTTTTTCTCATTTTTCATCATTTCTCTCTCTTTTTTGAATTTTTTTTCTCTTCTTTTTCATTTCATTTCATTTTTCATTTTTATTTTTTTATCTTTCTCCTTTCTTTTTCTTCTTGATTTTTTTTTCTTTTCTTCTTCTTTTTTTTTCTTTTTTTTCTTTTTCAATTTTTTATCTCTCTCATTCAGTAAAGATGAAAATATGATATTTATTTTGTCGAAAAAATATATCTTTATGAAAGGATAAAGCTAGAAAAAATGTCCTTATGAAAGGACTGAGTCATGAAACTCGGTTTTTGAAAATATCATTTTGGAATGATTGAATTATGGAACCCAATTTTGGAAATTATCCAGAAGTTTGGAAAATATCCTTTTGAAAAGATTGAGTTATGGAACTCAGTTTTGGAAATCATCCAGAAGTTTGGAAAATACCCCTTTGAAAAGATTGAGTTATGGAACTCAATTTTAGAAATCATCCAGAAGTTTGGAAAATATCCTTTTGAAAAGATTGAGTTATGGAACTCAGTTTTGGAAATCATCCAGAAGTTTGGAAAATATCCTTTTGAAAAGATTGAGTTATGGAACTCATTTTTGGAAATTATCCAAAAGTTTGGAAAATATCATTTTGAAAGGATTGAGTTTTGAAAATTTTTCAAAAGTTTGGAAAATATCATTTTGAAAAGATTGAGTTATGGACTCAGTTTTGGAAATCATCCAGAAGTTTGGAAAATATCCTTTTGAAAAGATTGAGTTATGGAACTCAGTTTTGGAAATTATCCTTTTGAAAAGATTGAGTTATGGAACTCAGTTTTGGAAATTATCCAAAAGTTTAGTAAATATCCTTTTGAAAGGATTGAGTTTTGAAAATTTTCCAGAAGTTTGGAAATTATCCTTATGGAAGGATTGAGTTTTTAAAAAATATTTCCAGAATTTTGGAAATTATCCTTATGGAAGGATTGAGTTTTAAAAATTTTTCAGAAGTTTGGAAAAATATCCTTATGGAATGACTGAGTTTTAAAATTTTTCCAGAAGTTTGGAAATTATCCTTATAGAAGGATTGAGTTTGTTTTTGAAAATTATTTCCTGTATTTATGCAAATGAGATACATGTGTATGCTTTTGCAATGATGCAAGGATGCAATGTTATATATGTCATGATGTAGGTCATATTTAAAAGATGCAATAATGCATGTGCCTCCAAGTATGCTTTGATGATGCATGGTCACATTTTGGTGATGCGATGTTATGTTTGCCATAATGTATGAAATATTCACATGGATCTTCTTCCTTTGATTCAGTTCGATCTTCTGATCTTCTAGAGCGACCGCTTGCCCCCAAAATCTTCTTTGTTATTGTTTTTCAATTTCTGAGCTGAATGACCTTTGCAGGCTCATCTCTTTTCATCTTCTCGAGCGAACGACGAATTTTCCCAATTGATTTTTGCCCCAAACATCTTTCAAATACCATTTTGACTAAATACCTTTGAAGGCTTTCTTTCTTGTTTTGGATAGCCATGGGTCTTAGGTCTTTGTACCTTATATTTCTAAAAGTAATGCAAGAAATCTTTTGTTTCAAAGAATATTTTCAAAAATGAGAATTTTTTCATGAAGTGGAGGGATTAAGAGCCTCCAGACTGTTTGGAATCAAAACATGGACAAAAGTTTTGCAAAGTTATGAATGAATTAAATTTTAAAAAATTCGTGTTTATTTGTTTTTTAATCAAAAATACCTTAAGAGAATGCATTAAATAATCACATGCCCTTACAAAAGATTTCGTTTTTACCTTCGGGCCTAGGTAAAAGGTTAATTTCATGCATTACTAAAAAAAATTAGGCTATATAGATGCCCCAACAAAAAGAATTTAGCCTATGAAGGCCATCCATTCTTCTTCAATCTTCAATTAACTCGTCCAGGGGACCCATTGTTTAACTTTATAGTGCCGCTCTTGATCAGGCTTTGCACCTTGTTCCTCAATGCCCCACAATTCTCTGTGGTGTGGCCTGAGCTTCCTATATGATAGTCGCAGACAACGTCGACATCATATCCTTCCAAGTAAGGAGGCTCCTTCAGTTTAGACTGGGCCGGGGCTATCAAGCTCTTTTCTATGAGCATTAGGAGTAGCTCTAGATAAGTTATCGAGATTGGATAGACGATTTTCTGAGAAGCTTTCGGTCGATGTGAGGACGAGTAGCTCGGCTGGCGTGAGGACCAAGGTCAGCTAGTCAAATAAGATTCCACCATATGAATTTCTGCTTCATCTGTTTCTTGGCATTTTAAACTTCGAAAGTATCACCAGATCAATGACTAGACTTAATTTTCTTGCATCTACCTCACATGATGCACTTGCCCCTTCTGCAGCTTTAGATTTCTCTTCAACCCGCTTGCACAAATCTTCAATCTGCTTGACCACCTCGATCCATGCTTGACATATCTTGTTGATGATGCTCAAATCAGGGATAACATGCACACTAGGGTTATTTTAGGCATTAATTCCCCCATGTGATGAAGACTCGATTTGAGGACCTTGTTGCCTTTCAACTGAAATTGGCACTTGCAGAGGTGTCTTGCTATATGTATTTTCTACATTTTCTAGTGCACTGGGTCTATAACCAATCCCTTTCTTTTCTTAGGATCTTCACCGACCAACATAACAGCTATCTGATCTAGCAGATCTATGTGTGATTGTGCGATATGATCGTGAGTTGCCTGTTGCGCCTTATTTATGTCATTCTTCATGTCTTCGCATGCTTGCTCTACTCTTGCTAGACGACTCTCCATTTCTTGAGCTTTGCCTTGAGTGAAAGACAGATACAAATATGGCTAACCTTGATGCCCCATAATAGCTGCGATCAAAATTTACGGAATCAGACCCCTCGATTTGGAAATGGTGATGCATTATGATGAAATGCAAATATGAAAATGCATGAGATGTACCTGCAATGCACAAAAAAAAATAAACGGGTTAGTACCGAAAAATAGTAATTTTTACAAAAAATGGTATAAAACCTGCTGGTAGACACGCTTTATTTGAAAAAGGTAATCCTACCCGTCATGCTTTTCTACCTGGCATAATGAAATATAAACAGATTCCTACTCGGCATGATATCTACCCAGCATGTTTTTATAAAAAGAAACCTACTTGGTATGGTATCTACCCGGTATACTATTATTCATGAAATAAATCTATAGAGTAGACAAAAGGGTTAGAAGCGTTTCTCCTTTGAACTTTTAACGGGTTCTGTTTCTAAAGCAAGGCTCCTACGGTCCATTACATGAGGTTTAGTTCTAGGGAGGAGTACCCGAATTGTCCTCGTTGTCCCTTACTAAAGGTAGCAAGGCCCCTGATCCTCACCCATTATAGGCTTCAAACGGACCAAGTTCAATTTAGGAGGATACATCCCTTATGCTTATACGGAGGTAACCCACACGAAAGCATAAAAATATATCCCGAAAGCGATTCACCAACCTATACGGTGGTAACCCACACGAAAGTGGTATCACACTTCCACTTAAAATGGACGGAGCTCGGGTAGAAAGCTCATGGAATGCAACAATGCAAGTGCACGGTGTGTGAGGAGAAACTCTCAAACCTTTTGACCCCTATGTCTATATTCACTTATAATAAGCAGTAAAATTAAAGCAGTTATATTTATAAAAAAATAAAATGCATGTTTTATTTAAAAAGATAGAATCATATTTTAAATTAAAATCGAATTTGTCAATTTCCAACGACCAAGACTAAAAGATAATCGACTTGTGGCTTGACTCTCTTTTTATTTTAAAAGTGTCCCCAGCGGAGTCGCCAGTAATCACCCAAATCCGTCCGGCGCTCCCTTTGATTCGGTTTTAAAAATTTCTTTTTCGTGTTTGAAAAATCCCTCCCGATTTTAAGATTAAAAATGTGGAGTCGCCACCGATCATTTAAAAATGGTAGACCGGACACCGATAAAACCAAAGATAAAAAATATTTGGGTCCGGGAGTCGGTTACGGATGGGGAAGGATAAGCACCCCCACACCGCCCAAAAATTGGTACCTAGCCGAATATTTAAAGTCTTAGCGTTGGAAATTTTGAATTCGAATAAAATTTAAAATGATGTTCTTAAATGCATGAGAATGTTCTAAATATTTAAAGAAACGTTCCGTTATTTAGAATAACCGAGAAGTTCACATCCCTTTACGCCCGAGAAATAATTTCTCGACTATTCTAAATAACAAAAAATCTCCTTAAATATTGTATCTTAAAATGGTAAGAATATTCTTTTATTTAGGGGTATCAAGAAGGTCGCATCCCTTTACGCCCGAGACACTAGTTCTCTAACCCCCAAATAAAGGAATATTATCTTAATCCTTAACTTATCTAAATATTATGATGCAATTTATAATGTGTCTTATGATTATATATATATAGCTAAAAATATGTTGCTTATAGTAAAATATATTTAATAATTATATTTATAAAAAAACTATATACATATATATATATTTAAAGTTAGTAATTTTTATACATATTAATTTTACAAAATAAGTATTTCTTATTATTTTATATTATTATTTTACATATATACTTAAAATATAATATTCTAAAGTAAAATACGTATATGTATTATTTATTAAAATATACCTATACATGTATTAAGTTAGTAGTATATATATATATATTTACAAAGATAAATATTTATTATCATATTATATACATAGTATTTAAACAAAATACTATATAATATTTTACAAAATATAAAGTATTAATATAAATATACAAAAACTATTGTACTTAAAAATATAAGTCATAGGTAGGAATTTATATACATATATTTTATATATTATACTAATATATAATATTTACACAAAATAATAATAATAATAATAATAATAATAATAATAATAATAATAATAATAATAATAATAATAATAATAATGCATGGATTTACACTAGTACTACATGAAACTAAAGGTTAGGGACTAAAATGCATCAACATAAAATTACATGGCATGTATTAAATACTTCTGGATTAAAATGAAACAGATACAAAATAAAAGGAAATAAACATAAATTAAAATAAATAATGTGTTGGAAGATAAATACTAAAATAAAGGACTAAATGGAATAAAATGCAAAATAGAGGTGCGAAATTAAAGGAAAAAAGGGATGCAAAAAGTGCGAAATAAAGCATAGGGACCGAAACGGTAATTATCCCGTGGAAGAAAATAATGCGGGAAAGAGTCCAGGGACCGATACGGTAATTATACTATTAACCCAAAAACGCGGATCCTTCTTCCGGGTCGGGTCATCGCACGGGTCAGACACCAAAACGGTGTCGTTTTGTTTGCAGCGGTTTAAAACATCATGTTTTATTTTTTCTTTTTGTTTCGAACGATATTAAACACTCACACACACAAAAATCCTAACCCTTTGTTCTCTCATCCTCTCAACTGACGGCGACCGCCGCACTTCCCTTGTTAAGACGGTCATCAGCCGGTTAGCCTTGGCGGACTCACGGCGGCCTCAACCGGACAGGTAGCTTCGGTCTTTCCCATTTTTTTTACACTTCGGTTTGGAACCTTTTGATCTTAGATTTAAAAACCGATTTTGTCTTTCAAAACAAAGAATAGAATATGATTCTGACTTTTTTTTATCTTTATTCAAACAAAACGAGTATACAAAAAAGAGGAATGAGAAAATACCTTGATTTTTATTTTTTATTTCGAAATCACTTTTACAAAAAAATTTCGAATGAAAGCTCTCTTCTCTTAAACTCTTTAATTTTTTTTTTCAGATCTCTAAAAGCTCTCAAACTCTCTTGTTTTGTGATCTCTGATCCCCTATTACACTGGTCTTTTTTTGAAATCTCTAAAAACTCTCTCCTTACATATTTTTCCCTCGGGTTATATAACCCTATTTTTTACATTTAAAATAACCATCCCTTTCCCTCTCATTTAATTTGCAGATCTGGATTTTAAGGGAAATCCCCGATTTTCGGGGATGACAATGGCAGAGTAGGGTGGCTCGGTTTGGTGATGGCAGAGGGTAGTTGTAGGTTTAGGAATAGGGTGGCTGCAGATTAGGTTTAGGGTTGATTTAATTTCGTTATTATATTTTTTGTTTGATTTGAATGGGATTTAGGGTTCGACAGTTTAGGGTTTCGAGTTTCAGATGGGTTATTTGAAGGATTGAAGGTGGCCGGCGGCAGTTGTCAGCGGCGGCGGTTGGATATTAGGGTTAGGGTTTTTAGAAATTTAGGGTTTTTTGGTTTTGGGTCAGGTTATCAGATCCGGTTAGGGTTTGGTTTGGGTAAACGGGTTTGGGCCGGTTCAGTTAGGGTTTGGGTTTAGGGGTCATGGGTTAGGGGTTGGTTGTGGTTTAGATGAAATGGGTTATTACAAATTGCATTTCGTTCCTACTTCGTACTAAACTATTTGGAGAAGACTACCCTTGTCGAATTACGATTCCCGTAAGTGGAGTTTGGAGTTCTAATACTGACCCAATGTAAAGAATAGAGAACATTGCACGGTATCATCATCAGTAATATTTACCTATAGGAGTTTAATAAGGCAAATATTCAAAATTGGCAGTAATGCGGGACAATTAGAGACCTATTCAGGTTATCACCATTTCAAATTGACAAGAAGCTGAATAAGTGGCACAGGCATTCGACTGACAGAACTACTAATATAATTTCGCACTAAAAAGGGCGGGAAAAGGGGGTTGGCCTCTGCCTTGCATCATTTTTCTATTTCCAATCTTACTAAAGCATCATCATTGAAAACAAATTGAAAATGCCCTAAATAGAAATCAGAACGAAAACCCATATGTTACCTCTTTGGTGGCAAGCTCAGAAGCATAAGGGAGAACGAAATTGACAGTGAGCTTGGAGGGAATGGAGGAAGGGGTAGGGGGTCGAGGCTGCATGAAAGAGTAGGGAGTCTCGGGAGGATCCATGTTGGGCATCACTTTGTTCCACGCTTCCGCGAACGTGGCATCGGCGGTCTGAGCCGCCGCAGATCAATGTTGAAGGATGAGGCCGCCGCAGATCAATGTTGAAGGATCGAGCCCTCACGGCTGCTATGGGTTGGGCCAAGAGCCCCATTGCTTGGCGCAACATTCTGGAAGGGATACGTGGGCGGTTCGCTCGGCTCTCGCAAGGTCAGAGACGGGGAATGTGGCGTTCTTTGACTCTCTCTTTCTGGGTAAATAGTGTAGTGAAGTGAAAACCGGGCTTTTAATTACGCCTAATGCAAAAAAATTGCACATAACGTTTTATAAAATAATTATTTTAATCTCTATTTTTCTATTTTTGTTTTTAATATTTTATTTATGGTTAAAATAATCTCATGAATAAAAATAATTAGTTGACTAACAATCAACGCTAAGTAATAATATGACATATTGACTTGACTTAGGATACTGACGCGGCAAAATGTCACTCCAACAATTTTTTAAAAAATAATTTTAATTTTTTTAAAAAAGTAATTAATAATAATTTATTATTCTTAATTTTTAAAAATAAAAACTAATAATCTAGTTTTCAAAAAATAAATTTTCTTACTTTTTTAAAAAATAATAAATTAAATAATTTATTATTTTAAAAATAATAAATTAAACAAATTATTATTATTTATAGAAAAATTAAAAAAATAATTTATTTAATTTTATATTTTTTAAAAATATTTTTAGTTTTTCTAAAAATAATAAATAATAAATTATTTAATTTATTATTTTTTTAAAAAAAAAATAAATTAAATTAACTATTATTTATTATTTTTAAAACAACAATTTAAATAATTTATTTTTTATTTTTAAAAAAATAAAAATTAAATAAATTATTATTTATTATTTTTAGAAAAAAATATTTTTTTTAAAAAATATTTGACGTGGCCGTTAGACAACTAATATTTTCCATCCACATAGGCTATTTGGATTCAAAATAAAATGTTATGGGTGAAAATGAACCAAGAAAAATATGATCATTCTATGAAACGTTGGAGGCATTTTTATCCTTTTTAATTAAAACCGGACCTTTCCATATATTTATTTCCCTGAGCGGGCTTAAACTGGGCAACCCACCAATGGCTCTCTATAACTGGGTTCATTAACAGCCCGTAAGCAGAAAGAAGAAATCTGCAAATGAAAGCCTTGCCGCCAGCCATTAGGGTTTTTGCAGAAACGAGTCGTCCACTCATTGCTCAGCCATGGCAGAACAGGTCTACATTTCTATCTCTCTTTCCATTTCTCTGTATTTTCTTTACCTGTTGGCACTGCTTTGATCTTTCCATTTTCCTGTGTGTATTAGACGGAGAAGGCGTTCCTTAAACAGCCGAAAGTATTTTTGAGGTAACCAGCTTATTTATATTTCTTATTGCTAATTTTCATTTTGAGGCCATTCCTAACACATTATAGCATCCCTCTCTCTTTCAGTTCTAAAAAATCTGGGAAAGGAAAGAGACCTGGGAAGGGTGGGAATCGCTTCTGGAAAAGCATTGGGTTAGGGTTTAAGACACCCAGAGAGGCAATTGAAGGTTCTCCTCCTTGTTATGACTATGCTTTTATTGTAGGATTAAAGCTTATTGTAATGTGATTTGTTTTTGCAATTCGGTATACTGCTTAAGCCTTTGCATGCTTCTGAGAAGTATTTAAACAAAGAAATGGGGACCGGGGTTTAATTTGTCTGGTTTCAAAACTTTCAGGGACTTGGAAAGTTATTAAAGTGGAAAGTTGGGGGGCGGGGGCGGGGGCAAGCATGGTTTCACTGATTTCAAAACTGATAAGGACTTAGAAAACAAATGAACCAGAAAAGTTTGGGGACTAAAACTTTGAGGCCATGAGTGAATAAGGTTACCAAACCTTTTCAGACATGCTTGAATAGGTTTTTTTGCGGACTGTGAAAGTCTTTAATTAAGGTTTAGTCCTTAATTTACCATTTCTACTCGCAAAAGTCTATATTTGAGCATGTCCGAAATGGTCTAGTCCTTAAACAACAACTTTGAAAGGTTTCATCCTTGTTCGCTTAGGGCCTCAAAGGTTTAGTACCAAATTGAACATTTAGCCTTGATGTTATATGCTTTTGTTGGGATTTTATTTGTGGTTTGGCTAGCATTCATAGGATACAATTTGGATGCCATGCCTTTGTTTAACATGTTTCTGATTATTTGACTTTTGCTTAAACAGTGCGTATCTTTGTCTGGAAATCTAACACTGCTCTAATTATTTCCATTATCACGACTTCCCCCTGCCCATCGTAGAACTATGGGGTATCCATAACTTGTATGGATGTCTAAATTTTACCCTTGATACATTTTCATTTTACTACTATTTCATTCTTGATCGGTATTCGTTTCTACAATTGGATTTGTTGAAACTTACATTGGAGGTTTCACCATTGGTTAGGAACATATATCGATAAGAAATGCCCATTTACTGGCACTGTTTCAATCAGAGGCCGTATCCTTGCCGGCACTTGCCATAGTGCGAAAATGGTGAGGACCATTATTGTCCGAAGGAACTACCTTCACTTCATCAAGAAATACCAAAGGCAAATTATCCTCTCATCTTTGTTAATTTGCTAGATGTGTTGATTTATATTATTTGCTTTAGATTGTGATGCACATTGTAAAAAACTCTCATGTATGTCATTTAATATTGTATTTTAATTTTTTTCAGATACGAAAAGAGGCACAGTAACATTCCAGCACATATATCCCCCTGCTTTCGTGTTAAAGAAGGGGATCATGTTATAATTGGGCAATGCAGGTAGATTGTTTCATTTCATTTTATCCATTAGATATTTATTGTCTCCATCAAGTCCCGACCTCCCCACCACCACAAAAATATTGTTAATAACCACTATACTAACTTATCGATAAACTTTGCAGGCCGTTGTCAAAGACGGTGAGGTTCAATGTCTTGAAGGTCATTCCGGCAGGGTCTTCTGGCGGAGGGAAGAAGTCTTTTGCTGCCATGTGAAGAGGTTAGCTTTTGAAATGGTGAAATTCTAGTGTCTGTTTTGAGGTGTATTCACTATATGAACTTCGTGTTGGTCTCGGTTTAATTGTCTCATTTTGATGGAAACGTAATTTGTTGGGTGAAGTGAAATCTCCATTGTTACAATTTAGAGGAACTATTTATGTTTTGCTTTTGGTTTCCTAAATGAATTGGACTGTTTTTTTAATGCAGGTAGGACACATAGTTACAGTTTATAGGAACTATTTGATGTTGACATGGCAATGTAATAAGCAATGGATGGGCCTCACCTTTTATACCTACTGTCTACTAATCAATCCCTTTATGCTGTCCTTAATTATCTAGGAATTTGCTCCTTTCTTACCAGCCCAAAGGGGCCTCTCCAAGCATCTCCTTTAACTACTTTCTAAAATAATTCAAGTTACCTAAACCTGTAATTTGTACTGAATCGAATCGGGTATTTTTTGTTTGAGTTACAAATTATTCTGAATTCGAATCGGTCTAGGTTTAAATTGAATTTTATGATCTAATTAAATTATGTCTACTTTTCTAATTTAGATTCGAATCGAAAGTTACATTGTTACCTAATTATTGTTTTCTCTTCTGTCAGATAAAAGATATATAGAAGGGCAGATTTTTTGAACAGATACTGTCTTGAAATTGGATTAACAAACGTTAAAAAAAGCTTTAGTACATCGTATGTGAAAGAGCATGGGATTCATTTCCAAGCCCATTAAACTAATCCACAAGGTCGGAAACCAAATCTATGTACATGCATACGTGTTAAACGTTTCGTTATATTATAATTTGTTTAAAGCTCCAAAAATCCAACAACTCATTGACTGTAACTCCAAGTCAATGTGGATTGATATAGATAATTCTAATATCTAACAACCCCCCTTGAAACGAGCATATTTTCCATTCAGGGACGGAACTAACGAATAGAGGGAAGGGACGTGCTTCTAGTTATTTTTTCTGATTATAATTCAGATCTCTCCGCATTTAAATATTAGATAAATTAAATCTGGTACCCTTAATTTTTGAGTTTAAATACTTAATAAATTTTAAAAAATACTTTGATACGCAAGTTTGTTAATTTTAGTGTTTGTGGTTGTAAGTTTAAAATTTAAGGTTTATGTTTAGAATTTAAAGTTCAAGGTTTAGAGTTTATGATTTAAGGGTTTAGATTTAAAAATTTAAGTTTAGATTTTATAGTTTTAACTATGAAGAGTTGTGTAAATTATTTTACGCATCATATATATAAAATATATTATAATCATCGAGCAATTTTATTCATCTCAATGTTCGATCCTAATTTTAACCTTGTGTTCCCTTCATCACCGGTTAATTCAGAAAATATATTATAATCGTCGAGCAAGAATAGTCAATCAAACGAGGGCTATTTCTTAATAAGCGAAGGTTATTCGGGTGGACTGTATAAAGCTCGGAACACTCGTTTTACGTACAAAAGGATACAAACAAGATTGTAATTATCCATACAAGAAGAAAGGGATATTTGCATTATAAAATGACCAAGTCTTAATAAATGTAAAAGCAATTGGATAAATGCTTCCACAGCCAGAAATTTCTTGGATTTTGCCTAAACAATTACAACCCAAATATAATATCATATTACATCAAATCAAAGGGCGAGGGAATGTAATTCACATCTTTTTTTTTACATTTCTTTCACGACCAACCAAATTATATTATTAAACAAAAGGGGGAAGAAATATTCACACATTGCCTTATCAACATGATTGTTTGGTCCAAAGTCTGAATCAACCCAGAAATAAGTCTAGCATTCCATGGAATAATCCAAATCCATAGAAATACTTTTGTCTGATAATTACATTGGGTCTCGACTACATCAAAATTAAATCAGATCGGGTTCTAGTTTAAGGGGTGAATTTTTCTCAAAATTTATTTATTTTTAATTAATGTATAAAATACGATTCAAAATTTTATTTAAACCACATCAGACTCTTGTAACAGAATGAACATCCTATTAGTATCTATTCCCCCAAAGGGCCATATAAGAACTGACTTAAAAACAACAACAAAGAGAGTAAGAGCTGTAGATCAAAACACAAAGGGACCAAACATTAAGGATTCGAAGGGGACATTCTATGAGTGCAAAGGAAGCAAAGTAACAAGAGAATCAGAAGGTTAAAATCTACCATTTTTTCTTTCTTTCTTTTAGGGGTTTAACTTTCAACATTGGGTAGTCAAGTGTTAAAAGCTTCAATGAAATACAGTGGCGGAACTCAACATCATTTGTTGATGGGTGCATTTTGAAAAAAATTAAACTTAAAAGATCAACATTGAATTATATATTTTAGGGGTCAAAGAACAATTTTATCATAATTTTTTTCTAATATTTAATATTTTTGTTGAAGTCATGACTCCACTAATTGTTCATAGTTATTCCCCGATAGAATGCATGATTTTTCTATCCAAAAAGTTTAATGTTGTCTGATGAAATACACAGAAGTGTTTTTATATTCATAGGTATTTGGTCAATTGATGTTAGATTCTTTAAATAAGGTTTGATGAAATAAACAATTTAAAGTATAAAAGTCTCGTCCTCATAATAAATCTCTGCAGTATTGAATCGGTTCTCGTCATATTTTACCTTCTTTTCAAGAAAAAAAATAAAAAAATCTAATAATATATAAAGATGAAAATTCTTTTAAACATTCCTTATCTTGACTTTGGAATTTTGACCTAACCTTTCTGACTCGTGAATCACAAGTTTATTTTTTATTGCATGAAATTTACTTTGCCTTTTCCTTGTTTTCTTCCTCCTTAAAAAACATAAAAAAAGAAATCATAGTAGCTTGACTTTCCTGCAAATTAAATTGGTTTATCTAACATCAATTTGTTTTAATAGAATGAAATATTCTAAGAAAAAAAATCAAGAGCAGAGTAGGAGAAAATTTTACTACGTCGAAAAGAAGAGAATACAATTGATAATTTTAATTAGAATTTTTGGTATCTATTTATAGGGATATATTATTTAATTTTAAAAGGAATTTACATAGAAAGTAATTCTACTCAAACTGGTTGTTCCCCACTTTTGTCTCTACTTTTGTATGAATATTCGGGTCAGTCTAAAATAGAATTTGAGTCATAATTCAAACATAAACACAAGAATTTCAATCATAATGTTGTAAATGGAGCAAATTGAGCTAAGAAAGCTGTTTCCATAATTGATATCTGCAGTATCTGATCCGAATTAGACTATCAATAACGGTGGCGGAGCCATGATTACCATATAGTGGGATCAGAGTAGAGTGTGAAGTACGAGAATTTTCATATCACTACAATAAGTATTGTTGACCTCATACCCCAACAAATCAAGTGAAGTCAATTCTATTCCATATAACCACGGTCGAAATGATAAAATTATTGTATAACGACACTAAAATCCGTGATCCAGTCCATTCTCATTACCCAAAGATGTGTATTTGGAATAATGGTTTGTTAATGTCATTTTAATACGTTATCTGTGTTATTTGTCTAGCCAAATAGGTATTTATTATTCCTGCAATTTCATGCTCTGTCCTAATCCTACTATAGTATTGAACTTGTGTAGATCATGTTCAATACTTAATTACCGTATCATCCAAAGTCAACTAATTGAATAACGTAACAATTCAGCTAAATAAACGGCTCATAGTGACGGTTGCATCTTTAATTTGATTAGTTTTAGTACTTTTGGAATTTTAATTTAGGCTAATTAATCTATCGAATAATCTTGATAGAAAAGAAAATATTGTTATTTCTAAAAGATTCGAGTTTAAATGTCTATGCGGTGTGTACTTGTTATCAAAGGACTAAGATTAATAAATATATACTATCATATAATCATACTAAATGTTCGAAAAAAATTACAGAAACATAAATGATCAAATTGAAGAATAGTAATTATGCCTACAATTTATACATAATAAAAAATTAAGGGCAAGTGTATTAGTTTTAGGGTTTAAGGCGTAGAGTTTAAGAGTTTAGGCTTAATGGGTTAGAATTTAGGGATAGTGATTATAATTTAGGGATTATAGTTAAAACCTAAACCCTTCATCATATATCACTAAAACTTAAACCACAATCTCTAAACTTTAAATTCTAACCATAAACTCTAAATTCTAAACCCTTAAATCCATAATCACTAAACCCTAAACTAAATCCATAAACACTAAAACTAAGTTGGTTATAGAAACTTTTACCTTCCACCACCAGCATATTGAATATAAATCCAAAAATTAATACATAATTTAAAGAAAAATCATTTGATGCACCACTAGTGAATTTTTTTCGGTAAGAAGGCTTCTAAAAGTGTCACGTGTCCTATTAGAGAACTTAAACTATAACCCTTAAATTAAAAATAATAAACTTTAAGCCTACAAATTTATTTTTAAACTTTAAAATCTAACCACGCACCAAAACTATAAAAATTAAGCTCATGTGAAAAAAGTCACCTTTATTGAATAATATTTTCCCTAACTTAAAATAACAAGTTTAATAATTAATATTTTGACGAAGATTAAAATTTAGAATCCAATTTTTTTTCATAATTCCGACCTATAAATTTACCACATTCCAAAGACAAACAGACAAAAAGCAGCAAAAAAGGAGTTAACCGAAATTGTAGTAAATGAATTGCGGGTGTAGGACAAGTACGGCTTACGATATTGAATTGGCCAGCTGTTGGTTCGTTGAAGCCTCTTTAATTTCCTCGCTCTCTGCAGCGTCTTTAAATTCCGCTACACCCTATTTACTGCTCCCCTCCCCCCCTCTCCTCCGCAGTTTATTCCAATTAATTCCGCTCTCCCCCCCCCCCCCCACAAAATTATCACAAACAACCACCTCTCTATGGAGTCGCCGCCGCCTATGTTATACGGCGTAATCAGAGGACCTGGCGCCGCCGGAGAAAATCATGGAAGCGAACGGTCACATTCTTCGTCTTCTTCATTTGACAGTGCGAAGCCGAGTATAATAATAATAATTTTGATCCTTTCGATAACGCTGATTGTTTCGGTTTCTCTTTGACTTCTTCGGTATCTGAACCAGCGTTGTTTGCGTCACCTCTCTCGCCCGTCGACTTCTACTATTATCGCCTCAGCTTCGAGTCACAGCCGTGTCAGTCCGGAGCAATCGCCGTCGGATTTGTTGCTCGATTCGCTTCCTCTTTTCACTTTCTCCTCCATTACTCGCCGCTCCGAAAATGATTCGACTGGTGATTGTGCTGTTTGTTTGTCGAAGTTTGAACCGGAGGATCAACTCAGGCTGCTCCCTCTCTGTTGCCACGCGTTTCATGCTCACTGCATCGATACGTGGCTTGCTTCGAACCAGACTTGTCCTCTATGCCGTTCGCTGCTCTTCACTTCCGAGTCGGATCTCATCAAGTCTTTGCTTCAGTCCTCTAATGCGGCTGCGCCGATTGGAAATGGCGGCAGCGATAGTTTCCGGCTGGAGATCGGTTCTGTAAGTCTCCGACAACCAGGCTCGGAATCAGGTGAGCAAAGAAGGTCTTACTCCATCGGCTCTTTTGATTACATAGTAGAGGAAGAATCAGAGGTGACTAGGAATCAAACTCATCAAAGAAACGTGTCCGATAAGGGAGACGTCGTCGGAACTGAGGCAGTTTCGGAAGCGAACCTCTCCGCGGAGGTAGCCACCGGAAGGAGTTGGCTTAAGGAATACGTTGATAGGCTCTCTTCTTCGCTATCGTCTCGAGAGTTATCATTTCGCAGCTCAGGCAGATTCTTTACCGGGAGCAGTCGTCGAAGCGACATCGCCGGCGTCGTCGATGATTATGACGTGGAAGCCAATCGCATCGGCGAGGAAATCAGCGAAATGTTTCGTTGGTTCTCAGGGGTATAGTGGTAAATTCCTGTTCGAACTTCGACGTAAGAACATGTCCGCCGTTTTCTGCTTTTCGTTGAGAAATGGAGTGGGCATAGCAAAATTCTGAGTGCAGGTGATTTTTTTCTCACCGGTTTACCCGCTGTAGATAAAGCATGTAGCCGTAGACTGCAGGGAAGAGACAATATTTACAGTCCCTGGTAATTTTTGAAGTGGCGAGGGCGTTACAATTGGTTTAATGACCATCCGATGGCTCACCTTAAAATCTTACAGTATTAAATATAATGGAGTAATACCTTTTTTCTGGTAATGAATTATTACACTCCAAATATAGAGTACGTATAGTTAAAATATGTCGTACTGATAGATTTGTACATTTGGTCCTGATGCATATTTATTAAATATCTCATTGTTATATAATTAAAAAAAGAAAAAATTGAAATGAAAAAAGGAAAAAAAATTGTTAAAATTAAGAAATTGACTGGATTTTAATCCATTCAAATATATCTAATATTTTTTTTTAGTTTAATGATTAGTATTCAATCTATTTGCTGATTAATTTGGATAAGATATTGTAGAAGTCTAATATAGGTGAACTATCCTAATTAGGGGTGTTCATTGTTCGGTTAAAACGAATTAACCGATCGAACCGAATTAGCTCGATTAAACGGTCGATGACCGAAGTTTTTTCGGTCGGTTAACAGTTAAGAAAATTTTCGAAGTTTATTAACTCGGTTTGAAAGCGGTTAATTAATAGAATTACCCAAATTATCTGAAATATAACAAATATTAAATATAATATATTTATACATATTAAGCCATACCATTCTCGAATCCAACTTCTTACCCAAATGAAAAAAAAACTCAACTTCTAACAAAGTATCATATTTATATAGAAATATAATATAATATAAAAAAATAATGTCATGATCTCGAGTCCACATATTAAATAATTTGATTATTGAGTTATAAATAATTTTCATAAGTATTATATTTATTTATATAGAAATATAATATATTCATTTAACATATTATTAATACAATTTAATTTTTTGTTTTGTTTTTTCGAGTTTAGGGGAATAGTTTGGTGTGATTGATAGACTGTGGTTCTTCTTAACTACAACTAACTAACACATTTAAACCGGTATAAGTATTTCTAAAGATTTTTATTGTGTAATAATTTTGATTAAGAAAACTATTAACAAATTTAGGTTAATTTGAAAATCAACCAAATTAACCGATATTTATTCGGTTCGATTAATGTTTTTCCAAAAAATTGGTTCGATTAACAGTTCAAGAAAAAAACTTTGGTTAATTCGGTTATGTAACAATCCGAATGTAACACCCTCAACCCGGATACTGCAATTGGGCCATAAGCCCGAACCACTCTCATAAACTTTTCGCTTTTAAAAGCCAGTAAAATCAATCTCATACATCCAAACATTTAAATCCATGTTTCCTTAAAAACATTCAAAATAGTTAAAGGAGCTCCAGGTATAGTAATAAAACATTTGACCAATACAAGTTAAATCAAATAGAGTTACAAATATATAGGGTCATACGAATACATAGCCCACTACGTCTAAGTACTTGTACTCTACCAAAAGGCCAATGCTGGATCATTGCTTCGATGGTGCTCCGCTACGCTCGAACTACCTATTAACCTGCGAACGAAAACAACGATTTCGAACGCTGAGCTAACAAAGCTCAGTGGATACACGACCAATCGACCAAGCTTCAGGTGAATCATAATTAAGATCATGCTATGATATGATGTCAAGATAGGATAAAGCGTTGGCTCTACCATAACCGCCTAAACACATGCTATAAACAAACAACACCTCAACAACAACATAAAAGTAAACAAACTAGAAGTGGGGCCCAATGTCACCCGACACTAGGAGACCTACCCATGCTCAGAATCTCACATCGAACTGCTCGGAATCTTGCATCGAGCGTTATATTCGGAATCTCACATCGAGTTTTTGCTCAAAATCTCGCATCGAGCAGATATCATCACCCGAAATTTCACATCGGATGACCTTCATTTATCATCCGAAATCTCACATCGGATGGCCTTCATGTGTTGCAACACTCACTCACTGGGTATCTGGATCCCATCAAATAAAGACTCATAACCAAACAAGTGCCTTTACCTGGCACGACCACAAATGATCCACCAAGGATCCCTAAAACTCGCTTACCAAGAAATTTACTTTCATTTCAATACTCAATTAACAATTTAATCTATATAAGCAAAGAAGAACATACATTCTCGATTTTACCAGTCATTTTAAATCACAAGAGACCCATTAGAACCTTAACCATAAATTATAGAACCCCCGAACTCAAAACGTAAAAACTTGGGCATATTGCCCAACGAGTATCGGTACTCTAAGGTGAGTATCGGTACTCCCCTCTAAGTATTGATACTCCCTGCTGAGTACCGATACGCCATTTAGATTAAAAAAAATCGGCCCTTGCCCCGTACCGATACGCTTTGTTTCATACAGGTACCCTGTATCGGTACTGGGATCGCCCTGTACCGATCCTTACCCGTACCTATACGTTTACCCTAGCATACCGATACATAAAGCCTTTCTAGGCAATGCAACAGTGGGCACCGATACGCCCCAAACGTATCGGTACACCAAAGCCTCACTGGAATTATGCTCTAACGAGGGGTATCGATACACGGAGAGGCGTACCGGTACACTTCTCACAATTCGACCCTTGAGATACGAAGGAGTACCGATACGTAGCCACTTCGTACCAGTACTCGAGCCCCGATTTCAAAACTTGGAGCTCAAGATTGTACCAAACCCCCTCAACCTCCATGGTTAAGTCCCAAAACGTTCCCACACGTTATTTGAAGTCATTATGTGAGTTTTTAGACATTTTACCCTTAAACATCAACAATTACAAGATTTACCATTGATGATCATCCAAGCTCTAAATTATCAAAACATCATATATCAAGCAACACATACCAAAATGATGATGCACATGAACACATAGAAGTTAGAAGTGTACTAACCTCAGATTTCAAGCTAAGAAGAAGCCCCAAACTTTACCTTAAGCTTTCTCCTTTCCTTGGGCCCTTAAATACTCCCCAACCTCTTGAATTACAAGGGAAATGTTGTAAACAAGTTACAACGTTGATGAGAGGTTAAAAGAAGCTCAAAGGACGATTCAACATCAAGAAATAGGATTAAAACACCATTCCTGTTCTCACTCTAAACCCCCACTAAAACCCCTTCTTCCACCATTGCAAGTAAAACTTACCTTGGATTGTAGATCCTTGGATGCCTAACAACTTTCCATTCTACACCAATCTGGGATTTCAACTCAAAACTAGCAAAGATGGTGTTTTTCTTCTAACCTCATTAAAGAGAAGATGAAGAGAATGGGAGGAGCTTTTTGGAGACAAAATGACCTCATGCCTTACAAAAATCTGCAGCCCCTATTACTTCACCCCTCTCATATTTCCTTCAATTATGTTTTTACCATGGTGCCCCTCTCAAAACCCTATAACTGAAGCCCAAAATCAAAAGTAAGCCCACCAAGGTTCAAGGCCCAACAAAAAGACACAAACGCGAGGCCCGTACCTCGGGTTAGCCCGACGCTCAGGTTTCTAAAACCTGGGTTGTTACAACTCTCCCCTCCTTAAAGAAAATTTCATCCTCGAAATTTACCTGGTGGAAACAAATGCGGGTAGAGCTCTCTCATCTCGGCCTCGACCTCCCAAGTTGCCTCTTCAACCCCATAGTTTCTCTACAACATCTTTACGAGGGCTATACACTTGTTACGAAGCTCTTTAACTCCCCTATCAAGCACTTTCACTGGCTCTTCTTCATATGTCAAATCCGTGTCAACCTCCACCTCTTTGAGCGATAAAACATGCGAAGGATCAGAACGATAGCGTCTCAGCAGAGATACATGGAAAGCATCGTGGATACATGATAACTCCGGAGGCAAGGCTAGCCGATATGCTACAGGCCCGATCCTTTCAATTATTTCGTATGGTCCAATATACCATGGACTCAACTTGCCTTTCCGTCTAAAATGAAATATGCCTTTACAAGGAGATACTTTTAAGAATACCTTTTCACCAATTTCGTACTCAATATGCTTGCGTTTTCTATCCGCGTAGGCCTTATGTCGATCAAAGGCCGCTTGCAATTTTTCTCTGATAATGTGAACCTTCTCTTCGGTTTGTCTAACCAAATCAGACCCCACGATCCTCCTCTCATTGTGCTCGGTCCAACACAAGGGTGTTCTACATCTACACCCGTACAAGGCTTCGAAAGGGGCCATCTTGATGCTTGATTGATAACTGTTGTTGTACGCGAACTCAACCAACAGTAGCTGTTCTTCCCAACTTCCTTCGAAATCTATGACACAACACCGAAGCATGTCTTCAAGTATCTGAATAACCCGCTCAGACTGGCCATCGGCCTGAGGGTGAAAAGCTATACTAAAATACAACTTGGTGTCTAAGGCACTATGAATCTTCTTCCATAACATTGCCCTAAACCGTGGATCCCTATCCGATATGATCGAAGATGGCACTCCATGCAACCTCACTATCTCCTTGATGTACAATTGAGCCGAACGTCTAAGGTGAAATCTATGCGCACAGACAGAAAATGAGCAGACTTGGTCAAACGATCCACTATTATCCATATCGCTTCCTGTTTTCTTTGAGTCATCGGTAAACCCGTAACAAAATCCATGGTGACACGATCCCACTTCCATTGTAGAATCTGAATCGTCTGTAGTAACCCTGATGAAACTTGATGTTCCGCCTTCACTTGTTGGCAAGCTAAGCATCTCGTCACAAACTAAAAAATGTCCCTCTTCATACATGGCCACCAATAATAAGGTCGAAGATCTTGATACATATGTTGCTTTCTGGATACACGGTGAAAGGACTACGATGTGCCTCTTGCAAAATACGATCCCTTAAATTTTCTAAGGCCAGAACGCACAACCTACCCTTAAAGTACAAGTACCCACCGTCTCGTACTTCAAAATATGAGGCCTCGCCTCTCTAAACTGCTTCAATTTGGGCTACTAAATCTTCATCCAGAGCCCGACTCCTCTTTATTTCTTGTACCAACGTTGGCTCAACCCTAAGCTCAGCTAAAAGCCCACCATCCTCAGTCATTCTCAAACGGGCAAACATAGCTCTCAAATCAAACATCGACTTATGACTCAAGACATCAACCACTACATTTGCCTTACCCGGATGGTACTCAGTAACACAGTCATAATCTTTTAGAACTTGATCCACCGATGCTACCTCAAATTTAACTCTTTCTGGGTAAGAGGATACTTTAAACTCTTATGATCCGTATAGATGTAACACTTCTCCCCGTAGAGATAATGTCTCCAAATCTTCAAAGCAAAGATCACCGCTACCAGCTCCAAATCATGGGTAGGGTAATTCTGTTCATGAGGTTTAAGTTACCTCGATGCGTAGGCAACCACTTTACCCTCTTGCATAAAAACACAGCCAAGTCCATTCAAGGACGCATCGCTAAACACAATATAATCTTTTCCCGGCTTAGGCTGCGTCAAAACTGAAGCCTTGGTAAGGTATGTCTTCAACTGCTCAAAACGCTGTTGTCTTTTCTCATTCCATACAAATGGTACTCCCTTCTGAAGTAACTTGGTCAACGGGGCAGCTAAGATTGAAAAACCCTTAGCAAACCGTAGATAATATCCCGCCAGTCCAAGAAAGCTGCGGGCCTCTAAGATATTCCTAGGTGGTTTCCACTATACTATTGCTTGGATCTTTTGAGGGTCAACACGGATCCCATCCGCCGCCACGATATGGCCCAAAAATGCCACTTTGGAAAGCCAAAACTCACATTTACTAAACTTTGCATAGAGGCGTTGTCTCTCAACGTCTGAAGACCTACTCGTAGATGGTAGTCGTGCTCTTCGACCGATCATGAATAAACCAAGATGTCATCGATGAACACCACTACAAACTGATCCAAATAAGGCTAGAAGATTCTGTTCATCAAATCCATAAATGCTGCTGGAGCATTAGTGAGCCCAAAAGGCATCACCAAGAACTTGTAGTGTCTATATCACGTCCTGAAAGTGGTCTTCTAGACATCTTCTTCCACCACTTTCAAATGATAGTACCCCGATCTCAAATCTATCTTCGAGAAGACTCAAGCACCCCGTAATTGGTCAAAAAAATCATCTATTCTGGGAAGAGAATAGCGATTCTTCACCGTTACCTTATTTAACTACCAGTAGTTAATGCATATTCTCATTGACCCGTCATTGTTCTTAACAAACAAGACAGGAGTACCCCAAGGAGAGACACTTGGTCGGATAAAACCTTTCTCTAGTAATTCCTGAACTTGCTTCTTCAACTCTATAATTTCTATTGGTTCCATCCGATAAGGTGGAATGGACACCGATGTCGTGCTGAGAATTACCTTAATTCGAAACTCAAGCTCATGATCGAGTGATAATCCGAGTAGCTCCTCCAAAAAATATCTATAAACTCACAAACTATTCTGAAGCTCTAGATAGATGGGCTCTCGGCTCTTACATCCACCACATGAGCCAAAAAGGTCTCACAACCTTGCTGTGTTAACCTCTGAGCTACTAGAGTTGATACAACGTTAGGGATGCAAGGGTGTCTCTCCCCTCTAACCGTTAGTTTAGATCTATCAACCACACAGAGCTTTAAACTCTTGGTTCTACAACCCAAACTAGTGTCGTCTCAACAAGCCAATCCATACCTAGGATTGCATCAAATTCTTGGAACGACAAAACCATAAGATCCGCTGGGAAGATTTAACCTCGAACTTCGATAGGACACCTCCGATACACCTTGTCTACTAATACATCTAACCCTAATAGACTAGACACACGAACTCCTATCTCTAGGTCCTCAGCCGATATGCCCCAACGCTGAGATATCCCACTAAGGATGTATGAGTGGGTAGACCCTGAATCCACTAATGCAACAATGGGAACAAAGAACAAAGGGAACGTACTTGCAATCACATCAGTGGGCTCGCAATCTTCTTGAGCTCTAACTGCATACTACCTTGCCGATGCCCTCACCATGGACTGAAACGTACCCCTACTCTGGTGGCTGGTCGATTGGCTTGTCCCTCCCCTAGAGAACCCTCAGCCCCTCTGAGCCGGATAAGAAACCCTTGGTGCCTGAACCAGAACGGCTGTGGTAACAGCGGGGTAATCTTTCACAATATGGTATTGAGACCCACACTCAAAGCAAGCTCGGTTTATACCCTAACACTCTCTTCGGTGCCTATGCCCACAGTGATTACAAAACAATGCGCTCGCACTCCCCTAAGACCTATCTGGGCTCATCATAGACGAAGATGATGTAGGCCTCCTATGGTTGGCAGACTCTAACCTACGATTTGATCTCACACTATGATTCGAAGCCCCTATTCCCTGATTCTATCAGTTTCTATCCCTTCTCGAGTGAGACAATGAGCTGTCAGAGAAATTTTGAGTCCTCTCACTAGGAACTCATTGTCCACTAGCAGAACCATATGTTAGACCTTGCACTTACTCAAGAGACTTTGCACTAGCAGTCAACTCAGAAAATACCTTGGGTGGGGCAGCTGTCAAATAGGTTTCTATCTCCTTCCTTAACCCTTTTATAAACCTCTTGCACCTCATTTTTTCGGTGGCCAAAAGCTCTGGCGCATACCTGCTCAACTGTAAAAACTTTTGTTCATACTCAAATACGGTGCGGTTCCCTTGCACAAGGTGAGCAAACTAGTCTCTCAACCTGTCAACGTGAGCCTTACCCACGTACTTCTTCTCGAACTCATCAAGAAAGTCATCCCAAGAAGGTCGGCTAGGGTGCCATTCCAGCTCTACGATTTCCCACCATTCTCTCGCGTTTCCCTTGAGCAAAGATAACACACAGGATAACTTATCTTCGGACTGCAACCTCATCTGTCTCATAATCTAATGGGTGTCTCGAAGCTACTGATTCGCCTTCACCGGGTTGTCCTGTCCTGACCCAAGAAAATATGTGGTACCCTACCTACGCACCCTCTCAACCGGTGCCTCTTAAGGGGTAGATGAATGTCTCAGAATCGACCTTACAATCTGGTCTAAGGCTCGGTGCAAGTAGGAGAAATAGTTGGCTCAATGCCTAGCTCCCCCATCGAACTTCTCTACATCCGGCACGTAGTCTTCATTGGAGCTTCCACCCCGGGAACCCAAACTTTCTTCCACGTTCCTAGCTCTTCTTGGCAAGGTTTAGCTCTACGCAAACAAACAACATGAGTACACCATCGAAAATCTAGCTTAATCCAAGTACGACTTTGACTTATGGACATGTATTCGTTAAACACCTATTTACCACACTAGACTCCTCTAGGGACTGCCTAAAATTGACTAAACCTAGGCCCTGTTACCAAATGTAACACCCTAGACCCGGATGCTGCAATTGGGCCACAAGCCTGAACCACTCCCATAAAATTTTTGCTTTTAAAAGCCAGTAAAATCAATCTCATACATCCAAACATTTAAATCCATGCTTCTTTAAAACATTCAAAATAGTTAAAGGAGCTCCAGATACAATAATAAAACATTTGACCAATACAAGTTAAATCAAATAGAGTTACAAATACATATGGTCATACGAATACATAGCCCACTACGACTAAGTACTTGTACTCTACCAAAAGGCCAATACTGGATCTTTTCTTCGATGGTGCTCCGCTACGCTCAAACTACCTATTAACCTGCGAATGAAAGCAATGATTATGAACGCTGAGCTAACAAAGCTTAGTGGATACACAGATACTCAACCAAGCTTCAGGTGAATCATAATTAAGAGCATGCTATGATAATGTCAAGATATGATAAAGCATTGGCGCTACCATAACCGCCTAAACACATGCTATAAACAAACAACACCTCAACAACAACATAAATGTAAACAAACCAGGAGTGAGGCCCAATATCACCCGACATTGGGAGACCCACCCATGCTCAAAATCTTACATCGAGCTGCTTGGAATCTCGCATCGAGCAGTATACTTAGAATCTCACATCGAGTCTTCACTCAGAATCTCACATCGAGCGGGGCTCGAAATCTCGCATTGAGCAGATATCATCACCCAGAATCTCACATCGAATGCCTTCATCCATGATCTAAAATCTCACATCGGATGGCCTTCATGTGTTGCAACACTTACTCACTGGGTATTCGGATCCCATCAAACAAAGACTCATAACCAAACAAGTGCCCTTACTTGGCACGACTACAAATGATCCTCCAAGGATCCCTAAAACTCGCTTACCAAGCAATTTACTTTCATTTTAATATTCAATTAACCATTTAATCCATATAAGCAAAGAGGAACATACATTCTCGATTTTACCAGTCATTTTATATCACAGGAGACCCATTAGAACCTTAACCACAAATTCTAGAACCCCAGACTCAAAACATGAAAACTTGGGCAAATTGCTTAGCGAGTATCGATACTCTAAGGTGAGTATCGGTACTCCCCTCTAGGTATCGATACTCCATGCTGAGTATCGATACGCCATTTAGATTAAAAAAATCAGCCATTGCCCCGTACCGATACGCTTCGTTCTGTACCGATACCCTGTATCAGTATTGAGATCGCCCTATACCGATCCTTACCCATACCGATACGCCTACCCTAGCGTACCGGTATGCAAAGCCTTTCTAGGCAATGCAACAGTGGGTACCGATACGCCCCGAGCGTACCGGTACACCAAAGCCTCACTGGAATTCTGCTATAACGAGGGGTATCGATACGTAGAGAGGTGTACCTGTACACCTCTCACAATTCGACCCCTGAGATACAAAGGAGTACCGATACGCAACCACCTTGTACCGATACTCAAGCCCCAATTTCGAAACCTAGAGCTTAGAATTGTACCAAACCCCCCTCAACCTCCATAGTTAAGTCCTAACACGTTCCTATACGTTATTTGAAGTCATTAGGTGAGTTTCTAGCCATTTTTACCCTTAAACATCAACAATTACAAGATTTACCATTGATGATCATCCAAGCTCTAAATTATCAAAACATCATATATCAAGCAACACATACCAAAATGATGATGCACATGAACACATAGAAGTTAGAAGTGTACTAACCTCAGATTTCAAGCTAAGAAGAAGCCCCAAACTCTACCTCAAGCTTTCTCATTTCCTTGGGCCCTTGAATGCTCTCCAACCTCTTGAACTACTAGGGAAATGTTGTAAACAAGTTACAACGTTGATGGGAGTTTGAAAGAATCTCAAAGGACGATTCAAAAACATGAAATGAGGTTAAAACACCATTCCCGTTCTCACTCTAAACCCCTACTAAAACCCTTTCTTCCACCATTGCAAGCAAAACTTACCTTGGATTGTAGATCCTTGGATGCCTAACAACTTTCCCTTCTACTCCAATCTAGGATTTCAACTCAAAACTAGCAAAGATGGTATTTTTCTTCTAACCTCATCGAAGAGAAGATGAAGAGAATAAGAGGAGCTTTTTGGAGACAAAATGACCTCATGCCTTACAAAAATTTGCAGCCCCCATTATTTCACCCCTCTCATCTTTCCTTCAATTATGTTTTTACCATGGTGCCCTTCTCAAAACCCCATAACTCAAACCTAAAATCAAAACTAAGCCCACCAAGGTTCAAGGCCCAACAACAAGACCCAAACGCGAGGCCCGTACCTCAGGTTAGCCCGACGCTCGGGTTCCCAAAACCCAGGCCGTTACACTAAATTTTTGAGTCAACGTGTGGGCGTTGACCCGGGTTATGGAACTTCATGCTAGATTGGATATTTGGAATTGCCATGCCAAGTTTGGGGCCTTAATTGATAAGAAATGGATTGTTGGGCTTAAGAAGTGATCATTTTGTAATGTGGAAGAAAGTTGAGGGTTAGGGGATGCGAATATACCTGATAAGTGTTTAAAAGTACTATTTTTATTACCCTTTTTGCTCATATTATTGTTAGACTTAGGCTTATATTAGTTGCATAATTAGTCATTCATGCATTAATTCATGTTTCTTTCCACCGTTGAGCTTGATTACATAACTTGGTGATTTTTGTGGAAAAAGATGCTGCTTTGGTGTGTGTGCAGAATCACTTGCCAAAACAAGGCTAGAACCAGTTGCCAGGGCAGTGCATGAAGGAGATGCCGAGCTAGTTGCCAGGGCAATGCTTGAAGGAGATGCCGAGCTAGTTGCCAAGGCAATTTTCGACAAGGAATAAGATGATATGGTAGTCGAAATTGATGACTAGATAAGCCCAAGATGACGTGGAGCAAAGTTAAATTCCAAAAGAGTTTGATTTCCATGAAGAGGTTAAAGAGAAATTAAATCCCAAGAAGATAGGAGAAGTTTTAGAAGGAATTTAAATATAATAAAGAATTATATTCTTTAAAGATAATTTAATTCCAACTTAACTTCCTCCTCATGAAGGATTTTAACCTAGCCATCTCCTATTTAAAGGACCAAGCCGTCAAAGAGAGGTGAAGCAAGAAGAGGGAAAATTTCGACAACTCCAAAGGGCAAGAGGAGAGAAATTTCGACAAGAGAGCAAGGGGGAGAGAGTTCGATTTCTTCTTCTTTGCTTCTATTAGATTCATGGTTTGGGGATTATTCTTTGTATATCTTTTGAACCCAACCATGAACTAACTTGATTGGTTGGGGTTATTGTGTTTTGTTGTTGTGAAAAACAATTGGATTTTGTTTAGGTAATAAGAGTTTGCACTTTCAATTCAAGGTTTACTCATTCTTGGTTCTTATTCTTGTTTGCGAGTGAACTGGGAGAGGATCTCGTAACTTCATCTATATATCTAATATCGGGAGAGTTAGATTCAAGAAACGAATGAGTATGGTCTTTATTCAATCTATTGATGGTGAAGATTAATCCGGCTTAGGAATAAGTTAAGGATTTCAACGGCTAAGAGGAGCGCAAGATTGGTTGTTGTTCACCCTTGATTCACGCAGGGATGTATTATCAAGGTATGCACAAGTAGCTAGAGTTTCAACTTAGGGATAAGAAGAAACCATTGAAGAACGCTCTGCCGAACCTTGAAGTTGCTGCCCAGCCGCCCAAGTAGTTGCCCAGCTAGTCGCCCAGGTAACCATCGATTAGTTTATTGCTCTTGCACTCTTTTACCAAGATGATCTAATCGGCTATCACACCTCAACTCACGATAACCTGGCCTATTCACTCTATTTTAATTTCATCTATTCTTTAGTTTATTGCTCTTAGTTTACTCATTAGTTATAATTCCTACAATCACCTATTTGTGTTTTTTTTCTTTTCCAACGCAGTAACTTAAGCAAAGTGGCCCAAACCAATCCCTGTGGAGACGATACTCGATACTCAAATCACTTTATTACTTGTGACGTGTATACTTGCACAATTGCGTAGCACTTATTACACGTAACAAGTTTTTGGCGCCGTTGCCGGGGATTGGCAATTGCTGTTAGTTGTTTCTATTATTGCATTTTTTTCTCTTAGTTTTACTAAATTTTCTTTTTGTTTGTTTTATCAAAAAAAATTTAGGTACGCTACAAGTTAAGGGACATCAACATGTCGGGAAATAAAAGCCGATCTATTCAAGAGATGATGTTGGAAGATATGAATCAATCCAATCAAGAGTTTCTTGCACCCTTTGATTATTACCTATACCAACCGAGAAAAGCCCAAATAGCCTATACCGTGGAAAAATCTTGTGCTATGTGTGGAGAACATCATGTGTTTGAAAATTGCCCTCACATTTTCGATGCATATGACTACATGAAGGACCATAGAGGGAACCAACAACAAAATTCTTCATGGTATGGTCAAAAAGCTCAAAATGTTTTTTACCATAACAATTTTCCGCGGCAACAGATATGCCATGGCAATGTAGTCATTTTCAAAAGCATTCAAATTCCTTGGAGGAAACGTTGCTAGCTTCCTTGGCTAGACTTGACGGATCAATTGAAGAGATTCGAGAGTATCAAAGTCCATGGATACGAGGATAGCTCAGTGGGATGCAACCTTGGGGGATTCAGAAGATCAATTGAGGAGATCCACATATGTCATGGATAACATGCACCAACAATTCATTCCTAGGGATACTGAAGTCCCAAGGCAAGGGGATGCCAATGAGAGAGACTGCCCAACATATGATGAGCCTGAGCAACAAATTGCCTCGGCAATGATTGAGGAGCCTGAACAGAGCAATGCCGCGACAACACTCAATGAAGCTGAGAACAACAAATTCTGAGGAACCTGATGCCCAAAAGGTTACAACATTGACGTTGAAGCAGGAATTCATAGATTTCTCTCATCTACAATTGCCACGGCAATTACACGACCACATGCAAGATCAACGAGATGATAATACTTTGCCAATGGAATATGAGCAGATAATGGTTGGACCTTTCGAATTCTTTAAAAACTTACCTCGTCCATTGCAGGTATGTCTTAAGGAACCGATGCTGGTAGATTTGAACCCATCAAAATCTCTACTGATGGAGATATTTGAGAGGCCAAAAGAAAAATGTGTTTGGATTCGTAATGTTTTTCAGAAAATTGGTTATTCTCTTGACTTACAGCAATTTTTGGCAACTGATTGCCACGGCAATTGGCTAGAGCAACAATTGCCACGACAACGAAGGCTACATGCAACCATGATGGAGCCCGACAAGAATGAGGTAATTAAATGGTTGGATGTTGATATAATTTTTACTAATAATATATCCATACCTTCAGGAACATTAGAAATGTGGAAGATGTGCATGGACTACAAGGGAACACGAAAGAAAGGCACCTCCACCATGGTAACACAAAAGGGAGTAGTGGCAAGCACATTGGCCAAACTCTTTTTGGGCAATATTGTCACCTGATGGAGGGTGCGGATGGACTATAAGAAGTATCGAAAATGACCATCCTCAAGTTTTCTCAGATATGCAGTAACATTAGAAGATGCATGATGTCACTCTTTTCAGACATGGTCGAAGACTTCCTTGAGATCTTCATGGATGATTTTTCCGTTTTTGGTAATGACTTCGACAGTTGCCTCGACAATTTAGAGAAGGTGTTGGCAAAACGTGAAGAAACTGATTTAGTCCTTAATTGGGAGAAGTGCCATCTTATGGTAGATGAAGGAATAGTGCTCAGCCACAAGATTTCATTCAAGGGAATTGAAGTAGACAAAGCTAAGGTGGACGTGATCGAGAGACTACCCTCACCAAGATAAAGTCTTCAATTTTGATGATTCTTGCGCCCAAGCATTCGAAACCCTAAAGGAAAAGATTGCCTCAACAACCCTCGATGCCGCAACAACCCTTGATGCCTCGGTAACCATGGATGTGAATGCCTTGGCAACCCTCGATGTCATAGCAGCTCTTGACGCGCACACCTCGGCAAACTCTAGACGCGTACGCCTCAGTAACCCTCGATGCCACAGCAACCCTTGACTCCTCAACAACCATGGATGCGCATGCCTCGGTAACCCTCGACGCCGCAGCAGCTCTTGATGCGCACGCCCCGACAACTCCAGACGCGCACGCCTCGGTAACCATTGATACGCAGGCCTCGACAACCATGGACGCGTATGCCTCGGCAACTCTAGACACACACGACTCGATAATCTTGGGAGCAGTCGCCACGATAGCACATGCCTCGGCAATAACCTGGTACGTGGATTTAGTTAATTTCCTTGTTTGTGGTATTTTACCTTACGGCTTTACTCACCAAGGGAAGAAGCGGTTTCGCCATGATGCTAAGCATTACTTTTGGGACGAGCCTCTTTTGTTTAAACAATGTGCAGATCAGGTCATACGCCAATGTGTCCCTGAAGAAGAGCAACAGAATGTACTCCGGTAATGTCATTCTTCACCCTATGGAGGACATTTTGGAGGAACTCGTACCGCGGCCAAAGTTTTGCAATTCGGTTTGTATTGGCCAACACTGTACAAAGATGCCCAAGAGTTTTACAAGCAATGTGATCATTTCCATAGGACGGGCAATATTACCCACAAACCAATGGGCAAGCAGAAATTTCCAACCGGGAATTGAAGGGTATACTCGAGAAAGTTGTAAATCCCTCTAAGAAGGATTGGTCAGCAAGACTAGATGACGCACTTTGGGCATATCGCACTACATTCAAAACACCCTTAGGTATGTCCCCCTTCCGACTTGTCTATGGCAAAACATGCCATATACCGGTGGAAATCTAAGACAAGGCATATTGGGCAATCAAGACCGTGAATATAGATTGGGAAAGTGCCGGGCAAAAGCGTTTGTTGGACCTCAACGAGATAGAAGAATTCTGTGCACTCGCCTATAACAATGCACTAATCTACAAGGAGAAAACAAAGCAATGGCAGGACAAGAAACTATTGCCGCGGCAATTTATGCCAGGGCAACTAGTTCTCTTATTCAAGTCTCGGCTGAAACCTTTCTCGGGAAAACTAAAATCAAGACGATCAGGACAATTCAAAGTTGTCAAACCATTATCCCATGGTGCCGTGATAATCAAGTCCATTACCGACGAACATGAATTCAAAGTTAACGAACAAAGATTGAAGCACTACAACGGTGCCCATGTAGAACGTAACAAAGAAGTTGACACCTTAGGAGATGCATGAGCATGCTCTCCTTTTAATATTTTCTTTTTTTATTTTTATTTTTAAAAGATATTTTATTTTATTGTTCCTCATTATCTTTAGTTTCAAGGTTTTCTTTGTTTTCTTTTCTTTTCCACAATAAGACTACAACCAACATGCTAAGGAAATTCATTGCCGACTACTTGCCACGACAACCGCAACAGAGGACGCCCCTGCAACTACCTCAGCAGTAGCCACGACACAGAAACTGGCGATGCCCAGGCAATAACAATGGCTTCGGCAACTACTGATGCCCAGGCAAGTGAACCTGCCTCGGCAAACATGGATCAAATCAAAGCAATGCTATTCACGTGGTACCAGCCACAAGCATTCAACCACTGACCGAAAAATGAATCAAGCAAATGGCACGAAGGAAACTTATCACTCGAGGTGACGACCTCTCCGACTAACTCATTTCATTTAGTTTCTTTTAAATTTTGTTTCACTTTTACATACATTGAGGACAATGCTTCTCTCGAGTTTGGGGGGTGTTGGTTTCTAGTTAGTTTAATGTTTAGCTGCATTCATCTTGAGCAATCACATATAGGTTGCATATGTTACTTGCCATGCCTTTAATTGGATTTAATTGCTTAAGACTTGTTGAATATCCAATGATGAATTCTTGCCACTTCACTTAATTGAAAGAACTTTTAATTTTAGGATTGCATGAAAAGAACTTAGAATTTTACTATGACGTTGATTTTTTTACACAGTTGTGGCTTGTTGATTAAAAGAAACTTAGTGAACTTAGATTGCTTAAAATTTGGGTAAATTTAAAATTGAAAATTAAAAGTTAAATTCTTTCTAGAGGTGCCCGAAACTGGCTCTAGTAGTAAATGCACTTTTTTGCTAGAGGTGCCCGAAACTGGCTCTAGTAGTTAATGCACATTAAAGAATCGCTAGAGGTACCCAAAATTGGCTTTAGTCGACTAAAATAAAGTGAGAAGTTGCTTACTTTGCTAGAGGTGCCCGAAACTGGCTCTAGTGAAAATAAAAATAAATGCCCCGGTAATTAAATTGATAAAAGCCTATTGTTCACATAGAATCTTGAAAATCAACCTGTACACAACTACGCACACACATTTTCACGAGCATTATAGTTCGATTTCGGGTAATTTTTGTGCTATCCGAAAAATTAAAAGGTGATCATACTTTGTGCCACGGTTTCGAGGTTTGAATTCAAGTTTGAAGCATGTCTTTGATGATTAAAGTCTTGGCGGGTAATTATTAGTTTGCATTGCTTGAGGACAAGCAATAGTTCGAGTTTGGGGGTGTGATAAGTGTTCAAAAGTACTATTTTTATTACCCTTTTTACTCATATTATTGTTAGACTTAGGCTCATATTAGTTGCATAATTAGTCATTCATGCATTAATTCATGTTTCTTTCCACGGTTGAGCTTGATTACATAACTTGGTGATTTTTGTGGAAAAAGATGTTGCTTTGGTGTGTTTTTGTGTGTGTGCAGAATCACTTGCCAAAACAAGGCTAGAACCAGTTGCCAGGGCAGTGCATGAAGGAGATGCCGAGCTAGTTGCCAGGGCAATGCTTGAAGGAGATGCCGAGCTGGTTGCCAAGGCAATTTTCAACAAGGAATAAGATGATATGTTAGTCGAAATTGATGACTAGATAAGCCCAAGATGACGTGGAGCAAAGTTAAATTCCAAAGGAGTTTGATTTCCATGAAGAGGTTAAAGAGAAATTAAATCCCAATAAGATAGGAAAAGTTCTAGAAGGAATTTAAATATAATAAAGAATTATATTCTTTAAAGATAATTTAATTCCACTTAACTTCCTCCTCAAGAAGGATTTTGACCTAGCCATCTCCTATTTAAAGGACCAAGCCGTCAAAGAGAGGTGAAGCAAGAAGAGGGAAAATTTCGACAACTCCAAAAAGCAAGAGGAGAGAAATTTCGACAAGAGAGCAAGGGGGAGAGAGATCGATTTCTTCTTCTTATTATTTTTTCTTCCATTAGATTCATGGTTTGGGGATTATTCTTTGTATATCTTTTGAACCCATCCATGAACTAACTTGATTGATTGGGGTTATTGTGTTTTGTTGTTGTGAAAAACAATTAGATTTTGTTTAGGTAATAAGAGTTTGCACTTTCAATTCAAGGTTTACTCATTCTTGGTTCTTATTATTGTTTGCGAGTGAATTGGGAGAGGATCTCGTAACTTCATCTATTTATCTAATATCAGGAGAGTTAGATTCAAGAAACGAATGAGTATGGTCTTTATTCAATCTATTGATGGTGAAGATTAATCCGGCTTAGGAATAAGTTAAGGATTTCAATGGCTAAGAGGAGCGCAAGATTGGTTGTTGTTCACCCTTGATTCACGCAGGGATGTATTATCAAGGCATGCACAAGTAGCTAGAGTTTTGACTTAGGGATAAGAAGAAACCATTGAAGAACGCTCTACCGAACCTTGAAGTTGCTGCCCAGCCGCCCAAGTAGTTGCCCAGCTAGTCGCCCAGGCAACCATCGATTAGTTGCCAAGGCAACCTCGCTGTGCAAGTTGCCACGGCAACTAAGTTGCCCTTGCACTCTTTTACCAAGACGATCCAATCGGCTATCACACCTCAACCCACGATAACCTGGCCTATTCACTCTATTTTAATTTCATCTATTATTTAGTTTATTGCTCTTAGTTTACTCATTAGTTATAATTCCTACAATCACCTACTTGTGTTTTTTTCTTTTCCAACACAGTAACTTAAGCAAAGTTGGCCAAACCAATCCCTCTGGAGACGATACTCGATACTCAAATCACTTTATTACTTGCTTCGTGTATACTTGCACAATTGCGTAGCACTTATTACACGCAACAATACCCATTTTTGTAAAAATGGGTTAATCACCTCCTTATTTTCTTTGTCTCCACGTGATAAAGGGAGACAAGGTGAGATCACCACATCATCTTTATCTTTCTTCTCCCGCATATCCCTCCATTGTTTAAGTTTGGTTTCCAATCTAAAAATTTCACCTTTATGCATCTTTTTTTCCAACCTAGGCTCAAGATTGAGATATTTTAATCCCCTCTTTGTGAGCTTCAAGAAAAGTATAGTTTCAAGGAAAAAGGGTAAGTTATTCATTTATGGGTTTTTGGAAGTTTAAGGCTTTATGATTTTTCCTTTGGATTTAGAGGTGTAAATCTGTAGTTAGGCTTTCCCCTAAAGATTATTTAAGGTTTTGATTCATTTTCTTGGTTGTGTGGCATGAAGGGGAGGTGTCTTAGGGTTCCTCTAAGCTTGAGTTGAGAGAGAAGTTGAATGGTGTTGCTTGAAAGCTTCAGTATGGGATTTCAAGCTAAAGGTCAGTACATCTATGAATCATTTGATTCTTGAAGATCATAAAGTGATAGCTTTTCTTAATGTGTGGTTTATGATTGCTAAAGTTGGGTTTGGTAGCTTTAAGCCTTGTTAATGGTGAAATTCAGATTAGTTGTTGATAAGGTGTAAAAATGGTAGCAAATCACCCTAATTAACTCCAATAAGATGTAAGATTAAGTTAAGAGGTTAAGGGTTATGTTTTGGGGCTTGGGAAGTGATTTCCCAAGCCTTCAAAGCCATTTCTGGGCTTCGGTATCGGTACACGAGAAGCCCGTACCGATACCCTATGTTCTAAATGATGAAAAAAGCAAAATTTAAAGGGAGTATCGATACAAGCTAGGACTGTATTGGTACCCCATGTTTCATTAAAATTCCATTAGCAAAAATGGTATCAGTACCAAGAGAGGGTATCGATACTAGGGGTTGTTGAGCGTATTGAGTGCTACGCAAACGGTGCAAGTATACATGTCGCAAGTAATAAAGTGATACGAGTATCGAGTATCATCTCCACAGGGATACTAGGGGTTTGGGCCACTTTACTTTATTTATCGCACCGTAAAAGTAAAAACACTATTGATAGTAGGAGTTGATTTTAACGAGTAAAGTAAAAGAGAAAGTAAATAAAATAAAGATGTAAACAAATGAGAGAGAGTAGGCTGGGTTACCGTGAGTTGAGGTGTGATAGCCGAATGGATTGTCTTGGTAAAAGAGTGCAATGGCAACTCAGTTGTCGTGGCAACTTGCGCAGTTGGGTTGCCTTGGCAACTAGTAGGACGGTTGCCTGGGCAACTGGGCAGCAACTTCAAGGTTCAGCAGAGCGTTTTTCAATGGTTTCTTCTTATCCCTAAGTCAAAACTCTAGCTAATTGTGCATGCCTTAACAATACATCCCTGCGTGAATCAAGGGTGGACAACAACCGATCTTGCACTCCTCTTAGCCGTTGAAATCCTAAACTTATTCCTAAGCCATATTAGTCTTCATCATCGATAGATTGAATAAAAACCTTACTCATTCACTTCTTGAATCTAACTCTCCCGATATTAGATAAATAGATAGAATTACGAGATCCTCTCCCAATTCACTCGCAAACAAGAATAAAAACCAACAATGAGTAAACCTTAAATTGAAAGTGCAAACTCTTATTACCTAAACAAAATCCAATCGTTCTCACAACCACAAAAACACAATAACCCCAACCAATTAAGTTAGTTCATGGTTGGGTTCAAAAGATATACAAAGAATAATCCCCAAACCATGAATCTAATAGAAGCAAAGAAGAAGAATTCGATCAACCCTCTTGAATTCTCTCTTAATCGAACTCTCCCTCCAAACTTGTTGAAATAGGCGGCTAGGGGTTCTTTATATAGGAGATGGTTAGGTCAAATTCTTTCTTGAGAAGGAAGTTAAGTTGGAATTAAATACTTTAAAAGAATATAATTCTTTATTATATTTAAATTCCTTCTAGATCTCCTATCTTCTTTGGGATTTAATCTCTCTTTGAATCTCCAATTCTTCTAGGATTTATCTTCTTCCACGTCATATTAGGCTTTATCTACTCATCAATTCGAGTGCCACATCATCTTATCCCTTATCAAAAATTGCCCTGGCAACTAGCTCGGCAAAACCTTTATGCACTGCCCTGGCAACCGCGTCGACATCTCCTTCATGCACTACCCTGGAAACTGTGTCGGCATCTCCTCCGTGCACTGCCCTGGAAACTGCGTCGGCATCTTCTTCTTGTATTGCCCTGGCAACTGGTTCTAGCCTTGCTTTGGCAACTGATTCTGCACACACAAAAACACACCAAAGTAGTTCTTTTTCCACAAAATTAAGCAAAATATGAAATCAAGCTTGTCCACCAAGGAAACAATGCAAACAAACATGAATGGATAATAATGCAACTAATATGAGTCTAAGTCTAACAATAATATGAGTAAAAAGGGTAATAAAAACAATACTTTTGAACACATAACACACCCCCAAACTCGAACTATTGCTTGTCCTCAAGCAATGCAAAACTAAAAATTACCTGCCAAGACTTTAATCATCAAAGACATGCTTCAAACTTGAATTCAAACCTCGGAACCGTGGCACAAAGTATGATCACTTTTTAATTTTTCGGATAACACAAAATTACCAGAATCAAACTATAATGCTCGTGACAATGTGTGTGCGCAGTTGTGTACAAGTTGATTTTCAAGATTCTTTGTGAACAATAGGCTTTTATCAATTTAATTACGGGGCATTTATTTTTATTTTCACTAGAGCCAATTTCGGGCACCTCTAGCAAAGTAAGCAATTTCTCATTTTATTTTAGTCGACTAGAGCCAATTTCGGGCACCTCTAGCGATTCTTTAATGTGCATTAACTACTAGAGCCAGTTTCGGGCACCTCTAGCAAAAATTTAACTTTTAATTTTCAATTTTAAATTTACCCAAATTTTAAGCAACCTAAGTTCACTAAGTTTCTTTCAATCAACAACCGTGTAAAAAAATCAGCGTCATAGTAAAATTCTAAGTTCTTTTCATGCAATCCTAAAATTAAATGTTCTTTCAATTAAGTGTAGTGGCAAAAATTCATCATTGGATATTCAACAAGTCTTAAGCAATTAAATCCAATTAAAGGCATGGCAAGTAACATATGCAACCTATATGTGATTGCTAAAGATGAATGCAACTAAACATGAAACTAACTAGAAACCAACACCCCCAAACTCGAGAGAAGCATTGTCCTCAATGCATGTAAAAGTGAAACAAAATTTAAAAGAAACTAAGTGAAATGAGTTAGTCGGAGAGGTCGTCACCTCGAGTGATAAGTTTCCTTTGTGCCGTTTGCTTGATTCATATTCCGGTCCGGGGTTGAATGCTTGTGGCTGGTACCGCGTGAATAGCATTGCTTTGATTTGATCCATGTTTGCCGAGGCAGGTTCACTTGCCTGGGCATTAGTAGTTACCGAAGCCATTGTTTTTGTCTGGGCATTGCCAGTTTCTGTTGCCGTGGCAATTGCTGAGGTAGTTGTCGGGGCATCCTCTGTTGCGGTTGCCGTGGCAAGTAGTCGGCATGGAATTTCCTTAGCATGGTGGTTGTGAGTCTTGTTGTGGAAAATAAAAGAAAACCTAAAAACTAAAGATAATGAAGACAAATAAAATAAAACATCTCCTAAAAATTCCAAAAATAAATAAAGAAAAAATAACCGAAAATAAAATAAAGTTCCAAAAAATTAAAAACAAAAATTAAAGATTCTTAGAAAAAGCATTTTTCATGCATCTTCTAATGTTACTGCATATCTGAGAAAACTTGAGGAGGGTCATTTTCGATACTTCTTATAGTCCACCGCACCCTCCATCGGGTGACAATATTGCCCAAAAAGAGTTAGGCCAATGTGCTTGCAGCTACTCCCTTTTGTGTTACCATGGTGGAGGTGTCTTTCTTTCGTGTTCCCTTGTAGTCCATGCATGCCCTCCACCTTGCTACTGTTCCTGAAGGCACAAATATATTAATAGGAAAATTATATCCATTCCCAACCATTCAATTACCTCTTCTTGTCGACTTCTATCATGGTTGGATGTAGCCTTTGTTGTCGTGGCAATTGCTGCTCAAGCCAATTGCCGTGGCAATCAGTTGCCAAAATTCACTGTAAGTCAAGGCAAAAACCAATTTTCTGAAAAGCTTCACGAGTCCAAACACCATTTTCTTTTGGCCTCTCAAACATCTCCATCAGTAGAGATTTTGATGGCTTCAAATCTACCAACATCGGTTCCTCAAGACATACCTGCAATGGACGAGGTGAGTTTTTAAAGATTTCGAAAGGTTCAACCATTACCTGCTCATATTCCATTGGCAAAGTATTATCATATCGTTGATCTTGCATGTGGTCGTGCAATTACCGTGGCAACTGTAGATGAGAGCAATCTACAAATTCCTGCTTCAACATCAACGTTGTAACCTTCTGGGCATCAGGTTCCTCAGAATTTGCTGTAGTATTATTGTTCTCAGCTTCACTGAGTGTTGTCACGGCATTGCTCTGTTCAGGCTCCTCAATCATTGCCGAGGCAATTTGTTGCTCAGGCTCATCATGTTTTGGGCAGTCTCTCTCATTGGCATCCTCTTGACTTGGAGGTTCTAGCTGTTCCTTACACATCAGGGACCTTTCTTTGCATTGCTCCTTATCATCTTGCCTTGAGACGTCAGTATCCCCAGGAATGGATTGTTGGTGTATGTTATCCAAGGTATATGTGGATCTCCTCAATTGATCTTCTGAATCCCCCACGGTTGCATCCCATTGAGCTCTCCTCGCATCCATTTTCTTTGATAGCTCTCGAATCTCTTCAATTGATCCGTCAAGTCTAGCCAAAGAAGCTAGCAATGTTTTCTCCAAGGAATTGGAATGTTCTTGAAAAGGACTACATTGCCATGGCATATATGTTGCCGTGACACTAGGCTGCTGATAAGGACTACATTGCCGAGGCATGTCTATTGCTGCAGCAAAATTGTTATGGTAAAAAAAAATGAGCTTTATCATACCATGAAGGATTTTGCTGCTGGTTCCATCTATGGTTCTCTATGTAGTCATATGCACCGAAAATGTGAGGGCAATTTTCAAACACATGATGTTCTCCACAACAAGTGCACGAGTTTTCCACGGTATATGCTTTTCTCAGTTGGTATAGGTAATCATCGAAGGGTGCAAGAAACTCTTGATTGGATTGATTCCTATCTTTCCACGTCAACTCTAGAGTAGATCAACTTTTATTTCCCGACATGTTGATATCCCTTAACTTGTAGCGCACCTGAATTTTTTTTTATAGAACAAACAAAAAGAAAAGTTAGTAAAACTAATAAGAAAAATGCAATAACAAAAACAACTAACACCAATTGCCAATCCCCGGAAACGGCACCAAAAACTTGTTGAGCGTATTGAGTGTTACGTAAACAGTGCAAGTATACACGTCGCAAGTAATAAAGTGATACGATTATCGAGTATCGTCTCCACAGGGATTGGTTTGGGCCACTTTGCTTTAGTTATCGCACTGTAAAAGTAAAAACATAATTAATAGTAGGAGTTGATTTTAACGAGTAAAGTAAAAGAGCAAGTAAATAAAATAAAAATGTAAACAAATGAGATAGAGTAGACCGAGTTATCGTGAGTTGAGGTGTGATAGCCGAATGGATTGTCTTGGTAAAAGAGTGCAATGGAAACTCAGTTGCCGTGGCAACTTGCGCAGTTGGGTTGCCTTGGCAACTAGTAGAACGGTTGCCTGGGCAACTGTTTGGGCGACTAGGTAGCAATTTCAAGGTTCGGTAGAGCGTTCTTCAATTGTTTCTTCTTATCCCTAAGTCGAAACTCTAGCTAATTGTGCATGACTTGACAATACATCCCTGTGTGAATCAAGGGTGGACAACAACCGATCTTGCGCTACTCTTAGCCGTTGAAATCCTAAACTTATTCCTAAGCCGGATTAGTCTTCATCATCGATAGATTGAATAAAAACCATACTCATTCATTTTTTGAATCTAACTCTCCCGATATTAGATAAATAGATAGAATTACGAGATCCTCTCCCAATTCACTCGCAAACAAGAATAAAAACCAAGAATGAGTAAACCTTGAATTGAAAGTGCAAACTCTTATTACCTAAACAAAATCCAATCGTTCTCACAACCACAAAAACATATTAACCCCAACCAATCAAGTTAGTTAATGGTTGGGTTCAAAAGATATACAAAGAATAATCCCCAAACCATGAATCTAATGGAGGCAAAGAAGAAGAAGAAGAAATCGATCAGCCCTTTTGAATTCTCTCTCAATCGAACTCTCCCTCCAAACTTGTTGAAATAGGCGGCTAGGGGTTCTTTATATAGGAGATGGTTAGGTCAAAGTCTTTCTTGAGAAGGAAGTTAAGTTGGAATTAAATACTTTAAAAGAATATAATTCTTTATTATATTTAAATTCCTTCTAGATCTTCTCATATTTTCTTTGGGATTTAATCTCTCTTTGAATCTCCAATTCTTCTAGGATTTATCTTCTTCCACATCATATTAGGCTTTATCTAGTCATCAATTCGAGTGCCACATCATCTTATCCCTTATCGACAATTGCCTTGGCAACTAGCTAGGCATAACCTTCATGCGCTGCCCTGGCAACTGCGTCGGTATCTCCTTCATGCACTGCCCTGGCAACTGCGTCGGCATCTCCTTCGTGCACTGCCCTGGCAACTGCGTTGGCATCTCCTTCTTGTATTGCCCCGACAACTGGTTCCAGCCTGGCTTTGGCAACTGATTTTGCACACACAAAACACACCAAAGCAGTATCTTTTTCCACAAAATTAAGCAAAATATGAAATCAAGCTTGTCCACCAAGGAAACAATGAAAACATGCATGAATGGCTAATAATGCAACTAATATGAGCCGAAGTCTAACAATAATATGAGTAAAAAGGGTAATAAAATAGTACTTTTGAACACTTAACATGGGTATCAACACCGGGATGGGGGTATCGATACCCACTGGCAATCTGCCCAAAAATGTTGAGTTTCACCCAAAAGGTTGAAAAATTATACCGTTTGATTCAATGGGCCCCTAATGGCCTAAAATAAGTTGTAAAACTGAGAAAACGAGGTTTAACCCTCATGGATAAGAATAACGTGTTAGGATTTATGTTTTGATATAATAATTGAAAATTAGTTTTGGACTAATTTGAAAAGATTTCAAAAATATTTCTAAGTCCAAACAACTTGAAAATAAGTTTGAAAAGTTTTTGAGAGGTTTTGGAAATGTTTTGAATGTTTTAAAGTAACCAAACTAAAGTTTTCAACATACTCGTACCGATACGATATACCCCATATCGATACAGATAAGGGTTTGAGCTACAGTAATTTTCCAGTAACCAAAAATCGTACCGATACGCCTTTAGGCGCACTAATACAAGTAGGATCGTTTTGATACGCTTTCAGGCGTACCGATCCTGGTTTCAACCACCCCAACGGCTATTTGAATTGTAGGTTGTACCGATACGGTCGATGGCGTTCTGATACGGCATACCAAAACAGACCAAGGCATACCAATATGCATATCCAAAGAGCATAACGGCTAGTTCTAGTACCGATACGCCTACCCACGTACCAATACGGACATCACTAAAGCTGTATTTATTACGAGAAATTTAGTCTCCAACAGCTCTAATTCAATCCTAATGGTTTCCAACGGCTAGGAACTCAATTGGGAGTATAAAAGGGACCTTCAAGCTTCAGCAACAACTAATGAAAACAATTGTCAACAACATTATGATGCCAAAATTGTCTCAGGGCTTTAAATTCTCATTCTTTGTATAGACAACACTTGTGAGCTTTAATTGTTATATTTGCTCAAGTGTTTAGGATTTGGGTGAGTGCTTTTAGAGTGCAAACATCAACCTTGTAGAGGGATTTTGGTTTGCTTAGAATTTCTCTTGTTTAATAGTGTTCCCAAAGCTCGGTTTGTAAGCTTTAGATGCTAGACTTGGTGAGTGAGTCTAGGATTGTAAGGGTTGCCTCTTAAGCCTAGAAAAGGGGAAAATTCATAGTGAATTTGGAAATCCTTTGTGGGGAAGCTAAGGTAGTAGATATAGAGCTTGTTAGAAGCATGGACCACTCTAAATTCTTATGTTATTTGTCCATATTTTTACTTCCACCACCATCACCCAAAAATTGACTTCTCCACCACTTGGCAAGCATTTGGGTTGAAGAAAATCGAGCCCAACAATTAGTATCAGAGCGAGGCTCAATCAAGAGGGAGTAAAATCCTATTGAGGTGATCTGGAAAGCTCGACCATCAAACAAGTCAACCGGTCTCTATGGCGTTATCCATCGACAAACCGCACTTCTTCAACGGTGATCACTATGCTTGTTAGAAGCATAGAATGATGTTCTTTATGAAAAACAAAGACTACCGTCTTTGGGACATAGTTGAAGATGGTCCGTTCGTGCCAAATCGAAGCAAGGCAGAATAGAGCGCAGAAGATCGCAAGAAGATAGAGCTCAATTGCAAGGCTTTGCACATTCTATTTTGTACATTAAGCCCGGATGAGTATGCCAAAGTATCTTCTTGTGAGAGTGCCAAGGAGTTGTGGAACAAACTTGAAGCAATCCATGAAGGGACAAATGAGGTGAAGGAGACAAAGATTGGTCTACTCAACCTCGAATATGAAAACTTCAAGATGGACCTATATGAAGACATCAAGAGCATGTTCAAAAGGTTCTCTATAATCGTCAATCAACTAAAAAGTCTTGGAGAGGAGATTTTAGAAGAAAAGCTCATTCGGAAGTTGATTTACTCACTTCCCGAATCATGGGAGAGCAAGAAGACAGCCATCATTAAAACCAAAGACTTAAAGAAGCTCAAGCTTGACGAGCTCGTATGACCTCTTCTTACCCATGAGATGATGTCTCAACCCTTGAGAAGGGAAAATGAGAAGAAAATCAAAGAGCAAGGAGTTGATGTCAACACCATTGTTCTTAAATCCTCCACAAGCAATCAAGAAGAATCAAGTGAGGAGGAAAGTGAGGATGAAGAGATGGCCTATCTCTTCAAGGAATTTTCTCGATTCATGAATAGCAACATAGAAGAATCCAAGCATGAATCGAAGAAGAAGAAGATGGGGGATCCCCCTAAGTGCTCAAAATGCAAGAAGAAGAGGCACACCAAATACGAGGGATCATCATCAAAGAAAGCATATATATCAACATAAAGTAATGAAGACTCCACCAATCAAGATGATGTAGTCCACCTATGCTTAATGGCCCTCCAAGAGGGAGGGGTAGCTTCTAACTGATCTATTTCTAATTCTTATACTTTCGATGAGTTGCAAGATGCCTATGACCAATTGGTTTTTGAGTTTAAAGCTTCATTTTCTAAGAACAAAAAGTTGATTTCTAAATTAAAAATTGAAAATGATTTGCTTGCGAAAACCAACTTGGAATTTGAAGCAAAATTAAAGGATTTTGAACTTAAAGTTTTGGAATTTACAAAATTTGCTTCAAAAGAAAGAAAAAGATCATCAAATTGAAGTAGATGATCTTAAGAGAGAAAATAATTTGATTTCCAAAGAGCTTGAAAAGAAAAACAATTTTGGAAATTCAAACTTTTATGTAAGACAATCTAGTGCCCCTAGATTTATTAAAGAAAAATGTTTTAGAAGTATTTGGATCCCAGAAGGACTAATTACTTCAACTAAAAAGGATGGAATAGAAAAATGGATTCCTAAAGGGACAAAACTATGTGCTACTAATGTCTATGGATCCAAAGCAATTTGGATACCAAAATTTTTGTGATTGTCTTATTGTAGGTGTGATGGAGCATTTGATCAACAAGTTGATGAACCATGGAAGCTCTATACACACAAGGAAAGACACTTGAAGAATGAGAGCTTCACATCCTATCTTGGTTCAAGTGTGGTAAAATTAGTTGAATTTTGTTTATTTTAATTTGATCTATTTATTTTTCAATTCAACTAGTTTATCATAATTGTTGGACTAACATTTGAATGATGCTTGAGTAAGGGGAGCCAATTTTGAAAACAAAATTTATTTTGTAATTTTTTTCTCTCTATTGTTATTGGTTTTTAAAGTTTAAACCATTTTTGATATAACAAAAAGGGGAGAATGTTTTGAAAAAATTGATTTTTCAAATGAATAAGGGGTGCTTATAAGATTTTCAACAATTAATCTCCTATTCAAATTTTTATTTTTACTAAGGGGGGAATCTCAAAAACAATTTTTCAAGTTGGTTTTATCATATCAAAAAAGGAGAGATTGTTAGGATTTATGTTTTGACATAAAAATTGAAAAATAGTTTTGGACTAATTTGAAAAGATTTCAAAAATGTTTCTAAGTCCAAACAACTTGAAAATAAGTTTGCAAAGTTTTTGAGAGGTTTTGGAAATGTTTTGAATGTTTTAAAGTAGCCAAACTAAAGTTTTCAATATACCCATACCGATACGGTATACCCCGTATCGGTACAGATAATGGTTTGAGCTACAGTAATTTTCCCGTAACCAAAAATCGTACCGATACGCCTTTAGGCGTACCGATATAGGTAGGATCGTTTTGATACGCTTTCAGTCGTACCGATCCTGGTTTCAACCACACTAACAGCTATTTCCCAACGGCTATTTAAATTGCAGGTCATACCGATACGGTCCATGGCATTCTGATACGGCGTACCGAAACAGACCAAGGCGTACCGATACGCGTAGCCAAAAAGAGCATAATGGCTAGTTCCAGTACCGATACGCCTACTGCCATACTGATACGGACAGCACCAAACTGTATTTATTGCAGGAAATTTAGTCTTCGACGGCTCCAATTCAATCCCAACGGTCTCCAACGACTAGGAACTCAATTAGAAGTATAAAAGGGACCTTTAAGCTTCAGCAACAACTAATGAAAACAATTGTCAACAACATTATGATGCCAAAATTGTCTTAGGGCTTTAAATTCTCATTCTTTGTATAGACAACACTTGTGAGCTTTAATTGTTATATTTGCTCAAGTGTTTAGGATTTGGGTGAGTGCTTTTAGAGTGTAAACATCAACCTTGTAGAGGGATTTCAGTTTGCTTAGAATTTCTCTTGTTTAAGAGTGTTCCCAAAGCTCAGTTTGTGAGCTTTGGATGCTAGACTTGGTGAGTGAGTCTGGGATTGTAAGGGTTGCTTCCTAAGCCTAGAAAATGGAAGAAATTGTAACCCTCTAGACCCGGCCTAGTCGCAAGACCGAATCGAGCGAACTACATTAGGTTTACCGAAGTAAACCGTAAAGAAGAAACATGAACCGCGCCCATTTTTTCTTTTTATCTTATCTAGATGCAAATTAAAACCCTACATGTTCATATTGTTCACAGGTGAGAACTCATCTCAATCAGGCATCAAATCGATATCCAATTGGACACGAACACAAATTAGGAAATAAATTGCAATTTCAACAAAATACATGAGCTTTTCCCAATTTTAAGTTACCAACCTTTAATTAAATATATTTCATGCTTACATGTCAAAAATCAGCTCAAAACGACCATCCATACTCATCTAATTGCATCCACAACATTAAGGGACCAAAATGTAAGAAAATAGAACTTCAGAATATTCCATATAACCAACTTAACTACCACCCGTATCGCTACGGGTACTCGCGTTTCAGTACGACTTTATTACCTTGAATAACCCAGATTCCAGTAGCCAAAATTTGTTTCGATACGTCCCCGCGTATCGAAACACCCTTAAATAAAATATTGTGTCGTATCAAAATGGGTAGCCGCCTATCGAAACGCTAGCTTACTTTTCCTTACTCTTACCGAAATAGCTACCCGCGTACCGATACGCTAAGCCTGGAATGGCTTACTCGTACCGAAACAGGGACACCCGTACCGGTACGCCTGGACCCGAAATGTCCATTTTTGTTGGGTTAACATACTTTCGTACAAACCGAACCACCCTAACATGCTCCTAACAAATATCCAGCATACTCAAGGTTCAAACCACATCAAAACTCCACAGATTCAACACCAAATCATGGCATCTTGCATAGAAAAGAGAACTATAGGCATGCTCCCTATAAAACCATTCAAGTAAAACATGAAACTCCAAACCATCACCAAAATCAAGCCATAGAGGCCATTTACAACTCAAGAGAAGCTAAACTAACTTGCTTAAACAAGGAGTTCAACAAAACATCTCCCAAATAGCAACGGAAATCCCCATTTCCCTTATTACTTATAGTCTAGTTCAAACATACTTTGGTTACCAAGTCTTGTACCGATCCCTTGCTTCTCGCTGCCTTCCAAGCTTCTAATTATCTACATTGATAGACAAAGAGTGCGTAAGCACACTAGGCTTAGTGAGGAGTGCTCAAAAACAAAACACCATCAATGCATTTAAAACCATTTCTCAACAACACATTGAAATCTCATTTCAATCATTCTTGAAGAATCATTTAAACTTTACCATTGAAACATCATGCCTTGAAAACCATGCACTTTTCATCTTTAAAAACCAGCATATTAAACCATATGCAACATGAATCATTTACAATAACAAATTCCATTGCTAGACCTCAATTTAAGCCTTTCTATGCATAACAACCATATACAAAGCTTAAAGAGTAAACGTACAACATGTACCATTAATCAACACCTGCTAAACCTCAATTTAAGCCTTCTCATGCATAACAACCATATGCAAAGCTTAAAGAGTAAACATGTATAAATCACATTATACAACATAAACTTTCCAATGATACATCAACAATTATATTGGCTTACAAGCGAACATTAAACAAGTCCATTAACAAATGAGTTCAGCGGATACACGGATTCAACAACTGTTCAACCAACACTTCAAGCCATCTCAACTAGAATAGCAATACAATAATAATCGCGATACATTACCAACCGGGTACACCTTTCAACCCACGGGGACACAAACCCCAATCACTGGTTAGACGCTTAATCCACTAACGAGAGTCTACGGTATTGTTTAACCCCTCTACCGTTAGGGTGCTCGGAAGGAGTTTTCGTACACAGATCTAAACCCCTCAATATCCAAGGCAACTTATTATAGTGCACTCAATCCTATGGCCGGCTAACTATATCCGATAACAATTTTAAAACCACATCACCTACCAATATAATTAACCATTACCATTTACCTCACTGTTTTTAACAAGAATTAACCAAACCATATTTCCAAAGCAACTACCATGCTTTAAACACAAGTATTAACCATATACTTACAAGGACCACTTAGCATTGCATCCTTCAGCATCTCATGCTTAAAACAATATATCAAATACTTTAAAACATGCTTAAACAGTAGGTAACATGTAAATCAAAACAAGTGCATAAAACCATTTAATAGTAGCACGACTGAGAGAGAAAATCCACTTTTACTTACTTTCGAGTTTAAACCAGCGTATCAAGCTAAGTTTAAACTCCCATAAAGCACCTTTAAAACGTTCCAAAGCTGGAATCTACATTCTCACTCACCTTTAAAACATTCCAAAGCTGGAATCCACGTCCAAAGCCTCCAAAGCTTCACCAATCACTTCCGGATCCATCTCCCCTATTTTTCCACATTACAATAGAGGATTAATGCATCTCAATGCATTTATAACACTGCAACAACAGATTCTTCCGGACTCTTATATTCACCTCACAATTACCCAACCACAATAACTGAAAACATCATCTAATCTTTTCCAAACACAACCCAACCACAACCTATCAATCTAACATCACATTAATCATCAATTAACACCTAAAAATAGAACCAAAGTATCCTTACACCTCCAGCAAACACACAACCACCATAACACCTCAAAAACACAAATCTAGCAACCTAAACAATTAGAGATTCAAGAGTTTCGGGATTCCATTGATAAAATCGACTTATCAAAATCATTTAACATCCAAAATATGTTCAAAATCAATCCATAACACTGGAAATCAGATTCAATTCGAATCTTTCATAATTTCATCAATTTTACCCAATTAAATCTATATAAAAACACAAAATCAGATTATAAACCATAAATCAAGGATCAAATACTTGAGAATATCAATAAAGAACCATTTAACATAGGAGATCACAAACCTTACCCTTGTTATGTGATTTCTCCCTCAATTGGCTTGTTTAAAGCTAAGAAAACATGAGATTTCAATGAGATTTTGTAAAACAAAGTTAAACAATCAAGTTAGAATAAAAAATCTGAGTGAAAAGGATCTATCACCTCTAGATTTTGATGAAATTTTGAGTGTTTGGCAGAAAAGAAGTTGAGAGAAAAGGTTTAGGAAAAAGTTACGTAAATTTTCTTTAAAAGCAAATAACTAACTTAGATATTTTAATCCATCTTAATCACCCTTTAAAACACATGTTAAAATGATTTAATTGAAGGGAGAAACCACCAACAAAAACTTGGTAATTTAGCTCCTTAAGGATTCTAAGAATTTGACCCTTTTCATTTTAGTCACTTTTAAATAGTTTTCAAAAATTGCATTTTGGTCACTAACCAAAATGTCACATTTCCAAATTTCATTTTCCAAAATTGATTCCACAAAAAATCAATATATATTAAAAGTTGATTTTTAACTATTTCCATATTTTTATCTTATTGAAAAATATACGATCCCAAATCCAACTCGAATCTCTAACCTAGTCCATCAAACCGTCTAATAAACCTTAAAACCGCTAGGCCCAAATTCGTGGCATTACAGAAATTCATAGTGAATTTCAAAATCCTTAGTGGGGAAGCTAAGGTAATGGATGTAGAGCTTGTTAGAAGCTTGAACCACTCTAAATTCTTGTGTTATTTGTCTATATTTATACTTCCACCACCATCACGCAAAAATCAACTTCTCTACCACTTGGCAAGCATTTCATTTGAAGGAAATCGAGCCCAACATAACGTATAATAGCTTAGTACGTGGTGAATCAAGATGATCATGATGGTTAGTGTTATGCTTTGGGGCATTTGTGATGGCTTGGCTTGGTGCCACTTACCTCTTAGTGAGGTGTATGAATACTTGGGGAGCATGTGTTATCTTATGATTTTTGTAAAAAAAATTTGGATATCCTAGAGTCAGTACTACTGTACTTATATAAAGGGATGTGTACTTTAGACTGAGTGAACAAGTACATCTGACGTACCCACGGGGTGAGTGATCTGGGTACAGTTAGAAACATATCCATGGCTATGGTGATCCGAATAAGGTATTAACTCGATTGGCTGAGTGAGCTCGAGTAACCTCATAGGCTGAGTGACCTTAGGTAAAGATTGCTTGTGGCTAATGTGATCCAAGTATATCTAGAACGTATCTGTGGCTATAGTGATTCAGGTACAGTTCTTATAACCTGACGGCTGTGTAAGCCCGGGTAACTCAACGGTTGTGTGAGCACGAGTAAAGTAAGGCTTCGTTGGCCATTTATATAGATGTTGTATGAATGTATTATTGTATGTTGTGTAGATGCTAAATGATAGCTTATGTACTAGATGGCTGAGTGATCAAGGTACGATATATATTAACTCGATGGGCTGAGTGAGCTCGAGTAACTCAATATGCTATGTGACCTCGATTATGGACAAGTTTTGTAGAGCTTGTAAGACTTTTTTTTGACTTATCTATGCCTTGAGATAGGTGATCTAAGAACTCTAGCTTCTATAGGCTAGATGATAGCTCATAGATAGTAAGCATTATCTATGCTCTCTCGACTATATTATCTAGTATGCTTATTTTATGATAATCATGAATTGTGGTAGAGTAAAAATATACCACTGAGATTTGTTAGCTCAGCGTGCGAATTTGTTGTTTTTCCGTGAGTAGGTTAACATGTCACCCTTTGGAGGACCACATCAACAAGGATTTCCCAGCACCACATTCACTTCAGAGTACAATACTTGTTATTTTAGTTTGGGTTAATGTATTCATAGGACCTTACTACTGTTGAGTCTGTAACTCTTTTTGAAATATTATTTTGGTATACAGTATTTTAAACTTGGACCTCCTATCTTGTAAACTTATTTAATGCTTATTTAAGTAAATGAATTTATGGATGGTTTGATATTTTAAAAATGGCTAAACTTATGGTTTTAAAGTGGAAATTTGATGGGTCAATTTTTGGGTGACCTGAATGTAGTACTTTAGATCTAGATCTGGATTAGTGTTATATTTAGTGCTATCAGAGCTTAGGTTTAGTTAGTTCTAGGAAACCCTAGGCTGGAATAGAGGTCGTGGTAAGGTGTCTAGTGAATACAAGCCCATAAAGTTAAGCTGTACTATTCCAAGATTGGAATCCTGATAGTGCTGCCTTGTTTCCTTGTGTTTCAGAACGTTCGATGGCTAGTGAAGACAAACACGACTAGGAAAGTTGTGAAGAGAGACACGTCCTTCAAGTGAAAGACTTTGGTAAGGAGTCTGTCTCAAATGTTAAGGACACGAACCTTTTAGAAGGTACCAGAAGCGGAGGGGCGAGCCACTTTTATGATCTTACATTTACTCTTTTGCAAGTGGTGAAAGCTATCTCAAAGCAATATGAGACTTCTCGCATTACCCCTATTGAGAGGCTTCATTATTTTGGGCCAAAAGATTTAAAGGTTTGGGTGAAGATGATCTGATCAAGGCTGACCAGTAGTTAAGAGACACTCAGAAGATTCTGAGACAAATGTGAGGGAGTTTGAAGGATGACCATGATTATATTGTCTCCTTTCTTAAGGGTAATGCACATGAGTGGTGGGAGACTGTTAAATTGGGACTACATCATGCGTTTTCGACATGAGATATCTTCTTGGATGAGTTCAGGAAGAAGTACATTAGTGAGATCCATATGGATGAGATGAGAGATCAATTCTTGCATCTGGTTCAGGGGGATAAGACAATGTTTGAGTATGAGCAAGATTTTCTACGATTGAGCTGTTATGCCCTAGAGTCAGTTGCAACCGAGGAGATGAGGTGTAAGAAATTTAGACATGGATTAAAGGTTAACCTTTAGATGCACATGATAGCGGGTTTGCTTGGGATATTCTTAGAGTTATCCAATAGTGTAAAGGCACTTGTGCGACTTTAGGGTTCAACATTGAGCCAGTTTGAGAAATCTAGAGGCTATGTTGTAGGGACCTAAGACATCGTAGGCCCTTCTCAGGCTCCGCCTAGGAGATTCCCTACTTCGAGGGACATAAAAAAGTTACTTTTAATTAGCTATCGAGGGACAGTCGGGGATCCAGACTAAAGGTTCGTAGGGGCTCATTGATTTTTGCTCTAGAAATGAGTACTGATGGTTCATCCAGAGTATCACTTCTACCGGTTTGTGATCATTATGGTCGATATCACTTTGGGGCGTGCTTCTTACTTTGGAAGGTTTGCTATAGGTGTTGGACACCATGTCATAGTGCGAAGAATTGCTTAGTTATAGATGATAGTACACTTATTCAGTCTCAAAGGTTGACTTTTTCTTGGCATGGTTAGAGTTTTGCTAGAGGCAGTGCTAGGGCATCGTCTGGACATCAAGGTAGAGGTATTGTGAGATCCACCGTCAGAGTTGATGATCGAGCTATTGCAGATAGTCTGCTATTCAGACCAGAAAGTATAGCTTTGCCATCGGTGATATGTTAGGTACCTATGTTCTGTTTTGGTTTTAGTTGTTGTATTGATGAAAATTTGATCTCTCGTTCATATAATAGTTTTGGTTCTTGTTAGATAAGTGTTGTGGTAAGATTTAGAGGTAGATGTCGTATTAATCATTTTGTCAGATTTATAAGTCTGGTAGGTAAGGGTTTTACCGTGGATGGTGAGCAAGGTTTGAGAGTAACAGTCCCTACGGGCTTGTTAGATTTACTCTCTCCCTAGTTGTGGAAGTTACCCTTAGTAGACGGGTCGTGTGAGCACGACGTATGCCTTGGTTTTGAGTGGGAGACCTAAAGCTTCGTGGTTTTAGGCGAACCCATTTATGGATAATGAACGTGAGAAACCATTACCTTTTTAGCGTGAAAGTCATGTTCATGTGATGTTTGTTCAAAGAGAGTCTTGTAGGTTACAACACATTCTTAGATCACGCTATAGATATGAGGGTTGAGAGTCTGAGGTTTTAGAGTTATGAACATTTAAGATGATATGAGGTCCCTTCAAGGAATGAGCGACCTTACCTCTTGAATATGGATTAAAACCCACGAAAGAGGTAATGTCGAGTTTGGTGTTAGTGTCCATTACCTTGAAGTGTGACACCGACTGAGCTTTTAGAGTGAGGACTCATTTGTAAAAGTAAGTGAATATGGGTATTGTCTCCAAGTGGTTCAGCTTGGGACGTACCTGTGCTGGTTTGGCAAAGAGTGGTGGCATTGGATGTTGTGAGCTGTTGTGTAATGGTGAAATACCGTCACCTATTTTCTCGAGGTTGATGATCTTGTAATTGGTTGAAGAGTTTTGAGGTTTCTGTATGATCGTTCAAAATTTGAGTATCGTAAGTTAAAAGAAAAAGGGAAATCATGATAAGGATTGGGTTTGAAGTAATGTTTGGACTTTAAGGGCACGTCGCAAAACAGTTTGGATTCACGAATGAGTCGTTATAATCTTGAATTTGATGATTTGAGTATTTGCTCTATTGAGTTTTTTAGATGGGTTGTCTACATATATGATAAATAGTGTGAAGATTATCAGAGTAGCGCAGTAGAAATGTGGGTTATCGGCTATGGTTACGTGGAACCGGGATTCTTACATTGCAATAGAACTTGTTGGAAGAACTATTTGAAAATCCTTGAGGGCTTGTTAAGGTTTCACTACAACTATTTCTGGAATTAAGTGGTTGGTTTAGAAATGCATGTTCGAACCTTTGAGGATAGTTGGGTGAATTTTGATCTCTAGTAAGAGTTCGTAAGCATTAACGGTTTTTGTTTAGAATCAAGTGGCTTAAATAGTGGGGTTGTATGATTGTGAGTTAGTCTTTGTTAGTTTTAGAGTTATTTCAAGTAAAGGGTATTTTAAGATCCGTCATGGTTAGCTAAGTCGAAAAGAAAGGTTGTCACAAAATAGATAGATGGTACATTTCGGGTGTTTGGTCATGGTGTATATAATAGACAAAGAAGTGTTCCTAGTAGAATGCTTCTGAGGGGGTATCACGTTCTGAACACATATGAGGTTTGAATTCAAGAGTTTTAAAATACGGATAATGGTAGAGAAGATTGTTATCCGAGGTAAAACTTATCCGAAGTGAGTTCCTTGGATGGATGCCTGGACAATATTGTTTGAGGTTATCAAATATCGTTTTACTTTAGAGTCCGATGCGAGTGTGGCGCTTAATTGTTGGAAATGAATCGTTGAAAATCGTTGAGGAGTCCAGTGTTGTGAGCTTTGGCTAAGGAAGTTGGAAGAGAAGTTTTAGAATTAAGGTAAACGTATGTAAGATGTGTAATGGTTGGATTCGCGATAGTTGCATCTCTTTCCTCTATTTAATTTCAAGGATGAAATTTCTTTTTAGGAATGAAGAGTTGTAAGAACCTAAATTTCTGAGTCAACGTGTGGGCATTGACCCAAGTTATAGAACTTTATGCTAGCTTGGATATTTGGAACCGTCAGGCTAAGTTTGGGACCTTAATTGATGAGAAATGGATTGTTGGGCTTAAAAAGTGACCTTTTTGTTATGTGGAAGAAAGTTAAGGGTTGGGGGATGCGAATATACCCATTTTACAAAAAAGGCTGATTATCTCTTTATTTCCCTTGTCTTCACGTGATAAAGGGAGACAAGGTGAGATCACCCCATCATCTTCATCTTTCTTCTTCCACATATCCCTCCATTGTTCAAGCTTGGTTTCCAATCTAAAATTCCCACCTTTATGCATCTTTTTTCCAACCTAGGCCCAAGATTGAGATATGTCAATCCTCTCTTTTTGAGCTTTAAGAAAATTATAATTTCAAGGAAAAATGGTAAGTTCTTCATTTATGGGTTTTTGGAAGTTTATGGCTTTATGGTCTTTCTTTTAGATTTAAAGGTGTAAATTCGTAGTTAGGCTTTCCCCCAAAAAATATTTGAGGTTTTGATTCATTTCCTTGGTTGTGTGGCAAGAATGGAGGTGTCTTGGGGTTCCTCCAAACTTGAGTTGAGAGAGAAGTTGAATGGTGTTGCTTGAAAGCTTAACCCAGGATTTCTAGCTACAGGTCAGTACATCTCTGACTCCTTTGATTCTTGAAGATCATAAAGTGATTGCTTTGCAAGATGTGTGGTTTACAATTGTTAAAGTTGGGTTTGGTATCTTTAAGCCTTGTTAGGGTTGAAATTCGGATTAGTTGTTAATAAGGTGTAAAAATGGTAGCAAATCATCCTAGTTAACTCCCATAAGATGTATCATTAAATTAAGGGGTTAAGGGTTACATTTTGGGGGCCTGGAAAATGATTTCCCAAGCCTTGAAAGCTATTTCTAGGCTTTGGTATCGGTACATAGGGAGCTCATACCGATACCACGTGTTCTAAATGATGAAAACATGAAAGATTTAAATGGAGTATCGGTATAGGCTAGGGTCGTATCGATACCCCCTATCATATTAAAATTGCAATAGCAAAAATAGTATCGTTACCAAGAGAGGGGATACCGATACCAGGTTGAGGGGTATTGATACCAGGATGAGGGTATCGATAACAATATGGGCCCATTGGGCAATCTGCCCAAAAATGTTGACTTTCAGCCGGATGGTTGAAAAATTATACCATTTGATCTAATAGACCCCTAATGGCCTAAAATGAGTTGTAAAACTGAGAAACCGTTTTTAACCCTCATGGATAAGAATAACGTATAATAGCTTCATACATGGTGAATTGAGATAATCATGACGGTTAGTGTTATGCCTTGGGGCATTCGTGATGGCTTGTCTTGGTGCCACATACCTCTTGGTGAGGTGTATGAATGCTCGGAGAGTATGTGTTATCTTATGATTTTGGTAAAAGAATTCGGATGTCCTAGAGTTAGTACTACGATACTTATATAAGGGGATGTGTACTTTGGGCTGAGTGAACAATTACATCCGACGTACCCATAGGCTGCATGATCTAGGTGTAGTTAGAAACCTATTTGTGGCTATGGTGATCCGGATAAGGTATTAACTCGATAGGCTGAGTGAGCTTGAGTAACATGATAGGTTGAGTGGCCTCAGGTAAATATTGCTTGTGGCTAATGTAATCCAAGTATATCTAAGACGTATCCGTGGGTATGGTGATCCGAATACGGTCCTTATAACCTGACGGCTGTGTAAGCCTGATTATCTCGATGGCTATGTGAGCACGAGTAAAGTAAGGCTTCAGTGGCTATTGTTGCGCGTATTGAGTGCTACGCAAATGGTGCAAGTATACATGTCGCAAGTAATAAAGTGATACGAGTATCGAGTATCGTCTCTGTAATCACTCATTTTTACCTATAAATACATATTAGTGTTGCATGTATACATATTATATTATATGTTTATTATTTGCATGAGTGTTACTAATATATATATAAGGTGTGGTGTGTGCATGTATATTAATATATATATAAGGTGTGGTGTGTGCATGTATATTATAAACTATGTATGTATACGTATTAATGGTGTATGTGTGTCGCGTATGCATCTATATTTAGTACGAGTGTATTTGTTTAATGTGTACAGATGTTATGTTAAATATGTGTGTGATTATATATGTATGAATACTGGTATGTTATAATTAATGTTTGTATAGGTATATACGTATATATGTGTATTGCTGTTATAATTATACTATTACTAAAATTATTGGGCTAATATATAAAATGAAATCCAAAAAATATATATTAAACCAAATAAATAAATTACAGTCCAAGTCCAATTACAAATATTATTACAAGGCCCGGTTGGCCCAAACCCAAACCCTATCTAATTACAATTATTGTATGTGCAGGTGACTGTGGGCCGTTGGATCAAGATCTGATCCAACGGCCAGGATCCAACCAAGGAACAAAATATCTGCCAGCCGCGTGCACATCACGTCTGGACCGTTCGAGTGCCACGCACGCGTGCGGTCCACGCGCGGACGCTTTGATATCCCACGCGCTCTGACTCCTCGACTGCTGAGCTCCACGTGGAACGATCTGGAGCCGTTTCACCAAATCGAGGCTTCATCAGGTCCGTTCATCCTTCAAGCCATCTCGACCGTTAGATCAGATCAGATCTAACGGCTGAGAACACGTCTGGCCGCAGGCAGAACCCCCACACCGCCACCATGCTGCACCATGCCGATCTTCAACCACCGCGCTCAGAACATGTCAAACACAACAAGAAAAGAAATATGTCAGTCTAGATCTGAAAAGAGAGCAAATAATATACAACTTGTACCAAAACCAAAGACAGGCATATATATGTACGAAACAAATATTTTGTAAAGGAAGAACAGAGAGTTGTAATCGAAAGAACAAGTTGTAATCGAACCAGTCAAGTTACAATCGAAATACAAAAAGTCAGTCCAGTGGTAAATACTCGTTTCCCCTTTTTTATTTTTGCATGCATACATAAAAGAGGTAAAAAAAAGAGAGAGTTGTCTTACCGTCGCCGTTTTTGGGTCTCCCCTCATCAGTGACAAGCCTTTTCGGCTTCCCCAAGCCAGATACGGTAAACTGAAGGGAGGGGGAGACCCCCTGTAGTTTCGTTTTGGGTTTAAAAAATGGGTTTTTCGTTTCGTATTTCCTAGATCTAGGGCAGATGGAGGCTTTTCCTCTGAATCCAACCTCAGATTCGTGTCGAGGGTGAGATGGGGGTTATTTTGGTAGATTTTTTAGGCTCGCCGGCGGCGGAGAATACGGCGGCCGGATTCTGGGTTTCATGGGATCAGTTGAGAGAAAACGAGAGAGAAAGTTTGGTTATAAAACTGAAAAAATGAAACAAAATGGGGGAAAATTGGTTCCAACCTAAAAAAAGGGTTTATATAGTTATTATTATTTCGTTAAATGGGGAAATTACATACTAAATCCCCCCGCGTTTCCAATATTTTCACTTTTGTCTCGCCGCATGGTATATTTACAACTCTGGTCCCCCTTGTATTTCAAAATCTTGCAATCCAGTCCCTAAATTACACCGAATCAGTTTTTAAATGGTAAAATTACCCCTTGAACCATCCCGCGTTTTTGAACTTTTCATTTCGGGTCTGCCCCTTGGTCCAATTACAGTTTTGATCCTTTTAGGTTCTGTTTATTTCGCATTTTCGTCCTTAAATTACATATTATTGTTCTTTAATTTCTGCCACTGACTTTTATTTTTTTCATTTCAGTCCTGTTTCCATGTAAATATTCATGTTCGTATTATAATCGTATATGTTAATGTAGTCTTTTGTCTTATTTTATATCCCTCGTATATGTCATGTATTTTTATATTTACATGTATATGTGTATTAAGTTTATGATAATTATGTATCTTTTCGTTCGGTTATTCATATTAAGCATGTTATGTTCTAGTTGATTCGTACATGGTATATTTTGTATTTTTGTATGTGTGTATGTTCTCTTGTTTTTTAGGGTTACATGTTAGTATATTTACCCTTTTTTTTGTATAATATATTGTCCCATATATGTTGAGATATGTTTTATTACTAGTATGTATGTCTTCTTGAAATATATGTTCGTCTACACACGTATTTATTCTTGTCTTGTTATTGTGACATGTTAAATTTGCTTTTATTTACTGTTAAGCTTGCTATGTATATGTGTGTTTTAATTACATATTTTATTTATGTTAGATTAGTATTCTGTTATGTGAACATTTACTGTCTTTAAATTATCTGCCATGCTTTATATTTTTGCCACTAAGATTGCATATCGAGATATAAATTGTTAATGCGGTGCCCTTTTATCCGAGCGTAAACGGGGCCAGTATCAGGCGTAGTGATAGTGGTTGGGCGTTTACTCTCGGATAACGGGGCCCTTAAAATTTATTCGCAATTATAACCGAATTTTAAACCAATCGTCACTTTAATCCGGAAAATTTAAAATTAATAAAGCGGTAATTATTAAAGTACCAATTTTGGGCGGTGTGGGGGTGCTAATCCTTCCCCATCCGTAACCGACTCCTGAACTCAAAGTTTTTTGAATCTCTGGTTTTACGGTGTCCCGCCTACCTAAGTGGCCGGTGGCGACTCCAATTTTTAATAAAATACGGTTTTTTTAAACCCCCACGGAATAAACGTTTTATATCCAAAAAATCACAAACACCTTCGAAAAATCCACGGTTTTTTAGCGAAAGAGGACATCGCTACAGATGGCGACTCCGCTGAGGATAATTTTTTGTTTTTCAAAAACAAATGAGAGTCAAGCTTTTAAAATAATTACCGCTTTATTAATATTAGAAATTCCGGGTTAAAGTGACTATTAAATTAACATTCGGTTATAATTGCGCGTTTATTTTAACGCATTTAAAATATGGCATATAAACCCGTTTTTTTAAGTGGGGGGAAAACGCTAATGCTCTCGTGGAGATATCGTTCTCTCGTATGGGCCTAGCAAGTACCTTCGGGGCTCGAGTACCTTATGCTTTCGTAAGGATATCGTTCCTTCGTACGGGCATAAGCGAATGGGTCCCCCTAAATTGAACCCGGTTGAAAGGAGCCTATAATGGGTGATGATCGGGGGCCTTGCTACTCTTAGTAGAGGACAGCAAGGACAATTCGGGTACCTCCTAGAACCAACACTGCATGTAGAGAATACATAGAAACCTACCCTGTTAGAGCCATGCAGATAACCTAGGTGTCTTAGATGAAATGTAAATAGGATTGCCTTGTTTGCTTATCGCATTTAATTTGCCCTTTTATTACGTACTTATCATTTTTTTCCGGTACTGACTTGTTTTCTTTTGCTTTGTTTTTGCATATCATCGCATTCGCATTACACAGAGCATTGATTCCCGAGTAATTTCTCCCATAATAGAAGATTGTTCATGATGGACCAAAGGTTCTTTGACCTGAAGGAAGGGGGTCCAATTCCAGAGCTCCATCCCAAGACTAGGCCAGGGACAGCCGAAGAAGAACCATTCAAGGACACCGTAAGCAGTTGATGGCGATGTCAATTCTGGTGACAAACAAGATGCAATACAAGAACTAAAGAAGTAGATGTCTGAAATGATGGACCAGATGAATGCCATGATGAAAGGCAAGCAGCATGTCGAACTCAGAAAAGATTCGATCGGGGAGCAGAATGTGGAACAGAATGGTCAGAATGTTAAAACAGACAACACCGTTAAATATGACAAATCGAATCCCTTTGTGATCAATCTCAAGAAGCAGACAAGTAGCATATCTGGGGTAGATACCCAGGGAACAGAGGCAAAACCAGGGGAAGTTCGAGAATCTAATGACATCAGAAGACATTATCCTATACCCATGAGATACACCGAGTTACTTCGTTGCTTGTCGAAAGGAACCTTATCATACCAGTGAAGTCTGTACTAAGAAAACCTCCTTATCCGAAAGATTACAACAGTCGTGTCTGGTGCAGCTACCACATAGGCGATTCGAGTCATCACAATGAAAATTGTAGGGCCCTGAAGGACAGAGTTCGAGATCTTATCAGAATGGGAATTTTGGGTTTCGAAGACGGACAACCCTGATTCTTCAGCCAGCCAGCCGTTGCCCGAGGGGCAAAGTCGAAGGAAGGTCAATACCCAGCCCAAGGTTCAGGTAACACAGAAGTGGGTCACTCAAGCGGGATAAAGTTAGGAGTCAAGAATAAAAGCGTCTCAGAAGGTGAACTTGCACGCAAGCGCGGCTAGCTCGAGCATGAGAGGCACAATCTGAGCATGAAATTAAAGAACGTACAAGACGAGTACCAGAAGCTGCACTTTGAATTCAAGAGTTTCGGTCTGGGTGACACCGCGGAAGAGTGGGTCAATAGTATGATTCAGCTGAGGAACGGTTCAGAACGCTGGAAGCAGAAATGCAAGAATAGTAAGAATAAAGTCAGATCATTATCACAGAAGCTGGAAGAAGCTGAGGGCCAACGCGACATTCTCCAAAATGAGTTGGAAAGCAGTCTGGCCATTGAAGATATCCTGAAATCAAGTCTGCAGCAGGAAAGGAATGAATCACAAGCCTTTCAAATGGAAAACGCAGCACTCAAAGAACAGATAGCAAGGCTCGAGACTACTTTACGTACCAGTGAGATCCGTGCTGGGGCAATGACCGTTAAGCTACAAAAGGCCGAGCAAACAATACGGGAGAAAGACCGGGACATGAAGATGGTTACGACTCAAGCCCGACAAGTAGCTCAACAGGTAGCAGATTTAGCCGATGCAGCAGCACCAATAAGCCAGAATATGGATCCAGCATTGGACCGCGAAGGAAAGCTGACGAGACTGTTGAATGAGGTCAAGACATTAGGTGCCAGGGCTCACCGCTATCTGTAAAACCCTAATACCGGATGTAATGAAACCTCTTGGTCTGAATGAAAGATATCCTATAGGGACAAATCACTTGTGGAATCGATGCTTTATTGCATTCATGCATTGCATTTGCATCACGTCCTGTGCATTGTTTAATAATTTTATCATCGTATGACCCTTCATCATTTAATACTTGGGGTTCGATGCCAGTGTGAATTAATCAGAAAATGGAACGAATTGAAGAGTCGAGGCTTGACCAGTTAGAAGAAAAAATCGAGAAAGAGCTTAAGAAGAAAGAGAAGATAAATGTTTTCAATACGAGGGAACTCTGCCTAGTCCTTGATTTGGTCATTCCTCCGGATTTCAAGGTTCCCGGATTTGCGCAGTATGACGGAACCAGCTGCCCGAAGATTCACTTAACCATGTTTTGTAGAAAAATGGAAGGATACATGAAGAACGAAGAATTGTTGATCCACCATTTCCATGATAGCCTGACGGGACCAGCAGCAGTATGGTATAATCGTTTGAACAGAAACCAAGTTAGGTCATGGGGTGACCTCGCTAATGCCTTCTTGGGTCAATACAAATATGCTTTAGATTTAGCACCCTGTCGGTAGTTTCTTCAGAATGAGAAAATGAGGCCAAATGAAAGCTTCAGGGAATATGCATTAAGGTGGCGATGTTTGGCGACCCAAGTCCAGCCTCCTATAGCAGAAGAAGAGTTGACTCCCTTGTTCCATGCAACGCTTCCCTCTTTTTTTCTTCGATATGATGTTGGAAAAATCGAGAAACAGATTTGAAGATTTCATGACGATTGGAGAAAGGATAGAATGCGCAGTCAAAGAAGGAAAATTGGGGACTAAGTCTAAGGACCGAATCGAAGATAAAATAGATAAGGATGGAGAGGTAAATGAGTGTCATCTCCAGGGTTCGCGTGGCCGTAAAAGAAGGAGACGGACTGACAAATCGGGGTCGTCAAGGAAAATTCCTCGGACGAGCGCAAATTTGGAAGTGTTTGGGACAATTATCTCAGACATTTGGCCTCATCTGGTAGAGGGTCACTATCTTGTTCCTAGGCCGATGAAGATTGCACCTGATCCGTATGCCCATAGTTTTGACTCGAGTAGCACATGCGAATTCCATATGGGGGCACTGGGGCATCCCACCAGAAAATGTAGACCTTTATTGGAGGAAATCAAGAAGCTGGTCAATGATGGAACCCTGACACAAGAGCTGATCAAGCAGTGGAAGACCAAGGATGAGAGGCAAGTCTACATAGTGCTGAAGAAGCCAGAGATGTCTCTACATTAAAATACCTTCTTGAAGTAATACAAGGAATCAACTCTACTACATGTGGCCCCCATGTGGTAAAGATCTTTTGTGATGGGGCATGTTTGTTGATTTTTATTTCAATAAAGAACACATTTCGCTGAACATATAGTGTTTTTGAAAGCACATAGATATTTTCTCGCCGTTGTAGGACACTGGATATCAATTGCAAGATGTGACATTAGATAGATGTCGTGACAACGATGATGTGTGATCTTCCCCACCGGACTCTGGTCAGCAAAGCGAGATTATTACTCTTTCGATGATATTCAAGGACGAAAAAGCTCTAAATGTCAACCATGTAGAGTTGCTTGAAATTGAAACTCTAGGCATAATCTTCTAGGTAGTAAAGAAATGAAAATAAGAATTAAAAAGGGGGAGAATTGAAGAAAAAGGGAAGAAAGAAAAAGAAAGAAATGAAAAATAAAGAAGGAGGAAATAATAATAAAAAAGTACTCCTATGTTCGAAACCTGGTAATAGGCTTGTTCAGATAAGAGTATGGAAATTTTGGGGCACTCCGCTGAAGCGATAGGGTGGAGATACATCATCCAATTCAAGAAACCTTAGCTTCATGAGTGATGGTAATATTTTCAAATCGTGACTATGCCGAGTAACTTGGGGCATTGTTGTTCGCTCCATCGTTGTCCTCAAGACAAAGGACTGTGACGAATTGATTTCCTCAAATAATGATAAAAGTAAAAAAAAACAACAAAAAACAAAAGAAATATGAAAAAGAAGAAAAAAGAAAAAAGAAAAGAAAGAAAAAGAGATAAAACGATAGCATAGGTAAAATTAAAACTCGTACCACCCAGAACTCTATTCCTAGAGTAATATTTCTGCGCTCGAGTGGTTATACAAGCCAACCCTTTTGGGGGCGGAGTAGATAATGAGAATTGAGAAAGAGTAGTACTCTGCAGCAACGCGGTAATCATGAGGATGGACCGAGTCACCAGGGAAGACTTCACATCTTTGAATTACCAAGTGGTTGAATCTAAGCCACTCTTGCACATGATATCCAGAGCTCCTATGCTGTGTTTTCAAAATCTTGTATGTTAATCTAAATGATACCCTTCAGTGGAACACCAATCAGCAAATTGACAAGTTAAAGCAACAAAGATTTCTATGTATTACTTCAGGGGTAAGATCCAGAACACAAGGTTGCGAATACTATTGGAGCCCCTAACCAAAAACGACCTCACAATGCATAGAATGAAGATGATAATGTATATAGGTGTCGGACAGCTCAAGAACAAGAAGCGGATTCCAGCCATGATGACTTGTTTGGTTCAAGAAAATGAAGGACGAAACAGGACAAAAATGAGCTCACAAAGTGTGGGGACGGTAAAAAAGTAAACATTGAGTCTCCAAAGAATTAAAGCACAGAGATCGATGAATGGTGCCCGTCAAGAGGCAACAAGAAGATTGAGGTTAAGAAGCATTTCGCTCACCCCGATGATGAAATTAACAAATACTCAGAATGTTGGGTCAAAAGAACTGGAAGGTAGCCGAGCACGATCGAATGGGGCAATGCAGAACAGAAAGAATAGTAAGAATCTCTGCACACGCATGATATAGTAAGAAAGGCGGGTGCTCGTGCAAAAGAACAAGAGCGGGTGCTCATTGAACAAAATTTGACAGAAATGAAGCACACCGAAAAAGGAAAGGAAATAGAGAAATCTGAAGAATGACTTTTCAGGACATAAGATTAACAATAAAAAGAAAAAGAAAAGAGAGTGAAAGAAAATGAGGATAAAAAAAGGAGAAAAAGAAACAAGGAAAAAAGAAAAAGAGGAGAAAGAAAGCACAACATCGCATGCATCATATAGATAGGGGCATGTCAATTTTGCTTGTTCCTAAACAGGTATTTGAAGAATTATCGAAGAATTTACCAAAGTCCCGAAAGAACCGCAGCCATAGCGGCGTGAGACCCAGATGGTAAATCCTTCGGGTCATCGGTAAGTCCTTCAGGCACGATGTTAAGTCCTTCGGGCCACCAATAAGTCTTTCGAGCGTGGTGATAAGTCCTTCGGGCCATCAGTAAGTCCTTCGGGCATGATGCGGTAACATAGCGGCGTGAGTCCCGAAAGAACGACGACGTGAGATCCAGATGTTAAATCCTTCGGGTCATCGGTAAGTCCTTCGAGCACGATGTTAAGTCCTTCGGGCCACCAATAAGTCTTTCGAGCGTGGTGATAAGTCCTTCGGGCCATCAGTAAGTCCTTCGGGCATGATGCGGCATCATAGCGGCGTGAGTCCCGAAAGAACGACAGCCATAGCGGCATGAGATCCAGATGTTAAATCCTTCGGGTCATCGGTAAGTCCTTCGGGCACGATGTTAAGTCCTTCGGGCCACCAATAAGTCTTTCGAGCATGGTGATAAGTCCTTCGGGCCATCAGTAAGTCCTTCGGGCATGGTGCGGCAGCATAGCGGCGTGAGTCCCTAAAGAACGGCAACCATAGCGACGTGAGACCCAGATGTTAAATCCTTCGGGTCATCGGTAAGTTTTTCGGGCACGATGTTAAGTCCTTCGGGCCATCAGTAAGTCTTTCGAGCATGATGATAAGTCCTTCGGGCCATCAATAAGTCCTTCGGGCATGATGCGGCAGCCTTAGTAGCGTAGGTCCAAAAATGGCAACAGCCTCGTAAAAAAAAAGGAACCTACATTTTCAAGCCCCAGTGAAAGGTTCCATAGAGGGAGAACCCTAAATCCAGAATCTCAAAAAGAACCAAAGGCGAAGAGTTCTATATAGGAAGGACTCCAAGCTTTACTATCTCGAAGTGAAAATTTCTATATAGGAGGGACTCATAACTCGAGGCTTCAGAGCGAAGGGTTCTATATAGGAAGAGCCTGTAGCTCCAAGATCGGAAGGTGACGAAGCTCTATATAGGAAGAACTTACGAGCCTGAAGATTCAGCTAAGGAAGAGCGGAGATGTCCAAAAGAACACATTTTTCCAAAGCTACAAACAGGGAAGTCTGATAAAAATGAGTGCTTATGAATCTTTGCTTTGTTTCCCATTCCATGAGAACAAGCAAAAAGGGGCAACTGTAATCACTCATTTTTACCTATAAATACATATTAGTGTTGCATGTATACATATTATATTATATGTTTATTATTTGCATGAGTGTTACTAATATATATATAAGGTGTGGTGTGTGCATGTATATTATAAACTATGTATGTATACGTATTAATGGTATATGTGTGTCGCGTATGCATCTATATTTAGTACGAGTGTATTTGTTTAATGTGTATAGATGTTAAGTTAATTATGTGTGTGATTATATATGTATGAATACTGGTATGTTATAATTAATGTTTGTATAGGTATATACGTATGCATGTGTATTGCTGTTATAATTATACTATTACTAATATTATTAGGCTAATATATAAAATGAAATCCAAAAAAATATATATTAAACCAAATAAATAAATTACAGTCCAAGTCCAATTACAAATATTATTACAAGGCCCGGTTGGCCCAAACCCAAACCCTATCTAATTACAATTATTGTATGTGCAGGTGACTATGGGCCATTGGATCAAGATCTGATCCAACGGCCACGATCCAACCAAGGAACAAAATATCTGCCAGCCGCGTGCACATCACGTCTGGACCGTTCGAGTGCCACGCGCGGACGCTTTGATATCCCACGCGCTCTGACTCCTCGACTGCTGAGCTCCACGTGGCACGATCTGGAGCCGTTTCACCAAATCGAGGCTTCATCTGGGCCGTTCATCCTTCAAGCCATCTCGACCATTAGATCAGATCTGATCTAACGGCCGAGAACACGTCTGGCCGCAGGCAGAACCCCTACACCGCCACCATGCTGCACCATGCCGATCTTCAACCACCGCGCTCAGAACATGTCAAACACAGCAAGAAAAGAAATATGTCAGTCCAGATCTAAAAAGAGAGCAAATAATATACAACTTGTACCAAAACCAAAGACAGGCATATATATGTACGAAACAAATATTTTGTAAAGGAAGAACAGAGAGTTGTAATCGAAAGAATAAGTTGTAATTGAACCAGTCAAGTTACAATCGAAATACAAAAAGTCAGTCCAGTGGTAAATACTCGTTTCCCCTTTTTTATTTTTGCTTGCATACACAAAAGAGGTAAAAAAAAAAGAGAGAGAGTTGTCTTACCGTGGCCGTTTTTGGGTCTTCCCTCATCAGTGACAAGCCTTTTCGGCTTCCCCAAGCCAGATACGGTGAACTGAAGGGAGGGGGAGACCCCTTGTAGTTTCGTTTTGGGTTTAAAAAATGGGTTTTTCGTTTCGTATTTCCTAGATCTAGGGCAGATAGAGGCTTTTCCTCTGAATCCAACCTCGGATTCGTGTCGAGGGTGAGATAGGGATTATTTTCGTAGATTTTTTAGGCTCGCCGGTGCCGGTTAGCGGCGACCGGCGGCGGAGAATACGGCCGCCGGATTCTGGGTTTCATGGGATCAGTTGAGAGAAAACGAGAGAGAAAGTTTGGTTATAAAACTGAAAAAATGAAACAAAATGGGGGAAAATTGGTTCTAGCCTAAAAAAAGGGTTTATATAGTTATTATTATTTCGTTAAATGGGGAAATTACATACTAAATCCCCCCGCGTTTCCAATATTTTCACTTCTATCTCGCCGCATGGTATATTTACAACTCTGGTCCCCCTTGTATTTCAAAATCTTGCAATCCGGTCCCTAAATTACACCGAAACAGTTTTTAAATGGTAAAATTACCCCTTGAACCATCCCGCGTTTTTGAACTTTTCATTTCGGGTCTGCCCCTTGGTCCAATTACAGTTTTGATCCTTTTAGGTTCTGTTTATTTCGCATTTTCGTCCTTAAATTACATATTATTGTTCTTTAATTTCTGCCACTGACTTTTATTTTTTTCATTTCAGTCCTGTTTCCATGTAAATATTCATGTTCGTATTATAATCGTATATGTTAATGTAGTCTTTTGTCTTATTTTATATCCCTCGTATATGTCATGTATTTTTATATTTACATGTATATGTGTATTAAGTTTATGATAATTATGTATCTTTTTGTTCGGTTATTCATATTAAGCATGTTATGTTCTAGTTGATTCGTACATGGTATATTTTGTATTTTTGTATGTGTGTATGTTCTCTTGTTTTTTAGGGTTACATGTTAGTATATTTACCCTTTTTTTTGTATAATATATTGTCCCATATATGTTGAGATATGTTTTATTACTAGTATGTATGTCTTCTTGAAATATATGTTCGTCTACACACGTATTTATTCTTGCCTTGTTATTGTGACATGTTAAATTTGCTTTTATTTACTGTTAAGCTTGCTATGTATATGTGTGTTTTAATTACATATTTTATTTATGTTAGATTAGTATTCTGTTATGTGAACATTTACTGTCTTTAAATTATCTGCCATGCTTTATATTTTTGCCACTAAGATTGCATATCGAGATATAAATTGTTAATGCGGTGCCCTTTTATCCGAGCGTAAACGGGGCCAGTATCAGGCGTAGTGATAGTGGTTGGGCGTTTACTCTCGGATAACGGGGCCCTTAAAATTTATTCGCAATTATAACCGAATTTTAAACCAATCGTCACTTTAATCCGAAAAATTTAATATTAATAAAGCGGTAATTATTAAAGTACCAATTTTGGGCGGTGTGGGGGTGCTAATCTTTCCCCATCCGTAACCGACTCCCGAACTCAAAGTTTTTTGAATCTCTGGTTTTACGGTGTCCGGCCTACCTAAGTGGCCGGTGGCGACTCCAATTTTTAATAAAATACGGTTTTTTAAACCCCCACGAAATAAACGTTTTATATCCAAAAAATCACAAACACCTTCGAAAATCCACGTTTTTTTAGCGAAAGAGGACATCGCTACAGTCTCCATAGGGATTGGTTTGGGCCACGTTGCTTTAATTATCGCACTGTAAAAGTAAAAACACAATTGATAGTAGGAGTTGATTTTAACGAGTAAAGTAAAAGAGCAATTAAATAAAATAAAGATGTAATCAAATGAGAGAGAATAGGCTAGGTTATCGTGAGTTGAGGAGTGATAGCCAATTGGATCATCTTGGTAAAAGAGTGCAAGGGCAACTCAGTTGCCGTGGCAACTTGCGCAGCTCGGTTGCCTTGGCAACTAATCGATGATTACCTGGGCAACTGTTTGGGCGGCTGGGTAGCAACTTCAAGGTTCGACAGAGCGTTATTCAATGGTTTCTTCTTATCCCTAAGTCCAAACTCTAGCTAGTTGTGCATGCCTTAACAATACATCCCTGCGTGAATCAAGGGTGAACAACAACCAATCTTGTGCTCCTCTTAGCAGTTGAAATCCTTAAATTATTCCTAAGCCGGATTAATCTTCACCATCGATAGATTGAATAAAAACCATACTCATTCGTTTCTTGAATCTAACTCTCACGATATTAGATAAATAGATAGAATTACGATATCCTCTCTCAATTCACTCGCAAACAAGAATAAAACCAAGAATGAGTAAACCTTGAATTGAAAGTGCAAACTCTTATTACCTAAACAAAATCCAATTGTTTCTCACAACCACAAAACACAATAACCCAAGATAATTCACATCAATTCATGGTCGGGTTTCGAAAGGTATACAAAGAATAATCCCCAAACATGAATCGAATAGAATAAAGAAGAAGAAGATGAAGAAATCGATCAGCCCTCTTTGGAAACTCTCTCAATCGAACTCTCTCTCCCAACTTGTTGAAATAGGCGGATAGAGGTTCTTTATATAGGAGATGGTTAGGTCAAAGTCTTTCTTGAGGAGAAAGTTAAGTTGGAATTAAATACTTTAAAAGAATATAATTATTTATTATATTTAAATTCCTTCTAGATCTTCTCCTATCTTCTTTGGGATTTAATCTCTCTTTGAATCTCCAATTCTTCTAGGATTTATCTTCTTCCACGTCATATTAGGCTTTATCTAGTCATCAATTCGAGTGCCACATCATCTTATCCTTTATCGAAAATTGCCCTGGCAACTAGCTCGGCATAACCTTCATGCACTGCCCTGGCAACTGTGTTGGCATCTCCTTCATGCACTGCCCTGGCAACTGTGTCGGCATCTCCTTCTTGCACTGCCTTGGCAACTGCGTCGGCATCTCCTTCTTGTATTGCCTTGGCAACTGGTTCCAGCCTTGCTTTGGCAACTAATTCTACACACACAAAAACGCACCAAAGCAGTATCTTTTTCCACAAAATTAAGCAAAATATGAAATCAAGCTTGTCCACCAAGGAAACAATGCAAACATGCATGAATGGCTAATAATGCAACTAATATGAGCCTAAGTCTAACAGTAATATGAGTAAAAAGGGTAATAAAAATAGTACTTTTGAACACTTAATAGCTATTTATATAACCCCATAGATAGGCATATGCGAAATGACCAAGTCTAACAAGGCATATCTCAACTTTAAAATCCAAGTATAAAACATGTCAGAAATTCAAGCATCTAATTTAAAAACATATTGGCGTGAACCGATATAGGATGATAAAATCATATATATAAACATATCATATGATAGTTACAAAATACGCTATATTGAATATAGCGATAAATACCCATAACATAAATCTTCATACATCCCAAAATATAGGCACATGTCACCCTGAAAGAACAAAAATGATGGATAGAAATATTACAATCTAGATAGAATACTGAATATGTCGATCCTTCGAATGTAAAGTACAGGGTAACCTACCCAAAATATCTGAAAGAAAGAAAATTTGGGGGTGTGAGCTAGGGAGCTTAGTGCGTTCCAATAGTGCAAAGTTAAAACATATGATGTAAACAGTACAGTGAACATTTTATTTCAAAAACACATAATTTAAGTAGCAGTAAAGCTCATTTAAATTCCTAACTAACCTCCAACCGAACTCCAATATGCAGTTCCCTAGAAATGCATCTATAAGGGGTATTAATCCAGGCCCATTGGGAATAGGTGCCATCCTAAGGGGATACTTTAAGTCTAGTAGGAATCACCTTAACCGAAGCATAGGAACCTAAAATAGTAGGAATCACCCTAGACAAAGCATAAGAACTTGAAACAGTAGGAATCACCCTAGCTGAAGCATAAGAACATGGTATAGAAGGAATTACTAGCCGGATCAGGGCTGAACCAACAGTGACTTCATATTCTATCCCTAGTACCCTAGTAAAATAGTCTAGGCAGTAACTACAGTAATCAGTAGTAGCAGTAATAACAATAGATATAAAGCTGGCAGTTATTTTTAGTAAAATAATAACCAGAGAGCATGTTATTCAATTAGGTACTTAGGCATAAATTAGACAGATAAAATGATCATGCTTAAAATCAGGAAACATGTTATGTTTGCAAAGTCATGAAAAATATCAGTCATGTGCACATGATCAGTTCAGTCAAAACATTTAAAATACACACACATAAATATAGCACACAAGGAACACACCTCAAAAGATCAGGGCAGATGGTTTACTAAGCACCCGTATTACACTCCGATAATGTGCTAGAGCCTAAGATACAACAAATTTGAAATTAATACAGGAGAAAGTCTCGTCTATAATAATTTACAATGTATTTATACATATGGGTCACAAAGGGATCACATGGTCGCACGTGTCGAGAAGAGCTGGGCTGGGCAAATGCACGATCGGGAGAGTTTGTAGTACCTTTAAACAAATAATATCATATGTCAATCCTTTTATTTGATAACTTATCTTAAATAAATCAACTTAATACATATGCATGTTCGGGTATGATGTTAAATTTGGAGGCTTTCGGGTTAGAATTTTGTAAAACAGACTTCAAAAATAAACCTAGAATGTCAAAAAAATATAAAATAGGGGTTTTCAAAAAAGTTGACTTTTTGGTCAAAGTTCACGATCAACGAGTAGAGTCAAAGTCAACAGTCATAGTCAAAGTCAACGATTAACGATCAAAGTCAACAGGTTAAAGTCAACTGAGTTGACTCGAACATGTTGACTTAGTGAGTTAACTCAGATGAGTTGACTTAGTCAATGAGTTGACCCAATTCGGGTCGAGTTGGACTCAGGTCAGTTCGGTTAGACTATAAAGCCTTGGTTTTGGGCCTAGGAGTTTTCCTAGTGGTTTAGACGGTCTGAGGGACCAGGATTAGAGATTTGAGTCAGATTCAGGATTAAAATCAGAATAAATAATTTTGGTGTGAGAAAAATATGGCAAAAATATCTAAAAATCATTATTTGATATATGGATATTTTTGGTAAAGTCAATTTTGGAAAATGGATTTTGGAAATTGGACATTTTGGCTGGTGACCAAAATGTAAACAATGAAAACTGTTTTTCTTGACTATTTTGAAAAAGGGTCAAAACTTAGAATATTTAAGGAGCTATTTTACCTAAATGTTTTATCATACTTTTCTCTCAATTGGGATTATTTTAAGGAGTTTTAAATAAAATAATTAAAAGGAAATTAATTAAAAAAGGTAGTTATTTTCTAAAAACACATTTGACGTAACTTCTTTTCTCAAACTTTTCTCTCAATTTCTCTTCAACCAAACACTCTATTTTGCATCAAATATTGAGGTAATGTTCTTGATTTCTTAAACCTTTGATTTCTAAATTGATTCTTCTATCTTGTTTTTCCAAAATCTCATTATTTTTCCTTGTTTTTCAAGAGTAAACATCCAATTGAGAGGAGAATCACTCATTAGAGGTAAGGTTCGTTCTTCTCCTCTAATGAATGGTTCTTTATTGAAATTCTCAAGTATTTGATCATTGTTTAATGTTTACTAATAAGTTTTAATGATTTAATTATGGAAATTGGTTAAATCAAGGGTTAATTGAGTTGATAAAGTGAATTTCGTATAGGTTATATTTTGTTGGGTTCTTGATTGATTTTAATCATAATTTTGATGTTAAATAATGTTAATGGATGAGTTTTAACATTGGAATCCCGAAACTATGTGAATCTCTAATTTTCTAGGTTGCTAGTTATGTGTTTTGGATGAGTTGTGGTGGTTACTTGTTTGCTGGAGATATAAGGATGTTAGAGTTATGTTTTTAGATGTTGATTGATGTTAATTGAGGTGTTGAAACGTTATATTGTGGCTGGGTTAAGTTTGGAAGAGGTTTGTTGTTAATTTTGCGTGTTGTTGAGGGATTTTGGATAAAGGATGTTGAGGTTTAGTGTTGATGTGATGTTGATTGCATTTTGATGCAATGTACCTCTGTTTTGTGTGGATGAAAGCATGGGAGGTTAGTCCTCAAGCTTGAGCGTTGGTTTCGGAAGCTTTAGAGGTGCAATTGTTGCATCGGCAAACGAGGTTTTGCAAGTCGGTGAGTAGAAGCGTGTTTTCAACTTTGAAAAGGTTTGAAAGTTGTGTTTGGGAGTTTAGACCGAGCTTGAAATGCTGGTCTAAGCTCGGAAGTAAGTAAAGGAAGAATTCTCTCTCGAACTCGGTTTGGCTAATAGTTTGATGCACTTGTTTTACGTGGTTTAATTACTCACTGTATATGCATGTTTTGAGCATGGTTTAATGCTAGAAATTGGTTACAAAATGATGTTGTTGCATTCGGGAGTAATGATGGTTTGTTAATGTTTGTGAGCATTGGTTAATGCAAGGTTTATTGCATTGGTTAAATGATTATAATGATGCATAAGAAAACAATGAGTTATTGATGTTAAAATGAATTATATTGGCAAGTGATGTTATGAAAAGGTTTGTAAATGAAATTGGATATAGTTGGTCGGCCATAGGATTGATAGTGTACTATAAAAAGATGCCTTGGATGTCGAGGGTTCTATACGGTGTACCGAATACTCCATCCAAGTACCCTAATGGCTGAGGGATTTATGTATACCGAAGACTCTTGTTAGTGGATTAAACATCGTATCGATGAGTGGTGTTAAGGGGTTTATGGGTACCGAATACTCCACCACGGGTTTCACAACGGTAGAGGTGTTTATGTGTTCCGAATACTCCCGTGTGTGAACCTTGTGTTACCGCTAGTTTGTTAAGTGTTGAGAGAACACTTGTTGAATCCGTGTATTCGATGTTACATTTTGTGAAGAGGAACTTGGTAATTGATCACTTGGAAGCCAATATAATTGTTTATGTATCATGAGATGGAATATTTTGTTTAATGTGATTTAAACATGTTTTACTCTTTAAGCCTTGCATTGGTAGTATGCATGGGAAAGCTTAAATTGAGGGTAGCAAATAGGACTTTGCTGCGGTATCTATGATACATGCGGCATATAGTTTAATATGTTGTTTTGGAAAGGTTAAGTGCATGATTTTTGATAAGGCATGATGCTATGATGATGTTTTCAAAGAGTTTTGAAAAGTGGTTTTCAAAGTTATGTAAAACGGTTTAACTTGCATTGATGATGGTTGATGTTTGAGCATCCCTCACTAAGCCTAGGTGCTTACGCTCTCTTTTCCATCAATGCGGAGAAATAAGGTTTGAGGCAGCAAGGAAGTAAGGAAAGGAATTTCCCAAGACTTGATTTTCAAAGTATGGTTTGGAACATTGATAAGTAGTAATAATGGCAATGAGTTGTTTGGGGGTTTTGGGAGAGGTTTTGATGAACTCTCTATTGTTGCAAGTTTTGATTGCTGTTTTGGACTTGTAATAAGTTTTGAAGTGGTTGAGTTATGATTGGTTTTATGTTTTGAATGTGGACTATGAAGCATACCTCTAGATTTGGTGTATGAGTATACTAGATAGGCTAGGTTGGTTTATATGGATGTTTTGTTGATGGTCAAGCATGTTGTTGATGCTGTATGATGATTAGCTTAGAGTTAAAGTGATTTGAATTGAGCCAAAGTGTCATATATTAGACATAGAGGTCATTACAAGTCTTACCGTACCGTTACGCACCCTCAGGGTTTCGAAACGCGGGGATTTGTTCTAGCTCAAAATGCTCAAAATAGCCTAGGCATACCGATACGGCTGGTAACCGTATCGGTATACGTAGCTGGGAAATAATGAAGGTTTCGATACACATGCTACTATTTCGATACGGACAATGGCTATTAGAATCTAAATTTTCAAAACACATAATACCGTACTGATACGCTTGAGGACCGTATCGATACGCCTTTGTCTTTTAGTACCGTTTCAATATGGTAGACACCTCTACCGATACGCTGACCATTAAATCTGTTGAGATGCTTTCTGATGTTTGAATTTTTTGTATTTTGGTCCCTATTTCGTAAATGTGCAATTAAATGAGTTTGAGTGGCTATTTTGAGATGAGAGTCAATATGAAGGCATGGAATGTGATTAATTGAGGATTGATAACCTTATTTTGGTAAAAGTCTTTATAAATAGTAGAAATTACGTTGTAGTCCCTATGAAGAGAAATCGAGCAATTGGATGTTAAATTGACGCCCGATTGAGTTGTATCTTTAACCACAACTTGTATGATCACTTTATGACCTAAAGATGCATCTAGATAAGATAAAAGAAAAATAGACTATTTTAATTGAGAATCTTCAGGGCTTGTCGTCTAGACCGGGTCAAGAGGGTTACACAGACGGGTTTTGATTGGGTTGGACGGACTCGGGTTAGGTCAGCTCAATTAGTTTTGGGCTAAAGATTGTTGGACCTTAAATACGTCGACCCACTCTAAAAAATAATAAACCCTATATGTTATTAGACCGGTTGGGCAGTTGGGCCAGTTTGTTGGCTCAGTTCAAAGGCCAGATCGGGTCTAAAATTGGTCAGGCCTATTTGATTCAAAGCCCACCATCCAAGGCGATCAAAAATCACCATGAACGGTGCGTGATACCCACACAGGGCCTAAATCGGCCAAACTATCACCAGGAAGATATAGAAAACCATTTTAAACACATCCATTATCTTAAGCAACCTGGAATCAGGTCAAAACCTTACCAACTTACCCAAATAGGAGAAGGTACGACCAAATTTATTGTAGCTTCGATGAGGTCTTTGTTGGTGTCAGAATAAAAATCAGCCGCTAGGTTTTTCTCGCCTCAGCATCAAAAGTTTGGTGGTACTAGCAGCGACGGATAGAGATGACGGATGGCGGTGAAATCATTGAAAAATATAGGCGTTACTAGTGGTATTTGTAGAAATTTTAAATCGTTGCCTACTACGAACGGAGGCTTATTTACGTGAGTGGTTGACGACATTTTAATCGGTGCAAGGTGGCAGTTCAAACGGTGAAGGCAATGTTAATCACCAATAAACGGTGAGGGAGATCGAAGAAGGACAGTGACGGAGAGTTGGTTAGAAGTTTTGGAAAATTTTGGAAATTTGGATCTTTTTTGAATTAGATCTGAATGGTCAATCGTTCTGGTAGTTGAAGAGTCAGTTGATATATTTAATTTGGGTTAAACCCCCAAATTTTACTTCAAAGTATTTTTCAACTCAATACTTGACAGATATGAGCACTTGGCTCAAACGGTTAAGGCACAAACATAAACAACCAAGGGTCACTCGTTCAATCCCCCTTGGATGCCATTTCCCATTTTTCCTATTAAATTTAGTCACATTTTAAAGGTGTTACAACTCTCCCCTAAAAAGAAATTTAGACGGTTGAGAGTCTCCCAAGTAGCTTCTTCTGGGCCACGATTGCTCTACTAATCTTTAACTATATGAATACGTCGATTCCTTATAACTCTCTTGTGTTGGTCCAAGATCTGAATAGGCTCTTCATCATAAGATAAATCTGGCCTCAACTCTACATCCTGAATCTGAATGATGTAACTCAAATTTAGACGGTACGGTCTCAGTATAGACACATGGAATACATCATGTATATGACTAAGCTGGGGAGGTAGTTCAAACTGATAAGCAACAGGTCCAACTCTTTTCAAAATGCGATACAGTTCAATAAATCTAGGACTCAACTTCTCTTGCGTCCAAATCTCATAACTTTCTTCCATGGAGATACTTTCAGAAAAACCTAGTCACCGATATCAAACTCAATATCTTTTCTCCTTTGATCAGCATAAAACTTATGTCTATCAATGGCCTCTTTCAGATGATCATGGATCAATATGACGGCCTCCTTATTCTCACAAACTAACTTTGGATCCAATGTCTTCCTATCATACAACTCAGTCCAACAGATAGGAGTACACCATTTATGACCATATAGAGCCTCATACGGTGCCATATGAATACTAGCCTGATAATTGCTATTATATGTAAACACAGCTAGGGGCAAGAAATCCTCCCATCTACCATGAAAGTCAATCACGCATATCTGAAACGTATCCTCTAGAATCTAAATCACCTTCTCTGACTGACCATCAGTTTGTGGATGAAAGAATGTACTAAAATTTAGATGGGCACCCAAATTATTGTGCAAGGCCAACTAAAATCGGGAAGTAAATCTCGAATCTCGGTCAAAGATGATAGATAAGGGTATGCCATGCAATCTAACAATCTTTGAGATGTACAATCTGGCCAGCTTCTCTAGAGAATAAGTAACTTGAACAGAAATAAAATAAGCTAACTGTTGCATGTTATGATGTACTATAAATGATACGAAAATGGTACAAGCATACACATCGAACAAGTAATAATAGTGATGAGTACGATCGTCTCCACAGGGATTGGAGGTAAATTAAGTCAAGTTTAAGCACTCAAGCACAAAGATGAGATATTAAATGAAAGTTGATATGATCAGATTAAAGAAATGTTGTAGCAAAAACTATATAAAAAACTGAGATGAAAAAGGTAAGACTACGAACGTCCTCACACATGTGGAAACTCTCAAATAGGATGACAGTCTAGGTTTATCAAGGAATCATATGCCTAGTTCTCACGAATAATTTAATTATTTCCAGCTTTTAAGGCACTCGATAGAGCTCACCTAGGTGTTTCTAAACTATCTCTAGCAAGAAACTAACATTAAGAAAGCTACGGTAATACCTCTCAGTGTGAACCCTAGCAAGCTATTATCCATGAAATTATACTCCTTTTAGTCGTTGAAACTTTATCCTTATCTCTAAGGTGAGTTAGGATTTTTCCTCTCAGCATCAAGCCCCACTGTCCATGTAGATCTAAGCTTAACTCTCTCGACCATTAAGCATCAAACAAAGGTAACGGCTAACTCTCAAAAGCTCTTACAAACCCAAGGCAATAAAACAGTGAACAAAGTGCATATGAAACTAGAAAAAGATAAAGCATTCATTAAAACTAAAACATCATCATCCAAAAATATACCCAAGTTACTTAAAGTTAGTTCATGGCTGGGCAAATAACATCCAAATTCATCCGTTTAAGATAACCCATTTCAAAATGAAAGATGTGTAAGAGCAAAGAGCAACTAAGAGTAGAGAAATCTCCCAAGCCGCCTTGGACAGCCGTGAACCACTCGAAGCTTGCTGCTTCTCTCAAAGGCCAGCAAGATCGTCTCTTAGAGCTTCAAAAATGGAGGACACCAAGATAAAGGAGAAGGAAAGTAGTCGCCTTTTTGCTTCTCTCTTTCTTAGCTCACAACACATTTTTTCCAGCTCTTCTTTAAATGTGGGTGTCTTATCCTTTATATAGTGGGGGCTCCTAGGGTTTTGTGCCCTTAATTCCTTGTGTACCCTAGGGAATATTCCCCTCTCATGTGTGGCACAGTTGGTTAGTGGAATCACGTGTAGGGGCTGTAAAATATCTTCTATCTTTGTCTTTTTGTGCGCCTAGAAATGTCGTCCAAAATGTTGCAGCAAATTTTTCTTTCCCATCAATACTCCTTAGCTCACCTGCACAACACCATCACAAAGCAAACCTTTCCTATAAGCAGCACCAATTTCATAAATATATAAAAAAAGCAAGCAAACACCACCATATGCAACTATATGAACTAAATGCAGCTATACTCAATGAAATGAGCTTGAAACCAAACAATAACCTAAGTAAAAAGGCATGAAATGTATACTCTTTACAAGGTTAACACACCCCCAAACTTAAGCTATTACTTGTCCCCAAGCAATGAGTAGAGACAAACAGAGAAAATGCTACGGCAAAGATGAGCTCAAGATAATGCTATGTTAAAATTTCAGTCCTAAAAAATATGGGCTTCAACACGCTAGACGGTTTTGAGATTTTAAGAACTTTTCCTTAGGGAAAGATCATTTCCTTGTGTGTGCATAATTGCATCCAATCTATACTTAACAAAGTTAGAAAAATTCTAGGCAAGCTCTCTGTTATACCCTAGTAATTGTTAACCAATTAAGCACAAGCTTACTCTCAATTTCTAACCCTTTTTTTGAAATGATACGAAAGGTGTCAGCTCATCACACCTACCGTCCTTAACTCTAGATGAAAATAGAGCAAACATTCTACCCCCGAGCTAGTAGGTAGAGTCATCCCATGATAACTTTCATTCACTCATTTGCTATGGCTTCCATTTATTAAAATATAGTATCTAGGTAAACCATGCAAAGCAGAGTGTCCCTCTACAGTTATTCCTAAGCATTTATTCCTAATTCACCACATGCGATAAACAAAAGAGAGTCTAATAAAGCCTTTAATGATTTCATTTATCATTCAAGTACATTAAGATCATTTATACTAAGGCATGCAAGAGTTCTTTCCCAAAATATTTCTAACAATCTTAAGCATAGAGAACATGCAATTGTGTAACAAATAAATCTCAAAGCATCAAGCCCTAAATTCAGTTCTACTAATCTCAACAGTCATGTTCATTTAAACAATCCATAGCCACAAAAATTAAATACTCATCATTGGACATCCTTAATTTATTCATAAAAACTGTCTTTAAGCCACACAAAATGCCATAGCAAAAACCTGTTTCTAACTACTAATGCAAATGCTTAACTATGAACTTTAACACCCCCAAACTTGAAGAATGCAGTGTCCTCAATGCATGAAAATTAACTAATTGAAACTAAAGTATAAGCAATGCAATGTGAGGTACCTCGCTATGGTCCTACTTTGGTGGTGCAGTTTTGATGGCCTTATACTTGATATGTTTCTTCCTCAGCACGACAATGGGCTCATCTTCCTTAATTGGTTGTGGTGGTGGGGCTTGCTCATCATGCTCATCCTAGTCTTGCTCGTCATCTCAAGCGTCAGACCCCTCAGTAGGAGTGTTCCAAACACGAACGGTAGGTCGCTTGAGACGTTGATGTGTTCGTACTGCGGCAGTTAGAGTCGAAACAGGTGCAGTAGCAATAGTGGTATCTTCTATCTCGTCACCGTAACTCTCAATCGTAACTGGCTCGTGTACTGGTTTTTAGGTGGCAGGGCCTCCATCGGGGCTTTTCCTTTACTCTACCTCATCGGGTGAGGATTTTCTGTAGCATCAGTAGGGGCTGGCTCTTGTGTAGTTGGTCATGATTTGCAGGAGTCGAATGTGATGCAGGGGTTCTCTTGGGTGGTGGAGGGTTTTGCGGCAGAGAGAACAGGGCTTTCGAGAAGGGAGGGAATTCTTTTGTCATGTGCGGCAATGTCTCCTTGTAATATGAATTCATCACATCATCTCTTTCCTTAACATACTTGAAAAAAGTATGCAAGTTGTCGCGCAGTACCTCCATCTCTTCCTTTTTACATCTCGTGGAGGCTACCAATGAGGCAATTCTCGCTGTAGCAACTATTTTCGCTCTATCCTCCACAGTCTCGGCCAGAGCATCTTCATTAAATCCTTTAAGCCCAGGAATCTGGTTAGGGTTTAACCCTTACTTTCCCTTGTGTATCTCATCCTCATCATCTTCATAAACCTCTTTCCTGTGACAGAGGGCCGTAATCAAGTTGGGGAAGATCAGATGGCTAGATTTCCTCTTCACATATACATACACCTCATTAACGATTATTTTCCCCATATCTACTGGTCGTGCATTGAGGATTGAGTGCAGGAGGAAGAGTCTATTAAGGGCCACAGTCGTGTGATAGGAGGTAGGCATCATACGGGTTTTGATGTAGTGGCTCAACACTTTGGCTTGAAGCTTCAGACGCCCCATCTCCACAGTCTTGTTGGTAGGGTCTATCTTTGTTCCCCTAAAACATAAATCCACCAAGACTTCCTTGATCGTCTGCATATCGGCAGCTTCAACAAAAGGGGTATGTTGATCAACAACATTCTTCAGCCCATAAAATTTATGTATTGCCGCAACAGTAAACTTAATTTGGTCCCCCTTATGTACACACCAGACTATGTGGGGCTTGTTAGATGGGCGCAAAACTCCCTCACTAGTGGCAATGAGATATTTCCTGTGTGTTTGACGAATGACTCCTATTCATGCTTGGTGATAATTTCCATCACCTCGGCGTCGAATCCCTCTTCACCCTCAGAAGGGAAAGAGAAGCCTTGTTTAGGGAAGACTTTTCCTTCCTTAATTTGTTGGAATTGAGTCTTGGCCACTACATCATGAAATTTCTTGATCTCAAGGGTCGGCTGGGCTTGTGCACTGCTTGAAGCACAGGGGACGTTCTTGTAACGAACTATGATTGAAGGAAGGGGCAACGATTGTTAGGACGATTAGGGTTTTTGGGTGAAATTTGGTTCGAAGTAGATGAAGAAGAAGGGTTTAGGAAAGATGATGGAGCAAAGTGGAGTGAGTGGTGAAGAAGGTAGTGTGTTTAATGGAAGAAAAAAACTGTCAAAAGTAATTAGAGAGAAAAAGTGGGTGTGATGGTTATAAGGCGTGGGGAAGAGAAGAGATGTGGTGGGCTTTTAATGCAAGGAGAAAAGTAGGAAAGAGAATCTGAAAAAGGTCACAATGGGGTAGGGTTTTAAAAATTAAAAAGATATAAAATCCTCTTTTGCTCTTTTTAATGCCGCCATCAAGCATTGGAAAATTTTTGCCTTTCCAACTTCCCTCAACAAGGTAAGGACAAAACCCTAACCCTAATTAGAAAAACACTGCTTCCTTAAACCACGTCTTCGCGTGACACCTGCAACTCTGGGAGGATATCTGAAATGGGCTGATAAAGACAAAAGAAAAGCAAAGAATAAAATAAAGAACTAAAGGAAAAAGAAATAAAAGATAAACCTAATTATTTATAAACATAGGAAATATGAAAATGCTATAGCAAAATATAAAGAGTGGGGGATGCAAACTCTCATGCACCTTGAAGAAGCAAGGAGGACTTGTCATGTACGAACAGAGCTCCAGTATATACCTTCAGTCTTTGGCTGTTAACCTTGAAGATGGTGTCATCGTCAAGATTCTTGATGTCCACAGCGCCATGAGGATAGACCTTGTGTACTTGGAAAGGGCCTGACCATCGTGACTTGAGTTTGCAAGGGAAAAGCTTGAGCCTAGAGTTGTAAAAGAGAACTTCTTGTCCTTCGGAAAAATACCGTGGCAAAAGATGCTTGTTGAGCCACTTCTTTGTCTTTTCCTTGTACAAATGTGCATTTTCGTAAGCTTGGGCTCTAAATTCTTCCATCTTATTCAGCTCTAACAGTCTTCTTTCTCCAGCTAGTTGGGCGTCCATATTGAGGTTTTTAATGGCCCAATAAGCCTTCTGTTCTAGCTCGACGAGAAGGTGGCATGCTTTTCCATAGACAAGCTTGAATGGGGACATTCCCAAAGGAGTTTTAAAAGCTATGCGATAAGCCCATAAGACTTCATCAAGCTTTGGGGACCAGTCTTTCCTCTTGGGGTTAACCACCTTCTCTAATATTTGATTTATCTCTCGATTGGAAATTTCAGCTTGGCTACTGGTCTGGGGGTGATATGCCGTAGCAATTTTATGCCTTACACCATACCTTTGTAATCCTTTGGCAATGAGCTTGTTGTCGAAGTGGGTTCCTTTATCACTAACGATGGCTCGTGGGTCTCCAAATCTTGTAAAAATGTTCTTGTGGAAGAACTTTAAAACTGTCATTGAGTTATTCTTCGGTGTAGCTACTGCCTCGACCTATTTTGACACATAATCCACAGCTAACAAGATGTAGAGATCTCCAAATGATAAGGGAAAGGGTCCTATGAAGTCAATTCCCCATACATCAAAGAGTTCCATCTCCAAGATGTTTTGCAATGGCATTCCATGCCGCCGAGATATATTCCTCGTCCTTTGGCATCTGTCACAAGCCTTGCAAAATTCATGTGCATCCTTGAAGAGTGTGGGCCAATAGAAACCGGATTGTAGGACCTTCACAGCAGTCCTAACTCCTCTAAAATGGCCACCACATGAGGATGAATGGCAATGGAAAAGGATTTCCTTGTGTTACTCTTCGGGGACACATCTTCAAATCATTTGGTCGATACATTGCTTGAATAAATAAGGCTCGTCCCAAAAGTAAAATCGCACGTCATGTATGAATTTCTTTCTTCCCTGGCTATTCAAATCAGGAGGCAAAATACCACTAACGAGAAAGTTAACAACATCAACATACCACGGAATTACCGCAGCAGATAATATATTCTCATCAGGAAATTCCTCATTAATTTCTAATTCATCATTACAGTCAACCTTGTTTTCTAGCCTAGAAAGATGATCAGCAACTTGGTTTTTAGTACCATTTCTTTCTCCTACCTCTAAGTCAAGTTCTTGCAAGAGAAGTATTCATCTAATAAGTCTAGGTTTAGCATCATTTTTTGTCACCAAGTACTTAATAGCCGAATGATCAGTATGTACAATGACTTTAGTGCCTATCAAGTATGCTCTAAATTATCAAATGCAAACACCATAGCCACAATTCTTTTTCAATGGTTGTGTAATTGATTTGTGCATCATTTAAAGTGTGGCTAGCATAATAGATGACATGAAAAATATTACCTTGACGTGCTGCTCCCACCGCATAGTCACTTGCATCACACATAAGCTCGAATGGTAAGGTCCAATCCGGAGGAACAACGATAGGTGCTGAGATAAACTTCTCCTTAAGTTCCTTGAATGTGATGTGGCAGTCATCATCAAACACAAAGGGTTGGTTTTGTTGTAGCAAAGTGCACAATGGCTTGGAAATCTTGGAAAAGTCCTTTACGAACCTCCTATAAAAGCCAACATGGCCTAAGAAACTCCAAATGCCCTTCACAGTGGTGGGAGGAGGTAGCATCTCAATCACTTTATCCTTTGCCTTGTCAACCTCTATTCCTTTTTACGAGATCTTGTGGCCTAAAATAGTCCCTTCGGCCACCATAAAATGACACTTCTCCCAATTGAGCACTAAGTCCACTTCTTCATATCGCTTAAGCACCCTTGCTAATTACCTAAACGTGACTCGAAGTCATCTCCGAAGATTGAGAAATCTTCCATGAATATCTTCAAAAACTCTTCAACCATGTCCGAAAAAATGGCTAGTATGCATCTTTGAAAAATAGCTAGAGCATTGCATAGTCCAAAGGGCATCCTCCTAAAGGCGTATGTACCATATATGCATGTGAAGGTTGTCTTCTCCTGATCCTATAGCGCTATAGAAATCTAGTTATACCCTGAGTATCCATCGAGGAAATAATAAAAAGATTTACCCACCAATCGATCCAATATTTGATCAATGAATGGGAGAGAAAATGGTCCTTCTTGGTTGCCTTGTTGAGCTTGCGATAGTCTATGCAAATCCTTCATCCCGTGGCGATCATTGTTGCTAAGATTTCATTATCCTCATTGTTTATCACGGTCCACCTCCCTTCTTCGGTACATATTGTACTAGGCTGACCCACGAACTATTGGAGATTGGGTAAATAATTACAACATCGAACCACTTGATTATCTCATTCATCACCACCGTCTTTATAACTGGATTAAGCCTTCTTTGGGGTTCAACAAAATTGCTGTGACATTTATCAAGCAGAATTTTGTGCATACAAATAGTAGGGCTTATACCCTTCAAGTCAGCCATAGTCCAACCTAAAGGTTTTTTTATGTTGAGATAACACATTTATCAAGCTATACTCTTAGTCAGGTTTAAGACAAGAGGAAATTATCACAGGTAAAGTTTCATTGTCACCCAAATAAGCATATTTAAGGTGTGATGGTAAGGGTTTTAATTTTAAATTGGGTGCATGCTCAAGTGAAGGTTTCGGAGGGATGAATTCAACAAAATTTAAAGGTTCGAATCGCATACCTGGGCTAGCTATGAGCAAGCTAGATTGCTGCACCTCCATTGGAAACTCCTCGAGCTCTTCATTGTCATCTCTATTAAGCATCAAGTAATCATTAACCTCTGAAAAATTGCTGCAGCAAAATTTTACAGCTTCTTCATTTTCTATAGAATCCATATCCTAAAGACATTGACACTTTCTTGATTCATCCACATATTTGAGGGTGTTGAAGATGTTTATGGTCACCTTCTGATTAGCCACTCTCATGGTGAATTCACCTTTCTCACAATCGAGAATGAGAAAGTCAACTAGAAAAAGAAATTTGTCCACCTTAACCACAACATCTTTGATCCTTCCTTCTGGACGAACATGAGATCGGTCTGCCAATTGCAAAATAACAGTGGTAGGCCTTACATTTCGCATTCCAAGCTTTATAAAGACTGATTTATGCATGAGATTCACACTAGATCCAATATCACATAAAGCTCTCCCCACATAGTTATCTCCTATCGAGCATGGGATGATAAAGCTGCCTGGATCCTTTCTTTTTGGTGGCAATTTACTCAACACAGAGTATCACTCTTTTGTTGTAGTAATTGTCTCATACCTCTCGATCTTCCTCTTCTTTATGATAATATCCTTGAGAAACTTTGCATAAGTGGGTATTTGATCAATGGCCTCCAAAAATGGGACATTGATGTACAACTTGTCAAGTATGTCTACAAATTTCTAGAACTGAATATCTTCCTTTTGTTTCTTCAATCTTTGAAGGAAGGGTTGTGTGGGCCTAACGTCTTCCTGTACTAGTGGGGGTTTATCTTTTGCTGTAGCAATATTTGGTCCTTCACCAATAAGTTTACTTGTTGAGCTCTCATTCTTGTTCTCTTGAAGAGTTAAATTCTCTTACAACACTGGTTCTTCATGTGCAGTTTTAGGGTTAGAATCATCCACTTTCTTCCCCCCAAACTTATCTTCTTTGTTGAGTTGGGTGCCACTCCTTAAGGTGAGTGCACTACACTGCTCCTTGCCATGAGGTTTAGTGACTTCAGTATCACTAGGTAAACTGCCCTAAGGTCGAACATGCAAAGCTTGCGCGATTTGACCTACTTGAGTTTCCAAAGCTTTCAAAGATGAATTATAAATTTGTAGTAATGCTCCTTGGCTCTTGATAGACACAGCATGGTCTTGAAATAAAGCCTTCGTAGTCGTCATAAAGTCTTAGAAAGTAGATTCTAAAGATTTGTTGTTAGATGAAGATGCTGAACCCTTGTTATGATTATGCCATGGCATATTTTGCTAAAAACCTAAGGGTTCAGATAGATTTTGTTGCCAATCCGAGCTGTCAGCATTGTTGTTTCCTTGATTACCCCAAGAAATATTAGGATGCTGACATCATCCTGGGTTATATGTGTTCGAAAAGGGGTTGTGGTTGATCCTATTAAAGTTCCCCACGTAGTTGGTAAACTCGTGGTTTTCTGGGCACTCGCTCAGATGATGATTTCCATCACAACGAATACAAGTTGTAGCTACCTTTACTTGTTTCACCTCATTAGGACATTGGAGATTCTTCAACATATTCGTAATGGCTGACAATTGAGCTGAAACCAATTCATTAGCATCAAGCTCACGTATCCCATGAATTTTTCTCCCCATTCCAAGTCTTGAAGTAGGAAATTGGTAGTCATTGTTTGCTATTCTATCAAGGATATCAAATGCTTCTTCAGGTGACTTGTCCAATAAAGTTCCATTCACTGAAGCATCCAGCATCATTCTCGTAGGGGCATTGACACGAACATCACAACTTGCGTCCAATCATGAAAACTATGATCCGTACACTTGCGAAGCAGTCCCTTATATCGATCTCAGCACTCGTACATTGATTCGTCATTAGCTTGACGAAAGGAATCAATATCATTCCTTAGTTGGGTATTCATGTTGGGTGGATTATACCGCAGCAAAAAGCTCTTGCACAAATCTGTCCATGTCTTCATGGAACCAGCAGGCAGTCCACTCAACCACGCTCTTGCTCGACCAAACAATGAATAAGGAAATAACTTGAGCTTCAACACATCTTCATGCACACCTTGTTGTCTAAAGATTTCAAAAACTTCCAAGAAAGCACGAATGTGTTGTCTTGCATCTTCATGAGGCGATCCACCAAATTGCCCAATCGAGTTCAACATGTTGAACATCACCGATTTAAGTTAGAATTGGGCTGCTTGAATCTCAGGAGCTACAATCCCATGGTTGAGATCATCTAGAATAGGATTTAAATGGTCTCTAATACCACGTGGGCGAGCTATGACTCCCTAATTTTCCACAGCATTAGGATTCTCAACTGGTTGACCTCCTTGATTTTGAACTCTAAACATGGCTCTTCGAGCTCTTTGTAACTGTCTTCTTTGTCGAAAAAGATGTTCAATTTCAAGAACGAAAGGTGATAATGGTTCCTCAGGTCTCTCTCGAGTCATGCAACAGCACAACACCTGCAAAAAGGTAAGCAAATAAATCTATACAAAAAAAGAAGAAATAAATTATGTAAAACTAAATTCAAAATAACCAATTGCCAATCCCCGACAACAGTGCCAAAAACTTGTTGCGTGCTGTGATTTACTATAAATGATACGCAAACGGTGCAAGTATACACATCGAACAAGTAATAATAGTGATGAGTAAGATCGTCTCCACGGGGATTGGAGGTAAATTAAGTCAAGTTTAAGCACACAAGCACAAAGATGAGATATTAAATGAAAGTTGATATGAGAAGATTAAAGAAATGTTGTAGCAAAAACTATATAAAAAACTGAGATGAAAAAGGTAAGACTACGAATGTCCTCACGCGTGTGGAAACTCTCAAATGGGATGACAGACTGGGTTTATCAAGGAATCATATGTCTAGTTCTCACGAATGATTAAGTATTTCCAGCTTTTAAGGCACTCGACAGAGCTCACCTAGGTGTTTATAAACTATCACTAGCAAGAAACTGACAGTAAAAATGCTACGGCAATACCTCTCAGCATGAACCCTATCAAACTACTATCCATGAAGTTCTACTTCTTTTAGACATTGAAACTCTATTCTTATCTCTAAGGTGAGTTAGGGTTTTGCCTCTCAGCATCAAACCCCATTGTCCACGTAGATCTAAGCTTAACTCTCTCGACCATTAATCATCAAACAAAGGTAATGGCTAACTCTCGAAAGCTCTTACAAACCCAAGGCAATAAAATAGTGAACAAAGTGCATATGAAACTAGAAAAAGCTAAAGCATTCATTAAAACTAAAACAACATCATCCACAAATAAACCCAAGCCACTTAAAGTTAGTTCATGGCTAGGAAAATAACATCCAAATTCATCCATTTAAGACAACCCATTTCAAAATGAAAGAAGTGTAAAAGCAAATAGCAACTAAGAGTAGAGAAATCTCCCAAGCCACCTTGGACTGCCGTGAACCACCCGAAGCTTGCTGTTTCTCTCAAAGGCCAACAAGATCGTCCCTTGGAGCTTCAACAATGGAGGACACCAAGATGAAGGAGAAGGAAAGCACCCGTCTTTTTCTTCTCTCTTTCTTAGCTCACAACACCTTTTTCCCAGCTCTCCCTTAAATGTGGGTGTCCTATCCTTTATATAGTGGGGGCTCCTAGGGTTTTTTGCCCTTAATTCCTTGTGTACCCTAGGGAATATTCCCTTCTCATGTGTGGAATAGCTGGCTAGTGGAATCACATATGGGGGCTGTAAAATATCTTCTATCTTTGTCTTTTTGTGTGCCCAGAAATGTTGTCCAAAATGCTACAGCAAATTTTTCTTTCCCATCAATGCTCCTTAGCTCACCTGCACATCACCACCACAAAGCAAGCCTTTCCCATAAGTAGCACCAATTTCACAAATATATAAAAACAACCAAGCAAACACCACCATATGCAACTATATGAACTAAATGCAGCTATATGCAATGAAATAAACTTGAAACCAAACAATAACCTAAGTAAAAATGCATGAAATGTATACTCTTTACAAGGTTAACACTCACTTAGTGATTCGATCGATAATCACCTAGACAAAATCCTTTTTAGAAGGAGTTAAAGGGAACCCAATAACAAAATCCATCGTGACACTCTCACTTCCACTCGAAAATCTTAATAGGCTGTAACGGTCTAGAAGGATACTGATGTTCTACCTTTACCTGCTGGCAAGTCAAACACCGTGACATATAATCAGAGATGCACTTCTTCATACCAACCTAATGGTATTTATATCTCAGATTCTGGTACATATTATCCCCACTAGGATGCATAGCATAAGGGCTACTATGAGCCTCACTGAGAATGGCCCACTTCAACTCAGCATCATCGGGCACACAATACCTACCTTTGAAGCACAGGACTCTATCCTAATCAAAAGCATAAATAGAGGTTGATCCCTACTCAACCTACTGTATGACATGAAGTATGAACTGTCTAGGAATTATTTGGCCTTAATCTTTGCGACCAAATTCGGCTTAACCTGTAACTCTGCTAGTAAACTGTCATCATTATAGATACTCATCCTGGAAAACAGAGACCTCAAGTCTGATATGGCCTTACGACTCAAAGCTTCGGTAATAACGTTAGCTTTCCTATGGTGATACTCAATCACACTATCGTAATCTTTAAGAATCTCAAGCCAACGATGTTGTCTCAAATTAAGCTCTTTTTATATAAGGAGATGTCTTAGGCTCTTGTGATCAGTATATATATATATAAACTTTTCTCTGTATAGATAGTGTCTCCGAATCTTCAAGGAAAAAACTACAACGGCCAACTCCATATCGTGGGTAGGGTAATTACATTCATGCAACCTTAGCTTGCGAAACGCATAAGCGATTACTATCCTATCCTGCATCAAAACACAACCAAGTTCAGAGTGTGAAGCATCACTATAAACTATAAATTCTTTCCCAAGCTCAGGTTGAGTTAATACTGAAGCTTGGGTCGGAGCTATTTTCAACTTCTCAAAAGTCTCCTACTGAGCATCAGTCCAGATGAATAGAATATTCTTCCTCAAAAGCTTTTTCAAAGTAGCAGCAATGATAGAAAAACCCTCAACGAAACATCTATAATACCCAGCTAAACCCAAGAAATTGTGGATCTCAAAAATATTCTTGGGTTGTTTTCAGCTCACAATGGCCTCAATATTACTTGGATTGACCTGAATACCTCGAGTCGATACTACATGCCCGAGAAATATCACCTCATTGAGCCAGAATTCACATTTGCTCAACTTGGCATACAATCGATGCTCTCTAAGAGTCTGCAGAACAATCTTCAAATACTTGACATGTTCTGCCTCAGTCCGAGAGTAGACTAGGATGTCATCAATGAACACAACCATGAGTTAATCTAGGTAGGGCTGAAATATACGATTTATCATATCTATAAAAGTGGTAAGAGCAGTAGTCAAACCAAACATCATCATTAGGAACTCATAATGCCCATATTTGGGATGAATGATCGTCTTTGCAACATTGAACCCCTATATCTTCAACTAATAGAACCAGAGCGAAGATCGATCTTCAAGAAAATTGGAGCTCCCTGAAATTGATCAAAAAAGTCACCGATCCTGGGCATAGGGTATTTATTCTTAACTGTTAGCTTATTTAGCTTTCGGTAATCGAGATACAGCTTGAAAGAACAATTCTTCTTTTTAACGAACAGGACGAGAGCTCTCTAAGGTGAAGAGTTTGGTCTGATAAAACATTGATCAAGCAGCTCTTGCAACTAAATCTTTAACTCCTTAAGCTCTTTAGGAGCCATACAGTAAGGAGCCATAGATACTGGTGCAGAACCCAGATAGGACTCAATCTCAAACTCAACATCCCTATCTGGTGGTAACCTAGGTAACTCCTCAAGAAAAAATATCAGAAAACCCTTGGTATTCAGGAAATAAGCAATGAAGGCCTGATATCCCTTTCTAATCATCCTGTCAGCTGTTAGAACAGACACTATATTCGGGGGGGAAAAACCTTGACGCTTTCCATCTAACACCACTGTTCAGTTATCAAAAGTTTTTAGAATTGCTTTCTTAGACTTACAATCTAGATTAACCTGATGTTCAGTAGCCAATCCATACCAAGGATCAAATCAAACTCTTCTAATAGCAGCTCTATAAGGTCAGCTGGAAGATTTTCCCTTAAACCTTAAGAGGATGTCTCCTAAAAACCTTGCCCACAACCATAAACTGACCCACAGGACTTATAATAGTAACTACACTCTTAGTGGCTTCATCTAGAATCTAGAGGTCTCAGGATATAGATCTCGAAATATAAGAATAGTGAGTCTGTTATCAAGCAATGAAAAGTATGGAACAAAATATATAGTAAATGTACCTATAATGACGTCTGGCTTATTTTTATCTTCACGGCGCCTAGAAACATAAATAAGCCCAGGCTGTCTGGCCTCAATCATGACTGGTCCCTCACTCTGATATAATCAGCCTCTACTATCAGACCTACTAGCAAACCCAGAAGCTCTACCCTAATTACGTCCTTTGATCGGAGTTTGAGCAGATGTTTGTGAATGAGAGGGAGTCTGGAAATGAGTATGAGCAAGAGTCTGAGTGGATACCTGGTCTGCAGAAAGTGGGTATAGATAATTCTTTAAGAATTGATCTATGAATCCATATTATAAGTAAGCACCTATCAACTTCTAACACTCTTCTCCATGCCATTTACTGTAATACTCACATGTAGGCAAAGAAGAAAATCTTGAGAAAACACCTCGACTGATAATTGGGCCCGAAGATGCCAAAAGCTTAGAATTCGCATTACTCCTCTGAGGGTCAGTAGTGTGAGTTCTCTTATCAGGTTATGAATGGGACTCACCCTTACTAGTAGTTTTTCTAGATCAATCTTGATCCCGATCTCAACCTCAATCTTGATCTTTACTGCCTTGACTAGCCTCTAACAACTCAATCTCCACACTAGTTTTAGCCCGATTCACAAGGTCCTCAAACACCTTATCATGGTGAGTAGTAATCTACTTACGTATCCCAATCTAAAGTCTCTCTAATAACTTGTCACATCTATCTTCCTCGGTGATTACCAACCAACACCATATCTCCGTAAATTTAGAAACTCTAACTCATACTCTGCAATAGTCATAGAACCCTACACCAGGTCCTTAAAAGTCTGTCGTCTCTCTCTCAAGAAATGTTCACCTAAGAAATAATTCTTAAATCATTATTTGAAGAATTTACATGTTAACCGGTTAGAAGGGATGCTACTCACAATAGACTCATACCAAGTGTGGGTATTCCTATCCAGCATAGATATAGCACCCAAATATTTCTTAGCTGGCTCTAAACCCAGCTGATCCATACGTTTTCAATATCATATAGCCACTCTTCAGCCTCGATCGGTGCCCTACTAAGAGATCTTGAGAAGATCTTGACCCCGTTAGCAATTAGGGTCTAAGAAATAGGAACTTCAGGTACGATGTCTGATGCTCTGACCACACCCTGAATCAGCTGAATAAATTGTCTACTAAGGGCCTCATCAGTCACTCCAGTTGTAGGCTCTGGCCTAAAAACTGAAACTTCTCTAATCAGAGTAGTCATGTCAATACTAGGGGCAGTCAGAACTGAAGAACCACAAGGGGCGGGAGGCTTATTAAGGGTCGGAGCATCTACGTGGGTTGGAGCATCTATAGGGACAGGTGGATTAACCACCGATTCATCTAACAGATCAGTAAATCTAGCAGTTCAACCTCGTCCACGGGTGGGTCGACGACCTCTTCGGGTGCTCATATCAGAGAATCTTTACAAGAGGGGTAAAACCTATGGTCAGTTTATGACACTAGATCATCGAACACAATTAAACATATAAACTTGGTGACATGGCCCAGTTTCATAACATTTTTGTAAAAAGTTTTAAAACAGTACTTTAAATGGACTCATTCACAGTCTGAGGTTATAAAACCAAATACTCTGATACCAACCAAATATAACCCCATAAACTGACCTATGCAAAATGACCAAGTCTAACAGGGCACATCTCAACTTTAAAATCTAAGTAGAAAATATGTTAAAAATTTAAGCATCTAATTTAAAAATGTATTGGCGGAAACTGATATAGGATGGTAAAATCATATATATAAACATATCATATGATAGTTACAAAATAAGCTATATTGAACTATAAAGATAAATACCCATAACATAATTCTCCATAAATCCCAAAATATAGGAACATGTCACCCTGAAAGAACAAAAATGATGGATAGAAACATTACAATCTAGATAGAATACTGAATGTGTCGATCCTCTGAATGTTAGGTACAGGGTAGCCTACCCAAAACATCTAAAAGGAAGAAAATTTAGGGATGTGAGCTAGGGAGCTCAATGCGTTCCAACAGTGCGAAGTTAAAACATATGATGTAAACAGTACAGTGAACATTTTAAAGAAAATTTAGGGGTGTGAGCTGGGGAGCTCAGTGCGTTCCAATAGTGCAAAGTTAAAACATATGATGTAAACAGTACAGTGAACATTTTTATTTCAAAAACACATAATTTAAGTAACAGTAAAGCTCATTTAAATTTCTATCTACCCTTCAACCGAACTCCAATATGCAGTTCCCCAGAACTGCATCTATAAGGGGCATTAACCCAGGCCTATTAGGCGTAGGTGTTATCTTAAGGGGATACCTTAGGTCAAGTAGGAATCACCCAAGCCGAAGCATAGAAACCTAAAATGGTAGGAATCACGCTAGCCGAAGCATAGGAACCTAAAACAGTAGGAATCACCCTAGCTGAAGCATAAAAACCTGGTATAGAATGAATTACCAGTCGAATCAGGGCTGAACCAACAGTAACTTCATATTCTATCCCTAGTACCCCATTAAAATAGTCTAGGTAATAATTAAAGTAATCAGTAGTAGCAGTAATAACAATAGATATTAAGCAGGTAATTATTTTCAGTAAAACAGTAACCAAAGAGCATGTTATTTAATTAGGTACTTAGGTATAAATTAGACAGATAAAATTATCACGCTTAAAATCAGGAAACATGTTACGTTTGCAAAGTCAGGAAAAATATCAGTTATGTGCACATGATCAGTTTAGTCAAAACATTTAAAACACACATATATATAGCACACAAGGAACACACCCCAAAAGATCAAGTCAGAGGGCCTATTGAGCACCCGTATTACACTTCGATAATGTGCTAGAGCCTAAGATACAACAAATTTTAAATTAATATATGAGAATGCCTCGTTTATGATAATTTATAATGTATTTATATATGTGGGTCACAATGGGATCACGCAGTCGCATGTATCAAGAGAAGTTGGGCTGGGCAGATGCACGATCAAGAGAGTCTTTAGTACTTTTAAACAAATAATATCATATGTCAGTCCTTTTATTTGATAACATCTTTTAAATAAATCAACTTAATGCATATGTATGTTCAGGGACAACATCAAATTTGGAGCCTTTCGAGTTAGAATTTTGCAAAACAGACTTCAAAAACAGACCCAGGATATCGAAAAACATAAGATAGAGGTTTTCAGAAAAAGTTAACTTTTTGGTCAAATTCAACGGTCAAAGTCAATGGTCAGAGTCAAAGTCAATAGGTTAAAGTCAACTGAGTTAACTCAAACGAGTTAACTCGAATAAGTTAACTTAGTGAGTTTATTCGAACAAGTTGACTTAGTGAGTTAACTCAAACGAGTTGACTCAGTGAGTTGACTCGAACGAGTTAACTCAGTGAATTAACTCGAACGAGTTGGCTCAGTTTAGGTCAGTTTAGACTCAGGTTGATTCGGTCAGACGAGTTCAGATCGGGTTAAACGGACTCAGGTCGGGTCAGCTCAATCAGTTTCAGGCTAAAGGTTGTTAGACCTTAGGTAGGTCGGCCTACCGATCTGTTATTAGACCAGTTGGGGAGTTTGGCCGATTTATTGGCTCAGTTCAAAGGCCAGACTGGGTCCAAGGTCGGTCAGGCCAGTTCAGTTCAAAGACCATCGTTCAAAGAGGTCAGAAATTACCCCAGATGGCATGTGATGTCCACACGCAGCCCAAATTGTCTGTAATATCACCGTAAAGATACAGAAAACCATTTCAAACATAGCCATTATCTCAAATAACCTAGAATCAGGTCAAAACCTTACCAACTTACCCAAATTGGAAGAGATATGGCTAAATTTATCGTAGCTTCGATAAGGCCTTTACCGAAGTTGGAATGATGATCGGCCGCCTGGGTTTTGCTCGTCTCGGCACCTGGAGCTTGGTGGTGCTAGTAGCGATGGCTAAGGACGACAGACGGTGGTGAAATCACTGAAAAACAGAGGCGGCACTGGGTGTTATTTGCAAAATTGTCAAACTGTTGCCCATGGCGAACGACAGCTCATTTGCGCGAGTGGTTGACAGCGTTTTGATTGGAGCAATATGGTTGTTCGAATGGTGAAGGTAGTGTCGATCATCGGCGAACGGTAAGGGAGATCGAAGAAGGACGGTGATGGGGAGTTGGTAAGAGGTTTTGGAAAATTTTGGATATCTGGATTTTTTTGAATCAAATCTGAATGGTTAATCATTCCCGGTAGGTAAAGAGTCAGTTGATATATTTAATTTAGGTTAAACCCCTAAATTTTACTTCAAAGTGTTTTTCAACTCAACACTTGATAAATATGAGCACTTGGCTCAAACGGCTAAGGCACAAGCATAAACAACTAAAGGTTATGGGTTCAATCCCCTTGAATGTTGTTTCCCATTTTTTCTATTAAATTTAGTCGCATTTTAAAGGTTCTACAATTTATGTAGATGATGTATGGATGTATTATTGTATGTTGTGTGGATGCTAAATGATAGCTTATGTATCCGATGATTGAGTGATCAAGGTATGGTATGTATTAACTTGATAGGCTGAGAGATCTCGAGTAGGAAAAGCTTTGTGGAGCTTGTAAGACTTCTTGTTTACTTGTTGATGCCTTGAGATAGGTGATCTAAGAACTCTAACTTCTGTAGGCTAGATGATAGCTCATAGATAGTAAGCCTTATCTATGCTCTCTAGACTATCTTATCTTGCATGCTTATTTTATGAGAATCATGAATTGTGGTAGAGTAGAAATGTACCATTGAGCTTTGTTAGCTCAGCGTGCGGATGTGTTGTTTTTCCGTGTGTAGGTTGACAGGTCACCTTTTGGAGGAGCACATCGACAAGGATTTCCTAGCACCATGTTCGCTTCAGAGTACCATACTTGTTATTTTAGTTTGGACTAATGTATTCATAGGACCTTACCACTGTTGAGCCTGTAACTCTATTTGAAATATTATTTTGGTATACGGTGTTTTAAATTTGGAGCTACTGTTTTGTAAACTTATTTAATGCTTATTTAAGTAAATGATTTATAGATGATTTGGTATTTTGAAAAAGGCTAAACTTATGATTTTAAAGTGGAAATTTGATGGGTCAGTTTTCGGGTGACCCAAATGTAGTATTTCGGATCCGGATTAGGGTGTTACAGATTAATGGTAATTCGGTTCGGTCGGTGGCCGAATTAACCATTTGAACGCCCCTAATCTCAATCCATTTGTTCCATTTGTAATGCCATAATTTGAATCACTAGCCTTGTTTAAAGATTTAGTGCCTCATCTCTCTAGACCTATTGATTATTGGCTATATGCAATATTTTTTTATGCATTTGATTTTATTTCATGATAAAATAATCTTTTTAATATATGAAATTGGTAATAGTTTATTTTGGTTTTTGAATTTTATTCTTCCAATATCGGATTCTGCATTTGATAGTTTTTTCATCTTAGTATTTTTTGCGACATTTTAAAATTATTACACATGATACAACCTCGTATTGTCATATTATCAAAATAATTAAAATATAAAATTATGTACTAATATATAATAAAAAACCTTTGTGATGTGTGAAAACAAAATTTTAAAAAATAGATTTGAAGGTTAATGAGAAAGAATGTAATAAATTTCGATATAATCACTAATGTTTGATTAATTTGGATCAGATATTACAAAGGTTTATTATGAGATGACTTTTCAATTCAGTTTTTTCTTCTCGCAGCTTTATAATTCAAATTTTTAACCTTATTAAAAAATTAGTGGCTTATCTTATTAGTCCAACTGATTATCAATAAAAAAAATATAATAAATTTTACATTGTACTTGAAACAAGGGTGTATTTTATTTTATTTTTTTTATTATTATTATTATTATTATTATTATTATTATTATTATTATTATTACTGAGTACAGGTAAATGGGCCGGATCTAGGACCATTAAATTTCGTCGCTCCCTCATTTTAGGAGTCATTAGAAAGGCAAGAAATACTTGGAGCAATAGATTAGTCGGTCAATCAGTTGGTCTAGTAGAATGAGACGTTAGATCCTGTAAGTAAGGTCAATAGTTCGAAACTTAGCATTGTGAATGGACAAAATTAGGTTGGGAGGGTCTTTCCATACTGAGGCTCGACAAAACCGATCCAGATTAGTCGATCAATGAATTGAATATCGGTGATTAAAAAATAGATTAGTAGTTAGTTTAGCTAAATATTAGGTTGGGAGCTTGTTTCAATTTAGCGGTTAGTTGCCTGGACCGGATTTTAAACAATGATCACTTTTACTTTTAAAATAAGTAAAATTTATTGTATGTAAAAAAAGTCAAAACTAACTAGTTGATCTATTGGATGAGACATTAGATTCTTTAAGTAAAGTTAGAAGTTCGAACCCTGGCGTTATGAATGAAAGTATTGAGTTGGAAGGGTCGTCCCCATATTGAGCCTCTGCAAGACTCGATCCGAATTAGTTGGTCAATGACAACGAGTTAAATACCGATAATTAAACAAAAAAAAGTCAAATGATCTTCTTCTATAATAGTTTATAGAAATTATTATTTTTACGATATAAAAGTAATTATACGGTGTGTTATTAATTTAAAATATGACGTGATATTTTAAGTGATATGATTCTTAATCAACAAGCCGTTTTAGTTTAAAAAAACTCGAATGGTAAAAATCGAATAAATTGAACCGACATTATTACTCGATTTATTTATTTTTCAAAACTGAACTGAAACCAACTATTTACACACCCTTACTGATTTCATACACCATTCAAAATTTGAAATGACACAAGAACAAGATGACCGAATTGAAACACAAATATTACATAGTGGTGGATTAAAAGAAGAATTTAACCATCTATTCCCTCCTTTTATATTGAAAAAGAAAATAAATGAAATTGTATGAAAATTCATTGTATTATGCAATTTTTTGGTGTTTTTAATTATATAATTCGATCATGTCGACATGATTGTTTCAATTGATTGAGTACTCATTAGTACCTCGATGAGAATCAAGATTCGAGTGTCACTAATAATCTCTAGAGCAAGTTGTTAAAAAGCTCTCAGTTGACACTTCTCCTCCTTCTAGATTGTGAGTTCTAGACCCAGTATGAGCAAATTTCCCCTTCCCCATCCCTAAGTAAGAATTGTTCAAAAAAATTCTTTAATAAAAAAATGGGTATCTTTAACGAAATAATTTATTTTTCATTAATTCCGTCAAATTATTTGACATGATTTATTTTTTTAACATTTGATGATTTGGCGTATATACCTTTACATTTTTTCTCAATTGAATAATATTATATTTTCATTTTCTTAAAATGTGCCAAAAATAAATATACACTATAATAACCGTAAAGGATTTTATGTCACATCATCATTTATTTTTATTTTTTTTAAAATCAAATTATTTGACGAAATTAATATAAAAATGTTGATCTTGGGACTCAAAAATATATATTACGAAAAGTAGAAAATTAGAAACAATCAAAATTACAACAGGGACTAGATTTAGAAAAACACACATAATTTAGGGACCTCTATAGAATTTGACAAAAGAATTATTTTTTTCATTTTTGTAAGCGTTTAAACAAGCAATATCAGAACATAAGAAAATTAAATTTGCAGACAAAGTGTAATAAAAGACAACAAACGGGCGAGGGAGAGGCTTTTGTAAGATATGGAACACAAAATTGATTAGGATTTAATGATGATTATAATCACGTAGGTGACATTTTGCTTTCAGCTTTTAATTATTGTCTTAGCATTTTGTTGTTGTTATCTTAAGTAGTTCTGCTCCTGTTTGTTCAATATAAATCACCTCTTAAATCTTATAATTTTTTGATATACATGTTATATATTTGAACTCTAAAATCACAAATCCTAATTCTAAAATATAAACTTAAACTATAAATTTCAAACACTAAAATCTAAACCCTAAAATATATAAGGTTATATGAATTAAAGCTTACACAGACTATATATTTATATAGACCAATTTCCCTTCATATATACAGGGTAATTATTTAATATACTAACAATGTGAACATGCACAAAAGTCAAAAATTAAGATCAGAGGCCAAAATACAATTAATCATAAAAATAGGACAAATTCAAATAAATTAAAATTTGAGGTTTAAATAGACACAAAATTCTATATTTTTAGTTAAAAAAATTGGGGCCACAGCGCCCATATTTGGGTTCGTCCATGTGCATGTATAGATAGGATAATTTGGGGTAATTTTTCAAGAATATATACTTTTTAATATTTTAGTGTGATTCCATAATAGTATATATTTTTTACTTTTAGCTTTTTGAAAAAGCATACGCACCGAGAAGTAGCTATTCGAACCGGGAACAATGACATCATTTACAACTGAAACCACTCAATAGGTTCATTTATGGTATTTATTTAAAATAGATTTTACACAAATCTACTTATTTGAACTCTAAATCTAAGTAACGGAGGAGTCACTGTTTCTATGTACACCAAACCGATATAACAGCCCTGAAATTAACAAAAAGAAAAGTTCAAATTGTGGTTTAAAGGACTTGAGCCCACATTTAACCACTGCAGCTTCTAAAATACTTGTTCATCATACATTTAAATTCACCTAAGCCAAACCAATCCAACAGAGAAAATTAAACTGAAAACACCTTATGATCCATGAGGCAGATATAGAATAATAGAAGAATGCCTCAAGCACAACATTTCAAACTTATAAATATAGCAACTACAGTCTGATGTAGACCGTATAAAACATGTTGGAGTGAAATATACATGCCTGTTGATGAAGCTTTAACTTGTTCTGCTAACCTTTCTTCTCCCCGCGCAATTCCGAGCTCCACATTAAGAACGATGGAGGCAAGGAAAGCTGCATGGCCAGCGCAATCGAATATAGTGACTTGTCAAGAAAATGCTTGGCGGCATCTCCAAAAACAGAGAGCTACCACTCGTCAGCATTCTGAACCTCTGTTTTAATAGCAGAGATCAGTTTCTTCGAAATATTTGAGGGCCAAATATCTCATTAGCCTTTAAAAAAGGGCAATAATCTTGCAAAATAGACAACACTGCATATATTTGTGACTAATTTTACCTTTACAGTATATAAACACAGAGATTCTGGCCAACGGAGTTTTAGTTCGGTTGAAGGTCATGGATTTGAATGCACTTGAGTACATTTACCTCTTATTTAGGAGTTTGAAATCAGGAATCCAATGTCTAAAAGAAGCAAGTATTACTCCATTTATGGTATAGGAAAGGGTGTTTCTTATTTCAATAAAAAGAAAGCAACTACTAGAATTTCACAAGGGCAGAAATTAAAGATAAACGCAAACAATATATCACGACAATAGCGAAAAAAATGTATTTGAAAGGTAAGACAACATCCATGCAATGCAAGATGTTTATTGCAAGCTGAAATCTGCTGTCGTTTGGTGTATAAACAAGTTCAGGTAGTACTCCACCAAACACAGAATCAGATTATCAGTCTTAACTCATTATGCGGAGTAAATCCATACAAATGCCTAAAATCTTGAACAAAAACAGAGCAGAAGATGTCATCCTTCTTCCCCAATAAAATTCAAACAAGAAACGCCCTTGTTATTAACCAGCCATTGGATGGTTATATATGTACGCAAGATTGCATGAGTCAATTTTGTCGGCCTCCTTGTCTGGAATTTCCAGCTTGAACTCTTCCTCTAAAGCCACGACAATCTCTACGTTGTCCAAGCTATCTAACCCCAAATCTTTCTGGAAATGAACATCGGGTGACACCTGCAAGTGAACCCAATAAGTCATTTCTCAGGTATAAGTTGTAATTAATTGTAATAAAGAATGAAAACTTGATGATTAAGTATACACGAAGAAGATGCATTTGGACTGCAACAATCCAGACCTTGGAGATGATAAAGAGCAATATTTGGAAATAAATACATGGAAGAAACTAGCATAAAGATGGGAAATAAAAGACAACGATGCCATTAGAATATAAAGATAATCTTGAAGATCATACCCTCTAAGTTAGTCTTCATATTCTATAGAAAAATGAAAATAGAAGTGAAAAGATAGTCCATTATTTTTTTGCATCATTTGCTCCTAAGATATATTATTATAGCATTATAATGTCGAGTTAATATAGAGGAGAATTAATAAACTCGGTACCAAAAGTACACTCCCTTCCTCCTCTTAGCAAAAAAATTATGCCCTCAAATATGCATGAGCTTCCAAGATTCAAGGTTATGCATCTTGTGGTGAAAGAACTTAAATCGAACAAAAGTCAACACCATGCATGAAAATACATACTTTCTACCCTAATATAAGACAACGATGCCATTAGAATATAAAGATAATCTTGAAGATCATACCCTCTAAGTTAGTCTTCATATTCTATAGAAAAATGAAAATAGAAGTGAAAAGATAGTCCATTATTTTTTTGCATCATTTGCTCCTAAGATATATTATTATAGCATTATAATGTCGAGTTAATATAGAGGAGAATTAATAAACTCGGTACCAAAAGTACACTCCCTTCCTCCTCTTAGCAAAAAAATTATGCCCTCAAATATGCATGAGCTTCCAAGATTCAAGGTTATGCATGTGGTGAAAGAACTTAAATCGAACAAAAGTCAACACCATGCATGAAAATACATACTTTCTACCTTAATATAAGTACATTGAACTTAAATCGAACAAAAACCAACGCCATGCATAGAAATCCATACTTCCTACCCTAAAATAAGTAAATTGAACTATAAAATCAGAAACATGTAAAGAATGATGCCTCCATTGAATGGCTTATCCCAAAATTATGCCAGCAAAAAAAAAGCAAATGATATATCAAAAATGATTTTTGAAGCCATTCTATTGTTGTTTTAAACATGCATAACAAAATAACCAGCCTAAAAGAGTAATTTCAGTAGAATCTAGAATGCAGAATCACCTGCAAATGCAAGCTTCAGCAAGCTAATAACACAACTAAAATTGCTTCACAGTCAAACTGATCAACCAATCTTAGAATTTTAAGCCTATTTTCAATACCCAATTTCATTTTTTTCTAGAAAACCAAACAAAGACACCAGATCAACCAATCAAATGGGGCACCTAATCGATCCCAAATATTCAACGGAGAGAAATAAAAGCAAATCTGATTTGTCAACTATAAATCGTGTGAAATATCAAGTAATTCCCGAAAAGGGTAACTGCAGAATCATTTCTTTCTAAGCACCCAACTAACGAAACATAAAATTCAAGGATTGGGTCAGAACAAAAGAGATCAAAATTACGAAATGGAAGTGAGGAAAAAGAGATAACCTTTTAAGGGTCGACTTTAGGGAAGCTTTTGACAACGTCGAGAACTCTGTCGATTACTTCTTCTTTAGTAAGGTGATCGTCGTGCGATGAGAATAACCGGAGGAAACTCCATTGGGGCTGATGCCTTGATCTGGTCGCCGTTAGGGTTTGAACGGGGAGCCAGATGTGGCGAAGTACAGCGGCTCTTAATGCCATTTTCTATTTCCTACTATTTGTTGGCAGCTAACAGTGAATTTAGCCATTTCGACTTTTAGCCTAGTAAAAATAAGGCAACCGGGTGATCACGCGCTTTGCACGTGCTTCTTGATCCATATGATCGTGTGTCAAATTATGAATTTAGTCCCTCTATTCTGCTCAAATTCGTCATATAATCTTTATATTTTAATTTAACATAATTTGATCATTTACCTTTACAATAACAATACAAATAGGTCATACCGCTAACGAATTCGACTAAAAGGATTTATAAAATGGCGTTTTTAAAAAATCACACTGGCTTTATAATCAAAATATTTAACCGTGTAATATTAAATTTAAACTTCAATGTTTATACATTTGGTCAATTTAACTTTTATTCTATTTAAGCTAAATTTGACTCTTAATTTTTTTAATTAAATTAGTGTGACATTAATGACATGAATTATCAAATAGGTTATCATGTTATTATTGTGAAAATTTATCAATTCAATCATTATTTCTTTAAAATTACAACAAATTAACATTAAAATATTATAAATTAAATTTAACTAAAAAATAATAGGGTAAAATGTATAAGTCACTTAATTATAGTTTTGGCAACAAACATGTCATTTTTCATCTAAAAATTATAATTTAGTCGCTCAAATAAAATTTTGTTACAGACATGTCACTCTGACATTAAAATTAAATATAATTTAGTATAATAATATTTTATCCCTTAAAATTTATACACTCTATAAATTTAGTCCTACTTTAAAAAGTATTCAATAAACTTAACCCTTCATATTTAAATTTTTTTCCTAACACATCCTTCAACCACTTGTCGGACTCCATGCTACTGCCAATCACCTTAATAACAGACATATGTAATAGCTCGAAAGATGCATCCACTTCACTACTAGACAATTGACACTTGACAGACTAATGGAACATACCAATCATGACCTTAATGTCGTTTACTACTAGACAAAATCACTTCACTAAAAATATTTTTAAATATGAAAAGTTAAATTTATTTAATTATTTTAAAATGGGATCAAATTAATAGTGTATAAGTATTAAGGTCTAAAATTGTTATTATACCAACTCATATATTTCAATTTTAATAGTAGAGCGACTTATTTGTATCAAAATTTTACTAAACGAGTGACTTGTGATGTATTTTACCAAAATAGTAAAGACCAAAATTCATTTCAATTTTCAAATCGTTCTCGCTTCTCTGTCATCTCCTCTCTCCCCCAGAATATAAATACACTCTAAAAAGAAAATAAAAGGGGAAAGGGATCACGATTTCAATCTCGTTCTCTCCGGCGGCACCATCCACTTGTTTCCGGCGGGGTCTCGACGTTGGTTTCGATTTCCACCCGATCCATAACATCTCATTCGAACTAGATCCAAATATCCATGGCTCCAGTTTCAGCTCTGGCCAAATACAAGCTGGTTTTCTTGGGGGATCAATCTGTGGGGAAGACCAGTATCATCACTCGCTTCATGTACGATAAATTCGATAACACCTACCAGGTATTTACTTCATTTCGTTATTATTATTATGATCTCCTCTTTCTTTTTTGGTTTGGGTCCCGATTGCTAACTTTATTAGCAGCTTGGATCTGATTCCTATTTTGATTCAGATACTTTTAGATCCATTTTAAGGTTATTTTTACTCTCTAATATCTGTTAATCAGGCTACCATTGGGATTGACTTTCTATCAAAAACAATGTACCTTGAAGATCGAACAGTTCGATTGTAGCTTTGGTAGGACATGGATTGTATTGTTTGCTTGAAGCTACTTTATTTGTGATCTATTTTTGTACCAAGTCCGGATTCTGCTTCTTTTTCCGTGTATGCTTTGATTTCTCTTGCAAGCAGTACTTTGTTATGTAATTGGTAGGTTTCCTTGGCAGAGAATTCGTAAATTACTCTATTGCTAGTTGAATTTTGGATTATCTCATTAAGGGTGCATTAGTATTTGGGTGTTCATGTGAAATTTGGTTTCTTTTGTAAGTTGAATAGCTTCGGGATGGACTGAGGGGTTCTAGGGGGCAGTCGCACCCCCTGGAAATTTCAAATTCTCCTATATTATAGAAATTATCTTCGAATTTTATATTGATAATATAATTTCGCACCCCCTAGAATTTTCAAATTTTCATATAGTTTTACCAAGTATAGAAGTTCACACCCCCTGACATAAAATCATGCGGCCGTCCTTGAGTGTGTGATATAGTTGTCAATATTCCTTGGATCTGTCAGTAGATGATACAATTAGTGATATTATTTCCATGGTGAATATAGGCTGTAATGATCTAAGTCAAACTGTTTCTCTTGCATGTTTCTTGTTTCTATTCAGTTATAACCATGCGTTGACTTTTTCGAAAGTGTTTTGGCAAGATTGGCGTCTTAGATCCTTATATGCTTGATCTTTATTCTAGGGATACTGCTGGACAGGAAAGATTCAGGAGTCTTATACCAAGTTATATTCGGGATTCCTCTGTGGCAGTCATTGTCTATGATGTGGCTAGTGTGTTATCGTTTCACTTTATCTTCATATATCATATATGTTCTTGTTCAGCATGTATGCATGGGCAATACTTTGGCATTTGTGAAATATAATCTCACGAAAACTTTTTGTCGTTCTTTTGTTGACTGTTCATTGCTTGATAAAAGTGGGTGAATTTTACCAACTTTAATTTTGATGTTGTAGGCAGGCAGTCCTTCACAAATACTTCAAAGTGGATTGATGAGGTGCGGACTGAACGGGGTAGTGATGTTATCATTGTGCTTGTTGGGAACAAAACAGATATTGTCGACAAAAGGTAATACTAGTTTATTTATTATCATGATTTGACTTTCTCATGAAGAAGGAACAAAGCGATACAAAGTTTTCCAATTTTACAGGCAAGTCTCTGTAGAGAAAGCAGAAGCCAAGGCTCGTGAACTCAATGTTATGTTTATTGAAACTAGTGCCAAGGCTGGCTTTAATATCAAGGTAAAACATCGGTAGTCTACCGTGAATATTCATAGTAATATTAGTTTTGCATGATAATTCGGAGTTAGACCAATCATCTAATCACTGAAAGTCTGATCAGTCTTTCCGTTCTCACATTTGCATCAACTTCTACATATTTTATGGATGCAACATCTGTTTAACATGCATCTTGAAACCCGTGTTATCATTATAGTTGCTGCACAATCTACCGAGTGTTGTTGAGCAATCAACCAAGTTCCCTTTTTGACTTGCTATTCTTTCCTGTGTTCTCCATATTCCTCCATGAGTGTTGTTGAGCAATCTACCGAGTTCCCTCTTCGATCTCTTTACAGGCCCTGTTTCGGAAGATTGCAGCTGCTTTACCTGGCATGGAAACACTTTCTTCAACGAAGCAAGAAGACATGGTCGATGTCAATCTCAAGTCCAGCAACACGAATGCATCACAATCGCACCAACAGTCTGGAGGATGTGCCTGCTGATACGCTCCTCAACCTGATCTGAGCTTTGCTTTTCGACATTTCTCTAATGCTTCCGAGATCCTACAAAGTGATTGTAAAAACTCCGTCGTACCCCTTTTTCGCTGTGTTGGTCCTTTGGATGTGGTCGATGTTTAAACATACAACTTCATAGAGATCTGTTATGGTAGTTAGGCTAGCCCTAATCTGTCCGATATGTGTATCTCAGAAAATTTTGTGCCAAAATTATGTAGTCATAGTCAGCTTGCTTTTGTTTCTTAAAGGGGTTTAGTCAAATAAATAATTATTTTGCTCTTAACTATGTAAAGAATTTTCAATTTTCCTTGGCATTGGGTGTTGATTGATGCACTGATCCATTTTCCCTTTTTAGTTATGCTGCTAAAAATGGCTTGACCGGTTGCAACCGGAAATGTTACAAAAATATATTTCGGTTGCAATCTAAAATGTTAACCTAATCCAACATAAAATATTACCTAGGCTAACTTAAAATGTTATATATTTTAATAATATTTTCGGTTGCAACTCATCCCTCGTTTTTTAGCTTTAAATTAAGTTGTTTTTTAGAATTCCTCCGTTTTAGGACATGTTTTGGCTTTATATTTGTTTTATTTTTTGGCCTGTTCAAAACTTCAATCTCTAGATTAAATTTTAATTTTTTTCTTTTGCCCGAATTGTGTAATTTAAATTTTTTAAGGATTTTTTTTGGTACAATAACTGGTAACCGACCCATTGATCGATTAACTTAGATCGAGAACGGTAAAGATTCATTATAAAAGTGACTATTTTAAATTAATTTATTTTATTCACAATGTCAAAATTTGAATCATACTTAAACGATTTAGCAACTATCTTTTGTTTTAGGATTAATTAGCTGAGAAACATTATTATGATTATATTTTCTAATTAAGTTAAGGGTAGAGTAAGTTGCAAATTTTATGAATTTGGAAAATTTCTATTGTCTGCATGAGTTTGAACTGGAATCGGAAGCCATAAATTTGCTACTTCTTCCATTATTTATCGGAGTTTTATTCAAAAAGTTCTATAATCGTAAAATTTTTCTTATAATCATTATATTCGATTTATCAGTTAAATATATTACATTTGGATACAAATATTGCAGAATATTAGAGAAAACAAATACTATAATATATAGGCATAATAGCAGAAAAAATCCTCAATATTTGTCACTTTTCAATTACACTCTTAATATTTTTCTTTGACAATTTTAATCATAACGTTTCAATTTTTCAAATAAGTCAATTTTAGATGATCAAGTAACGATCTCATTTTTGCTGACATGGCATGACAACATCATGAGCGTAGTTGAAAAAACAAACAAATGTCAAGGGCTTTTTTCCTATTATATCTTTTTTCACTCTTAAATTATAATTTTATCCCATCTTTAAATAAAACAACTAAAAATTATTATTAAAAGATCCAACACAAGATTAGGGATCTAGTCCTCAAATAAACCATAATATTTCAAATTTTCAAATAAATTATAGTTTAAATTGAAATATTATGGTTTAAATTACCACTTAAATAATATGAACCTAGTAATATAGTACTCAAACTTGAATGACCTAAACTTGAAATTATCCCAATCTAAAATAGAATATAATTTTTTGAACAATTTCTAACTAGGGAGGGGAAAGGGGAAATTTTGCTCCTAATGGGTTTAGAACCCACAACATAAAGGAGGAGGAGGTGTTAACTGAGAGCTTTTAACCACTTACTTTAAAATTTGTTGACAATAAAATATAAATTTTAAAACTCGATTTTAACATGATCTGAATTGACCAATTTAAAACGACACCGCCATAAGAGCGCGGGAATCATTTGTGTCAAGAAATTTAGATAAGAGTTCCTAATTAATTTATTTTTTAAAATTATTTGGACTTAAAATCTTCATTCTAGAACTTTATCAAAACCATTTAGGTTTGTTTCATTTGAAAGCTTTTCAAATTGAAGATGATTTTGATGGCCATTCCACATTTGACCTTCTACTTTTTTTCTTATTCAATATCAGTAATTAAGCGTTGAACAAATTGCAATAAGCAACCTAGACCTAGATCCTCTTATACGATAATGGTATGGTCTCGGTTATAAATTGAAATTAGGGTATTCATTATCAATAATAATAATTGATCTCTTCGTAGTAATGAGAGTTCTTCAAAATGATAACAATTGATCATAAATTATATTTTATCAAACTTCGACTACATGATTAAGAAGTAAAGTGTTTATATCCATGAATAAGAATCGAACCTCGACTACATGATTAAAGAATGAAGTGGGTTACCACCTCATGATTATATATATATATATATGATCTCCTTACACCATGTCAAACTCATTTAATTCTATACTTTTTTACCGTTGAATGAGAGTAAATGAATGTCTCATCTAGTTTTACACTTTTTTGGACTGTATGGGAGAGTAAATGGATGTATGAGGTTATTTCCTTGTATTTTTCTTTAAAAATATCTTTATTTCTTATTGTTAATCCAAGTAATTTATTTATCCTCATCAAACGGTCCAAAATAGATGTAAAATTTAAAAATTTTATATGATGTAAGATGATCTTACTCATATAAATGAACAAATAGAATCTGCAATCTTCTGGAAGCCTTTCTAATTTAAGATGACTTTGATACGCATGCAAATTAGACCCATAACTTTCTCTCTTTCTTCTCTTTCGTGGATTGCTTTTGGGGTTAGAAATTGTAAACGCTGCATTAAATGAATTCGCATGTATGATGTGAGGAGGGGAAAACGTCTCTTATAATGTAGCTTTGAACAAGAAAATCAACCTCACAAAATACAATTCTCAGGACATTGCCGCCGCCGACGGGGACAACATCTCGGAAATGTCGTACTCGAATATTGTAAATCAAACACGATATCGGTTGAACTAATTCCGAGCAAAATCGTATCATTTATATGTTTAAGGGTCGTTTGGATAAAAAAAACTACAATATTATTGGAGAAAATCATATTTTACCCCGAATAGAAATCTTCTTTCCTTTCTCGGTAACTCTTTCTATGCCATTGCAATAAAAAAAATTAGGTTATGGTTTGTGGTTAAGGTTTAAGGTTTAGGAAATTATGTGCAGAGTGTATTTTTTAGGGGCTTAGGATTTAGAATTTAAGGTTAGGGCTTAGAATTTAATTTTTTAGTGTTAGGGCATAAAAAGGGACACCGAAGAAGAATAAACGATTTTTGTCCATTTTACCCCTGAATCAACATGTTTAATGTCGGACAAAAATCCTTGACTCATTTTCGGTGCCCATTTTCTAAGCCCCGACACTAAAAAAATTATATTCTAAGTCATAACACTAACTTCTAAATCCTAAACCTTAAACCCTAAAAATATATACTACCCCAATTCCCTAAAACATAATCTTAAACCCTAACCTTAAACCTTAATCATAAACCCTAAACCTAATATTTTAGTGTGAAAACATAAATAGGAGCACAAAAGGGAGATGATTTCTATTCTTAATGTCTAAATCTTTTTTCTAGAATCAAAGACTTGACTTGGTGAGTAATGGGTATAGCAATTTGTGACAATAACCGCTTTTTTGGATTAAAAAAAAAACTAGAAAGCTTAGTTTAGTAATAGTTTGTTGTTGAATAATTTGTCCTAAATGTTTGCTTCAAATCTAAACAATTTCTTGGTAGCAATGTTTGCTTGAAATCTAAACAAATTAGATGTGGATACTACTTATAAACCCTTCTTTTTAGGCATAAAGTCAAAAGTAGCCCCTAACGTTTAACCATTTGGTCACTTTAGCCCCTATTCTTTTTTTGGTCCGAACAAACACTTAACGTTTCATTTTTGTTCAAATTTCACTCTCATTGGAAGGAAACCTTTAGTCAACTAACGGTCAACGCCTGAGGCCGACGTGGCATGGCATGGGGCGTTGACGTGGCACTTTGCTGATGTGGCATCATGATTTTTTTAAAAAAGTTAATTATTTTTATATTTAATTTCTAGCTAATCATATGATGCCACGTGGCACCATCATATGATGCCACGTGGCCGATTGGTTCTAAGGCATAAGAAAGAAGCAAAATTCAGTAGGTATGCATGGGGGGATTCGAACCTGGGTAGGGCTGAGCATGGTTAACCGCAAAACCGAAAACTGATCTGAACCGAGGCGTTTGGACGGTTTATGGTTCATAAATTTACGAACCGTGGTTAACCGAATCGAACTGAATTTGATTTTTTTATTTAATTTATAGTTATTTTTATAATGTAAAAATAAGTATTTTATACTTACAATACTATAGATGCATTTTTAATTATTATTTTTTACTTAAAAATTAAGTTTTTAATAAATATTTATGAAAAATACTTTAAAACTCTAACTTTTAATGTTTAAAAGTCATCAAATAAAGCTATTTTGTCAAAATAAAATACAAAATTTCAAAAACTAATGTTAATATGGAAAAACCGAAAACCGATGGTTACTAAAATAGCTTACCGAATTAAACCGAAACCGAACCGTACACACCCCTAAACATGGGCCATGAGGTTGAATAACTCAACACACAACCACGAAGCCAACCTACTATATTATTATTTTTCACCACTTATTTTATTTATTCATTACTTTATTTGTTTGAAAGTGAAGAAATACTCATTAAATTATTCACTAATATATCCTAAAACCTTAAACCCTAAACCTTAAACCCAAAAAAGCTAAAACCTAAACATAAAATCCTAAACCCTAAACTAAAAACACTAAATCCCTAAACCTCAAATATTAAACCTAATACCCTAAACCCTAAAAATTGAAACCTAAAACCCTAAAACTTAAAACCTTAAATCATGAATCCTAAAAATCAAACCCTAAACCTAAAACTTAAAACCATAAACCATAAAAATCAAAACACTTAAACCTTAAACCTCAAATCATAAACCATAAACCTTAAACCTCAAATCATAAACCATAAACACTAAATCCTAAAATCCAAAACCTTAAAAATTAAAATCCTAAAACCTTAAACCTTAAGCCCTAAACCCAAATCCCTAAGGCTAAAACCCTAAACATGTAAACACTAAGATTTAGGGTTTAGTGTTTTACATGTTTAAGGTTTAGGGTTTTACATGTTTAAGGTTTCAATTTTAGGGTTTAGAGTTTTAGGTTTATGTATTTAGGTTTTTAGTGTTTTGGAGTTTTAGGGTTTAGTGTTTAGTGTTTATGTTTTTAGGAGTTTAGGGCTTCAAGTTTAGGGTTTTAGGTTTTATATGTTTAAGGTTTCAATTTTAGGGTTTAGGGTTTATGGATTTATGTTTTTAGTGTTTTGAGTTTATGGTTTATGGTTTAGAGTTTAGGGCTTTAAGTTTAGGGTTTAATGTTTTACATGTTTAAGGTTTTGATTTTAGGTTTAGGGTTTAGGTTTTTGAGTTTATGGATTTAGGTTTTTAGTGTTTTGAGTTTTAGGGTTTAAGATTTTATGTTTAGTTTTAGATTTTTAGGGTTTAAGGTTTAGGGTTTTAGGTTTTAGGATATATTAGTGAATAATTTAATGAGTATTTCTTCATTTTCAAACAAATAATGTAATGAATAAATCAAATATGTGGTGGAAAAATAACAATATAGTAAGTTGTTTTGGTGGTTGTGTGTTGAGTTATTCAATTTTATGGCCCAGGTTCAAATCCCCTCATGCACACCTATTGAATTTTGCTTCTTTCTTATGCCTTAGAACCAATCGGCCACGTGGTAGCGTCTGGTTGGTTATAAATTAATATAAAATATAATTAAATTTTTTTAAAAAACCATGATGTCACGTCAGTGCCCCATGACATGCAAACATGCCACGTCAGCCTCAGACGTTGAACGTTAGGTATTTGTTCGGACCAAAAAATAGAATAGGGGCTAAAATGACCAAAAGGTCAAACGTTGGGGCTACTTTTGACTTTATGCCAACGGTTCATTTTGTTTGTGTTCATAATTAAGTAAAACCAATGTCTTATTAGCTCTAATATATTATTATACAATGGATTTATTATCTATAAGAGAAGTTCTAGGGTGAGCTTTTTACAATAAGCTTTCCATCAATTCTAATTACACAAAAAAATCAACCAATTACATAATTCATTACAAGTAGGGATAGACAAAACTCGAATCGAAAAAACTGAACTATTCGACTCGACTCAAGGTGAAAAAATTGACTCATTTTAACTCGACTCGTAATTTCATAAACTCGACTCAACTCAAAAAAATTTCAAATAAAGTTTGAGTTATGAAATAGAAATTTGAATAACTTGGAATTTTTAGTAATTAGTTTATCAATTTTTATATTCGAGTCAAGTTTGTCAATTATGCATGATATATTATGTATATCACATGTGAAAATATGAAGATATATATATGTATATTATATATGCATATAGAAAGCCGTTAAATTTAGAATCAATATATGCACCGCCCAATGCATATAGAAATATATATGTGCACCGCTATATATGCATTTAGAAATATATATATATATATATATATATATATATATATATATGTGTGTGTGTGTGTGTGTGTGTGTGTGTGTGTGTGTGTGTACAATTAAATTTGTAAAATTCAACTCAATTCAACTTGAATTTCATAAACTCGACTCGATTCGGAAAAAAAATCAAGTAAAATTTGAATCGTAAAATGAAATTTGCAAACTTGAATAACTTAAAATTTTCGACTCAACTCGATCGAATGTCCAACCCTAATTACAAGTTTTGTAATGTCTTGTCTAATCATAAAAAAACATAGCAAAAGTTGAAATAATTTACGTAGTTGTGTAATATTATGTGTACCCAATTACATGACTTCTAATATATACAAAGGAAAATCATTTCATATATTGGTGGTTGAAATAAATTCAATGTGTTTTAATATATACAAAGGAAAATCATTTCATATATTAGTTGTGTAATATTATGTTTCTTAGTCAGAGTTTAGGATTTATAATTTTAAACATTAAAATTTAGGTTATTTAAATATGATTCAGGGTTAAAAATAAGTATATTTGTGAATTTTTTCATTATTAGCACATAAAATAATAAGCTTATTGCAACCTTATTGCACAAAACATTACTTGACTAAACTAACTAATGCAACTTATAGTACCATTAAACTCATTGAAGCTGATAAAAAATTGTGTTAAAGAATCATAATTTCATTATTCTAATAATTAAGTGATATTAATATTTTCATGTCAAAGGTTCGAATTCTGCCCCACAATCTAAATTATTTAACAAAAAAATCTCAATAAAATATACTTTGCCTTGTATTCTTTACTTAGTTGTCTCAACGTTAGGACAAACTCAACCGCCAATAATGTGCTAGAAAATTATTTTATTTTTTGTTCTCGTATTTCTTATTGATGAAATAAGTGACATTGCCATCTAATTCGGGAATTTTCTTTAAGGATGGAGGAGTGGGTAATAAATAAAACTAGAATATGTTTCGGTGGACTGAGATCTATTAATTAATCGATTGGATAAAAATATTTATATTGTCTTATTTTGTACAAATTTAAATCATGAAATTATCATTTTAAATATAAAAAACTTTTTATTTAAACACAAAAAAGAATATGCCTCGGAGAGTATAATTAATTCTAAAAATTAGAATACCGCCGGATAATTTTATCTCAAAGATAAAAAGGTTCCGTTCTTGGTAATATTGTTAAGTTCTCGATTCATCAATTCTATTTTAAAATGGTTTACGTAAGAAACCTTTGAATTTTTCGGGAAAAATCAATTAAACTAATTAATTTTTTTTACTTAAGTATATATTGAATTAGAAAATTGAATCAATTGAATCTTAAACCAATAAATTGAATTAATTAAGTTTTTTAATTATTTTTTATTATTAAATCTTGATAATTTTTTTGAATCTGTTGGTGCAGTACATCGTGTCACGGTATTTCTACTTGATATTTTCTGAAAATAAAAAAATTCTTTAAAAGTTCTAAGAATTATAAAAATCTTATAAATTTATATAAAATATTTTTTGAAAAAAATCTGTAAATGCAACATGATAGAAATGTAGTGTATTATGTATCAGTAATATCTAAAGAAAAAAAAACTGTCAAGATTTAATGATTAAAATTGGTCAAAGGGCTTAATTGATTCAATTTCTTGGTTCAAAGGCTTAATTGAGCGTAAAAAAATTCAGGGACTTCATTGATTTTTTTTAAAGGTCAAGGACTTGTTACACCCTTAAGCCTTCTAAAATTTTCAACTAAATTTTATAAATTATATATATATATATATATTGATCTGATTACAAGGTAGTACCTATTCTACTTTTTCTTAACTCTTTGACAGTGTGCACACATAGGAAAATATTTACTTACCCTTATAAAAACTAAAAAAAAATTACACTAATTTGAATATATATATATAAGAAAATATTTCATACATTGATAGTGGAAAAAAACACAAGTGGGTTTAATTTAAGGTTTAGTTTAAGGGCTATGAATTTAGGGGTTTAATGTTTAGGGTTTAAGGTTAGAACTTAAGTTTTAGAGTGTAGTGAATATAGTTTAGGGTTTTAGGGTTAGATATTTAAATTTTAGCTTTTAAAGTAAAATTATGCATACTAATGAAAAAACTTTTTTTTTCATTGTCAATGCATGAAGTAATAACTATGTATATAAAGTCAAGCGTTTGTGAAAAAATTTCACCACTAAATCATCGAATAAAAACCCTTAATTCAAAACATAATATGAGAATTATATAATAAAATAAAATAAAATAAAATGGGATTACACTAGTCTAGTGGCATCATATGTGACTGTTAGTTAGTTAGTTGTATAGGGTAAAATTAACATTTTTAATAGTAAAAAGTCAAAATTATTATATTTTTCGTCTTCTGGTCTATATTCAGAGTGTAAAGTTGTTTTTCACAATAATATCGTCTTCGAAAATTGAATTCATATATTCTCTTTAAGAATGCAATATGACTTACCAATACATTTAACATTTATTAATATGAAGTAGTTATATTAACTGAACATTATAATTTATACACGAGTAAGTAGGACTATGCACATTTCTATGCAAACAATTACAAAGTTAGTGACAGATTCAAAGATTATCAGAGAATTATCCAAGTATTTAGTAATTTTGACAATAATTTGTTATTATATTTACTTTATGACGAATAAATTGAAAATTCACCACTCTTATCCTTTAATTCCCGGAGTCTAAAAATACACATTTGAGAAGAAAAAAAAAGATCATGGACTCTTTCCATGTGATATTCAATATTAGAATATCATCAGAACTAATGGCAAATAGAAATAATTAAATATCTAACAGACTCATTTATATATATATATATATATATATATATATTTCTTTTATTAAAATCTATTTTTCATTGTGATTTAATAGCGGTCAAACTGTGTTCACATATAAGAGTGAGAATTAGACTTCAGCCCCTAATGGTCAAATCGTGTGTGGGGTTTGATATTTGAATTTTGAAGCACGTTCATTTTGATTATGAAAATTCTATAACAATTATTGGTTGATTTAATGAGATTGAATTGTTAAATTTTCTTTTTGTTGTTCTCTCGGTTCTTTAAGGCTTTGTCATGATTAATTGGATCAATCCGTGTAGCAACCTGATTTCGTTGTGCGAATCTTCAAGTGAAAATATTTTGCATACATAAGACCTTGAACTCGATACTTGTTTAAGTGATATCAAGATACTTACCTTTTTTTTAATAAAAGGTGATTTCAAATAACTATTAATAGCATCAGTCAAAATATTTGACTTGATACATCTGGATAATCCATGCCGAAATAAACTGGAAAATCACAAGAGAAAGCCCAATGTGGCAAAGTGTGTGATACCGAGTTAGCAACACGAGTAACAAACTGAACACGTAAATTGCCAAACTCTCGTAGCCGTTGTCTGGCTTCTTGAAGATGCACTCCCACAATCAAGATATCAAGAATTGGATTAACTAGCCGGTGAATCACACTTAGCTCGTCACCTTCAATGATAGCATCTTGCCATCCATTTGAAATAGCTAAATGTATCCCTTCCTGGAAGGTCGCAACTTCTGATGTTTTTGCCGGGTGTTGGAAGGCTCGTACGATCAACCAAGATAGCCAAGAGGGGGTGCATTATATTTTTTCTTTGGTGAATGAATGGCTAAGTAATAAAAAATAAGACACGATAATTTATAGTGGTTCGACTCCTAAACCAAGTCTACCTCTACTACCTTAGCTATCCACACTAAGGATTTTCTACAAATTCACTAATTTGTCTTTCCTTTTTACGGGATCAATAAGATAACCCTCACAACCAAGACTTATACCTTAAAGTCTTGAATACACTATCTTAAAAGAGAAAAACAAATAAGCAAATAATAAAAACCTTACAAGGCAAATGTGTTTGCAAGTTAAGCTCACACCTAAAGTCCTAAACACTGGAGCAAATGTGACAATTTGGCTCACTAGTGTTTTCTAAAAGAAATATGACAATTTTAGCACAAAACTAGATTTCTCAATACATGAATGTTGGTAGTTGATTTCTTGTTGTTGCATGACTACTTGATTGAGTCTTTTAAATCCTCTAAGGAGTTTGTGGTCGTTACTAGCCGTTGGGGGTCTTTATTTCCAGCATAAAATGCACTTCTTGGCTCATCGATATCGGTACGCGAGCACTGGTATCTGTACACCTACTCAAAATAGAAAGAGTTGTTGGGCAATTTTACACTGGTATCGGTACTCGATACATGCATATCGGTACATACCCATCCGTATTGGTACGGTCTAAGCCGTATCGATACTCATTTATTGGAATTTGGAGATTTTGAGAAACAAAAGGGCGTATCGATACTGGTAAAATGGGTATCGATACAGCTAACTAGGTATCGATACTTGGGAAAGGGTTTCGATACTCACATCATGTTTTTGACACTTTAATTATTTTGAAAGCATTTAAACATGTCAAAAACCTTTTGAAATTTTCAAACATATTTTTCAAGTTAATGGACTTTTGAAAATATTTTTGCAAATTTGTTTAAGTCCAAAAATATTTTTCATTTTAAGTTATATAAAAATCAAATATCTCAACAATCTCACATTTTTTGATATAACGAAATCACTTGAAAATTTGTTTTTTAAATTTCTCCCCCTATAAAAATAATTTTAGAAAAAAGAGAATATTTTCAGAAAATATTTAAAGCTCCCTATTTTCTTTTTAAAATTTAATTTTTCAAACCTATCTCTCCCATTTTTATTATATCAAAAATAATTTCAAAACTAAGTTTGAAATCACATTTAAATTCAAAACACTAAATGTTGAAAGGTTAAAACCAATAATTGAAAATTTTAGTATCAACTGATGGGAAATATCAATTGTTGGTGTAAAATAACAATGAAAAAAAGAGACAAAAAATTTACATGAAAGAATTTAAAAAAAAATGACTCCCCCTTACTCAAGCAACAAGTAAATTGTTAGTCCAACAATTGAAGAGAAATTAAATTAAATTTCAAATAAATACAAGAAATTCAATTAAGCAAGTCATAAAATAAATAATCATATAAGCAAACAATGCATGACAAAAAAAGACACAAAACTGTCCCTTTTGACTACACGTATAGATACGGTATAGGTCGTATCGTTACTTGGTTGGAGGTTGTATCGGTACGGTATGGGCTGTACCGATACTGAAGGCACAAAACTGGTAAAATTGCAGCAAAAACAACTTAAAATGCCTTACAACTCAGTTTTAAGTTCATACAAAGGCTCTATTAAGTCCTAGATATATATATTTTGCTGCAACATGCTTCTCAAAACACAACATGCAAAGCATGAACTTCACCAAATTCAACCAAACATTACAAGTTTAAGGCCAAAAACATAGATATAAGCATACAAAGCCAAAAACATGTAACTCATGCAATTGAGACTCCTCCTAACTATATGCAATTATGCACAACATGGAGTCACACAAACATGTTTAGATCAACATGAAAAATAGACATGGACAACATGATCAACCAATTGCATGAAATTAAATTTTATCACTTGAACCAAGGTAGGATGTTAAGTCTTTCTTCAACTAGTGTCCTTCCTCCTTTGTGTGTCAAGAGCTTCCAAAAATTTGACTTTGATCATCAATAGCTCAAGCACACCTACAAGTAGACAATCAAGTATTTTTTGTATCCAAATTGCTTTGGATCTAATGACATTAGTGCCAAATAACTTAGTATCCTTAGGAATCCATTTTTCAATGTCTTCATTTTTGTTTGAACAAATTAGTCCCTTAGGAACCCAAATGTCATTAACCATTTTGCCTTTAAAAATTTTAGGGGAACTGATTGTCCTTGATAAAAATTTGTTTTAACAAAATTTAATTTGGAGCTACCTCCAATTTCATACTTTTGAAAATTTTTGTTAAACAAATTCTTTTTTAGATCATCAATTTCCATTTGATGATCTTCATAAACTTTTAGAAGCAAGTTTTGTAAATCCATATTCTTTTTCTCAAAATCTTCAAACTTTGCTTCAAGTTCTAAATTAGTTTTCGGAAGACATTCATTTTCGATTTTTAGTTTTGAAATCAATTTCTTCTTTTTCAAAAAAGTGGCTTTAAATTCCAAAACTAAATCATCATAGGCAACTTGTAATTCATCAAAAGTATATAAAGTTGAAGTAGATGAATTATAAGTTACCCTTGAATCTTCTTCGATGACCATGAGACAAAGGTTGACTACTTCATCATCAGTGGAGTCCTCTTCATCACTTCCATGTAGCCATAAATACTTTCTTCTTATGGTTTGATCCCTTCTTCTTAAAACGAGGGCAATCATACTTGGTGTGCCCTGGCTTCTTGCATTCGAAGCATATAATGGGATCCCTCATCTTTATCCTCGATTCTCGTCATGATTCTTCCTTTTTTTTGCTTCATGAATCGGGTGAATTTCTTAAAGAGCTTGACCATCTATTCTTCTTTATCTTCACTCTCATCTTTACTTGATTCTTCGTGAATTCTTGAGGAGGGTTTAAGAGTAACATTTGAGTCTTCAGTCCCCTGCTCTACTTTTTTCTTCCCCTTTGACATCATCATCTCATGGGTTAGTAAAGATCCCATAAGCTCATCAAGCTTGAGCTCTTTCAAGTTTTTTGCTTTAATGAATGTCGTTTTCTTGGAATCATATGACTCGGGAAATGAGTAAATCAACTTCCTCACAAGCTTGTCCTCTGAAATTATTTCTCTAAATCCTTTAAGCTCGTTGACTATGGTGGAGAATCGATCGAACATAGCTTTAATATATTCTTCAGGGTCTATCTTAAAGTTCTCATAGTTGAGAAGTCCAATCTTGGTTTCCTTCACCTCATTTTTACCTTCATATGTAACTTCAAGTTTGTCCCATATTTCCTTGGCATTTTCACAAGAAGGAACCTTTGAATATTCTTTCGGACCAAGTGCACAAAAAAGAATGTGCAAGGCCTTTGCATTTAGCACCATCTTCCTGCGATATTCCGCACTCCATTTTGCTTTGCTTCTTTGTGGGATGAACTGCCATCAAGAACAATATCCAAAGATGATAGGCATTGGCTTTCATGAAGAACATCATCATATTCTTCCAATGAGAGTAGTTGACACCATTGTAGAAATGAGGCTTGTCGATGGATTGCGCCATGATCTCCGGTTGATGTAGAATGATTGAACACTTCAAGGATCGACTCTATGATGTTAATCCGGTGTAGAGACAAATCTCTAATACCAATTATTGGGAGGCTCGTACGATCAACCGAGATAGCCAAGATGGGGTAAGTTGGATTTTTGCTTTGGTTGGTGAATGACTAAGTAATAAAAAATGAGACACGATGATTTATAGTGGTTCGACTTCTAAACCAAGTCTATCTCTACTATCTTAGCTATCCACACTAAGGATTTTCTACAAATTCACTAATTTGTTTTTCTTTTTTACGGGATCAATGAGATAACCCTCACAACCAAGACTTATACCCCAAAGTCTTGAATACACTCTCTTACAAGAGAAAAACAAATAAGCAAACAATGAAAAACCCTTACAAGGCAAATGTTTTGTAAGTTAAGCTCACACCCAAAATCCTAAACACTTGAGTAAATGTGACAATTTGGCTCACTAGTGTTTTCTACAAGAAATATGACAATTTTAGCACAAAACTAGATTTCTCAATACATGAATGTTGGTAGTTGATTTCTTGTTGTTGCATGGCTGCTTGATTGAGTCTTTTAAACCCTCTAAGGAGTTTGTGGCCGTTACTAGCAGTTGGGGTTGATTTGGAGCCGTTGAGATCTTTATTTCCAACATCAAATGCGCTTCTGGGCTCATCGGTATGGGTACGCGAGCACTGGTATCGGTGCACCTACTCAAAATAGAAAGAGTTGTTGGGCAATTTTACACTGGGTATCGGTACTCGATACATGCATATCGGTATAGACCCATCTGTATCGGTACGGTCTAAGCCGTATCGATACTCATTTTGCCTACTGGAATTTGGAGTTTTGGAGAAACAAAAGGGTGTATCGATACGGTTAAACGGGTATCGATACAACTGACTAGGTATCGATACTCCTAGCATGTTTTTGACACTTTGGCTATTTTGAAAGCATTTAAACATGTCAAAATCCTTTTGAAAAACTTTCAAACATATTTTTCAAGTTAATGGACTTTTGAAAATATTTTTGCAAATTTGTTTAAGTCCAAAAATATTTTTTATTTTAAGTTATATCAAAATCAAATATCTCAAAACCGATTGTGCACCAACCAAACGTAGAGCAAAACCTGCGAGTACAAAGTCATCAAGATCGCGAGCCACACCACCTATGGAGGCCATTCTCGTCGAGGCAATGAAAGCACCATCGACATAAATTTTAACGAATCCTTGTTGAAGCTTGCACCATCGAGGGGGATGAACTGCCATTGATCCGGGAACGGAAGCACGAGCAAGGCAAAAATCCTGTTGTAACAGCGAGGCATTAGAAATAACAACTTAAGCCGATTGTAAAATGTTATCATGGACCTTTTTATTCCTACAATTCCATAAGTTTCATACAAGAACTAGAAGGGAGGTGACACGTTGCGTATCCAAAACTGAAGCTACAACAGAAAATCAATCTCGAACCGTAGCATGACAACCATTCCTAACGCACGAAGGAACGTCACTTGCTTCCAGCACTTCGTTGGACAGTGCATAGTCCCTCAAAAAATGAACGCAAGTTTCCTTAAAATTCTCATAGTCTGCATGTTCCATCGCTCAAACCTGCTCGCAAAGCTCGACTGCTCGTAGGTAAAGCTTCGTGGCACGCCCTCCAAGCGAAAACTTCAATCTTAGGTAGAATTTGGAGGGTTGCTAACAATTTCCAGATTCGATCCACTGGAATAAAATCCGAGACTCCACGCAATAGCCATAAATAAGCAGATTTTGCACTGTACATACCTGACGAATCACCAGCCCAAATTATTGGTTCCTCCCGCATTTGATCCACTTGAACCAACTCTCGTTGCTAGTTAAGTTTTTAAACAATATCAATAATTTAAAATTTAATATTGTTAATGAAGCAAATTAAATTAAAAGAGTCACTTTCATAATAATGTTTTCAGATTTGAATTAGACAATCATCAGATTAAATACAGGTGTCAATAAAGAAATATAAACAAATTCTATTATATTATTTTCTACCGATAATCACGATAAAGGATTTTATGACAACTACACAGTTAAAGCTTTTTTGTTTTTTTTTTTTGTTAGTTTAGGTAAATATGATTTTTGAGATTGTTTTTTTAATTAAAATTTTGAATAGGTAACGACGTAACAAAGTCTTTTGTAATTTTTTGCCAATTCCATGGTTTTGTGATTTAAAACTAAAAAGTTAATTTGATCCATGTTACTCTGACGTTATAATCATATTAAAATATTATTTATACTATATATAACATTTGATTGAGTTGATATTATGAGTTAATTAACTAAAAATTCAGTTGAAAAATGATTAAAATCTCTTTATACAAGAATGAACATTGAAATTTAAAATTCGTATATGATTTAAAAATTATCTATGTATTTTTATTGAGAATCTATTTTCGCCTCCTAAAATTTTATAAATTCGCCCCTTCTAATATAAAATCTTGCGTCTACCCCTGCCTTTATTTAAGGTAAAAAGACTTACGAGACTCCTCCCAATTTAGGTAATGATCAAAATAGACATTCTCAAAATATAAGGAATAATTTAGTCCCTATCAATTTTCAAAGTGAGCAACTAAGGACAATAGATCTCACTTTTTCATTCTTTTATATTACTTTTGATTGGTATAATAACAAGTTTAACCCTTGATATTTACATTTTTTTATTTAATCTTGATTCTAAAAATTAATAGATATAACCTTTAATATTTATACATTCTATCTATTCGGTTCAAGTTATAAAAATTTATATAAAAATAAAAAAATGTATATAACTTTTTAAAAAATCAAAAGTAAAAAAATAATATAATTTGACGCAAAACTTTTAAATTTTATAAATTTAAATTCATCGAAGAGTACAAAATCAGTCTAAATCGATCCAAAGCTTTTAAATTTAAAATCAAATCAAACGGTTCAAAATAACAAAAAGCAAGGTGATGGACGTACTAATTTATTCTCGACATCATTAACTTTTGATGGAAAGATGACATGGCAATTTAATAATTAGTGTAATAATATATTTAGTCTTTAATATTTATATATTTTATTAATTTGATCCAAAAATAATAAAATAACCTTTAATAGTTTCATATTTGTCAGTTTGGTCTCAAAGAATTAATCAAATCCTTCATTTTTGATAACATTATTAACAAATCCCTACAAACCAATTTAAAAAAAAAATCCCTACAAACCAAATCTCTAATTTTCCCACACTATTTCCCTTCACGTCAAACAAAATTTAAAACTGAAAACAACTTCTGAAACCTTCTAATTTTCAAAATTCTTAAAAACTTATTATTCCGAAATTGGATTTGACTATTGAATAAGTTTTTTATTTGTATTATATAATTTAAAAAGTTTTAAATATGTCATGGGTCCCTAGACTATTCTAAAATTTAAATTTAGTCAATATAATTTTACTCTTAATTGTTGACCAACCACCTATAAAAGACATTGTTTTTTTAATCTCCTACACTTGAAAATTTGTTATCAATTTTATCCTTAATCATTAAAATTGAACAAAACATTTTTCAGATATCTATGTTTGGTTTAAGAGTGCTTAAAGCTCTTGGACTTTTAAAAAAATCAATTAAGCCCTCAAACCAATAAATTTAATCAATTAAGCCATTATACCTTTTTTTTTTACCTTTTTTAGATATTACTGACACGTTACATGCTAGTTATGTCATGTGACATTTACAGATTTTTTTAGAAACTATTTTTTATAATTTTTACAAGTTTTTTTTTTATAATTTTTTGAATAAAATAAAAATTTCTGGAAATGCAAGTAACAACATTGTAACATGACACGTTGAACCACCTAATCAAAATATTGTTAAATTTAGCAGTCAGCGTTGGTCAAAGGGATGAATTGATGAAATTTTAGAGTATAGGAGATTAATTTGATGCAAAAAAGTTCAAGGGCCTAATAGATTTTTTTAAAAAAGTTCAAGAGCTTATATTACCCTTAAGCCTCTATGTTTACAGTTTCTAAAGGTCAAATTTATAATAAAAAAATATCAATGTAAAGGACTAAAAAGTTATTTTTTCCCTTTGTATATCTATGAGGTCATCAATTAATAATAAAATTGAACAAAAGTTAAGTTTGAGATCAAAATTCTCAAATAAAAATAATACATGTACTCAATTTTGTAAAAATAAAATAGAGATACCAAAATTTAATTATTATTTAAATGTATATTTTTATCATTAAATATTATGTATAAAATAATTACTTATCATCTTAAGAAAAGTTTCACTGCACTTTCTAGTTAGCCCTTAAAAAATATTAAATTTTTATTTGTCAAAAAAAAATATTAATTTTTTTTATCACTCAGATCTACCTGACGATGATGGTTTGGGATTTGATTTTGAAACCAAAGAATCATCATCATTACTTGGTCTTCATCCAACGGTAAGGAGCTTTAGACCAAATCCTCCAAAGTCAATTCTCCTTTTTACCCTAATGATGCAAATTATGAACTCATTCATTTGTAATGATAGCTACTTCCATTTATATAGAAGCCCATTTTTTCTCTATTTCAAAACAAAATTACTATTAAAATAATGTTTAGTTTGACAAAGAAATTAAATTATTAAATTTTATTATTTTACTTGCCCATTGGACCATATAACATTGCATAAAAAACCTTCAAAGAAGAATAAAATTCAGTCCGAATAAATTATTATAACATACAATTAAATTGATAAAATTCGAAAATAAAATCTCAAAGTTATTTAATAAGGTTAAGAATTAAAATAAAAAAGGCAAAAATAGAAGGATATTACAAACTGCTCACTGGATGATATATAAGGTAATATAACTGTACAGTAACAAAAATATATCTGTATATGGGAATGTATTTTACTTTCTTTTTTTCCAGTAAAAAATAATTATAATTTACAAATCACAGAAACTGAAGGAATGCATTGGCAAAACCGTAGTTTTAATAAATAAATTTTCACTCACAATCACTGTGGTCAAATGTCAACGATTTAACGCCACTCAACGGTTATGATCGACTCTGCCAAAATCAGCGAGCTTCCTGGACCTGTTCGCGCGGAACCCTGCGGCGGTCGCCAAGTGGGGCTTCATCGTTGACGGTCGAGGTTCTCCGGTGAACGACATTTCCAGCGGCAATCCGCCCTTTTGGTTCCAGCGCCCGTTAGGGCTCGCCCACACGAGTGGACTCAAGCAAAACGCTAAACCCGACACGTTCCTCGTCCCGGCCCTCGGTCTCCTCGCTGCTGTTGGTGTCCTTTTCCACCGCGGGGATACAACCGGTGAGCCTCCCGATGACAGTTGATCACACTCGTCTCCCGAATCCATTTCGATCGCTGGGGACAATCCGCGATCTATGACTCTGCATGATCTCCGATCGCCGGGGCCGAATTGGTCGAATTCTTCCACGCGGGATGCCTTCGATGATTGCTTCTTTTTCCTACGAACGGCGAATATTGTGGCGAACCAAGACGGCTGCACCGATGACGAGGACGGCTCATCGCACTGATAATTAACCCTAGGATCCGAATTGAACTTCTCGGATCTGGACCTGAACAGATTCGAAAAAAGCGAGAACCTGTTCTTCTTCTTGAACGATCTGGTGGTTTCAAAATAAGTTGTGGTTGCGGTACTGTACGTGGGACCCACCTGAGGGGTGCTGTAGAACCTTTGATGTCGGATCCACGTGGCACTATGATCGTCGGATTTCCGTCGACTGACGTAGGGAGAAACGGACCGAGGAAAAATAAAAGGCGGCGGGTCGGACTTCCGAAAATCGTCACCGGAAGCGGCGGCGCGGGCTAATTGAGCCTGTTGGGCCTGGGCGGCGATGAGCTCCAGAAGACGGTCACGGAGACAAGTGGCGCAGACGCCGACGCTGCTACTCAGGTCGGCAAGATGTTTCTTACACCTCATTCACTTTAAAACAACAAAACCAAATGAAAAGAAATCAAAGAAGAACAAAACAAAACAAAACCTCTGGTTTTGCTTCAGAGAAGTCTGGGTGAGGGTGCGTATATATAGCAATGAAAAAGTATGAGGTTTAAAATTTGAATGCTGAATTGAGATTAAAGATTAAAGAATAAAGAACAAAAAGAGAAATTGTTTTGAGAAAAGAGATTGGTGGGTGCTGTAAAACAAGGGAGATCAGATCTGATGTGATGAAGGTTTGTCTTGTTTCTGAGTGTAACAATGAGAGAGAAAAAACAAGACTACTTCATCTTCATGTCTGGTTGGCTTTGGTTTGATTTTTCCTGTAAGAATAAGGGTGTGGTTTTGGTTGCTTTCAGCAAGTTTTTAAAATAAATTAATTGTTTTTTTTTTTACTTTTAAAAGTGATTTTCTACTTAAATTTAAAAAATTAGATTTTTGGCTTTTGTGATATATAAATTAGTTTAAAAATAAAATTATTTTTTTATTTTCTATTATTTAATTATAATTAATTGTTAAACTAAATTTATACATAATTATAAAATAATATATATGTTATAATATTTATATTGAGAATAAATTTTTTTATTATAGTTTATATTTTTAAATTACAATTTTTATTATATTTTAAGTTAATTTACTTTTAAATTAATTTTTTTATTATAATTTAAGTTGATTTATTTCATACATCATAATACTAACAAATTTGAATATCATCCAAATTCATTTATTTTACTTTACAATACTATGTCTAAAATAGACATTTTGTTCTCTCAAAATTACTTTTTGACATCAATGACAAACAGTAACCCAACTTTTTAAAACTACTTTTTTACCACACTTTTAAAATCATTTTTTTATTGTACATTTTAAAAGCAATGTCAAACTAAGCTAGTGCATATTGGAGTTCTTCGTTTTGTTACGTGCTTTTGCTAATTATTTGGGTTTTACTTGTAACCATAATTTATTTAAAAATAATAATTTACTTTTTAATAAAAAAACTTATTAATTTAAATCTGATTATTATTTATAATTTTTTATTAGTAGTGTATTAATAATAATAACTCGTAGTAAAGTGATATAATTATTTGATAAACTAATGATAAAAAAATTTCAATCCAACATCATTGTTTTTAATTAATATTTAAATAAATAGTTGGTCTGTTTGTAGAGAAAAAAATCAAAGTATTAAAAACTTTAATGATAGGTTATATTTTGCTACACAAATCATGTACAAAAATTACACTACTCTTTATATTTAAATTAAAAAATCTAATACCTAAATTTTAAACTATAAACTCTAAATTCTAACCCTAGATCTTGAAACCTATATCATAAACCTCTAAGTCCTAAACCATAAAATTAACAAACTCGTGTAAAAAAACTTAAATTCTAAACCATGAACCATAAAACTCTAAATTCTAGCCCTATATCCTGAAGCCTACATCATAAACTTCTAAATCTTAAACGCTAATATTAACAAACTTATGTATCAAAGTATTTTTTTGTTTAACCACAACTATCCAACATATTGACTGACTAATCCGGATTAAATTTTGTTGAGGCCCAATATGGGAGCGACCCTCTCAACCCAGTTTTATCTATTCACAACATCATATCCGAACTTCTGACATTGTTTAAGGGACTCAATACCTCATTTTGCTAGACCAATTGATTGTAAATAAAATATTTTATTTAATAATAATTAATAACACTAGTCAAAGATACTATTTATCGATGAACTAATATTATCAATTTAGAAGTTAAGGGATATATTTATTTTTATAAAATTAAATTAAAACTCGCAAGCTTGATAAAATAATCTAAACTATAGAAACTATTTAAATTGCTTTTTTTCTTTATCATTAATTAATAAAACAATATAAAATAATAATTATTGCTGATGAATAAATTATTTTACACTAATCAATCAATTATCTGTCAAATAATAAAATAATTTGTTAAACGGACAAACAAAACCTCATTTGTTTTTTTTGTTTCAATTTGGTAGGAAAGGAAATAAAGGAGAGTCAAAGACGGCCCAATGTTCAAAACGAGACCCTCACCACTGTATAAACAAATTCGAGATCTGTAGGGGGGGGGATTTTTATTAAATTAATACATTATTTTTATTTTAGAGTTTAAGATTAGGGTTTAAGATTATGGCTTAATGTTAGAGTTTAGAGTATTTGGTGCATGATTTAGGGTTTATGATTTAAAATTTAAAATTAAGACTTAGAATTCGATTTTTTAGTATTGAGGTACGAAAAAAAACATAGAATTTTTGTCCAAATAATATAGTCTTAATGTGTTAAAAACATCTAAAAATATAACATGTTAGATACAAACTGTACGTCAATGTCTATACATATTTAAAGTTTATGCATGGATTTTAAGTGCATTTCTTATCACATCTAAATTAAAATAATCTGATTAGTATAATGCAAATATTTTAAAACTTCCATTAGAAAGTTTTAAAATTTAAATATCAGTATATAATTTAAACTATAATATAAAAATGCCAAGGCAATTAACTTAAAAAAGGGGTTAGGATGGAAGTGTTCTCTAATGTGGGCACTGAACTATCAAGGCCATTGCCAACCAACGCACCTCACACGCGTGCTTGTCAGTTTCTAAAGTAAAACAATTAAAAAGATTCGTTCTAAATAAATGAAAAAGATTAGAAATAAAAATAATTCAAATATCATGTTATAAATATATTTTAATTTGTTATAATTATTTACTATTATGGTTTAATTTAAATATTATCTGCGTTTTACTTAAATTATCCCTTATTGATTTTTTTGAGTTAATTTTTTTTAATTTTGACCATTTATTTTCTAAAATTTATTATTGATAAAAATATAAAAATACATTTTAAAAACCTTCAGTTAAATAGTTTTAAAATATATATTTTATAAAATATAATTTTTATAATATTTAAAATAAATATGATCAAAGTTTAAAAAAATTAATTTTTAAAAAATCAATAATAAACAATTTGAGAGAAACAAAGGGAGTATTATTTTTGGTAAAAATATAACAAGTTAGTATGTTGGCCAGGAACGAAGTTATATAGTTGTGGGCGACTTCTCTCTTCATTTTTTATATTAAAATATAGATAGAAAGATAATTAATAATTTGGGCCTCAAATTTTTTATTTATTTAGATTTTATATCTCATTTTTATGATTATTTATACTCTGTCCCCTTAAAATTGATTTTTGAATCCATTCCCGATGTGGACCCAGCAATTAGGTGTTTATCCCTCATTGGTACGATTTTTTACCCCAATTTTATATATTCATTTTTAAACCAATAAAGTAAGACTAAATATTATATTTGGTAAAAGTATATCTAAAATGTGGGATAACTTGGTGGTTAGATGCTAAGTTTTCCATCCATTGGGCATGGGATCAAACCAACATGATGGTTATAATTAATTTAATAATTAATTTTTTACTAACATGGTATTATGTCGTATCATCACTTACTCGCACATAAACATACCATGTTAGAAAATCATTCTACGTGGATGTATCTAGTAAACAATAAGCGTTAACAGTTAATCAATTAACGGTTTTATATAAACATGATTATTTTGATAAAATACATTGAGATGTTAGGGCTAAAACGTTGTGTTTTTTGGTTGAAATAGAAATGGGATTAAGTACAAATGAAGCATGCTTAAGAGTCAAAATCGTCGGTGGTATACATAATTGAAAAACTGATGGTGCTTTCGCTCTGCCGCCACTAAGAGTAAGAGTGATTGATACATTTCATCATTTAATTTGGATTAGTCCCTTATTTAATTATTTAGCAATCCCTTAATCTCTTCTCTCTTCATTGTAAATCAACGTTTTCTTGTTTTCTTGTCTTCTTTTTATAAATTACTATAAAAAATATACAAGGATAGAGATGGTGAGATTGAAAATATTTTCACCTTGTTTGGTTGGGTTGTAACTGACGTGTTGTATTATTTAATATGTCTCTATTATTAAACTTATTTTTATACGTGCGTTTGATAGATGTGAAATTTAATACGGGGCGAAGGTACAGTTTATTTAATACGCAAGTTTTGTCAATTATACCCTCATACTATTTTTAGCAAATTTACATCATTGTAAATATGCTAAACCTAAACAATGATCCCCAACCCCAAACCCTAAACAATGAACTTAACCCTAACCCTAAAACCCAACCCCAAACCCTTAAGCCTCAATCATGAACCTTGAACCATAGACCCTAAACCCATACCTAAAACCTAAACTCTAAACCCTAGACCCTAAATCATGAACATTAAACCTTAAACCATTAAACCCTAAACTCTAAAGCCATAAAACCATAAACCTCAAACGTTAAACCCAAACCCTTAACTCCAAACCCTAAACCTTAAATCATGAACCATAAACCTTAAACCATAAACTCTAAACCATGAACCCTAAATCATGAACCCTAAATACCTAAACCATAATCACAACCCCAAACTATAAACCCTAAACCCCAAACTAAAACTCTATACCCTAAATCATAAAACTTAAATCCTAAACCCTAAACCCTAAGCCTAAACAATAAAGGCCTAAAAACATAGACCTCAAACCCTAAACCCTAAACATAAACAATAAAACCATAAAACCATAGACCTCAAACACTAAACCCTAAACCCTAAACTCCAAACACTAAACCCTTAACTCCACACCCTAAACCATAAATCATGAACCAAAACCCCAAATTTTAAACACTAAACCCTAAAACATGGACATCAAACCATAAGCCCTAACCCCTAAACTACAACCCCAAACCCCTAATCTTAAACCCTAAAGACAAACTACAAATCCTAAAACCCTAAATCGTGAACCCAAACCCTAAAGCTTGAACTCTAAACCCTAAAAATAATATAATAATAAATGTCAAAACAAGGGGAAAATATAAAGCTGGAATTTTAAGGGTGAAAGGGTACATTCAAACATAACACCTATCTTTTAACTTTATCACAAATTTCACAATCAAACACCTTGATATAATAACAACCAACTTTCACCCATCTTTTTAATACACAAGTCTTATATAATACAACACACCTCTTTTACATCCGGTGTACCAAACGAGGCGTTTGTGTATTTGATTTGTTTAGAAATATATTTTACTAATAAGATAATATTTGGATTCATATATTCTAATTATTATTTATGGTAGATTCAAATATTAAAGTTTCAATATTCTTTATCTAAATGTGTAATTATTTCATACATTGGAGTTGGAAACAAAATTTTTTTACAAGAGCCTTAATTTCATGGTTTAGTGATTTAGTTTAGGGCTCAATGTTTAGGGGTTAAGAATTTAAGGGTTGTGGTTAGAATTTAGGATTCATAGGTCAGAACCTAAATCTCTAACCATATTACTCTAAACTCTAAATTCTAATCTTAAACCTTAAATTCTAACTACAAACCCTAAATTCTAAACCCCTAAACATTAAAACCTAAATTAAATCTTTAAACCCTAAAACTAAGACACTTATGTCGACTTTTTGTTTATATCGCCAGTGTATGAAATATAAATCCTATCTTTTTTTAATATGAGTCCACTAGTTTTATTAAAAGAGCAAAGTTCAAAAAATACAATGAGAGTTTACAACTCATGTAAACAAGCTTGATCAGAACATATTCCTATAAACAAAGAAACATGAAAACTAACGTTTCTAGATCATAAACAAGACCATACGAAGAAAAGGTAAAAACCCTAACTCAGACTTAAAACAAAATAGATACAAACATCACTAAAGCTCAACGATGAAAGGTAAAAACTAACTACAAACAACATTAAAAATGCATATTACAATAAGATGCATTGACAACACGGACTAGGAACCGGATGATAAATATTTGTATCTATTTTGCTTTCGAGATAATAGATTTGGAGTCAAGTGTTTGTATACATTATGCCTTTACATTTTAATATTTTATGTAATTGTTTAAAACTTACTAAATTTAATTATTTAATTGATTCAAATATATTATGAATAATTAAATTTTTATCAAAGTTACAGATATTCGATCTATTGTCATTCCTTTCGAATATTTAATGTCCCCACTTTTCTTCAGTTGTGCACAATAACATAAGTGATGATTCACTGTGAAGCACTTTTGGCGGCATAACAAAATTTGACTGAAAAGGGATTCATTCCTAGCTAGATTCAATTTAGGGCAGGCCTTATCTCCCATTCTGTAAATTAGTAAGCATAAGCAACCCACTGTTCCACTATATATATATATATATATACACGTTACGAATCAAATTATAAATACATATGTATCTATTGCTGGTACCTTGAAAATTTGTCATGTTAAAAGAAGTGCTTTTAAACTTTAATGGCCATCTTTTAGTACATTAGATACAAGTTGTCTATACAATACATACATATGTTTATAATTCGACCTTGTGTACAAAATATGTTCAACATTTGATCTGAACGAGCAATAATTTAAGGGGAAATATTTCATGCATCAACGATAGAAAAAACTTTTTCACAAGTTTAATTTGGGTTTAAGGATTTAGTTTAGAGGTTTATGTTACATGGTTTAGAATTTAGGGTTTAATGTTAGAATTTAAGATTTAGAGGGGTTATGATTTTAGGGCTAGAAATTTAGAATTTAAATTTTAGAGTGAAAGTAGACATATTTGTGGAATTTTTTTTCATCATCAATACATGGAATAATAACCCTTAATTTAATGCATAAATTGACAAATTTTTTTGAATTGAAACCAGCTAGTTTTTTTGAACGATGATATATCCAAAATTACAATAAAAGTTCACAACATTGTAAACAAAAACATCTAATCCAGACATATTCGCAGTAAACAAAACTAACTTCTCGATATCATAAGAGAACCATACAAGAAAAAGGTAAAAACTCAACCCAAAGACTCAAAACAAAACATGGACACAAACATCACCAAAAAATCAACGATGAAAGGTAAAACCATCAACAAACAACATAAAAACGCATATTACAATGAGGCATGTTGACAACACGATCATTACAACAACTCAATCGCGAACAAGAAACAGTGATTGTGATCGCGTATCCAAATCCAGTTCGAGGGTCTGAAACATGGTGATCAGCAGGATAACTAAAACAGCGCCATCTTGATCAGTTGTGGAAACATCAGATTCAACCCTGATAGAAAACAAATGAAAGAAATGACTAAACGATCGATAAAGAAAAAAATATGTCAAAAGACAGAGAAAAACATACCAAAAGGTAAAATAAATCGTGCCACAAGAATAGAATTATTTATTAAAAACTAAAAACAAAAAAGATAAACGATGAGAAACATGAGAACAAAAGAAGCGATAGATCTCGATGATCGGCGACCATCATTAAAATTAGTGACGTCGCGTGCATGTAAAGAATAAAAAAAAAACAAAAGGAGAGACAACCACTCAAAGCGGCTAGATTAGAAAACAAAATAAACGAGATGTCATTTGACTCACATTGTCTCGCAACAATGGACTAAACTGTGCTTCGAAAGGCCCTTCCTATAGAAAGAAGAAGAAAATGGCAAGATTACAAAACAAAATAAATGATTTAATTTTGCCTGAAAATAGAATTCTATCGATCCCATAGTTAGGAAAGTGTCCCTTTCAGACGGCCAAAAATCCTGGATAAGGCATGCATGCCTAGGTTAATATCTCTATACACAAAGAATTTAAAGCTGGCCATCCAGATCGACCAGTTCTCCTTTTACAATAAGCTAATCACTTCATTTTAAATTCAGATGTTAAATTTATTGGATCGTTCAACCCCACGTAATTATCATGTCATAAATACATTCTTTGGGCTTAATGCATGATTTAGTCTCTAAATTATATCGGTTTTTCATTTTCGTTCTTGGATCTTTTTTGACTCACTTTACTAGTACTTCAACAATCATTCTGTTTCCGCTTACTCCAAAGTTACCGACGTTTTAAAAAATGATAATATCAATAAGACATGACACGGGACAAACACTTTGTCTGAGAAATAGATAAGACATATATGTGGCACGATCTTGTCGATTGACATTGCCATTTTTAAACGATTTTTAGTTCTTTAGAGTAACCAAGATAAAACAATAGTTTAAGTATAATCGTGAAAAATAGGTCAAATTCTATCGTTAGTTTTTTACTATGCATAAGTTGTGGATTTAATCTATATACTCTAAATCAATCAATTTTATTTCATATATATATATATACACGCAGTGACGGATCTAGAATGCTTTTTGAGCGTGAGCACATGTTAAAATATTTTTTAGGGTGGACACAAATCATAAAAACCTCAAAATCTAGTGTGGGTACAAGTTATAAAAATTAAAGACTAATTCACAAAAATTAAGAAAATTGAAGCTGAATGTATGAACTTTAAAAAGTTCATGGTGGGTACGGGCCCACCCAAAGATATGTGTGGCTCTGCCACTGTATACACGACTATTGATAACTTTTTTGAATATTTAACAACAGGGATGGACCAAGCAGTGGCGGATCTCCCTTAAAGACCAAGGGGGGCCGCCCCTATTGTAAAACTTAATTATTTGATAATTTTGATTTAGTAATAATTTGGTCCTTGTAAAAATAACTATTTATTAAAGTAAAAAAATATTGTAGTTTATTAAATATTTAATCAAGTAGGGGTTGAACTAGGGGTGTAAATGAACCGAGCTTGAATGAAAAATGTTTTGTTCGTGTTCGTTTATTTATATTTGAATGTGTTCATGTTCAGTTCGTTTAAATTTTTAATATCATATTTTGTTCGTTTATATATTTTTGATGGTGTTCATGTTCGTCTGTTTAACGTTCATGAACATTTCGTTTAACGTTTATGAAGATATTCGTGTACTATTCACAAACATGTTCATTTATATGACCTCTAACATGTTCATTTATATGTTCGCCAATATGGTGGAATTACATCACTAGTCCTTAAGCTCATTAGGCTTCACAGTTTGAACTCAAAAGTTCACCACGTGTTCAATTTAGCCCATACATTCACCAATATTTAAAATATAAAAAATAAAAGGGAAAGAGAAACCAAGTAAATGAACTTATAAATAAGCCAATAAACAAGCTTGCTCGAGAACATAAACGAACAGAATACACCTCTGTTCGTGTTCATTCGTTTATTAAACGAACATAAAAATTTGTTCATACTCGTTTATTTAGCTTAATAAACGGACGTTATACGAACGGTTCACTAACAATTCGTCAAACGCTCTATTCAATTACACCTCTAGGTTTAACTAAAGAATAATGAACATGCATCCTCAAGTTTTTTGGTCCAATAACAATTTAGGTCCTTATAAATTTAAATATTAGACAAATTAGGCCTTGTCCCATGAATTTTGAGTTTAACTACGTAATAAGCCATTGCATTTTTCAAATTCAATATTTTGGCCCCTGCCAATATTCGATCCTGGCTCCGCCCCTGGGACCGACTGCCCCTAGAAATTTAAAATTCGTATATGGTTTAGAAAATGTATATGTACTTTCTATTGAAATCTATTGTTGCCCCGCTAAAATTTTATAAGTTTACCCCGAACATAAAATCCTACGTCCGTTTATGTTTAATAGTATTTCGTCATAAACCTTTTAAGGTTAGGTATTGGCTTTGGTGTTTTACTAGGTTGCATAGAATAAGATTCATGCTTGGTGAATTATTAATGCATCACTTCAGAAAAAGATGTTGAACAACAAAAGCAAATGATGAAATATAATAAGCAGTGAGTTAGCAGATTCAATGAATTCAATAATAAAAACCATATGATCCATTAATTTAACCACAGTTGGAAGTCAAAAGAATCACTGTTTAAAGGAGTCTGTTCTGTTCGATAGCCTTTGGAACTCATCAACCAGGACAAAACAAAAGCAGTCTTATAACAGTCTGTGAATGGAAGAGAAGCAAACAAGGCATGTACCGATAAGAAATAATATTAGGATTCGAGAAAAACTTTAATACACATGTTGTATAAACTTTAGTTTACACAAGCCTTTTAATTGTAGGAGTTAGGAGGTTTAGTTTAGAGTTTAGAAGTTTAGGTTTTAGGGTTTAGAATTTAAGGTTAATATTTAGGATTTAGTATTTAAGTTTTAGGGTTTAGGTTTAGTAGTTTAGGGTATGAGTTTATTGTATAAATATGCAGGCTTGTTATTTTACACAAGCTGTGTATTAAAATTAAAACCATTCGATTTTATATTACATTAGATCTTTCTTGAGAGAAGAATGTATTATGATTTTGAAGTGTATATTAGATTTTGTTACATTCGTTATATGAGTAAACGAAAATATTTATGTAATTATATGCGATAAAATATTTTATACACCGAAAGAAAAAAAGTTTTCACAAGTGGATATAATTTAGGATTTAAAAATTATGGCTTAAAAATTTATGTCTTAAGGTTTAGTGTTAGAATTTAGGTTTTAATGTTTATAATTTAAGGTTTTGATATTAAGGATTAGAGTTTTAATTTTTTAAATAAAATTAGACATGGTCATGAAATACTTTTTCCTGCTATAAGTGAATGGAATAATAACGTTTTTATATTTATAAAAAATTGTTCAACAATTAATAATTAATTATCTCGTGATACTAATTCAGTGATAGATTATATTAATAGAATGGCTTAAACCAAAAAAAAGCCCTCAAACTATGCATTTTTTTCTGTTTTTGGCCCTTAAACTATGATTTGGGCAAAATAGGCCCTTAAACTATCATTTTGGCCACTTTAAACCCCTAAACTATGATTTGGGCAAAATAAGCCCTTAAACTATCATTTTTGGTCACTTTAAGTCCATGGTTACAAAAATATCATTTTATAGGCTTTTCTAACATATATAAATATTTATGTTCTTTTTAAATTTTAAAATATCATATATCAAAATAAGCTCTTAAACTACCATTTATGGTCATTTTAAGTCTGATAGTTATTTAAGTCAAAAGAAAATTATTTCGACTAATATAAGATGTTGACACATCACAAAGATTTTTTGACCAATCAATAGTTTTGGGTATGGGTGTTCATAAATACCCGACCCAACTGACCTAACCCGATTACCCGATTACAATTGGGTACCCGGATATATTTAAAATTAATATTTTTTATATTCGATATACATATTTTTTATTAAACTAATGACAAATATAAGATTTTTTATATTTTATATTTAATAAATACATATTTTTATATTAAACTAATAAATACATATTTTTATATTTTTATATTAAACTAATAAAATATTTTATATTTAAAAATATATATTTTTATATCCGGATACCCAAATACCTGAATTTTTGGGTACTCGCAAAAACCGGGCCGGGACACGGGCCGCATTTTCTACTACCCAAAGATCCGGGTACCTGGTACTTCAGGTACCCGAATAACCGGGCACCCGGATTTGAACACCCCTAATTTTGGGGACTAAAAGAAGAAAAATAATATAGTTTAGGTACTTATTTTGACCAAAAAATAGTTTAGAGACTTAAAGTGACAAAAAATGATAGTTTAAGGGCCTATTTTGCCAAAAAAATAATAGTTTAAGGGCATATTTTGCCCAAATCACAGTTTAAGGGTCAAAAGCAAAAAAAATGCATAGTTTAAGTGTTTTTTTTTTATTTAAGCCTAGATATAGTTTGATGATTGAAATACGGATTTTTTTACTATTTGTATATGATTGATTATGGCATGATGAAGATGATTTTAAAAAATGATTGATATCATAATATCATTTCGTGAATACCAAAACCTTAACCAATAATTTTTCTTAATAAATTGGGTAAACTACAATGGAGGTTACTCAATTATGGGTAAGGTTACATTTAGGTCACTCAATTATTAAAAGATACACTTGGGTCACTCAAATATAGGTAAGGTTACATTTGGGTTACTCAATTATGAGTAAGGTTATATTTGGGTCACCCTTCATATTAAAAAAATACATCAATTTCATATTTTTTTTTCTTCCAAATCACTTGTATACCCTTGTTAACACTAGAGTGTTTCATTTGAAATCATTAATTAATCTAATACATAAATTGGTATACATTTTTTTTAATTTGAAGGGTGACCCCAAATGTAACATTGCCCATAATTCAGTGAACCAAGTGTAACTTTTATTAATTAGGTGACACGAATGTAATTTTACCAATAATTGAGTGACCTAAATGTAACTTTTAATAATTGAGTGACCTCCATTGTAATTTACGGTAATAAATTAGATTATGTTATCTGAATTTAAAAGCTTATGTTTGGCCATCTTCATGATGTATATGATTTGATTTTAACAAAACAATCTATCAAACTTTAGTTATCGCTTCTGTAAGATATATGAGGTGGAAGGATCTTTCACTTTCTTTCATAAAATTATTTTATGAACTTTATATATAATAAATAGTTAAAACCAAAGCTTTCTGTAGTTATTGTTCGTACATGATTTGAATAAAAGTGAATATTCATACCATTGACTCACGTTTATTTTATGGTTTTTGCGGTCGTTCTTTTGAATAATATTATTTTTAAATTTTGAATTTAAAAAATTCATTTTTTCTCTAAGGTTTTATCCTGACTAATTCGAATGGACTCGCATTGTACATCTGGTTTTAGTTGGTGAATTTTCCAACGAGAATTCTCTACGTACACAAAGTGTCGAACTCAAAACATGCTTAAACAATACCAAACTGCTTAACAATTAGACTAACCTCTGTCCGTAATTTGAAAAACTCATAGTGTCCTACTGCGCAAAACACTTGTGTGAATCCAATTCTGTTTGGATCGCTTGGCACAAACGGGCCCATTGTCCATAGAGTCCAAAACAAATACAATAGAAGCCCAAACCCAATTCTCACCAGCCTCTCCCTCCGCACGACATTCAAGCTTCCTCCCTCGACAACCTTATTCCACTCAAATACCTCGCTTAGACCGGGCAAATTTGACCGAGACTCGAGATTTGAATCAATTTACTCGAATTAAGATTTAAAATTTATTCGAATACGGTGACTCGAATCTGATCTAAAATCTAAAATAAACCGAGCTGAATCAAAATCGACCCAAATTTTAGTTGAATCAAAAATATACCCGAATCGATTTCATCCGAACAAAAAAAAAACCCAAACCAAAGGCAACTCGAAATAAAGAAAATATATTAAAATAAAAAATAAAGATGGGACGTGAACTGTCGTACATCTCACCAAAAAGCCAAATATACAAGCTATATAAAGTCATATATAGGTGTAAAAACCTAACTCAGCCTGAAACACCGACTAAAACCGATCGTTCCTCCTATTAACCCGATATTGACCCGGCCCGAAATCAACCGAACCGAAAATCAACCGACTCAACCCGACACCCGAACCGGAATTACCATAGACCTGAACTAAAATCGAACTAGACTCGAACCGAATTTAAACCGAATGTAGTCAGACCCGAAATAATCCGAACCGAAATGACTCGAACTGTACTTGAACCGAAGTACCCGTTTACCACCTATATGGCTCCACTGTCGCCAATCAAGAAATCCCTTCTCATCCAAGTCTATCCTTAATCCAAAATTCAAACAAAAAAACTTATTTTCATCTTCAAGCGATTACAATCCTATATGTAACGGGGGATCGACTTGAAAACGAGGATGAGTTAGCACCAAAATATAAAATAAAATAAAAAACTAAAAAAAAGCTACCATGTAAAGGCAAGATATCATTATTCTTCTTAGAAAGAATTTCGGTTTAAATTTTAGAGAAAATATTATTTTTTTAACAATTTCTACTTAGGGGAGGAAGAGTTTTACTCTTACTAGATCTTAAAACTCATACTAAAAACTTTAACCACATGTTTAAGAGATTATTGAAAAGAAAAAATACAAATTCTGATTGTGGACCATCAAATAGACAAGTATTATACCAATAAAAGAAGTTACCTTCGAATTTTTCAAATCTCCAACTTTTGATGATAAATGTGTCATTTTGGGAGGATTGTTCATACTAACAAAACGACATCATTTTTGGAGATCTGACCCGTATGTCCGATCCAGAACCAAGGTAGATCAGCACATTTCTTAGATTTTGGCGTAATTGTACTTTTACCTCTATATTTTGACTTTATTATAATTTGATCCTAATATTTGCATGTTTAATCGTACTTTGACTTGCTTAATTTATATTTTATTCCAATTTAGTCCTTTTACAGATTAGTTGTCATTTGAGCCTTGGAAGTTCCGTTTCTTTCGATTTGGCCCAGTATGATTGTTATTTGTTTTTGAGCTTTACTTATTTTTATTTTTATTATGTGATTATTAGCGTCAATTAAAAAATAAAAGAAACATTCTGATTAAATCCTCCTCATTTTTTTAAAAATAAGACATTATTATTTTATTGTGTTGATTAACAAGATAATGTCCAAATTTACTGGATTGTAATTTTCGTAATTATTTGTAAGAGATTTGCTTGCAAATTCGTCTCATGTTTCAAAAATAAGGGTGCTCTAACATTTTAACTCTGATATTAAAGACTCCAAAATCATTTTTTACAAAAAAGATCACTATAATCTATTTAAAATGTGGTTTTTAGATGTTCAATCGTAATAATCGATGACAACTCTATTTTAGAGAAAAAAAACATACATAATTTTGTAATAACCATTTTTGTCCGGTTATTTGAATTGAACATGCCAAGGATTAAACCAAAATTCAAAAATAATAAAATGATTAAATCCAAAATAATAATTCAAATTAAAATCTCAAAAAAGTCCAATTAAAATGTCCATTTACAAGCCCAAATAACCCTTTAACCCATCTGTCAAACCAACCTAACTGGCTCATTGCCTAAACTAACTCAAACCCATTCACCTATTACTCTACCTAACTACCCAATTAACCCAACTCCTATCCGGGTCTGCTAACACGATCCGCCATTTCAGTTGACCCGGATAACTTAAACCTTACAAACCCTAACGCCCCTAAGCCTTCAGCCGCCTCTCTAGTTTTCAGGTCACTCTAGAAGCTTCTAGAAACGGTCTCTTGGCCGATCAGCTCCCCCAACAGCCACATCGGCTCCACGCTAGCTCCATGTCACTCCAACGAGGCTGTCACATCACCAGCAAACCCCTTAGCCTCATCTTGCAAGACGCCGATGCATGGTCTCCTCCCCGTACGAACATGCAAAAAGACAAGCAAGCAACAAAAATTTAGAAATCATAGGAAGCAACCATTTCATTTGTTTTTTTCAGTGTAAATCGGCTATAAAAAGCCTGAAAAAATCATGTAACATGGATTTTTTGGGGGGATATCAACAAAAGCAAAAAAAATTCAAAGGTCTATTTTTTTTATTTTTTGCATCTCGAACATCAAAAGAAAAAAATAAAAATAAAAACAAAAAACAAAAGTTAGGGTTTCATACCTGACTTGGCTACCGGCCGTTGTTGCTACAATGGTAGAGGTGGGTGTTGCTAATGAACAACACCGTGGTCGCTTCACCTTTATCCGTTTAGGGGCCCAAAAGGTTTTGAGTTTTTCAAAAAAAAGAGTTTTCAATTCGATTTTTTAGATCTAGGAAAAAAGGTTTTGTTTTAAAATCAGAAGTCGAATTTGGTTTTAAGGTGAAAAGAGCATTTTTGGGTTAGGTTTTAGATTTGTCGGCCGCCGGTGGGAGGCAATCGGCGCGGCAGAGCACAGAGGAAGAGCCACCTGATTCTGGAAATCACGTTGATGTTCTTCAGTTCCTATGAACACCGAAGAACAGTTCAGAGAAAAATATTTTTGGAATTTTGATCTGTTTTGGGAGGTTTGTTAAATATGATTCATGTTTATAAAAATGGCTTTTATACACGGTTTTCAAAACGGGTTATTCACCATTTTAAATCCCTCCGCCCTTTGCTTATTATCCCTCAAGCCCTTCTGTCTTTTTTAATCCCTCCATCAGTCCTTTCATCTTTTCAAAACTTTACGATTTTGTCACTAGTTCGAGCTTAATCTATTTTCAGTGAGCTAATACCCAACTTAACCCCATTTCTTCATTGTCGTTTTCAATGTGATATTTTTTCCCTTTTTTCTTTCGAATTTACCTCTTGTTTTTCTTTTCTTGCTTCTCCGTCCTTTATATGTTATGCTCTTTATATGTATATACATTAGTCGTATATAATATATATTATATCATATATTATACATGTTATATATTAGCTTGTATTAGGATATAATGTATACGTGTAATGACCCGTTTTCGACCCAACCCAAACCTAAACCAACCCGGATCTAAAAACCCGAGACCCATTAAGCCTAAAATTACCAAAATGTCTTTTAACCTAAAAATAAACCCCAACCCTAAAATTTAATTCTTATGCACCTTGATCTATGCATTTTTAGTAGCTTCATGTTGTTTTGGTTTGAATCATACACTATATTATTATTATTATTATTATTATTATTATTATTATTATTATTATTGTTGTTGTTGTTGTTGTTGTTGTTATAACAAGTATTTTATTTTGTATATATTATATAATGTATAAAATATATGTATCTATATCTTTTTATTTTAGTTCATATTTTTATAACCTTTTTAGATTTTCATATGTTATATATATAAGATTTCATGTAAAACAAAGAATGGTATTTTATTACCCTACATATAAATAATAATAGATGCTTGTTTTTTTGTTGTTGTAAATATACATATAGATATATATAAAATATTAATTTAATATATAAATAAGTATATTTTCAATAAATAATATAAGTATATATTTCACCTTTACTTTATATCTTAAATATAATAATAATAATAATAATAATAATAATAAATATTTGTCCTTGTATATATGTATATGTAAATTACTAGCTTTATATATAGATATTTTTATAAGAGTAAATGTTAAATATTTGTTTTACCTTAATTATTATATTTTATGCGATTGATATTTATGTATTTATATGTTAGATTAATATTTTATCATGTTAGTATTTATTTATATGTTTATCGTATTATATTCATGTTTGCCATGTTTTAAGTTGCATTTCAGATATATATATATATATATATATATATATATATATATATATATATATATTATTTTCAATACGGTGCCTCTTTATTCGAGCGTAAACGGGGCCAGTATCAGGCGTAGTGATGGTGGTTGGGCGTTTACTCTCGGATAACGGGGCTTTTAAAATTTACTCGCATTTATGACCCAAATTTTAATTTAATCGACACTTTAATTTGGAAAGTTTAATATTAATAAAGCGGTAATTATTAAAGTACCAATTTTGGGCTGTGTGATGATGCTAATCCTTCCCCATCCGTAACCGACTCCCGAACCCATCAATTTTAAATCTCTGGTTTTTACGGTGTCCGGCCTACCTTAGTGGCCGGTGGCGACTCCATTTTTAAAGAAAACACGGGTTTTATAAAATCCTACGGAAGACATTATTTTCAAAATAAAGTAAAACAAAATAAAAAACCACACATTTTTTAGCGATAGGGACATCGCTACAATATGTTATACTATATATATATGTATCTATAGTATTATATTATTATATTTATTTTGTTTATTCCTTTAATTTTGTTCGAATCGGCCTTACGGTGACTCGCAACGGGATATCCATATTATTTTTTGCCCGTTTAGTGTAGCCAACTAACACCTAACTTCTAACATTTATTTTCTCGCATTTATTTTTTTCGCAATTTAATTGCCGCAATTTACTTTCTCGTATTTAAATTCCGCTCTTTATTTTCCTCATTTTATTTTACGCACTCTTTGTTCGATCCGTTCCTTTTTCCGGATCTTTTATTTCTCGCATTTATTTTATTCGAGAATTTATTCTCCGCGTTTATCTTTATTGTTCTTCATTTATTTATTTGCCTATTTTTGTGACATACATTAATTTGGCATTCATTTAACCCCTAATTTAATTGTATACCCCACATTGTTAATTAACTAATCTAACTTATAAAAAGGATATATTTATTAACTCGATTACTTTGGTCTTAATCCTGGCTTTAATAGATATATACCAAATATTCGAATTAATTCTTATAGTCTAAAGGTAAATATTAAAATGGTTAAAATTTTGACAACTCATAACATCATTTTTAACTGTTTGCATCATGCATAAAGGTGATGTACTCGATTCGAACCGTAAATTAACACGGTAGTCGGTCTTATTCGATGTCAGGTTAATCTACGGTCCGATGTAAAATCATCCTTATTAATTAAATGGATAATTAATTCTAACCCTCCAAATTGTTAAAGTTCGTTCAATTAAAGCTTATATTCGATTAAGAACAGTTAATTAAATTTAATTTTGAATTCCAACCATTTCCATCGATTAAAAGCAATGTCTGTTTTGGTACCATTTTTCGGGCGTGATGGGTGCTAATCTTTCCCCACATGTAACTAACTCCCGAACCATTTTTCAAAAGAATCTCTAATTTTTATGGTGCCCGACCTACCTTAGTGGCCGGTGGCGACTCCAACTCTTCATTTTCAAAACAAAACCCCTAATTTTCTCCATATTTCCACAATCTTCAAAAACTTTTTAAAAACAACAACAAAAATTCAAAAACAAAAATCCACAAAACACTATATTTTTCTTCCATAGCGATTTCGGGAAAAAAAAAGTCGCTACAAATCTCCAACTCAAATAAGTTTCTAACCGCAAAACGATTTCGACACTGGTTTTATTACAGTTCAATGAAATTATAGTCTAAAAAGCATTGGAAAATAATCCATTCTCTTCTGTCATAACAATTCATTGAATTTTTCTTTAAAAAAACACTGGAACTTATTAAAAAAAATAACTAACGACTACATTGACAGTATTAAAAAAAATGCGTCTTCAAGCTTTGGTTCCATTAATGAAGTTGAAGAACGATTCTTCAATTACCCTGTTTTATAGTATTTCTTTTGGCTTAATATTAAAATACGTGCTTAAACTATTCTGTTTTTCCTTTTTTGGAGGTCTCTTTTATTTGTTTAAACTATTATTTTTTTATTTATTTTAAAGTTAATTAAGACATATATTTTAATTAAAAAATAATAGTTTAGGTACTTAAAATAATAAAAAAAAATTAAACACCTAAAAGAAACTAAATAATTTGAACCTTTATTTTGTTTTGTTATGATAAAAAATAAATAAGTATTATTTATTTTGTCAGTCAGATATTGATGACGTCCAAATTTTATCACATTATTCGGCCGATGAAAAAAAACTATACACTTTATGTTCAAAATAAAGTAAAACAAGATAAAAAAAAAATACATTTTTTTAGTGAGAAGGACATCGCTACAGATGGCGACTCCGCTGGGGACAGTTTTTTTTGTTTTTTTTCAAAAACAAAATGAGAGTCAAGCTTTTTAAATAATTACCGTTTTATTAATATCGGAAGTTTCGGATTAAAGTGACTATTAAATTAACATTCGGTTATAATTGTGCGTTTATTTTAACGCATTTAAAACTTGGCATATAAACTCATCCTTTTTAAGTAAGGGGGAAACGATAATGCTTTCGTGAGGTTATCGTTCCTCCGTGTAGGCCTAGCAAGTACCTTCGGGGCTCGAGTACCTTATGCTTTCGTAAGGATATCATTCCTTCGTGTAGGCATAAGCGAATGGGTCACCCTGAATTGAACCTGGTTGAAAGGAGCCTATAATGGGTGATGATCGGGGGCCTTGCTACTCTTAGTAGGGGACAACAAGGACAATTCGGGTACCTCTTAGCACCAAACCTGCATATAGTGGCCCATAGAGCCCACCCTGTTAGAGCCATGTCGATACTCTGCCCGTTAGTGGTCACCCTATTTAGGCTCTGGTGCCTTATTTCTTGTTTATGTACAGTTTTTTAATAACTCCATTTTTGTCATATTTATCATTTGTTTTATTTAATCATTTTATTCGATACTACCTCGTTTCATTTTCATTTCCATCACATCAATTTCATTTGCATCATTACACAACATCATCACAATCTTAATTTTGCATTGCATTCACATAAATCATTTTGCATTCAAGACACATTTTGCATATAGATGCATCAATTTTAAAATCGGTCCTCGAGATGTCTCGTGTCATTAATACCAGAGAAAGAAAAGTCGGCCAATTCAGCACCATTACCAAACCTCCACAAGAACTCAGTCTGGGGGCATCTCTCGACAAGTGCCAAATTCCAACACTCACCCTTCACTCTCCATAACCGAAATTAACCCACGACCTTTCATCCTTCAGAATTCATTCACACTCACCATTTCCAACCGAAAACACAATAAAGTTTTTTTCCATCCCCACTACCATCGCTACCCATCGACCAAAATACTCGAACAGATAACCCCTTATTTCACTGCCTGAACCCTTATGTTTGAGTCCTTTTGAACTCTCGACTTACCATCACCCGACAACCAGACCCTTCAACTCTACCATTCCACCCAAAGCCATTCAAAAAATGAAAGCTAAGCAAACCTTTGCTACCCTTCTTTTGGAATCATATCTCCACATCCCAAATGCTAAACACCAATCGCCATCTACAACGTTCCACCTAATCCGAAAGTGATAAGCGGCTAGGAACTAACATGAAAATTCATAAACCCAACTTAAGAGGCAACGCAACACGTTCATGAGAGCACTGAAACTCATCCAAAAAGGCAAAAAGGCAACTCAAAGTTGAAACATGCTACAAAGGCATTCCCAGAACAATATGTAAAAATTTTAGGGCATCCACTCAAATGAAAGCTGATCGAACCCAGGACAAAGTCGGGGCACCGCCGTATGAAAAAACCAAGATCCTGACTGGACCAGTGAGGACTCAGGGGCATCCTTTTGAGGATCAAAAAAATCATGTCACATTCATGCATGTAGTTGAATTTATCTTGCATGGAATCATTTTTGAATACGTCATACATTTAGATTAAGTGCATACACCAAAATCACCATGCATTTAGGGTAGACACATGCATTTAGACATAAAATTAGATACATTCATGCAATCTTGCTTGTACAGGTCTACAGAAAAGACCAAGTACCCTCAACGTGAGGGCAATGACAAGAAGGCCAACCCTAGTCTTGAAGGAGGCCAAACACGAAGAAGATGCTAAAACACTCAAAATAAAAGGTATCAGTGACAAAATCTTTGACAATTATTGACCAATGTTTTTTTTTGTAGGACTTTATTCCTCCGACGATGGTGTGACGGATGTCAACATTCTCCTGATTTCTACTATTGCCAATAGAAATTCTTTTCAGACCCTGCCCTCTATCGATAGAAAAATAGCATAAATTTTTCCAGACATTATCTCGTTGTCAGTGACGCAGTCATCCAACATCTTGCAAATTATGCCTCTGTCAGTGGTGGTACGCCAACTTAATGTAGATCTTGTCTCCGTCGGTGTTGTTGCAGATCAGATTTTCCATTCGGATCTTGTCTCTCCGCCAGTAGTGTAGCGGGTCTCACATTTTACTGATCTAGTCTCTCCGACAGTGGTGTAGCAGATCAAATCCTATCCAGATCTTGCCTCCGTCGGTGGTGTTGCAAATCAAAATTTCCATCCGGATCTTGCCTCTCCGTCGGTGGTGTAGCGGGTCTCACATTTTGCTGATCTAGTATTTTCGTCAGTGGTGTAGAAGATCAAATTCTCTCCAGGTCTTGCCTCTTCGACGGTGTTGTAGCTAGACCAAACTTTTCCTTGGAATTTATTTTTTAGTTATAATAAAAAGATCAAAAAATAAAAAATACAAATAAAAAAAAGTCAAAATAGGGGGTCGAAAAAGAGAGAAAAAGAAAAAATAAGAAAGAAAAAATATTCAAGTGTTATCTGATCATGTCCCTCCGTTGATGGTGTGGCCATGTTCAAATTGACGTCATCTGATTCTACTTTTTCGTTGAGGGTCTAGTGGAGTCCAAATGCTAAAATACGATCTTATCTCTCCGTTGATAGTGTATATAGACCCAACAAACATAAATCTTCGGTTCTGCCTCTTCGTCGGTGATGTAGCTGGACCAAAATTTCCAAATTCCAATCATGCCTCTTCGTCAGAGTCGTAGCTTGATCGCAAAGAAATCAACTATCTGATCCTGCCTGTTCGTCGGTGTCGTAGCTGGATCAAATCTTCAGACATTGCCTCTTCGTCGGTGTTGTAGCTCGGTCAAATACAACTTTCAGCTCTGCCTCTTCGTCGGTGTTGTAGTTGAACCTAATTCACTAACTTCCAGTCTTGCCTCTTCGTCGGTGTTGTAGCTAGACCAAATTCACTAACTCTTGATCATGCCTCTTCGTCGGTGTTGTAGCTTGGTCAAATTTTACCAACTTTCAAGTTTTATCAATGTTGTGTCTAAAAAAGAGAGAGGGAAAAGAGAAAAAAGAAGGAAAATGAAAAGAAGAAGAAAAAGAAAGCAAAATGAAAAAAGTAGAAGAAAAAAAAAGCAAAAAAAAAAGGAAAACAAAGAAGAAAAAGAAAAAAGAAAAAAGTTGTTAGTTTTCTGGTCTTGTCTCTTCGTCAGAGTTGTAGCTGGATCAGACATCAGGACTTTCATCCGTCGGTCTTGCCTCCTCGTCAGTGTTGCAGTTGGATCGAATTTTGTAGACCCTGCCTCTTCATCGGTGTTGCAGCTGGGTCGAACTGTCTTTAGGTATTAGCTTATTATCAATAATGTAGCAAGTTGGACTAATTTTGCTTCCCTAACAGACAACCCCTTATTTTGAAGATTTTGCTTCCCAAGAGTGACAAGGTAGATCAACCAAAACAATAAAGAAGACCTGTATCAAAGAGAAAAAAGATCTATCGAAGAAAGAATATATACGTCAAGAGAGGAGAAGCTCGGCCGGATCAGGCAAAACGGGTCATTTTAGTCTTTGCTCTATTGTTGTTCCACAACAATGAGCAAAGAGGGACAACTATAATAACCCGTTTTTGACCCAACCCAAACCTAAACCGACCCGGATCCAACAACTCGAGACCTATTAACCCTAAAATTACCAAAATACCTTTTAACCTAAAAATAAACCCCAACCCTAAAATACCACTATATTGTCGTCGCAGCCGCCGTTCTTACCGCCGGCCACCCTTTTTCGAACCATAATCCAAAAAATTCCCTAAATTACAAACTATCAAACCCCAAATCAAATTAACCCCAAACTAAATCACACCTTAAAAGACCGAAACCCTAAAATAAAATAACCCAAAACCTAACCTAATCTACCCGACACACCCATACCCTTGCCAAATCAACCACCATACCCATATCCCCTAAACTTCGGCTATCATCAGAGATCTGGAGCAATAAAAAAATAGGGTTGTCAGTTTATAATTTTGGGTTATATAAATCCTGAAAATCTGTAAACAAAAGAGAGGGATCCGAAAATTGTAAGAAAAATCTCAGAAAAAATCAAGTCTTTTGAGTGAAATAAAAAGGTAGTTTTTCTTTTCGAAATTGAAAACAAAAAAATCATTAGGGTTTTGGTTTGAAAACCATTATTTGTTCTTCAGTTTTAAAACTCTAAATCAAAAAATTCGAAGCTTACCGATAGTTTGAAGGTGTCGCCGTTGTCGTTCGAATTCCCACAATAAAGCCGAGTCGCCGATAATCGGCATGCAATGGCCGGCCGAGTGAGGGAGCGGCACGCCGCCGGCCGTCTAGGGTGAGAGCGAAGGAGAGAAAAAAGGGAGGACTGAATAGTTAGGGCTTTGTTTTTTACCCAGTTTCGAAACAAACAACCCTTATTTTGTTTTAAATCGATGGCTGCAAAACGACACCGTTTTGGTGTCTGACCCGCGCGGTGACCTGTAACTCGGGAAGGATCCGCGCAGTTTTAAGAGTCAAATTACCATGCCAGTCCCTGCTTTCTTTCCCCATTTTTACTCCTGTCCAGGGGATAATTCCCCTTTCAGTCCCTACTCTTCTTTCCCGCCTCTGTTTTCGTCCCGTTTTCATTTATATTTTGCATCTTTATTTCTCTTTTATTTCAATTTGGTCACTGTGTTTTAGTGTTTAATTTTCAGCTTGTTATTTCTTTTAGTTTATGCCCCTACCTTTCACATTTGTTACATGTTAGTCCTTTCTATGTTATTCTAGCCATGCATTTCATATTCGTTGCATTTTAATCCAAAATGTTTATTATTTATTGCCATGTAATTTAATTCTTATGCACCTTGATCTATGCATTTTTAGTAGCTTCATGTTGTTTTGGTTTGAATCATACACTATTATTATTATTATTATTGTTGTTGTTGTTGTTGTTGTTGTTGTTGTTGTTGTTATAACAAATATTTTATTTTGTATATATTATATAATGTATAAAATATATGTATCTATATATTTTTATTTTAGTTCATATTTTTATAACCTTTTTATATTTTCATATATTATATATATAAGATTTCATGTAAAACAAAGAATGGTATTTTATTACCCTACATATAAATAATAATAGATGCTTGTTTTTTTGTTGTTGTAAATATACATATATATAAAATATTAATTTAATATATAAATAAGTATATTTTCAATAAATAATATAAGTATATATTTCACCTTTACTTTATATCTTAAATATAATAATAATAATAATAATAATAAATATTTGTCCTTGTATATATGTATATGTAAATTACTAGCTTTATATATAGATATTTTTATAAGAGTAAATGTTAAATATTTGTTTTACCTTAATTATTATATTTTATACGATTGATATTTATGTATTTATATGTTAGATTAGTATTTTATCATGTTAGTATTTATTTATATGTTTATCGTATTATATTCATGTTTGTCATGTTTTAAGTTGCATTTCAGATATATATATATATATATATATATTATTGTCAATACGGTGCCTCTTTATTCGAGCGTAAACGGGGCCAGTATCAGGCGTAGTGATGGTGGTAGGGCGTTTACTCTCGGATAATGGGGCTTTTAAAATTTACTCGCATTTATGACCCAAATTTTAATTTAATCGACACTTTAATCCGGAAAGTTTAATATTAATAAAACGGTAATTATTAAAGTACCAATTTTGGGCTGTGTGAGGATGCTAATCCTTCCTCATCCGTAACCGACTCCCGAACCCATCAATTTTAAATCTCTGGTTTTTACGGTGTCCGGCCTACCTTAGTGGCCGGTGGAGACTCCATTTTTAAATAAAACACGGGTTTTATAAAATCCCACGGAAGACATTATTTTCAAAATAAAGTAAAACAAAATAAAAAACCACACATTTTTAGCGATAGGGACATCGCTACAATATGTTATACTATATATATATATATATCTATAGTATTATATTATTATATTTATTTTGTTTATTCCTTTAATTTTGTTCGAATCGGCCTTACGGTGACTCGCAACGGGGATATCCATATTATTTTTGGCCCGTTTAGTGTAGCCAACTAACACCTAACTTCTAATATTTATTTTCTCGCATTTATTTTTTTCGCAATTTAATTGCCGCAATTTACTTTCTCGTATTTAAATTCCGCTCTTTATTTTCCTCATTTTATTTTACGCACTCTTTGTTCGATCCGTTCCTTTTTCCGGATCTTTTATTTCTCGCATTTATTTTATTCGAGAATTTATTCTCCGCATTTATCTTTATTGTTCTTCATTTATTTATTTGCCTATTTTTGTGACATACATTAATTTGGCATTCATTTAACCCCTAATTTAATTGTATACCCCACATTGTTAATTAACTAATCTAACTTATAAAAAAGATATATTTATTAACTCGATTACTTTGGTCTTAATCCTAGCTTTAATGGATATATACCAAATATTCGAATTAATTCTTATCGTCTAAAGGTAAATATTAAAATGGGTAAAATTTTGACAACTCATAACATCATTTTTAACTGTTTGCATCATGCATAAAGGTGATGTACTCGATTCGAACCGTAAATTAACACGACAGTCGGTCTTATTCGATGTCAGGTTAATCTACGGTCTGATGTAAAATCATCCTTATTAATTAAATGGATAATTAATTCGAACCCTCCAAATTGTTAAAGTTCGTTCAATTAAAGCTTATATTCGATTAAGAACATTTAATTAAATTTAATTTTGAATTCCAACCATTTCCATCGATTAAAAGCAATGTCTGTTTTGGTACCATTTTTCGGGCGTGATGGGTGCTAATCCTTCCCCACACGTAACCAACTCCCGAACCATTTTTCAAAAGAATCTCTAATTTTTATGATACCCGACCTACTTTAGTGGCCGATGGCGACTCCAACTCTTCATTTTCAAAACAAAACCCCTAATTTTCTCCATATTTCCACAATCTTCAAAAACTTTTTAAAAACAACAACAAAAATTCAAAAACAAAAATCCACAAAACACTATATTTTTCTTCCATAGCGATTTCGGGAAAAAAAAGTCGCTACAAATCTCCAACTCAAATAAGTTTCTAACCGCAAAACGATTTCGACACTGGTTTTATTACAGTTCAATGAAATTATAGTCTAAAAAGCATTGGAAAATAATCCATTCTCTTCTGTCATAACAATTCATTGAATTTTTCTTTAAAAAAACACTGGAACTTATTAAAAAAAATAACTAACGACTACATTGACAGTATTAAAAAAAATGCGTCTTCAAGCTTTGGTTCCATTAATGAAGTTGAAGAACGATTCTTCAATTACCCTGTTTTATAGTATTTCTTTTGGCTTAATATTAAAATACGTGCTTAAACTATTCTGTAGGTCTCTTTTAATTGTTTAAACTATTATTTTTTTATTTATTTTAAAGTTAATTAAGACATATATTTTAATTAAAAAATAATAGTTTAGGTACTTAAAATAATAATAAAAAATTAAACACCTAAAAGAAACTAAATAATTTGAACCTTTATTTTGTTTTGTTATGATAAAAAATAAATAAGTATTATTTATTTTGTCAGTCAGATCTTGATGACGTCCAAATTTTATCACATTATTCGGCCGATGAAAAAAAAACTATACACTTTATGTTAAGTAGAAATTTTTCTCTTCTATATATGTTTAGAAAAACAAAAAATGGAATTTTCTCTTTGGAAAAGGAATTTCTTTTTTATTCTAAGAGTGGAGAGAAAAGGGTATCTAGGATTAATATTGTAATCTAAAATTTAAAATTTAATTCTTAAACCTTAAATTACAAGGTTTAAATAATAAACCCTTAACGTCTAAATCTTATACCTTAAAATAAATATGATCGTATAAAATTTACACCAATTATGCATTATTTTTTTAAAATTTTATCCGTGCTATTTAAACCACTATTTTAATTTCATTTTATTCCAAAAGTTAAGAGGGACAATTTTTTTTTGCATAAAAACGAGATTCATTCATACCCTAAAATAAATGATATTCGACTCCAATGTTTGTAAAATTTTGACTAAGAAAGCTAGCAGCCAATTTCATCGCTACCAACCCTAATTTGAAAAGTACTTGTTTGATTGCCCACATTTGAGGATCAATGCATCACCCCTAATTAGGGTAAATATTCTATCAGTCGAGTCAAATCGGATTTTACTCATCTACCATCGATACAGTTAATACTCTTACATATTTTATCATTTAAATTTTATTTGAATTTTTTTTCGAATTGAGTTGTTAGAGTTTTTATTCATCTAGATACATAATTTTTTTTAGTTCACGCCGTGTCAACTTTTAGGAACCTAAATGAAAAAGATATATACTTATTTTGAAAAAAAAACTTTAGGTATCCAAATGAAAAAGATAATAACTATAGGTAATTGTTTTTACCAAAATATACTTTACATATAAATAAAAAATGTGATTTGCTTTAAGTACTTATTTGTGATATATACCTTAATTCAACGGTAAATTTTTGTCACTCAAAAAATTAAAGGGAAGATCAAATTTTGATTTCTCTCTTATGTATTTTTTTATTTTATTTTTATATAAAAATAGACTTAAAAAACATTTTGCTCCATAAAGTATGCTTGTTTTTCGTACTTAGTATATAAAGATTTTTTTTTAAGTCCAAACGATCCTTTTACTTTAAAACATTACCCACGTCACACTATTTGTTTGGCACCATTTGAAAAAAAATGACCAATTAAAATGTGTCATGTCAAAATCATCTATTTTTTTAATTGAAAACCATCTATTTTTGAGTTAATGCATCTTTATCCTTTAAATTATACGTGATTTTTCAACTTGGTACCTATAGTCATGGAAAAATAAAAAAGCAACACAGTACTTTGAGTTTAACGAATGTATAACGTAAAAAATGCCCCTTACGTTTGACTTAATAGTCACTTTTAACCCATATTCTTTTGTAAAGCACTTTAGCCCTTAACGTTTTATTTTGGATCAAAATAGCCAATCCTTGGATGAAAATTGTTAGTAAACTAACATAGACAACTTGAAATGACTTGACAAGATGATTGATGTTTCATTCTCTCAACGTTTTAAGATATTTATAGTTAGTTGACTAACATTTTTTATTAACAGAGTGACCATTTTGGTCTAAAATGAAACGTTGAGAGTTAAAGTATTTCAAGAAAAATAATATGAGCCAAAGTGATTATCCATTCAAACGTTAGAGGCATTTTTGGGCATTATGTCTTTAATGAAAAGGGTAAATGAGATGTCAAGTCTCTAAATTATTCTTTTTGTTCAATTTAATCCATAAAAATTTATTTAATCCTAAATTAACCCCTATTTATTTGTGAATTTTATAAATTAGTCCACCATTTGTTATTATTGATAATATTATTCTATTTAGATCTAATATTAAACAAAAATAAATTGAATTAAAAAAAATTAAATTTGTTAATCAACACTTTCCGGTGTTTGATATTCCATATTGAATGGACTTATTAAACATGAAAAAGAAGTATGAGAAAAGAGAGAAAGAACAGGATTTGCGTCAAGGTATTTCCAGGGTTCAGGGCCACGTGATTGGGCCAACAAAATTTACTATGAAATGGACTTGGACTTGGAGGGTAACATTTATTCATGCCCTGGAAATGGGTGGCTTATGTGACACGAAATAAAATGGTATTTTTTTAATATATTGATGTTATTACATAGTAAAATAACTAATTCTTTGATATTTGACAACACATTTATCTTGCATATACAGATGCTCAATCTCAGTTTCTTAGAATGAGCATCATCTCTTTCATTAGAGTCACTAAATTTAAAAATAATATTATATATATTTATGTCTGGTTTATGATTCGGGGTTTGCATTTGTTAGTGGTAAGGTGAAAAAAAATTCGATTAATCTAGAAATTTTTTTTTATAAAAGAGTGTTTTAGGTGGATGTGGTCAAACGATTGGGCCAATTTTGAGGGGGGGGGGGGGGTGAATTATTTTTAAAATTAGGTCGATATCCTCTCAACTTTATTTTTAATATTATATATATATATAATTTATACTCCCGTGTGGCTCTGCAATTGGTATTCGTCTATTTTAAAATATATCGTTGAAAAAAAATAAATCTAAACATTTATCGACATGGAAAGAGGCAACTCCATTTACGGCTCTATATTTTCTCATAATCCAAACAAGAAACAATCGATTCATGCGATGCCGAGCGAGGAAATCAACAACTTCATCAAGGTATGGTTACTCGTTCTAACATCCCTATGTTATTCCCACGCCATTGCCAAAACTGTTCCCAAAGGCACCAAAAGACTCGCCGTTCTCCTCCCCGTCGTCTGCCTCTTTCTCCTCCTCCCTCTCCAACTAAACTCGCCGCACCTCGGCGGTCTCACGGCGTTTTTCATCGCTTGGCTCGCCAACTTCAAGCTCTTACTATTCTTCCTGGACCGAGGTCCTTTGAACACCGATCTTTCTCTCCCACTTTTTATTTCCCTAGCTTGTTTACCGATTAAGATCCGACAAAACCCAGCATCCAAACCACATCTAAATAAAGGAATCTCATGTTCTTCTTCTTCTGCTGCTGCTGTCAATTATGCTGTAAAGGGTCTGCTTTTAGGGATTATACTCTGGGCTTATGACTACATTGATTACATGCATCCCTATGTTATCAAGCTGCTTTATTGTTTGCACATATATTTCTTCCTGGAGATTATTTTGGCCGTCGGAGCAGCCGTGGTTCGGTCCTTTTCAGGGCTGGAGCTCGAGCCGCAGTTCAATGAGCCGTTCCTTTCTACCTCGTTACAGGACTTTTGGGGGAGAAGATGGAACTTGATGGTGTCCAGTATCCTGCGCCCGACCGTATACGAACCGACCTTAAGGTTTTCGTCTGCCGTGATCGGGAGGAAATGGGCTCCTTTGCCGTCGGTGTTTTCGACGTTCGTGGTGTCTGGTGTAATGCACGAGCTGATGTTTTACTATCTGGGGCGCATGAGTCCCACCGGGGAGATGACGTTGTTTTTTCTGATCCATGGGTTTTGTTTGGCGGTCGAGATTGGTTTGAAGAAGGCGTTGAAAAGGTGGTGGCAGCCGCCGTGGGTGGTTAGTGGACCTTTGACGGTTGGGTTCGTGTTGGGCACGGGGTTTTGGTTGTTTATTCCACAGTTCACGCGGTGTAAGGCGGATGCTAGAGCGTTTGAAGAGTACGCTCAACTGGGTGCGTGGTTGAAAGAGTGCTTGGGGTTTTTGTTGGAAAAGTAAACGCCCGTGATCTCGTCATTTCATTTAGCTTGATGTCAGATGACGGGACTGTTCTGATTTTCTTTTCCTTTTTTCCCTCTCGCTTTCGAATTTAATAATAGTGCGGCACTTAAAATGCAGTTGATATATGATGTGATTGTTCATTTTTTTTACTCGGTTATAAATTTAAAATATTATATTAATTGGTAATATTTTAGGGTGAAATTTAAATTGATAATATTTTAGGTTGTAACGTAAATTGTTATGATTTTATGTTAAATTTTAAATTAGTAATATTTTATGTTGTAACTTAAATTATTATGATTTTGTATAACATTTTAGGTTGAAACTTAAAATTTTATTCACTCAAACTTAAATTGTTATATGAGATTTGATCATCTAAGGATGAAAAATATTTCACGATTAGTATCGAAACATTTCTCTAAGTTTTACTGAAAATCAAGAATTCTAACTTAAAAGTAATATTACAATTTTCATCAATTACCAAATTCTGAGTTTGAATTGTTAAAATCAAGTTTAGATTTACTCATATACTCTAAGAAATCTTCATTACCCAATACAAAATTTTAATTTTAGGTCAAAATTAACAAAATCACCTTTAAAGAGTTAACGAACTTGAACATAAGCTATTTCTTTCAACAATTGCCTAATTCAAAGTTTAATTTGTTAAAATCAAGTTTTGATTACTCATATACTCTGAAAAATCTACATTACCCAATAGAAAATCTTAGCTTTAGTTCGGAATTAACAAAATACCATTAGAAAGTTAAAGAACTTAAAAATAAGTTATTTCTTCAAATAGTTATTATGATTTTAATTTGTTAAAATCAAGTTTAGATTACTCATATACTCTAAGAACCTTCATTACCCAATAGAAAATTTTAGCTTTAATCCGGAATTAACAAAATTATCATTAAAGAGTTAAAGAACTTGAAATTTGGCTAGACTCCGACTTAAATATTAGGTAATATTTTAAGTTACAACCGGAAGTTTCAAAACTTACAAAAAAAATTCATTCCAACATAAAATGTTATACGTATTGGTTATATTTTAGGTTTTAGTACAAGTATCGAAACTTAGTCGGAAGTTTCAAAACTTGTAAAAAAAATTGTGTCATTCCAACCTAAAATGCTATACATACTGGTTACATTTTTGGTTTCACGACAAGTATCGAAACTTAGTCGGAAGTTTCGAAACTTACAAAAAATTGGCATTCCAACCTAAAATATTATACATATTGGTTACATTTTAGGTTTCACGGCAAGTATCGAAACGTAGTCTAAAGTTTCGAAACTCACTAAAAAATTGTCATTCCAACCTAACATGTTATACACACTAGTCACATTTTAGGTTTTATAACAAGTATAGAAACTTAGTCGGAAGTTTCGAAACTTATAAAAAATTGTATCATTCCAACCTAAATTGTTATCCATAGTAGTTACAGTTTAGGTTTCACAAGTATCGAAATCTTGTTCCGAGTTTCGAAACTTCCCAACCTAAATTCACGTTTTACTCAAAATCAATAATTCTAGCTTAAAAACAATATCACAATTTCATCGATTACTTAATTCCGAATTTGATTTGTTAAAACCAAGTTTAGATTACTCATATACTATAAGAAATCTTCAATACCCAATAGAAAATTTTAGGTTTAGATCGAAATTAACAAAATCGCCATTAAAGCATAAAAGAACTTGACAATAAGCTATTTCTTTCATAAATTACCTAATTCTAGGTTTTATTTGTTAAAATCAAGTTTAGATTACTCATATACTATAAGAAATTTTCGTTACCCAATAAAAAATCTTAAGTTGCAACCGAAATTGTTACATACTATGGTAAGTTTCGATACTTGTTAGTAAGTTTCGAAACTTACCAATGTCAACTTAAAATGTTATATCTTTTGATAACATTTAGGTTAGTGGGTACATATTATAGTAAGTTTCAATACTTGTTAGTAAGTTTCGAAATTTACCATGTCAACTTAAAATGTTATATCTTTTGACAACATTTAGGTTAGTGGGTAATATTTTAAGTTTTGTGTTTTTTAACTTACCGACTACACACATTTTCGGTTACACACTTTTTCTTGATCTAACGATCAAAATTTAAATTTTTAAAGAAGATACTCACCCAAAAATTATAAGAACCCGTCGTTTATTAACTGTAATTTAATATGCCGTTTTTTATACTCGCCCGATATTGGACGACCGGCCATATTTTATCGAATTAATATCTTTATCAATTACATAAGACTAAGATATGCTATCCAATACTACTCAGAATATATATATATATATGCTATCCAATAATTTAATTTGGCATATCTTTCCATTTTTTATGTAGAAGTAAACTAATAGAAAAAGAGATAAAAAAGGCGTAATGTCAAAAAAAGCATATAACGTTAGATTGAATAATAATTTTGGCCCATATTTTTTTTAAAGTAATTTAACTCTCAATATTTTAATTTGGGTCAAAATAACTCCTCCGAGGATGAAAACTGTTAGTCAACTAATGGTAAATGGCTTAAAATGATGTGACCAACCTACATGGTAGTGCACGCCGTGATAATAGTGTCATATAGACAAATATACTGACTTTACAAAATGATACATCAGTCAAAAAATAATTTTATAAAATTATAAAAAATATAAAATTTATTTTTTTCTTCTGACGTCTCATTTTGTCAAGTCATTTTCAAGTTATTTATTGTCAATTGACTAATAGTTTTCATTCGTGAATGACCATTTTGACCTAAAATGAAACGTTGAGGCTAAATTGCTTCAAAAAGAGAGTATGTGCCAAAGTGACTATTCATTCAAACGTTAGGGGCATTTGTTAGCATTGTGCCAAAAAAATATATGTTTTAACGTTTGATTGAATAGTTATTTTAGCATCACTTCTTTTTTAGAACGTTTTAACTCTCAATGTTTCATTTTGGCTCAACATAGCTCATTCGTGGATGAAAACTGTTAGTTAATTAACATTAAATAACTTGAAATGATATGATAAACCTACATGGCAATACACATTGACATAACAATATCATACAGACAAATGTGCTAACTTTACATAATTATTTTTTCTGATAATGTATCATTCTATCAAATCAATGCAAGTTGTTTATAATCAATTGACTGATAGTTTTTATCTATGAAAATGTCATTTTTATCCAAAATGAAACGTTAGACTTAAAATGCTTCAAAATAATATGAATCAAAATGAATATTCATCAAACGTTATGAACATTTTTTGACATTACTCTAAAAATAATTAATAAGAAAAGAAAAACAGAAATGTATGTCCAATATAAGAACTAAGAAGGAAATATTTTTATACATACACGGTACAAATTTTAGTATATATAATTTTTTATCCGTAATTTAGTTACGTTATGAAATTTAAAAAGGTTTTAGGACACTTACCTTACATTCTGCCTTGTCTTAATCATCCGTTTCAGGGTTGCAAGCCAAAAGTTGCATTCATTCCACTCGTTCGTAATAAGAAGAACCTGTTCCAGAAATATTGAAACCGCTTTTAGTTGCCACTTGCCAGCCCCGGCAATCATATGATTCAGCAAAACACTAAAAACATCGTTCATTCCTCACCATACCTGGATTTGTAGTGCTGTCCCAAAATCATTGTTGTCCAATGCCTGGCAGAGCTGAATGAGCTTATCAGAAGCATTTTTTGAAATGTCTCCACTGTTGAGTTTGGCGAATAAGGCACCAATTTTCTTTGAATTGTCTTCTATTTCACGCCTCTTAGCTGGGTTTGCACGTGATCCTCCTAGTGCTTGAGAGGTCTCGTTGAAAAGTCTTGTTAGGGTAGTGATTACGGGTTTCAGGTGGGCTGCAAACCAAACATGGTACAATCATTGCCAGCAGCATCATGTAGTATAAAACATCTATATTTCTTTATCTATTAGTTACGTCATTTATGAGGATTATGCAAACTAAAAGGATAAATAACCAGCATAAAGAATATTATTTTCACAATTATCATTTTTAAAATAATTCGTTTTGTTTTGTAAATGTTCTCATACAGCCAATTTTTCAGATAGTCCCTCATTCTGGAATAATCTAAGAAAGTTAGGACTTATAGCATGGGGATGCTGAGGAACACCAAAATCCAATAAACAGGCATGACATATTAATTTTATTCGAAAACAAGAAACTAGCAATTACCAGGCACATTTGAAGTGTCGGCACTCTGCACAGTTGGTGGCGGTGCAGCAGCAGGTGCTGCAGCTGGTTGTATTGGTGCCAACTGTGTAGGGGTGCTAGTTTGCACTGGGGTCATCCCAGGCCTTTGAACCACAGATGTGTTGGTCACTGGCATAAATCCCCTAGGTGTTGGGGGGGAGCTACAAATTGGGGCATTTTGGGGCCAGGAACTGATACCATTTGTGAAGGGACAGGTGCAGGTGAACCAGTTCCTTGGGGTACGGGATAAGTAGGGTTGGCAGCACCCTGAAAGGCACGCAAAAATCATTTAGTATACCAGAAATAGAATAACATGGCATTGAACATGAATTGGACATAGCAATACAGACGGGATATAAATGAGAACCCAAGGTAGTTGGCTGCTGGTATTTATCTGCATTTCTTAGACCAGGAGGATTTGCAGGAACAAAAGGTTTAACAGCAGGCTGCGTGGTGCCAGGTGGAGGAGCAAAATTTGCCTGGAAGGACAAAAAATATTTAGTCAAACATCAAATTGATATATAAATGAAAATATCATGCATATAAGAAAGTAAAAAGCTAGAAAAAAGTACAAAGATTATCCAATTTTCTCTCATCAATAGAACGCTGTTTGTACAGTTCAAAAATGCTAAGTTAACACAGATTAATTGCAAACTTAAAGACCCCACTTATAGTAATCTCATGGTAGTTATAGGCTGACCATACTGTCATAATTAAGATATTACTTGAACCAAATTGTTTGAGGCATTATAGCATGACAGATTAACAGTAAAACCAGAAGAAAAATATTATTCCATCGCTTAAATCTACCATCAAATAGACTGCTATGCTCAGAAAGCAACCAAATACAGCATACCTGGGAAACATGAGGAGCTTGGGTTGGAACAAAAGTATTTACAGGCACCAGTGGTTGAGGTTGAAATGAGGGAGGTGGTGCATATCCTCCATACTGAGAGAAAGAATGCTGATAATTTTCATCATAAGCAGTACTAGGAACACCTGGCTGAATTTGTGATGTAGATGACTCCTAAGCAATGACAAAATGTAACAGAAAGGCAAAAAAAAAAAAATAGTCATTCACAACATCACAACAATTATCAAGGACCATTCAATAGACACTAATAAAATAAAAGCCAAAGACAATGCACCGGATATATCTGTGGCATAGGTTCAAAGACCGATCCACTTGCTAGATGAGAGTTATCAAAAACCGAGGATTTCGTTTCTTTCTCTGCAAAATAAATAAATAAAAAATAAAAAGCATATATCCTCAACAAGTACATATTGCGAAGAAGAAAACATAGCTCAGAATTAGGTAACCAAATTTCATGTTAGTCCTCATAAATATTGTACGTGAGAAAAACAGCTGTAAAATAAACCCAAGAAACTGAAACTATAAAAAGTTCTCAGAGCATCAAAGGCTTAGAACTCCTAATTACATGAGCTGAGAAACATTTTCTACCAAATTCAAAAACCCAAATGTAACAGCACTACAGCCAGCATAATATGTCCTGAAGCACATACCAGGTTCTGTTGAAAGTGCAATACGATCTTTTAAGATCACAAGCTCAGGTGACAGCTCATCAGACTCCAAAAGTTTCAAGTACTCCATTGCTGTCGTTAGAAGCCCTTGACTAGCCAAAATTTCAGCATATTTCTCAACAAGCTTGCATAGAGATGCACTATATCTCTTCTGGCCAGTTGCCAAAGCAAGGACAATGGTCTTTTCCATCAAATCCTAGAAAACAGATATCTATGTTGGATTTATGGCCAGACAACTTAGGCTTGAAATGTGTTTCTATGAATTGCCAACTTACCTGGAAAAGATCAACATAAGATTTCCCATCATGTTCAGTTGTCAGGCACCTTGACCAAATCTCCACTGTTTTATCAATATTTCCCGCACATATATAACACAGAGTTGCTGCCAGAGTATTACCAGAAGCCATTAGTTTGGAAGCTAGCGTATCACAAAGTACAGTCCATTCCTCTCTTTGGGCAAACTGCTCATCAAATATGATAAATAAGTCCATAAATAAATTGCTTCTAGAGCACTATAAATATAAAATTACTTCCAAAATATGAACTTACTGTACAGAGGAGCGCAAGTGTTTCTTTCCATAGTTTCAAAGGCCTCCTATTGACAAGACTCTTGAGATCATTGTTCACCATTGCAGAGACAACCTAAAGACAAAGAAAATGATTAACACATAATTTCCCTCGACAATTTGTCAATCAATAATCTTGTAACGAACGAGAAATGCAAACCACAAAAATAATTACCATCTCCAGTTCTTTTTCCATGAAAACTAATCATTCAGGGGTAAACAAATACAAGAGTTCAATTCACCTTCAGGTGTGGTGAATGACTCATCTTAAGAAACTGATCACGCGTGCTCTCCCACAAGGAAGAACCACCAACATGAGCAATAACTAATGCATCAGCCATCTTATTTGCAGCAATGCATTGTGCAACTGCTCCCTTATAGTCACCCACCACCAAAGCGCGTTGAACAGCATCATCAAATGATGGATCTGAACTTTCCTCCAGCCCATATGATTCTTGAGGTGTTAGGTCTGCGTTAGGAACTGTGCTCTCAACATGAAAATTATTTTCAGAAGTTGCAACTGGTGTATCAGCTTTGGGACTTGGAAGATTGTTGAAGAAATCCTCCCCGTTATCAGCAGCAAAATAGGTAGCTTCTTTCTTATAGCCCACCTTTTCCTCAAGGGTTATATCAGTTACACTCTGAGAGAGGTCATCTTGTACGATATCTTTTTCTTCTGCAGGTGCACTAAAACCTAGATGCATGAGCAACTTCTTCCTAGCTGTCCCATCATCTTCAAACATCACCTTTAAGAAGCCCCATGTTTCTCGATCCTGCTGAGATCTGCACAGAATTCCCAAATGAACCATGGTAGAAGTAAAAGAAATTACTTGACAAAAGACAAGAAAATTGGTATGGATGACATACTCAGACTCTTGAGATTTCTTTTCACATAGATCCCTTAGCAAAGACCTTTCCCCATTTTGGATCGCAGATTCAAATTCCGAAGAACGACTAAACAGACTTTCTTCAGCAGCTAAGTTGTGCACGAAAACCTGAACAAAGTATACAGTACCATAAAATCCCCCAAAGAAGGAAGAATATCAGTGGAAATCTAGTAGGTAAAATAAATAATTAAACAAAGCTTGCTGATATATTTACCTCGGATGATGGAGAAGTACCTATCCGAGGGCGAAATGAGACAACTTTACCTCCAAAGCCAAAAGAGGCCCCAACAGGACGTTTATACCATTTTGGAGCTCTCAAAGACACTGCATAAAGAGTCATTAAAATAATTAGAAAGAGAATGTAAAATGAAAGTATATTTATCCTCATAAGCAATACAGTAAAAACTAATTAAGCAGAGGCGGCCCACATCTGCCTCTATTGGCAGTCATCAATCTTGTTTCTATTCTCATAGACTGCCAAAAGCTAATAGCACTGTCAAATTATGACAAAAGTGAAAAAATGGGTAGTTCTGTAGAACCAAATTGAAGGATGCCAATTGCCAAATCAACTCCAGCAGTTGAATGGTTCTGTTTGATGAATTACCTGCACCAAAATCCTCCTCCCCAACACCGTATCGGCTGCAATCCCTGCAGAATAAAGGTGAGACGTTTAACACAAGAAGTGCTAACCTAAACACGTCCAACTGCTAAGAAATTTTTGTTTAACAAAAACATAATATGATAGGAAAAATAACTTGGACAAGGTCACACCTCAATGTTATACATGCCAATTGTTCCATCAAAAGAAGATGTTGATATTACTCCAGGTATCTTTGTATACCAGTGCACATCAAAGTTCCAGTTGGTCCCGGCAGGCAATTCTCAGACAATCTATGCTCCAAAATAGAAAATTATCACAATTCATTATGTAATCATTTGATCGAAGTTAAGAAACATACAGATCCCGAACAACTGACGGAGCATATTAGTAATTAAGTCATTCCCAACCTCTCCAGTAACCATATCCCAACAAATAGTTCGATTATCTTTGGCACATGTGAGCAAGTAAGAGCTGTCAGAGGGACACCATGCCATTGCAATTACACCTGCAACAACACATGCAATCAAATATTATCAAGAACTTAAAATAATACAACTCTCATTTAACTTACAACAATAAAAGACCTACAAAATAATGCATCAAACTTCTACATGAATGGGGGATGAATAACTGTCAGAAAAAATAACAGCAAATGACCCATACCATGAAATGCTCAAAAGCCCAACTCTATCTGGGCTCACTGATACCATTTTGACTGAGGGGCACCAAATCAATATCAAAGATCTATTTTCAAACTGATTTTAGGAGGCTAATTATTTACATCTTATATTCTCATATTATATGGTATAATATCAAGTTAAGCTGAAAGAGCATATAATTCTCAAATCAAGTACAGAAACAAACACCCCCAATGTAAAGAAGATAAAATATCAACAAGTTCTAAAATTGTTGCATCAACTTCTAAACAATTTGGTACCTTTTGTGTGCCCCACAAACTCCTTCACTGGTGACATTATATTCCGCATATCCCAAATCTGCTAGCAAAAATACCAGAATTAACAAATTCCAAACAAATAGCAATCCACATCAAAGCACCATCAAAAGGATTATTACCCTTAAAGTGGGTGAATCATCTTCATCTGAAGCAACAACAAGTTGAGTGGCAACATCAGGATGCCACTGCAAAACAGAACACCGCCTTCTAAATGAATCTGCAAAACTGTCGATTTAAAAAAAGATTAGGTCAAAGATGGGGTTGTCAGGATGTAAATAAAATGCAGAAACAAGAAGAAAATTTTCACTTGGTAGATAACATGAACTTTACCTTATCACTGGTTTTTGCTTCTTCAAGTCCCAAACAACTGGAAAATTATAAATATACACATTATATCCTCAGCTAAACATAAATGACAAAACAATAAGTCTAGAGTCCATTAATTTCCTCACCAGTTGTTCCATTATAAGAAGTTGAGGCCAGTATATGTGGAACCTTTCTATTCCAAGACAGAAATGAGATTTCACCTTGAGTGGCAGAACCACTACCCTGCATGATGACCACGAAAAAAACTATGTCAGATACCTCCACAGTTCATATGTTGCCCTTTTTCTTTCTAATCAAGAGGGGGGATCTAACCTAAGTACCAAACCAACTGTATCCATTGAACATGAACAGAAATAAGCATACTAGGTATAGTGAAGATAATGGCAATTATACAGAATAAAGAGGCATTTAGTGGAACAGCAATGATGTGAACTGTGTTAATCCTAATTCTATACACAGCTCAGAATCAACAGACAATAACCATGCAGTTCTTTGCTATGCTCAGCACTGAGCAGATGGATGGAAGAGCTTTACAATTCAATAAAATTACAAATGATTTCCCAGGACTATAAGAGGAGGATAATGAGACGGTTGTGCAGGTGGTGACAAATCCTAGATGCAGACCAATTGTATATATTGAACATGAACATAAATAAGCATGTCGAGTACAGTGAAGATATGTCAATTACACAGAATGAGAAGGCATTTAGTGGAACAGCAATGGTGTGAAATGTGTTAATCCTAATTATATGCACAGCTCAGAATCAACAGACAATGGTCATGCAGTACTTTGACATTGTGAGCACTGAACAGATAGATGAAAGAGCATTACAATTCAACAAGTTACAAATGATTGTTCCAGACCTTAAGAGGAGGACAATGAGACGGTTGTGCAGGTGCTGACAAATCCCAGATGCAGATTTCACCATCATTGTCCCCAGATGCTAGCAAGTTTGGAGCAATGGCATTGAACTCAAGACCACGAACCTAAAGTATGAGGATGGGAAAAGAAAGAAATATACCATGAAATCTTCAAATGCTAGATGGGAAATATCATATATGTCAAAATAGTATAGGACTTATTCTCAAAAAAAAAAAAGAAAAAGAAGAAGAAGGAAACTCACAGGCCCTTTGTGTCTTGAAAGATGTCCAACAAGAGCTTGTTCACTCGACATAGAGCTGGAAATTGTCATGTTTAAACCAAATTATAATCTTCTTGTTTCAAATTGGCAAAAAAGTAACCAATACATACTAAAGGAAATACAGAGAATAAATACCAAAAATTGGCAAAAAATGTAAAAGTAACCAATTCCGATCATCTAGAAAAACAAAGATTATAAATGACTAGATAAAAGGTTTAAATCTTCTCTGGGAAAGGTCCCAGTTAAGAATCATGTTAACCATAAATATTTCCAGAATGATGATATTATTTTTCTTCTGATTCATAGTCTCTAATAAAATACAACATGATCAAAATTAACCAGAAGAAGAGTTTTTGGTCATTAACCAAATTTGTTTAGAAATGATTCAATCATAAACTAACACAAAACAATCAGTGCTCATGAGCTGCTATGCAAATCATGCATGTAGACTGCTAAACCAGACATTTTATCCAACTCATTCCAGCAGAAAGAAAGCAAATTCATTACATTTTAAAGGAACTTATTTTTAATAAGTGCAAAAGAAAGCAAAATCATTAACATTTTACAATTACAATTCAAATTTAAAAAAAAAAGTAATCTAGAACTCAAAATCATGAATAACATTATTTAAACTAAAAAATCAGAGAAAAAGCTAAGAAGTTTGAATAAAAACTTGTCTAAATCATAAAAAGCACCAAATTAACACTAGATGTAAAAACTTTAAAAATGTCTGTACAAAAAAAGCGTAAATGAGCATTATACAAGAGCAGTACAATCCCAAGTAGATAGAAAGCAGTCACAAGTTTCCCATCCAAACAATCAACATACACTTAATACCTGCAACATAGCCAAATTAACTTAATTTATTGCCCTATTCTTTCACTACAAGTTCAATTTAATCAAAAAATAAAGTGAACTGGATCAAATCAACCGTTGTGTACATTATGCCGATATATTTTATTTTTAAGAATACCGGATCAGGTTTAAGGGGTTCCAAAGATCGATATTGCCATCAACAAGGCCACCAGCAATTAGCCCGAGTGAAAATTCATCGGATCCAGATCCATTCTTTCCCCAAGCGATGCGGTTAAATCGATCTGAAGCAGGACACTCGCCAACCAAAGGGGAGTCTCGATCATCATTCTGGAAATCAAGCTTGAAAATCTCGAGATTCGCCGATGAGCTAAAGGACATATCCACCGCTCCAGCCATCGTCCCGGCCGCCATGTAAGGAGCGTCCGGCGCCAGTGCCACTTGCGCCGATCTATTCACCCCTTTTATACACGCCAAATTGCCTACAGTGTGGAGTGAGTTTCTTTTCGGCGATTTTCTGATTTTTTTTGGTTTTCTCTTTTGACTGATTGTGATTGATGGAGGAGATTGGTAAACTGATAATTTATGAAATGGTTTGCGTTGCCGAGGGTAGTGATTGCATTTGCCTACTTAAATTAAATGGTAAATTTTCATATTTAATCCTTGAAAGATTCAAGCTTTAAAACTAAGGTAATGATAAATTACATTTAGAATCAAAATCACATATTTCAACTTAATCTTAGGATTATTAAAAGGTTATATAATTTCAAGAGTTAATTGATTCATACCTCCCTAAACTATCACTTTCATTCTAAATTGGTCCTTGAACTTTTAAATATTCCAAATTTCATCCCCAAACTATAGCTTTTATCCTACATTAGTCCTTAAACTTTTGAATGTTCTATTTTCATCCCCACAGTATGAACCTCATTCTAAATTGGTCCCCAAAATTTTTGAATATTCTAATTTCATCCTCAAATTATCGTTTATACCATATCATATTATTACATAATGCATATCGGTGTTTCATGACAATTAAAATTTTTTATAACGGTTTTATTAACATAAGATATGATTAACATACATTGATTATTTGAGGATGAAATTAGAACATACAAAAAGATTGAGAACCAATTTAGAATGAGATTCATGGTTTAAGGATGAAAATGAAATGTTCAAAAGTTTAGAGACCAATTTAGAATGAAACTCATAGTTTGAGGACGAAATTAGAATGTTAAAAATTTAGGGACCAATTTAAAATAAATGTCATAGTTTGAGGATGTGTGGTGCAATTAGTTCTAGTTTCAAACTAAAGGAAATTATATTTTGACATCTTGAAAATTTGTAACTTAAAATTGATTCCTTAATAACCCAAATGGCCCTATTGAAAGGTGGATGATGTTCATCTCAGAAGACTCGTGTTTGATGAGTATTTTAAATTGAATATATTTTCTTGTTAATTCTCTCTTCATGTCAATTATTATTGTTGATTTTGTTCTGTTTTGCTCATTTTTGGTATAAGAATATGTTTTCCATAACCAGCAGCAAGAGGGGCATTTTCTGCATGTTTTTTTATTAATCCATCATGGCTGGAGACATGGGCATGACGTGGAGCATGAAGTTTTGCCGACTTGGCAGATTCGAGCAGTCCAGTCAACAGCGCCTTCTAGAAGGCGATCCAGTCAGGAGTTTATGGAATAACGATGCACGAAATTAGCTTGGATTTAATTTGAATTTAAAAATACTCTGGAACTATTTATCTTTTGGATGTTATTATCTTTAAGATTTATCTTTTTATTTTAAATTTATTTGTTTCATCTTTAGGGTTTTTAGAATACTATAAATACTCTATTTGGGGTAAATCTTAGGATGTATCTTTTTCATTTTATTTTTTTTTCATTTTATAAAAGTTCTATCGGGTTTATTTCAATTTTTATTTTTACTTTAAGTTTTTACTTTGTTTTCTGAAAATGCTAAGTATAATTTCAATCATGCTTAGCTAAACTTATAATTAGCCGATGGCCTAGCGATGACTCAATTCATTTTGTGAGAATTGAAAAGCACTTAATATCTTCGGATATCATTCTCAACTTTCTAGAAACTTAGATTGGCAATCGGCATTTCTTTTAAAAATCTGTACACTTTCATTTCAAAAAGCGCGTTGGTGTGAATGTTGTTCTGATTTACTGTTGGGAGGAAGAATCAGGTGGCAGTAAATCCGACTTCTTGTGAACACACTTAGCGGCGGTCCGCTAAGGGAAATTGAGATCAGGTTCGATTCTTGTTGAGACAACATAACTCGAGTCAGGCTTTTCCAGCGCTTTAAACTGTATTGATGCTAACGGTGATAGACGTGGTTATTCCAGTTAGGGCTGAATTTCAGAGATGGTCTTATGAATATCAGTTTACCGGAGAAAAAAGTAAGTTACAAAGGTTGGGCCTTGTAGACTGTAACCGGCATGAATCCCGAAGTGAAATCACTTTCGATGATCAAAACGAATTGAGGCGGAGCGAAGCTTGATGCTAGATTTCTACCATCGTTATTTTCAACATTTACTTTTTTTCGCCATTCCTCTAAATTAATTTTATTTTATTTTACCATTTTCATTCTGTAGCGACCTTTTTTCGTCCGGGCCTTTTCTTTGGAAGCCTGTTATCGGGTGGTAAGTAACGTGTTTTAAATAAAAAAAATTGGTAAAAAAAATGGAGTCGCAACAGGTCACTTGGATAAGGTAGACCGGACACCGAAAAAGTAAACCAAAGAGGGGTTCGGGAGTTGGTTACGAGTGGGGAATGATTAACACCCCCACTACGCCCAAAATTGGTACCTAAAGGTTCACATTATTTTTATTAAGGAAAATGAAAATTTGATTTAATTTAATAATTAGTTTCCAAAATGTATGCATGCACGCTAGTTTAAATATGCCTTGGTATTCACGACATTCAAATGAGATAACACCCGGATAGCCGGGATGATACTCCCAATAGAAATATCGGAACAATGAGGCAAAATACTATATACGATATTTATGTAAAATTATAAATAACATAAAGTTAATATAAAGTAAGGAAACAAATAAAATACTATATAATATACAATATATATTAATATATACTTGCAAACATAAATACATAAATATTATATATAAATATACATATTATACAAATAATATATAAAGCAAATATTATAGTATATACATATTATAAGTATAATATATATTACACATATTATATATACATATAATAATACCATATATATATATAATACATAAATAAAATAAAATGCATCGAATACGAAAAAGAACTGAAATTAAAGAAAATAAAAACAATGCGAAAATTAAAAGTAAAATAATATACAAAACATATATAAAAAACATACCAATATGAAAATATAATCAACATAACTATATATTATTATATGAATAAATACAAAGATAAGGACCGAATTTTACCCCACTATGAGCTCTATTGAAAAAATTTGACCAACCCCCACCATGATCTCGATGTCATCTTATCATGGCCCAAAAATTAACTTGATCAGACCACAAAAAGGTCTCTGATCGGATGATTGACCAAACCACCATGAGGATTAAATCCCCGAGAGCACTGCTCTCGCTCAAGCGCAGGCTTGCTTTCGGCCATAAAATGGCCATGAGCAATTTCCAATTTGGCTTCAATCTCCAATTCAAATTGTTGCCAATTGTTGTTGGTTGTGTGTGCCGAATTGGGTGCCTCACATGGCTATTTATAGCCACCAAGGGGATTTGGGGGTAAGACGTGGCTCGTTTTGAGCCATGCAATTTTTATCATTTTTTTACTTTTTATTATTTTATTTTTTTAATTTTATTCGATAAGCTCTCTTATACAAAAGTTTTGGGGTATTAGATACCTAAAAAAAGAGAATACATTGATTTTACAGATCGACAATTTTTGGGCGATAATGTTTTTTTGCTGCTTTTCGAGTCTGCAAATGCGACAGCTTGAACTGGATAAAGGGTTTTTTTAATTGGGCTTATTTTGGGCCCAACCTAGACAAAAATGGGTTACAACAGCTGCCCCTCTTTGCTCATCGCTGTGTAACAGGGATAGAGCAAAGACAAAATAGTGACCATTTTGGTCCGGGTAGGTTGAGGGTTCTTCTCTGACACCATCCGCTATCTTGATCTTCCGTTGATCTGAATCGACCGCTTTTTTAAATTCTTCAAAACATAATGATCTGCTGAGAAGAAAAAATCCTAGAGTTGAGAGCCCTCTACGAGTCCTCTCTGCTGCTGAAGACCGAAAAAAAATTAAATATCATACCCTAATTTTTGATCATCATAGGTATGATATCTCGCTGTCGAAAGATTTTCATTGTTTCTCAAAATGCTGAGGACTAGAAAAATTACAAGATCATGCCCTGATTTCTGATCGTCATAGGCATGAAAGGGTATCTCGTTTCAAGATTACCGGAAAGTTTTCATTGCTTCCATGAAAGATAAATACAGGAAAACTGAAAGATAATACCCCGATTTCTGATCGTCATAGGTATGAAATGTTATCTTGTTGCAAGAAGACTAGAAGATTTTTGCTATTTCCCCGAAAGCTAAAGTTTGCAAAATCCCTAAATGGTGTGCACCGGTTTCTGACCGTCATAGGTACAAAAAATTGAAAGATCATACCCCGATTTCTAATCGTCATAGGTATGAGAGGATATCTTGCTACAAGACTGCCGAGAGATTTTTGCTTCTTCCAATGAAAGCTGAAGACTGGAAAAATGAAAGATCATACCCCGATTTATGATTTTCATAGGCATGAAATAGTATCTTGTTGCAATACGACTAGAAGATTTTTGCTACTTCTTCAAAAGCTAAAGCTTTCTAGATGGTGTGCCCCGATTTCGACCGTCATAGGCACGAAAGAGTAACTTACTTTGAGATTGCCATATGATTTTCCTTGATTCCTCGAAAGCCAAAGACAGGAAAATCAAAAGGATGCCCCAGATTCTGACCGTTTTGACATCAAAGTGTAACTTGCTTCGAAACTACCACATGATTTTCACTGCTTCCACGAAAGCTGAAGATTGAAAGATCATACCCCGATTTTTTATCGTCATAGGCATGAAAGAGTATCTCGTCACAAGATTGCAAGAAAGTTTTTGATGCTTCCATGAAAGATGAAGACTGAAAAAACCTTGAAGATGCCCCGGTTTCTGATTGTTATAGGCATCAAATCGTAAACATTTGAGTACAAAAAATTATTGAATCTTTGTTGAGAGTTGCTTCTTCCGATGTGAAGTATAAAAATAGAATCCTCATCTTATTCTTGAACATCTGTCAAGAAAACAGACAATAAACTTGAATAATGTGAGTTAGAATGCTCCTAATCATAGGGATGTCTATCTATATGATGAATGATATAGAGTATTTTCAGGGTTGTTTTAAAAACTCTTGGCCCCTGAAAGGTCATCATAGAATTTCTTCTTCGCTTCATTCCTTTGCTGCATGCTCTTCAATCTTTTTCTTATTGGTTGGGTATTTATCTCAAATATTCACCCACAACATGCTTTAATCCAAAGTCATTTCTCATTTTTGCGAACACTCTCTTTTTAGTCCATGTACTATTGTAGGGACCCGTACTATTCTTTTGCTCATCATTGCACCATTCGATCCTCGGCTCAACTATTTTCTTATCATGCACTCTCATTATCTCTTCGTTACTTCTCCATATTCAGTCTTGGGCACAATTGATTCGTCGACACTGACCCATCACATAGAGTCTTCTTCTATCTTCATCCTTATGGCGAACGAATGCCTCAGATTTGTAAACTTTCTTTATGTTCAGAGATATTATTGTTCATTCTTTATTTCTCTGAATGGGAGAAACTTGCTTTAAATCTCCAAACTGTCTGGCATATGTACTCTTGTCATCATTCTCGATATACTCCTTGATGATTTGTTTCTCTATGTTAGGCCGGTCATTTGTAACCTTGTATCCTGAAGCTTACTCCTGAAGTAATGCAAGGAAATCTTTTTGCTTAAAATGTCAATTTTGTTAATTGTCATTTCAATGAATTATGTTCTTTTGGATTAGCATACAGGACCTAGAAACCACAACTAAAATATAAAAAAAACTAGAATATGAGCTCTGAATATCAAGTGCAAAAGCGTCCCAAATTTAATCTTTCGGTGATCATTCCAAGCTAGCTTATGTCTATGAAGACTTTGAATATTATGGCGATTCGAAGTCGTAAAATTCCCTTTAATGACTCGGTTCATCACTATGATTACCGCGTTGCTACAGAAGACTACTCCTTTTCAATTCTCACTTTTGCTCCATCCAAGAAAATGGACTTGTTTAACCATTAGAGTGCAAAAATATCATTATAAGAATATAATTCTAGATGCATGTGTGCGCTTTTTGTATTTCTTTTATGAACACGCCTATTATCAGGCTTTGAACATGCCTATTACCAGGCTTAAACATGCCTATTACCAGGCTTTAATCATGCCTATTACCAGGCTTTCGACCAAAGGAGTGGTTTTTTCTTTTAATATTCCATTATTTTCTTATATTTTGATCCATTAATGCATAAGAGACTACGCTTAGAATTTCAATTTCAAGCAACTCTGCATGATTAATTTTGGAGCTTTTTCATCATCGAACTTCATCAAATGAGTAATAATCTTGCTTTGCTAACCAGAGTCTATTAGGAGAGTAATTAGACTCATCGTTATCAAAATATTCAATTGATCTTAATGTCACATTTTGCAATTGATATCTAGGGACCTACAAAGGCAAGGAAAGATATACATATACATGCTTTCAAGGCCATTGTATGTTAAGCAAAATACATTCTTCGTTGGAATAAAAATCACCAAACATGAAGTATGCCCTTTACAAAAAGATCTTTCCTACACTCGGGCCAAGGATTGCAAAGTTGATTCGATGCATTACTTCAAGCCGTGGTCAAAACATGGATAAGACAAAAAGCAGAACTTCAGTATGTCCTGAGCAGAAATTCATATATTGTTATCTCTTCGATACTTCAACTGTTGTAATACTTGCTCGGATCTCGACCTTTGATTTTTATTCTTTATCTACGACAAACTTTGGTTGATTCCCGGATTACTCCATTGGGTCCCAAAAAATGTGTTGTAGGTATGTAATGCAAAAATGAATGCAAATGCAATATTGATTCGCAAATAATCCTTAGAAAGGCTTCCGCTGGGAGAAGATGATTGTCAAGAAGCTGAAATGAACTACAGATAATGGGTAGCTTCTTGTCTTGATATCTTGATTTTGTAAAGTACGATTCACACTCTACGTCTTAGCATCGTCCTCGATTTGCGAGATAGTATCGTCATTTTCTTCTTCTACTGTTCAAAAGTCTTATGACAGCATAATCTACACACTTCAGTTTTTTTTGACAGATGGCTAGCCTATGCATGGAGAATGTAGGCAAAGGTCTCTTCTTTGGTAGACCTAGATGCCAATGAGTTGGGTTTCGAATAGCGTGCCTAAGCTGCATCGTCTCCTGTTTACTTCGTATCTTGCTATAGAGTCATCTTTTTCGTTAGTCTTTATTCACCCTAACTCGATACTGTTTGCATTATCGTTCTTGTATTACATACTCCTCTCTTATCTGGGTACACCCTCTAAATTGGATTAGTCTCAAATCAGTACTTATAGTATGATATGATATGCAATACGTATGCAGAAAAAAGAATAAAAAAAACAACATAGAAAATGAGTTAGTGTAATAGAATAAATAAAATGATGAAAATGAAGAAAATAAGCGGTTAAAATATACAAAAAATATAAACAAACAAAGCAAAACCTAAAAAAATGGTCATTCCTAAATAGGTAGAGTAATAGCGTGGTTAAAAGGTGGATACTACGGTTCACTAAATGCGGTTTGGATCTAAAGTAAGGGTACCCGAACTATTGTTGGGACATCAATTTGGGGGAATACGACCCTTATACCATACAGAGGTGAAAACCTCACGAAATATAAGGACCATTACTCCGAAAGCGAGATACAACACTATACGGAGGTGAAAACCCCACGAAGCGAAGTACTCCCTCCCACTTAAAGGGTTCTAACACTAATATATGATGACATTTTATATCAATCAAAAATTAAAAATTAAATTAAATTGAATTTAGATTTTCCTTAATAATTACAATGCGAACCATGACTAATGCCTAACTCCTCTTTTTATTTTTGAAAACAAAAATTTCTCCCCAGTAGAGTTGCCATGATGTAGTGACCTTTTTCGTCTGGGCCTTTTCTTTGGAAGCCCGTTCTCGGGTGGTAAGTCATGTGTTTTAAATAAAAAAATTTGGTAAAAAAATGGAGTCGCCACCGGTCACTTGGATAAGGTAGACCGGACACCGAAAAAGTAAACCAAAGAGGGGTTCGGGAGTTGGTTACGAGTGGGGAAGGATTAGCACCCCCACTACGCCCAAAATTGGTACCTAAAGGTTCACATTATTTTTATTAAGGAAAATGAAAATTTGCTTTAATTTAATAATTAATTTTCAAAATGCATGCATGCACGATAGTTTAAATATGCCTTGGTATTCACGACATTCAAAGGATATGACACCCGGATAGTCGAGATGACACTCCCAATAGAAATATCGGAACAATGAGGCAAAATACTATATACGATATTTATGTAAAATTATAAATAACATAAAGTTAATATAAAGTAAGAAAACAAATAAAATACTATATAATATACAATATATATTAATATATACATGTAAACATAAATACATAAATATTATATATAAATATACATATTATACAAATATTATATAAAGCAAATATTATATTATATACATATTATAAGTATAATATATATTACACATATTATATATACATATAATAATACCATATATATAAAAAATACACAAATAAAATAAAATGCATCGAATATGAAAAAGAACTGAAATTAAAAAAAATAAAAACGATGCAAAAATTTAAAGTAAAATAATATACAAAACATATATAAAAAAACATATCAATATAAAAAAATAATCAACAAAACTATATATTATTATATAAATAAATACAAAGATAAGGACCGAATTTTACTCCACTATGAGTTCGATTGAAAATTTTTGACCGACCTCCACCAAGATCTCGATGTCATCTTATCGTGGCCCAAAAATTAACTTGATCAGACCACAAAAGGGTCTCCAATCGGTTGGTTGGCCGAACTACCACGGGGATTAAATCCCCGAGAGCACCGCTCTCGCGCAAGCACAGGCTTGCTTTCGGCCATAAAATGGCCACGGCCAATTTCCAATTTGGCTTCAATCTCCAATTGAAATTGTTGCCAATTGTTGTTGGCTGTGTGTGCCGAATTGGGTGCCTCCCATGGCTATTTGTAGCCACCAAGGGGTTGGGGGTGAGACGTGGCTCAAATGAGCCACGCAATTTTTATCTTTTTTTTTACTTTTCATTATTTTATTTTTTTTAATTTCATTCGATAAGCTCTCTTATATAAAAAATTTTAGGGTATTAAATACCTAAAAAAATAGAATACATTGATTTTACAGATAAAAAATTTTCGGGCGATAATGTCTTCTTTCCTGCTTTTCGAGTCTGCAAATGCGACATCTTGGACTGGATAAAAGGTTTTTTTAATTGGGATTATTTTGGGTCCAACCCGGACAAAAATGGGTTACAACACATTCTTGAATTTTAATCTCATTTTTCTTTCTTTATTTTTCACTGGAATAGGATCAACACAATTCAACATTGAAAATTTCTTAGTCCCTGCGGATCGACCATTCTTCACTTTACTACACTTTAATTTGTTTCATTTAAGAATAAGGAATATTTATTTGACAATTTATGACGCTTGTCAAATTAACGTCGTTGTCGGGGACTTCAACAAACTACTAATATTGTTTTGTTTTGATCTATGACCAGATCGCTTTTGGGAAAACTAGTAGATTATAAACCTGAGATCGAAACTCTTGCCCAAAGACTACGGAAAGAGACCCTTAGGTGCAGAAGGTTAAATTGAGACTTCTAATCGAAACCAGATCCCGACTTTTAGAAATTTTCTTACACTGGGGCGTTATTTATGCTTGATGACAAAAGGTCAAAACAAATGGCTGAACAAACGATTCGAGAATTAGCAACAGCGCTTAACAAATAGAAACCAATGTGCATCACCTTTCCAAATGGCAAAATGCCATTTGAGTTCAAAACTAGACCGATTCACCTCTTGCTGACGTTCTATAGGCTATCAAGCGAGAATCCACACAAACATCTTACAAAATTTCACATGGTTTGCTCTAGCATGAAGCCACAGGGAGTATCCGAGAACCAAATCAAACTTAGAGCTTTCCTTTTTTCCTTAGCTGATTTGGTTAATGATTGTTTATTTTACTTACCACCAGATTTAATCAATACATGGGCTGACATGTCGTGATTATTTCTTGACATGTTCTTTCCTGTGGCGACAGAGAGCGAATTAAGGAGAAGCATCTTAGGAATTCTGTAGAAGGATGAAGAGTCATTATACGACTATTGGGAATATTTTAAAAAGTTTTACACCTGTTGTCCATAATATTGCCTGATCGAACAAACCTCCCCAATACTTCTACAAAGGACTGCTTCTGATAAAAATGAAGATGATCGATGCAGCTAGTGGATGAGCTCTCATAAATATGACTCCCACCGCAGCCAAAAACCTCATTTCGACAAGGGTCGTCAATACACAACAGTTTTGACCAAGTGAACTCACTCAACGGGATTACGAGATAAGTATACATTCTTTAGAGGATAAAATCGATAAGTTAACTGATGTGATTCAATTTTTTATTGCAAGTAAAGCAGGTCTAGCTAAACTATGCAGAATATGCACGATGTCGGATCATCCTACGGATTGTTGCCTGATACTTCAAGAAGATGTCGCTCAAGTAAATATCGTAAGAAATTTCTGAGACCTCCCTAGAGGCGATATGATCCTAACTCTAATACCTACAATCCAGGGTGGGAGGACAATCTAAAATTTAACTATGGAGTTAACGCTAGACCGAATTAAGCTTGCCAACCAAGGCCACCTACGCCACAACTATACTAGTCACCAAAACTATCATTGGAGTCTATCATCGAACGATTGGTGCTATCCCAAGAAAAGTTCCAGAACCAAACCGAAGCTTATTTACAAGAGCTAGATAAACAGATGAGTCAACTAGCTCAAACAGTGGGACAACTTGAATCGCAAGAGAAGTTATCTTCGCAAACTGAGCTAAACCTGTGAGAAACCGTTAGCACCATCACCCTCCGAAGCGGCACTATTATCACACCTAAGGTCTCAGAGAAGGAAGCCGTACTCTCTTAGAGGAAGAAGAAAGTTTAATCATAAGGTCATTTTATGTCATCTCTCTACGTCGTTCCACCTTCCTTCATGTCGAAATTAGTGAAGTGCGATAAGCAAGATAAGTAACAAAAAATTCTTGACATGTTTCGAAATGTAGAGATAAACATACATCTTCTTGACGTAATCTAAAAAGTGTCGAGATATGGCAGATTCTTGAAGTATCTTTGCACAAACAAAAGAAGGCTTACTGGCAATAAGAAGGTAAACTTAGGTAAAAATGTCCCAACTGTCATTCAACGTAAGATTCCACTTATGTACAAGAATCAAGGTATGCTCACAATTCCGTATAAAATTGGTAAGGTAGGTATAAAGCGAGCTATGTGCGATCTTGGTGCTTTTATTAATGTTATACCACTTTCTATTTATAACTTACTTAGTGTTGAGCATTTAAAAGAAACATATGTGACAATTTAGCTCGTCAATAGATCTGTTGTTTATCCCGAAAGAGTTCTTGAGAATGTCTTTGTCAAGGTAAACGACTTAATTTTTCTCACAAATTTCTATGTCATTAACATGAAAGATGGTCGCGCCAATGCCTCCTCTGAGATTCTTCTTGGCTGGCCCTTTTTAAGCATGACACATACCAAAATTGACGTGAAGAGTGGAATTTTTACCATGGAATTCAATGGCAAAGTTGTTAAATTCAATGTCTACAAGGCGATAAAGTATCTGAATATTGTGGCGAACATTAGTTTCATCGATATTATTAAGCCTTTGGTTTATGATTTTGTGTAAACTAACTTATCCGATGATTTGTGTAGGAAACTGAAGGATGAAGACAAAGAGAATAGAGAGTTAAATATTTTTCCATTTGTTCAGATTTACGCCTAACTCCATCTAAAACTAAAATTTTACCTTCCATTTTCAAGGCACATGAGATTGTGTTGAAACAGCTACTGAAGCACCTCAAATATGTATTTTTGGGAGATAACGCCACCTTGCTGTTTATAATCTCAAATAAGCTTTCAAAGGAAGAGGACTTAGTCACGGTTTTGCGAGTTTACAAAGAAACGATCGAATAGACCTTAGTAAACATCAAAAGGCTTAGTCCATTAACATGCATACACAAGATAAAGGTCGAAGAAGGCACAAAACCACCTAGAGAATGCTAGAGGCATCTAAATCCTCTAAAGATAGAGGTGGTAAAGAAAAAAAATTCAAAAACTCCTAGATGCCGACATGATCTATCCAATATCTGACAGTAATTTGATAAGTCCAATCCATGTGGTTCCGAAGAAAACTAGAGTCACGGTCATTGAAAATTCTGAAGGTGAACTTGTCCCTACACGAGTTTAAAACGGATGGAGAGTAAGTATCGACTACAAGAAGTTGAACTCATTAACTCAGAAAGATCGCTCTCCTCTTTTTTTATTGATCAAATGATAGAACGATTGGCTGGCAAATCTCACTATTATTGTCTTAATGGTTTTTCAGGTTTCTTCCAGATCTAGTGGTGCCAGAGGACCAAGAGAAAATGACTTTTACATGCCCCTTAGGTACTTTCGCCTATCGACGAATGCCCTTAGGTCTTTGTAATGTGCTTGCCACATTCAAGAGATACATGCTAAGTATATTTTCTAACTACGCCGAGAAGGAAATTGAAGTTTTATAGACGACTTCACGGTATACGACAACTCCTTTGATGAATGCCTCTTGAATTTAACCAATGTGTTAAAACGATGCCTCGAGTATAACCTTTTACTTAAATATGAAAAATGCTACCCCATGGTCGATAAAGGTTTGGTTATTGGTCATATTATTTGTTCTAATAGAATATCGGTCGATAAGGCCAGAATTGACATAATACGCTCACTCTCATACCCCACAACTGTGAGGGAAGTTTGCTCTTTTCTTGGCCATGCAAGATTTTACCCCAGGTTCATTAAAGACTTTTTAAAGGTGGCGCAGTGGCTTTGCAACTTGTTACAAAAAGACAGAGCCTTCAACTTTAACCAATAATGCAAGGGTTCCTTCGATATCCTTAAAGAAAAGCTTATTTCAACACCAATCGTTCAACCTCCCAATTGGGACTACCCTTTCGAATTGATGTGCGATGCAAGCAATTGGACCATTAGAGTCGTTTCAAGACAAAAAATCAGCAAGGAGCCCTATGTTATAGCCTATGCGTCAAGAACACTAGATGTGGATCAACAAAATTATTCGACTACCGAAAAAGAACTCTTTGCTATTATGTTTGCTTTAGAGAAATTTTTTCCATACCTTCTTGGCACTAAAATAATTATTTTCTCTGATCATACAGCTTTGAAGTACTTGATGAGAAAAAAAGAAGCAAATGCGTGCCTAATCCGATGGATTTTACTCTTGCAAGAGTTTAATCTAGAAATCAAAGACAAGAAAAGAAGCGAGAACTTGGTAGCCAATCATCTCAGCCAACTTTCCCTCTCCACTACTAACATGCCAATTAGTGAAGAGTTCCTTGAGGAAAGCTTGATGTTGGCGCAAAAGACTACCTCATAGTATGCGGATCTGGTTAATTATTTAGCCACTGGTGTATTACCATCAGACATGTCGCGAGCCAAAATGAACCGTATAAAACGTGAGTCTCGATTCTACATTTGGGGCGATCCATATCTTTAGAAATATTGCTCAAATCAGGTAATTTGGCGTTGTGTTGACGAAAATGAGGTAAAATCTATACTAAATTTTTGTCATTCTTATTCTTGCGGAGGCCATTTTGGACCGAAGCGAACTGCGCATAAGATTCTTGAATGTGGATTTTTTGGCCTAACATTTTTCGTGATACATATATGTTCTGCAAATCTTGTGAAAAATGTCAGCACGCAGGTTATCTAAGTCGAAAGAACGAGATGCCTCTTAATCCGATTCATACCTACAAGATCTTTAATGCATAAGGAATCGATTACATGTTCATCTCTTCTTTTGGCAACTGTTACATCATACTTTCTATTAATTACGTATCAAAATGGGTAGAAGCTAGAGTTACCCGAAATAACGATGCCAAAACTACTGTTAAGTTTCTAAAGAATTTGATCTTTTCCAGGTTTGGCACACGAAAAGCAATAATAAGCGATCGAAGAACATATTTTGTCAATCAGATCATTGAAGCACTCATGAAAAAGTATGGAGTAACACAAATAATCGCAACGGCTTACCATCCTCAGACAAGTGGTCAAACAAAAGTATCAAACCAAGAGATCAAAGCGATTCTTGAAAAGATAGTCAAGCCGAACTACAAAGGTTGGAGTTTGAAGAGTTGATCGATGCCTTGTGGGCATATCGAACTACATATAAAGGTCTCATCGGCATGTCCCCATATCGTCTAGTCTTTGGTAACTCGTGCCATTTTCCGGTTTAGTTGGAACATAGAGTTTATTGGGCGATTAAAGAGTGCAATATGGAGATGGATACGGTAGGTGAGACTAGAAAGCTTCACATTCAAGAACTTAAAGAAATCCGCATAAACGCTTATGATAGTGCCTGGATATACTATGATAAAACAAAAGAATTCCACGATCGTCAGATTTCTTTTAAATATTTTTCTATTGGGCAGAAGGTTCTACTTTTTAGCTCAAGGTTTAAAATATTTGCAGGAAAACTTCGATCAAAGTGGCTAGGACCTTTCACGGTAACTCAAGTATTTCCCCATGACGCAATCAAAGTTCAAGATGAGTAGGGCACTTGTTTAAAAGTGAATGGTCAACGGTTAAAGTCATACTACGAGAACTATCAAGCATGTGAGATTGAAGAGATCATTTTAGAGGAACCTGTAGTCTGAATCAGGTCGTCGAGCTAAACGGCGTTAAACAAAACGCTTTAATGGGAGACAACCCTTTTGTATTTTCGTTTGCTTTATTTAATTTTATTTCTTCATTTTTATTGCAAAATCATTACATTTTTATTTTTCTTGTAATTTTTAGATACCCATATATTTTTTATTCAAAGTTAATTGGACTCGAATGCGACATTTTTGATCGAATATGGCAAAAATTCGTTCCCTATGTGTGGCTGAGATTTCCTTAAAATTTTTGTGCGCACCATTTTATTAAATGATGCACGTTAGCATTCTTCCCAACCATTCAACAGCGCACGTTAGCATTCCCCCAAACTATTTTTGCCGCCCATTTTATAAACCGGTAGGCCTCATTTCTTCTTCTTATCTCCCAAACCAATTAAAACTCACTTTTATCTTTTATTGTTAAAACCCACGTGCCAATAAAACAAAAAAACACCCTTTCTTTGAAATCGTTCTTCAGCTCGACAACTCTTTATCTCATTCTTTATTTTCTTTCACCAAACCAAACCTTTACCCAAACCGATCGTCGCCGCTCGTCATCCCCGTCGTATCTCGCCATTTCTGATTACACATATTTGCCACCGATAAACCTCAGTAGGCGACTCTGGTTTACTACAATGGCGTTCATCAAAGTACCCATCGATTTCAAGCCCACTATTCCACTGCCTGCTCCCTGTTAAAGACATGGCCGAGGTTGAGCGCCACGCTCTTCCATTCACGAACCAGAGCCGTTCGTCCTTTTTATGTCGATGCCCACAGTTGACTCCACCTCCTTCCACCCGATGCAGTTTGTCGTGTCTTCCCGTTTAAAACACTCGACAACCCCGGATCAATATATCGAGGTAAGTTCCAAACCTATGTCACTTTTGCCTTTACTAATGTACCATCCCACTTTTGGATACACAGAGGACTTCACTATTGGATTTTTGCTGATAGGGCAGTCCACGCCACAACCCAATTCTGCCTCCCCTTCTAGTTTCAAATTCGAGCAGCCCGCTTTGTCTACATTCGAGTCGAGTTTAGACAATTATTGGATGCTTCCCGATAGCCCACCACCGCAAGCTGAGAATCCCGAACGAAATCATCGAGGCTGACATTTTGCTGTCCTAGCCGAGGAACACTTGTAGGGGTTCTTCCAGTTTGAAAACGAGGAGCTCATTCGGTTCGAAATAGTCTGCCATCACCATTTTCGCGTTTGTAAGTACATTCTGGTTTGGACTTTAAATACACTAAATTTATTGAATCGTTTGAATCATACTTTACTATGATTGGTTGGCCTTTATACTTCAAAATTAAAAGTAAAACGTTTATGAGTTAGTTTTTGAATTTTATGCCACGTTCTAATTTTCGTAGCAACGGTTAGTTAATGTGCAATCCCCGGATATAGTGTCTTTTTATTTGTGCGAACAATATTTCTGTATGTCTATTTCTGATTTTAATCTTGCCATGGGTTTTGTGACGGATGTCACGAAATTTGATTATTTGACTGCTTTTCTTGAGATGTCGCGGGATTTTGACGCTAGCTTATGCGGCACTTACCGATTCGGTGGACCTACCATTTAACCCGCGGATGACGAAGGCACTCCACATTCATGATTCGACCCTTCGTTACATACATCGATTCTTGGCTTACAATACTCGAGAGAAACGATTCTTCTTCTTCCTTGAGCAAGGGTGAACTTTTCTTCCTTTAGTGTATGTTAACTGGCCGGAAGGTTAACTTGGGTATTTGGTTCGCCCGCGCCTTCGAAACTATCATACGATCTAACCATCCTCTTATTCTCGGCCCTTATATTACTCATCTTGTCTCTCGTCCTTTTGCATCCACTTTTGATATTACTCGCTTTACTTTATGTCTTTTTATGGATGCTTAGATGAGCATTGCTTGGATTCGATGGGTTACTCACCGGAGCTCCTACCGCATCATACTTTGTCTCTCCCGACACCATAACCCTCGAAGGTAAGCGTGTCTACATCCAGAGGAATGCCCCACCGCCAGCGCCCGAAGCTCTACAGCTGGATGTGTAAACTAGCTCGATGAGGTGCATGGCTACCTTAACACCATCAAAGCCAATGTTACCGAGATCCTCTCTTATCTCTACCCGAGCACTTTTCGCCGTGACCATGGCCGTAGCTGCAGTCATCACTAGACACGGAGAGTATCTCTATTCATTCTCTTGTACTTTAATTTTCGCGTTGGAACAATACGTCTTAAGTGGGGGGTAAAGTATTGGTTGAATTTTCCCTTGCTTATTTTTGTGCTTTGATTCTAGTATGCTTGGTTGAACTTGTGAAAATTTTTTCATTCGCTTTGTTGAATATTTTGGAATGTCATTCTTGATTGAGAACACGCTTTTGTTTGAATTAGGATATACGTGATAAAGGATGGCATGCTTAGAAATTTGGTTGAAATCTTTTGTGATATTCCATGACTTTGTTGGTTGAAATGTGCTTAACTCAATGCATGTACACACTTCGGTAAGATTTGAGCCTTTGGGAGCATATTGTTTACATTCTTGCTCATATTCTTTGATTGAGTGTGTCGAGCTTGACATTGATGTTCTAGAACCTATAATTGAATGCATGTTGAGATTACACAAGAACTTGATGCTTTAATATGATTAGGGCACTTAGGATTACATACTTTTTACCTCTAAAACTGCCTACCCTTTCATTTTCCCCTAGTTAGCCATTTTTGTGCCTTTTACCCTTTCTTTGTTTTTACCACATTTTTAAACCCGAGCCTTTTATTTTGACTATCGTTTTTATCCTTGTCAGGACAAGAGAACGAGATTATCGTTGTATTATTCATTTCCAGTAAAATAAATAAATAAATAAAAATAGTTCGAATAGAAAATAGCAGTTCGAAAAACTGTAGAAAAAAATGCAGAGAAAAAATAACAAAAAAAAAGAAAAAAATGTTTGAAGTTGTTGCATTTCTTTTGTTTACTTTACTTTTGAGTTTATGTGGGGCTAGATTGATCTAGTTTATTATGTTTCTCTTGTCTTGATTATTAGCCGATTTTTTGCCATTCTCCCCACATTTACCTAAGCCCCGTTTAAAACCCTTTGATTATTGCATCTTGTTCTAACTAGTAGTGGAGATTTATTTTTCTTACAGACTTATGGTAATGTCATGTTTGGTTCAGACTTTGAGCATATTTGAACCCGAAACACTTTGAGTGAATCGAGCGAATCTTTGTGAGGTATTGAGTTTGGTTGCATTGAGATTGATGAATGAATGGATATCATGATCTTGCTTAACTTTATTCTACTTATGCTATCCGATCGATTGTAATTTTGATTTGGATGATTGTTGTGGGCTTAACTTGCATGGATTTCTAGGATATGAGACAAGGCAAAAGAAAGTAAGCGAATATTTTTTACCTTAAACTTGTTTAATTCCAGCATGCTTGAGGACAAGCATGTGATAAGTGATGGAGAATTTAATGAGTGTTTTAAATTGAATATATTTTCTTGTTAATTCTCTCTTGATGTCAATTATTATTGCTGATTTGGTTCTGTTGTGCTCATTTTCGGTGTATGAATCTGTTTTCCTGAACCAGCAGCAAGAAGGGCATTTTCTGCATTTTTTTATTAATCCATCGTGGCTGGAGACATGGCACGACGTGGGGCATGATGTTTTGTCAACTTGGCAGATTCGAGCAGTTCAGTCAGTAGCACCTTCTAAAAGGCAGTCCAGTCAGTAGTTTTTGGAAAGGATGATGCACGAAATTAGCTTGGATTTAATTTGAATTTAAAATACTTTAGAACTATTTATCTTTTGGATGTTAGTATCTTTAGGATTTATCTTTTTATTTTAAATTTATTTGTTTCATCTATAAGGTTTTTAGAAGACTATAAATATCCCATCTGGGGTAAAACTTGGGATGTATCTTTTTCATTTTATAAAAGGTCTCTCGGGTTTATTTTCAATTTTTACTTTAAGTTTTTACTTTGTTTTCTGAAAATTTTAAGTATGATTTTGATCATGCTTAGCTAAACTTTTAATTAGCCGATGACCTAGTGACGACTCAATTTATTTTGTGAGAATTGAAAAGCACTTAATATCTTCGGATATCATTCTCAATTTTCTGGAAACTTAGATTAGCAATCGGCCTTTCTTTTAAAAATCTTTACACTTTCATTTCAAAAAGTGTGCGGTTGGTGTGAATGTTTTTTCTGATTTATAGTTGGGAGAAAGAATCGGCTGGTAGCAAATTAGACTTCATGTGAACACACTTAGTATGGTCTGCAAAGGGAAATTAAGATCGGGTTTAATTCCCGTTGAGACAACATAACTCGAGTCAGGCTTTTCTAGCGCTTTAAACTGCACTGGTGCTAACGACGATAGACGTGGTTAGTCCAATTAGGACTGACTTTCGGAGATGGTCTTGGCTAGGCCAAGTAAGTCACAAGGGTTAGGCCTTGTAGACTATTACTGGCATGAATCCCGAAGTGAAATCACTTTCAATGATCGGAACGAATTGAGGCGGAGCGAAGCTTAAGGCTATATTTCTACCATCGTTATTTTCATCTATTACTTTTTTTCGTCATTCCTCTAAATTACTTTTATTTTACCATTTTCTTTCTTGAATTTTAATCCCCTTTTCTTTTTTATTTTTCACTGGAACAAGATCAATGCAATTCAATATTGGAAATTTCTTAGTCCCTGCGGATCGACCTTCTTCTCTTTATCACACTTTAATTTGTTTCATTTGAGAATAAGGAATATATATTTGACAATTTACGACGCTTGTCAGTGTTCAATTGTTTTTCTATAAGGTATGTGTATTGTCAAAAGATTTATTTGACAATTTATCGATTTTGCCCCTATGTTATTTTCGCATCAATTTGTCCCATGAAATAGTCGAATTGCATCATTGTTTGCCCCTTGACTGACATTCTAACCCTAATTTATAAATATAAAACCCTAAATCCTTAACCCTAATAAAAAAAATTTAACAATCTAAAGTGAATATGAAACATAAAAGTATTCCTAAACCCTAAACGGTGATGCAATTCAATTACTTTAGTAGCCAAATCGATGCAAAATACTATAAGAGTGAAATCGATAAATTGAGACTACGAGGGATAAAAATACTCATTAAGCCTAAAAATAAATGTACCCAATTCTCTTCCCCCCCCCCTAAGAATTGAAGGCTCAAATCAATAAAACCCAGCGATTTTAATGACCATCAAAACATGTAATACAAGCAATTACACTCAAATTTTATCCCTTTGCGACTTTCCAATTATATTTAAATGAAAAGAATATAACTAGAGTCAAATAAACCTATTTGATTTTATTTTCAAAAAAGAAACATCTAATTAATTTATATAAAATTTTAAGTATTTTACAGATCAACTTAAAAATTATAAAATGACACAAGATACACAATTTTAAATAAAAAACATTTATTAAAAAAGGTAAAAGCTAGGAGATTTAAAAGTTTTATTATATGCTATTCAAAAAAAAGTTTTATCGTAACCATATTAACTTGTTTTTAGTATAATCACATGCGTTTCTATTCATTAGCCAATTAATCAGAATCAAATATTGCATAGTTCATTATAAAGGCAACCTCTTAATATCTTATTCATTCACAACATCAATACTAAGACTTCATTCGAGAATGCTTTCTAAACGGTCGTCGGGCTGCTGAATGCAAAAGTAATGTTGAACGGCCGCTAAATGCTTCCCAGTTTTTGTCTTAAGATTCAAATTTCGACCTTGTTTAAACAACTTCACACCTTATCTCACTAGATAATCTAGTGGTTGTCTATGTGGAGGACATGTGTTTTGTATATAGGTCGTATTACATGTAATACCCCGAAAATATTTTTTTCAAGTTAGTTAAGGGTTCATATGAAGTTTGATCCGAATATGAAAAGAATAAGACCTAGTGACCAAAGTGACACTTTAGTAAAAGTTTGGGGATTGAAGTGTAAAATATTAAGTGGGTGATTTTATTTGGTATAAGGGTGAATCTGATCAAAATAAGAATTTTGGTATCATATTTGGGAATTAAGATGCAGTAGAAGGTATCAATTTTGGATCGAATAAAATTGTTATGTGTGCTCAAGCCAGAGTAGCACTAGGATGGGTGACCTCTGGGAAGGTCTCATATCCGTGTTTTTGATCGATATAAATGACTCAGAAAAATTAGGAATAATTCGTATGAGTATCTGTTAAAGGATTTTAAAAAAAATATCTGATAGAGATTTTGGGTAATTATCGGTATTTTAGACCGAGTCAAAGTTTCGGAGTTTGACTCCATAAATATGGGATATTTATTATGACAATATTATTATTTATGGAATTTAAAGATATGATATTTTTTAGATTAGATTCAAAAGTTCGATCAATGGAAAATCATATTAGGTGATTATCGGGTAATTAGATCGAATAAAAATTATAAAATAAAATTTTATGATTTCTTTGGGAATGGCCGGTTATGAAGGAACTAAATTGGTTCAAATGTAATGGAATGACAATTTTAAAGAAGACTTGTAAATATGAGTTGGTTGAGGGACAATTTAGTAAAATGGATTAAAATGAATTTAAAATTCATTTTAATTATACAAGTGGCAATATTAGATTAAAACAAGTATATTAGTTTACAAAATGAACAAAAAAAATTGTTCATCTATTCCTACGTATGCCGTGGGTGAGAAGAAGAAGGGAGAAAAAGAATACATCAAATTTTAAGCTTGATTTGGAAGAATTACAAGTAAAATAAGGTATGATGCTTTGGGAAAAAATATCTATGCTTAATTCTCTTCCTTTTGGTAGTAGCTTTACATACCAAAGTGAAGTATAAATTATGTTCTTGAAGAGAAAGAAAATTGAATCCATGAATACGTGATGGAATTAAAGTTTGATTTGAGTAGATTTGATGTTGTAGGTATGAAAATGAGCTTGAATTGGAATTAATTTTATGTTTAAATACATAAACCCTAACCCTAAATTTTGAGAATTTGGTTAGGGAATTGAATCAAGGATGAAAATGAATGAATTATGAAACTAAAAGCCTTGTTTTGATGTTAGGATGATTAAATTCCCTTTGTTATGCCAAGTGATCAATTCGGCTAGAATTGAAAATATAGGGGAATTATTGTGAAATTTATTCTAGTATTAGAATTGAATTTAGGAAGTAAAAGATTGAAATGACAAGAAAAGAAATGGTGAAGGACCATTTCGAAAATGGGAGTTTTTGTAAGGGACCAATTTGGTCAAAGCTTGGAATTCAGGGAAATTTTATGGAAATGTTAGAAATGAATAATTAGTTGATTTGTACATGAATTCAAGTACAATAGTGAAATTAGTGACTAAAGTGTCACTTAAGTAAAGATTAATGGTTGAAAGGCAAATAATGAAAGTTAGTGAATAACAAAGGAATTATGGAATAATTGTTATTCAAGCATGAATAAATTATTCGATGTCCAAAATGGTCACTAAGGACCTTAGGACTAAATTGGCAATCACATGGAAATTGGGGGAAAATTTTAGAAATATTTTATATTTGAATAATTGTGTTTTGTAAATTAAGTTAGCAATGTTAGATTTGAATCTAACAAATGTATGTATTCGATTGGTCTTCGACAGTTCCGAGAGAGACTAAGGGAGACACAAGCATTAGAGGAAAAGAAAAGATTGTCGAATAAACTTAGTGAGGCTACTTTTGCATTGTTACAGGTGAGTGCATTATTTATGTATATGTTATTTTTGAAAAAAAAAACTTGTCATAAGTCCACCTTAATATAGAAATGATTTATATTGCTTTGAAGCATATGGATTTGATGCATAAAAAAGCTAAGGCAAGTGACATATATTCTATATACGAAGGAGGATAGGGTATAAATTGCCCATATTGATTTCTTGATATATGATTATGATAAAATATGGGATGTGAATTGCCCATTTACAAGAATGATGATGATTGACTTATAATGAAATGAACTGCCCAAGTATTATGTTATGTGAGTCTATGGTATAGTTGGATATCCATAGAGTCTTTAGCAGCTGTATTACTCAAGTTATTATATGATTACATGTTTTGTGACTACTACGGTGTCACATACACCTTGGGGACCCAAGCCCTTGGTGTGCACCCTGGGGATCCAAGCCCATAGTGATAATGGCACTAACGAGGTGCTTTAATGAGGAGCAAAGAACGTCCTCGAGTACGTACTCATTTACAGGTCTCAGGTGTCTTATTTATGTGACTCGAGTACCTTGATCTCATATTATTTAATTTGGGTTATCTTTAAAAGAATGTTATACTGTAAATAATTACATGATGACTGATAAATACTGATAACATGTATTTATATTTGTTTTATGATATGATATAAATTGTACTGGGATCGCTTGCCATTTTGTAGGAACTGTATTACATTTCCATATGATATATTGTATTGCATTATTGCATGTTTTAATTAAGTAAGTTTATTTGCCTCACTAAGTTGTTACTTAGCGTGTGTATTATTTCACACGTAGGTTCTCCGAATTAGACTAGCACGGAGGAGCTGTTCTTTTGGAGTTAAGTTATTATAGTAAGTTACAGTATGTACATCCTTATCGTAGTTTGATAAACTAGTGGGCATGTAAATATTTTTAAAACGAACTTTTTTGTATAACTAAGTTTTAACCTAGATGTATGGTAATATATATGTATTATCTTGAAATTATGGACAAAGGATATTAGTAGTAAAAGTTCCTATATTATTATTTACCGCGTAACAGTTTCAAAAAAATGTCTAAGCAACACATATAGTTTTCGTCTTGGATTGCATTTTCATTTTAATAACCGACTTATAAGTTTTAAACACCAATTCAGGGTCGAAACTAGTTACAAGTGGATAACCTAGTTTTAATTGATAACCAAAAATGGATTAATTACCGTACTAGTTTTGTGAAATGATTTATTTTAAAAAAATAAGTCCAGATTTCTGAAATACGACTTCGTGTCATCTTTAATGTATATTCAGCCTACGAGTATACGTTAAGGGTGTCACATTACACACTGCCACTACTCTAAGTTTGGTATATAACGACGCTTTTTATGGCGTTTTCTGATTAAACGCCGCAACATTTTTACATATTGTGGCGTTTTACTTAACAAACACCACAAAACAACAAACCTTGTGGCATTTTAGGAACAAACGCCGCTATCGAATGACCTATGGCGACGTTTTCTTGAGAAACGCCACAATAGAATTCACATTAGGGGCGTTTGTTGAAAAAACACTGCAATAGAATTTACATTAGTGGCTTTTGTGATTACACGCCGCAATAGAATTCAAATTAGTGGCGTTTGTGTTGAAAACGCGGCAAAAAGATTATTTTTGTGGGCAATAGAATTTACATTAGTGGCATTTGTGATGAAAATGCCACAAAAAGTTTTGTTTTTGGTGGCGTTTTATAAGAAACGCCGCAATAGAGTTTACATTAGTGGCGTTTGAGATGAAAACGCCGCAAGAAGTTGCAGCTTTTGGTGGCGTCTTACAAGAAACGTCGCAATAGGTAATATAAAAGTCAGCAAGTAATTTAAAGATGGGTAAACTACATAAATGGTTCCCCTGCTATGCTCTAATTCTCTTTTGCATCCCCGACTATCAGAAGTTACAAACTGGTCCCCCAACTTAAAAAGGTAACAAATTAGTCCGACGATGACATGTCGATATAATTACATAATTAGCCCTCAAGTTCTACACTTATTTTAATTTGACCCTAGTTCTAAAAAATTAACCCACATAATTTTAATAATCTATCAATTCAGTCCATCTTCTTTTCTATTTCTCCTCTCCTTTAATCTTAAAACTCTCAAAGCTCTCTTTCGTAAGAAGAAGTTGTGACAGAAGAAGCATGAGACCGCTGTCTTTCACAATCCAATACAAATCAATCGTACCATATTGCCTTTGATACTCATTCGGCCATTCATCAAGGCCCTTGACAATGACAACTGCCTTATTTGCAACAATGCAGCCATTGATTATACCAACAAATCTGGCTGGGATTTCTTGTAGGTTCTCACGACGCCATATTTCTGGGTACTGCATCACTACAATATCTGGCTTAAGGTTGCCGAGACCCATGGTCTGCACTCTGCACAACTCCACGGAAGCCTTCAGTCATATTAGGTGCCAAAACTACTTCTGCATCACCTTCGCAGTTCTGGTAATTAATGTACGTATCAAGTTGCTTGCAAGCAGCCTTGGAGTCTTCAGCACGTTCATGATAGTCCGTATCTAGTATATTGATAAATATGAACATTCCACGACCTTTCTTCTTCATGCAGTTGGCAAAGTCGGCAAGCTTTGGATGGCAAGGTACATTCTCTGGCAGCTTACCCCAAGAACGGCAGAATACAAGAGGAATGGGATACCAATTGTTTGGATGAACTTGGCTAGCTGCAAACAAAATGATAGGTCAACAGGAACACAAGAGGCAATACTCGTGTCAATATGTATAAAATACAAGTAGAACATGCCTATAGAGGCAGTGCAGAAATGCAATTGGTAAAGATACATAATATAAGACGTACCTCCCAAAGATCTAAGACTGCGAAGGGCTAGTTGAAAATAAGCACTTTTGAAACCACCCCTCAGTCCCCAGCTTTTCCTTTAATGCTCACATAATAATATATGAGGCTGGCAAGGGCCAAAGACACTACAGTGAATGACCATGAGACCAAGAAAATGATCACTGCAGCAAGCAGAACTGTTGTGACCCTCAGTTTCCAATGCAAATAATGCGTGCTAATATACTTGATTTTTTTCATCTAAATGGGGCACAAAATGTTAAAAGCAAGATTACTCGTATGCAATGAAACCTACCTATACAAAGTGATGCTCCGAGGAGAGATAAGCTCCAGTGGTGAAATTTCCATCGAGGACGCCAACTGGGAGCATCTAGAAGGTCCATAAGGAAGCAGGACAAGTTCACACCAGAATAGCACAGAAGGAAAAACATAGTTGCAGTTGGTGTGATAAGATCCAAATTCCCAATAATCACACAACCCATACAGATAAAGTATGGTTTTGCCACAGATTGTGGACCAATGCCTTGAAAATGGTAAATTAAAGGAAATTATAGCGGTTGCGTTAGTTAATTTTGGGGTGAAAATAAATTGAAGAATTAAAGGAGAGAAATAGAAAGGAAGATGAACTAAATTGATAGGTTATTGAAATTATGTAGGTTAATTTCGTTAAAATTTTAATGGTGTCGGATTAATTTATTACTTTTTTTAAGTAAGGGAACAGTTTAAGTAAAAAAAAATTAGAGCATAGTTTACCCTTTAAAGATTTACTCACTCTCAGTTACTCTCCCTCACCCTGATCCCCAAATCAAACCCACAATCCCTAATTTCCTCTATCGTTGACCTCAGTCGCCTCTCACTCCCTCATCTCGAGATACGGCTCCCCTCGTCGGCGAGATTCAGTGAGTTTTTCTAGTTCTTCTCTTTATATTTATTGAACTTCGATCTGCTTTAAGTTTTGGGTTTTAGTTTATTTGATTGAATTTTCTTTTCTTTTGTTTTCTAGTTATCTTGCAAAGCCAATAACGAGTTCAGTGTCTGATGCTTGGTACCCAACCCTAGCCGTCTTCATGTTCGCCATTGGTCTTCTCCTCACCGCTTTCTTCTTCATGTAACAACCTCCATCTTTTCTCCTTCGAGACATTTCTTCTTCTTTTTACTATAACAAATTTCGCGTTTTTGCTCTTATTATATTAAATTTTGGAGGCATTTTTTTGGGTTTTCACCTTAAGGTTTTGTATGATATATGACTGATATTTGGTTATACAATAGGGTAATAATATAACATTTCTTTTTCTTGATTTGATCTAAAAATTTCTTTTTCTTTGCATGCTACAACATGTTCTTTTATTTTTTAGTGATAATAGAATACAAGTGTGAATTTGATCATAGCTCTTGATGTTTGTGGTTGGCACAGTCCTGCATTTTGCGTCCCTTCACCTTTAATTTGTAGAATTATCAGTTGGAGTCATGGCATTTCATGTCTACTTTGGTTTCAGAAATATTTATCTCAATGGTGAGTATCCGGTTTTCTTGATTTGGTTGTGGTGTTTTCAAGTTTGAACTTTCATCTCTTAATTTCGAGGCCTAGACTTATAGTCTTATACATCAATTTTTTTGCACGACTAATTGTACTATTTTAGCTGTCTTTCTTGTTTTTGCAATGGTGACTGGTGAGAGCATTTTATAGAGTTAGAAATTTTGATTGAGTTTGATCTTATAGTTAAGAGTTAACTTTTTGTTGAACTGCTTGAGTATTGAATTTCTTAATATGCCATTGAACATACTTAATGTGAACTGAAAGGTTATGTTGTACTCAATTATGTGAATTTTATCTTGGAGGCTTGTAATGTGAATCGGATAAACGGCGGCTTACTGACGAAAATATGATATTAACTTGGTTCATGTTATCCTGAATTCTATGTATAAATCCAATCTGTTTGTTTATTGGAATGATATTAACTTGGAATCATTATTAAAGACTTATGTGATCTTGCCATCTTATTAGGTAATGAAAGTTCTAATATGTCATCTTATTACAATTATGATTGATTTCCAGTTTGAATAACAAAAGTACATGATTTTATTTCTATTATTGAATGGAAAAAAGAAAAGAACTTGTCATTATTAAAGACATATGTGATCTTTCCATAATCATTTGTGCGTTTTTAAACTAAGTTAATTTGGCCTACATAATGCAAGTCAGTGGCTATTGTTCCTTTGCAGTCGGAACTAAATAAACCAGAACATTGTTGATTTGGATAGAGAAGTTGTTTGCGGGAGCCAAACAACAGTTTTCTCTTTCATTCTCTTGGCCTGTACGCTGTGGATAAACAAGGAACTATTATTATTTTTTATTTTCTATGATTTTTAGAATTTCATAGCATATCGGATTAATTGTGATCGTTTTTTAAACTCTTATGTTTTGATACTTGGTCTGAATATTTTTTAAATTTTATATTATTTTTGTTTTTTATGCATATATATATGTATCAAGTGTTTTGAGGTCTTGATTGTTTCTTGAACAGAGAATTTTGGCTTTCGGACTCCAATTCTGACTAAACAATCAGGGATCCAACATATCAAAGTGGAACAGAGAATTTGAGGTTCGACTTATCCTTAGTTTGATTCTTTTAAAACTGAACTTATGAAATATTAACTGTCTGGGAAAGAGATATCTTGAAAGTGGGATAAGGCATCTAAATTTTAATTGTAGAGTTTTGTTGAACTTTGTATCTGAGTGAACCTTATATTCTGCTGTAGTAACAACATATCAAATTAGTAAATTTGTTAGTGTGATTAACTTTAATTATAAGATGAATCAATTTTATGAGTCAACCTATATTTTAGATCCAACCTGCCACCTACTGGTCTTGAAAGCTGTATGGAGCACTTGTAATCCTCAATGATAGTATTGTTGTCATTAGTTGCTAAAACTTTTGTTTGTTTATTGCAGATATTATGCCTAGGAGGAAATAAAGTGATATGCGGATTGTTCGAGTTCCTCGAGCAGAGGAAGAAACAAATAGTGAAGAATTGACTGGTGTTGGATCTTCGGAAGTTCCGGATACAGTTGAAGAAAACGTAGAAACGCCACTATAGCGCCATAACCGACCGCAGAATCCTCATCTTAGTTGATTTCTTAGGTTCATGCTTTTGTTTATTCTGGTGAACAATGTTGAACTACATTTCAATTTAATTTTTGTAGATTTTGATTTTTTTTGTTAAATATATCTACTTAATTCGTGTCATAATTAAATTTCAAGTTTGTTGTTATTTGATAATGCTCCAAGTTTTATTTGGGTAGTACAGAGTAGAAAATGATTTGTGCCAACACAGTTAAGCTTAGCGATAACTTTTAGCGGCTCTGGAAAATCAAACGCCACTAAAAGTCACATTTTTTGCGGTGTTTATCAGCAGAAATGCCACTATAGCGCCATAATTTTTAGCGGCGTTTAATTTTTTTAGTGGCGTTTGGAAAATCAAACGCCGCTATATATCTCGGTCTTTTGCAGCTTTTTTCTTTCACAAATGTCGCTAACAGTTGTGACGCTTGATTCAGCAGCACTTTTTGCGGCGCTTTAAAAAGCGTCAGGAGAGTTTTTCGCTGCGTTAAAATACCTCTAAAAACATGTTTTGCTGTAGTGTGTCATTTGTCCAACTCCTCCTAGGCACAACTTGAGCTCTCAATATGAGAAAGAAACCTGGTTGAGTTTTCTCTGCAACAAGCACGCATCAGCAGTCTAACTTGGTCCTCAAATTCACTGTCCGTGCCTTCAATAACGAGCAGAGTCCATCACAAACCCGTCGTCCGCAACAAAATGATTAATGGAACCAGTTGGATGTGTTGTCTGAATATCTGTACAACAAAGTTACTTGAAATAAATAAGCTTATTGGTTAAGTTTAACTGAAATGGTTTGTCCATTAAAACCAAAGGAATACACTTACCTCAACTGGCATAAGCTGAATTGCTAGATCACACTAATCTGTAGGGTCTATCGCCACAGAGGGAATGGGAGCGATCATGGGCCAATATTCTCCTTTCTCCCTTGAGCATTTTTTTTTACAAGTGAGCAGTTCCTAATACAAAGTCTTCCAAGTGTTGCAGGCAACCCTTCCAAGTACCGAAGCTTAGGACAGTCGACGAGTGAAGACAAATTTCGAAGCTCCTTGGACAGGGATTGAAGATTATGGAGTTCCCCGATATATATCGAAACTAGAGTCATTGGAAGTAGACATGTTTCATCTGGAAAGGAAACCATCTCCTGTCCACCAGCAATCATCAAGTCTCCAAGCGAGGTTAACGTATGCAAGTTCCAATTCGATATTGGTTCCTTGAGATCTTTACAATCCCAGATCTCGAGTGACAATAGATTAGGAGGCAAACCCCCTCTAGGAAAACACACAATTGTACAGTTGCAAACCGTTAAATATCGAAGAGAAGTGAGATTTTGCATCTGATGTGGTAGTGACTTGAGACTGAAGCAATTGGTGATGACCAAAGATCTCAGGTTTGGGAGGGACAAACTGGTCTTCGGGAAGTATTTCAGGTCATAACAATTGCTTAATTTCAGTTCCATCAGACAGGAGAGGTTGTTTAGAGAATCTGGCAAGCCTTTTAGAGCAGAACATTTCCAGATATCAATGAATTCAAGTGATGCATTATCGAGCAGCATCTCATCTGAAAAGGGCTCCAGCGCCAAGCAATAAAAAATCTTAAGCATTTTAAGGCTAGTTGGTAATCTAACTTCTGGAAAGTGCGCAAGAGAAGGGCAGCCGATGATCTCCAAATGCTCGAGATGAGATGGATTTTTGTCTTTATCAGCCTGCATCAGTCCCTAGGGTAGCGAACTTAGGCGAATGCAATCTTGGATCTTTAACCTTTTTAATGTGGAGGGTAACCTCCCTCTTGGAAAACATGTGAGTGAAGGGCATTTTTCGATTTCCAAGTCTTCAAGAAGACAGCCGGTAAGTTCACCGTGCCTCATTATCCAACAAGGCAGGTCCTTAAGCAGTGGAAAATCTCTGAGCCAGAGACATCTAAGCATTGACCACAAACCTGTCTCCGGAAAGGATACAAGTTTCGGGCATGATTCAATATTCAAACGCTCAAGAGACAAAGGGCAACACAGTTCATCCTTTCCTGCCAGGGAGAAAGATATGTATGAGAACATACATTAATTTTTGCATGATCAGTAGAACTAACATTCTAAAATTCAGTACCTTTCCACCACAATGATGTCAATCCGGTGCAGTGGGAAAGGATAAGATGCTTAAGTGCTCCCGGAAACTGTTCAAACCCATCGGGAAAACATGTAAGGTCCGACAAGCTCTTGATTCTCAGTGTAGTTAGAGAGGTAAGGTCAACCATGCTCCTTGGAACCATCTTATTGCAATCTTCAATGCTAAGGTCAAGAAGAGATGGGAGGCTCATAACTGAATAAGCCACATTGGGGCATCCTTTGATTGCAAGTTTCACCAGAGAAGGCAGGTGTCCGGGTAATTTCCGATGCAACTTTGGACAGTTATCAATCATAAGCTCACGGAGACTCGGGAATTCCCCATGTTCTTTATTAGCTTTGTTAGGAGAGTCCCAAACCTCCCAATTCAACATGTTTTGAACTGAAGAACTTCCAAAACCGGAAATGGTTTAAAAGAAGGTAAACTATATCCAAAAAACTCAAAATCCAATCTCTTGACTCCGTTCATGCCTTTGATCAAAAGCTTCTTGAGTGAGGGTAGTGTCCCAAGTGCAGGAAGGGATGTAACATTTCTACAGTTGGAGAGGTTTATATCCACAATATTAGTCGACGAGGAACAGCCTAACCAAGATGGAAACTTTGTGCCGGCATAAAATGCAACTCTAACACTTTGAAGGTTTTGATGAGGTTGTAGCATGTTGAAAACATGCATTCCATCTTGACCGTTTCCATGATCAAGCGATTCATGACTCCATTGCAAATCTAACCTCTCAAGGCCCTGTTTATCCTTCAGAATATAAGCACTAGCATCTGGAGTATCAACAGCATTTTCCAGTCCAAAAATGGAAAGGTCCTTTCGCAAATGCGACAAGCCCTTCAATTCTGTGATGCCAGGACGACTACCCCTTTGCACGGTGAATTTGGACAAAATCTGTAGCTTTTTCAGGTTGCCAATCTGCATTGGCATCTCTGTTAAACTATCAGTATTGGTAAGATCAAGAAACTGAAGATGATTCAGATTCTCAATCGCTTGAGGCAACTCAGTAAGGTTATTGCACCCATGCAGTATCAACGTCTGTAAGTTGAAAAGAGATCCCACGGAATCAGGCAACGATTTGATTCTGGTGCGAGATAAATTCAGGTACCGTAAGTGTATCAAACCACCTATGCGATGCGGTAGCTCATCGATGCAATAACCACTCAGACACAACACTCTCAAGCAGACTAACCTCGGCAACAAATTTTGTAAGACATTATTGCTTAAATAGGAATCTGCAGACCATGGCAATATATGAACCGGTAATGCTACCAGTGTTCTTAGTCTTTCCATTTGATACAACATTTCAAATCTTTTTGAAGTGTCGTATTGGTGACGAACAAATGAAAAATGCCGAAGCTGTTCGACTCTATCATATAATTTGTCTCCATGAAATTCGAAACTGAAGCATATTTCTCTGGAAACAAATCGAGCAAGGTCATTGATGAGGTCATGCATCCCGTACCGTGTTTGGTTGCCGGTTGACTGCTGGAAAAAGGATCTCGACCATAAATCACGAAAATATTCAACTCCTATGTCATGCATCTGCTTCTTTCCTTTTACGGGGTGCAAGAAACCCTCTGCCATCCACAACAGAATCAACTCCTCCTTGTCGAATTCATAATCCTTAGGAAATATAGCACAATACGAAAAGCAACGCCTGAGATGGAAAGGAAGATAATGGTAGCTCAATCTCAGAGCCGGAAGGATGCCACTTTTTGCTTCGGATAATTCCCAAATCTTGCTCTTCATTATGTCTTCCCACTCATCAGGTTTCCCTTTAGTACGAAGGAGTCCTCGGAGGGTCTTAGCTGCCAATGGCAAGCCTTTGCACTTCTTTACCATTTCCTCACCGATTGTTTTAAGGTCCGGACATCCTTCGAAATCCGAAGCCCCAAGAGCATGCCGAGTGAACAGGGAGAGACAATCATCGTTCGTCAGTTCCCTCACATGATGAGTCCCACAAGTAGCCATTATTGATGCAGCACCTTCGTTTCGAGCTGTCACGAGAATTTTACTTCCTGCAGCCCCTGCAATGAAAGGCCTACATAGAAGCTCCCATTGTTCATAGTTCTCATTCCACACATCATCTAAGACAATAAAAAATTTCTTACCAGACAGATTCTCCTTTAGTTTTACTTGGAGTAAATTCAGATCCTTTACACTGCAACTCTCTAAAGTAACAGCCTGAAGCACGGTTGTTGTCAGCCGGACAATATTGAATTCCTCGGAGACACAAACCCAGACTTTCAAATCGAAAAAGCTTTCGACTTTGGTATCATTGTAAACCAACTGAGCAAGAGTGGTTTTACTCACACCTGCCTTACCACAAATGCAGGCCACACCGATATCACCGCAATCATTCATCAGCAAATCGAGAACGGCTTCTTTATCCGTTTCCCGACCGAAGACACGAGACTCATCGACAAGAGAACTACTAGTTCTTAGATTCTCTTTCATTCTCCCAAACCTTCCTCTATCATTCTCTACTAAACACAAATTATTCTTTACCGAAACAGCATCTTCCAGACTAGCATTTAAGTTCTCTATCTTGGACTCCATTTTAGAGCTAAACTTAATAGTTGAAGGATTAAAACTAAGACAGCAAGTCGGGACATATTTCCTCACCTTGCCGGAGGAGAAAGAGTGGTCGGATTCTTCCTTCATTCGGCGGCGCTGTGCTTCATAACCGAGCTCATCGATGACATCTTCGGCGTCATAAGCAATGTCCCGTAAGTCGCGGAGCCAGAACTCGACCGTTCTGCTTGTGGTTTGCTTTTCTTCAGCATCTTCCAGGGAAGCATTGATTTTGTGCAGCAACTTTTCCCATTTCTTGAGCTCGGACAAAACCTTGTCTTTGCGCGCGAATCTGTTGAAGTGGGAGGAGGAGATGAGGTCCGACAGCGAACAGAACAATCCGGACACGACTGCCTCGGTCAGAGAAGCAGCTATAGCTTCCATATCAACAGGGACACGACAAAGACCGGTGAACTCCCGCTTTCTGAGTTTTTTTTTTAAGGTTAATGTTCGAATTGTTTGATTGAGGGTGTTGCATAACCATTCTGGTTTGTTTAGAGTGAATTTATATTTGATGCAGAATTACTTTCGCCATGATTCCTTCTTGCTATGTTAGAGAATAGAAAAAGAAAGGAATAACTTCATGTCCATAGTAAAATATTCGGATAGGAGTCAAGACAATTGTAATATATGGAAAATTCTACGACCGAATACCATTAACGCTCAATACCGTTAAATTAATTAATAAAAATTAATAAAGATTAAAATATTAAGAACTAAACATACAATTATAAATTATTTAAAGTAAAATTTTAATTAAATTATTTTTCATATATATTACATTTTTTTATTTTTTTAAATAATTAGATCAACTACCAACTTTAGTCAATTTAAAAAATAAAAATCCTAAACCCTAAACCATAAAACTAAAACCTAAAACTCAAAATCCTAAACCATAAGCCCTAAATTCAAACAATGAGTTTATGATTTTGGGTTTTGAGCTTATGGTTTTGGTTTTTGGTTTTTGGGTTTAGGGTTTATAGTTTTATATATTTTTAAATTGATTAAGGTTGATATTTGATTCAATTATTAAAAAAATTAAAAATATAATGTATATGAAAAATAATTTAATTAAAATTTTATTTTAAATAATTTATAATTATATGTTAAGTTTTTAAAATTTATTAATTAATTTAGTAATGTTGAACGGTATTTAACGTTAATAATATTTAATATTTATAATTATATTGTTTATATAAAGGATCGTTTCTTATCGTCTGCTACTTTTAGTGGTTGGTGTGAGATTGAGCCATCTGAAATCAGGTGGCATGCTACATTCTCTCTCCCCTTAGATTTACATCCATTACTCTAATAATAATTTAAAATTCTTCACTTTTTTAAAAAAATATTTTATATTTATATATTTAAATTATATTCCAGTGAAATAAAAAAATTATTAACAATACATGTGCAGAAGAAAAATAAGTATATATTTACTTGATGAATGTGTTTTCTTTTGAATCTAAAATTAGTACCAAAAAAACCATAAAATGTAAGCGGACTTTATCAAAAAAATAAACAAGTAAAAAAGTATTACTTATTAATCATAAAGTATGGTGTTATCGTAGTTTATTGAAGGAGTTCAATCTTCATTTATAGGTATATAACACACTTCGTGGTAAAGAATTAATCAATATTTTTTTTACTAAAAATACCTTTATTTTGAACAAAAAAAATCAAGTTTTGTAAATAGAAAATAACGTTTGAGAAAAGCGTCTCTCATTCAAACTCAACTTCAAATATAATTGGAGTCGGATTTGCACGACAAAAAAAAAACAGTAAAAAAATTAAGTAAATATGGATTCTTTAATAAAATCCTTAATGATAATGGACTTTGGAATGGTGTAAAGAATGCAAGTAAGTTCCAAGCGTCTGCCTTAATTTTCCACCCATCTTTAATATGTGTCTTTACTCTGCGTGCGGAGAAAGGGAAGAACCTCCAAAAAGGAAAACATAAAGAAAGGTTATGGTGCTTGACTTGGCCACCACGAAGTTTTAACTCCCAAGTCTTAAAGTTATGATTAATTACTTAACGATTGTTTGGATTCCAACTCATTTTTAGGTCAAGTATTATGCTTTTTTCATAAAGTTATGCAGATGGAATATATGTAAATTTGTGAATTATTCGAATCAATTTTCTTTTAGATTTTTCAAACTTCTTTGATGTTTATTAATCTTAGCCTTTTAACAATGCATACACCCCGTGCATACAAACTGCTCGAACTCGGATCAATTAAACATAACAATATTCCCCTTTCCACTAGAATCAGATTCGGTTTTCCTCAAACTTTAATACTCGTTCGCATACAAAGTGATGCAGGTTTTTGGAGCAGAGTATTTGTCTTTACTTGCGGGGAAGTGTAACAGGGCAGCGTTTAATTCGTATACCCAGAAACTGGTATATAAGATTCATGTTGTGGAAGCCAAATACTATGCTGATGGGGAAGATGCATATGACATGCAGAGTTCGGCAGTCACCACACCACCACCACCATGGTGGTGGATGTTGTTCGGGTGAGGCAAGAAGCACCCAAGTAACTCAAGTAAGAGGGGACTCAATATTGGATATAATTTCAGTAAATAGTAACTCGAGGAAACTGCTACTGGAAAAAGATAAAAGCTTTTTCTACTTAAAAAAACAGAATGCAAGAATAAGGGCAATGAATAGGGACACACAGTTTACAACAGAAATGACCTTTTGAGAAATGGATGATGTCGTACTTGTCGAAAAATATCATCAGTCGACCACTAGTGTTATGCTTCTATTCCTTGGCATCAGCAGAGGATTGTGGAGGTAGCTTGACTATACTTAGTGGCTGCTTTTATCTCGTTGCAGTGATTTATGAACTTGGTTAGCTCCTGCTCTCACACATACACACATTGTACGTTAAAATGTAGAATATTTCATGGAACAATTGTTGTTATTATTAATGCCAAAGAAAGCCCGTCTTCAATTGAAAATGATTCGACGCACACATGAATGAATCCTTATCTCAATTAAGTATATGCTTAATCCCTATTTCGAGTATCCTAGCGCAGTCAAGACGCTCACCTACGCAGGCAAGAGAGACGGACTACAAGAAAAAACATGCATATTGACTAATAAAAGAATTGTACGTGTTTTGTAGATAAACTGGATCATAGAGTTCATTATATATATGGGTTAGGATCAGCTTACACACAATGCAAAACTATGAGTTTTATACGTTTTTTGAATCATTGGACGGATAAATGAATGACAGAGATTAACTCTTTAATTTTTTTTTTCATACGATAATCTTCATATATCTTACTGTTAATCTATTATATGACTGACATGTAAAACTTAAAAACTTTTACAGAAAACTTAAAAACTTTTACAGATACTATCCCTATATATATAAAGACATGAATACAAAAACTAGCATACACACATATAAGGTTCTAGCGCTGCACCTTTCATCATGTGCATTCCAACAGAGACCGAACAAGAATTAAACATTGGAAAGGACCAAATTGTCTGACTTAAAAACCTTTGCGAATAAACACGAAAGTATAAGGTTCTAGCGCTGCACCTTTTACAAATTTGGTTCCAAAAATAATTATAAATTAAGCTTATATATATAGTTAGGAGAAATATAAGCAACCTTTGCGAATGTGAGGAAGGTTTCCATGGCGATTAGGAGGGATTGTTTTCTGCTTCTTTTTCCCTTTGAATAAATCTCCTTTCTGCGTCATCTTACTTTCGACTGCAACTCGGTTGTTATGGGTTATGCCAGCATTTTCATTCATTTTATACGGTGCCATAGGGCTTATTAACGGCTTTGAGGGCCCATTAAAGTGTTTACCAAATTACAGGCCTAACTTTTGCAGCCCATTATGGAAAGTTTGGGCTTACAAAACTACATCAAGCGTATAAACAAGTAGTAGTAAATAGGGGTGAATATTAATTTTGTCAGTTCGGTTGGAAAATACCGAAAAATTAACTTAACCGGTTTTTATTTTTATCAAGACAAAAAATATGAATGTGGAGCAAATGCTTAAGATAGACTTTCGGAAGTCGTCGGTAGGTGTGGGCAAAACACGACTCGAAAAAATAAATTATTTGACTCGATTCAAGCCGAAAAAATTTACTCGTTTTGACTCAATTTGTAATTTCATAAACTCGACTTGAAAAAATTTCATATAAAGTTTAAGCTATGAAATAAAAACTCGAATAACACAAAACTTTTAGTAATTAGTCTATCAGTTTTCATAATCGAGTTGAGTCTGTCAATTCTGTATGATTTATTATGTATATCACATGTGAAAATATGCAGAAATATATATATATATATATATATATCGTATGTACATATAGAAAGCCATTAAAATTGGAATCAATGTGTACCGCCCAGCTCTAAGTTTATGCATATAGAAATATATACATGCACCGCTACACATATGGTTATAAAATATATCTGAAGAAATATATATGTACAATTAAATTTGTACAGAAACTCGAAAACTCGACTCGATTTGACTCAACTCGAGTTTCATAAACTCAACTCGATTAAAAAAATTCAAATAAAGTTTGAATCGTAAAATAAGAGTTGCAAACTCGAATAACTCGAATTTTTTCACTCAACTCGATCGAACGCCCAATAGTCGGTTCACAATCTTACAAAAATGTGTTGACTGTTTAAACATATTTGTATCGACTGGAGATAAGTGTGACGCATTGTTTCACTAAGAGCAATATGTTAACTAATGGTATGACTAAATTAATATGGGAGCTTTCCTTTTAAATATCATAGTTTTAATAATCCTCCCTTCCATATTCTATACATAAATTATAATATTTAAAGTTAATCTTTATATAAAAACCTAGTTTTCTCTCCTAAAAGAATCTAGTTTTTCTTCATAATTATCGCAAATTTTTTTTTAACCGGTAGCGGTAATTAGTCTTATTACTGGTTGTCGATCACCGATGTTCATTATTTTTCTTTTTTTATGTTTTATTTTCTCAATTTTAATAAGAATCTCTGCTCTTGTGGTACACATTTTCTCTGCCTTTGCGGCACATTTTTCATTAACTCTTGTGGTTCGTTTCATCTATCGTTTGGCATGATTTCAACATACCTTAGCGGTCGTTTGATGCTCGTACAGAGATCCTCACGACGCTAGCTTTCTAATTTGATTCTATCTGAGTTCATAGAAAAGATATATCCTCACTCGTTTGATGGTTTGTTAGCTGATATAATTAGAACTGTGTAGCGAAACAATCTGCCTGATAGTTTGGTTCGCTCATCATCCTTTTTCATCCCATAAAGCGTCTCGTTTGGTAGAGACAAGGAGATTCATAAATGTTTTTGAGTTTTGATGGTATGCTAAACTCCATTGAAGAGTTTGCTTTTCTTTGCACCTTTGTATGAGATTATTAGTGGATTAGTCATTTTTTTTCTCTCTTTTTGATGCATTGTATTTGTAATATCTTTCATGGTGTTTAATAAAATCTAAATGCCATTGTTCGAAAAGTTAATCTTTATATATTAACGGGGTTGGTCAAAATGTGATAAGCAGCTTGGTATTTTTTAAGCAAATTTTAAGTTCGAGGCCTTGTGTATGTAGAAAATTCTTGTTGGGAGACTCACGCATCAAAATCAAATGTGCGATACGAGGGGTTTGAATTAGTCAGGACAAAATCTTGAAAATTGAAAGAAAAAAAAAACAATCTTTATATGGTTTAGTGGCTTGTTTTTTCCTATGTTATAAAAAAAAAATATTTACTAGTAGCTCATTACATAGACCAAACCAAATTAGCTTATTATATTGAAACTTTAGCTTTTAGAGTTTGTGTTTTATTTAAATTTGTTCACTTTTTATTTTAGACAAACTATATTTTGTATTTAATTTTTTTGGTAAATTACATTTTTATTTTATGATCCATGTTCAAAATTCGCGACTTTTCCTACCAATATATCATTTCCAAGATTCAAACTCGGATTCTCTCCTTAGAAGATCAATGTACCTTATCATTGTACCAAACAATTGTTAGTTTTCGATTTGACATTTTATATATATATTTTTTAAAAGTTGATGGGCCTCATTAAAAATTTCATTCGTAGTAAAGAGGAAAAAGAGTACCCACTAAAATTTTATTAATAGTAATAAACTTCTTACATAATTCGAACGGGCATTACTAGCCCTATTACAGACCAGAAAAATCCCCGGACAATTTGCCGAACACCAATTAAAAGCAGAAAAGAACAGAACCATTTAAACGCTTAACCTATACCTGCTTTTGTCAAAGAATCAGCCTCCACATTACAAGATCGAGGAATCAACCGAAGCAGAAAATTATCAGCACCAATCCACTCTGCAACCTCTTTTACCACGGATACAGCGGCTAACGGCGGATCCAGCGAAACCCAATAACCAGTCCACAACAATTTTACAATCTGATTCCACAACCAGTCTGGAATTGCTAAACCGCATCGACTCCCTGAACTTGTAGATCCCATACTTAATCGCCTCTAATTTCACCGAGACCGGAGCACACTCGCCCACCGATTGAGAGAATTGAAAAAGAATCTCACCATGCTCATTTTTGAGTAGACCCCCTATCCCCCCTCTAAAGAACACGCGACTGGCAACACCATCCACATTGAGTTTTAGAAAACCAAGCGGAGGGGCGATCCAGCATAGGGCAGGATCCGCCACATTGCTTTTGATGGGAATATGGTCAGCAAGGGAGATATCGGCGACCAAATTTTCCACAGAGATACTACTCCTCGGAAACTTTGCTTTGAGCCAAGAGGCGATGCGAAACCTAACCAGAAAATCCAATTGTAACCAATCAACTAACTTATTATTAAAAACCACATTATTCCTAAAAAGTCAAACCGTCCAGATGATCGCAAAGGGGATGATAGAGAACCACGATTTGTGTTTTCGAACCACCAATTCATTTCAAAGCAGAAAAAAGCTCCAGGGATCAACAGGTAGAGCCACAACAACACCTAACTAGGGATGTAAAAAGTTGATCCGACCTGAAAACCCGACTGAAACCTGCTCGAGTTAGAACCTAGTTTGACCTGAGAATGCGATGACCCGGAACCGATCTGTAACCGACTGTTGTGGACCCGAACTCGAGTTAGACCTGTTACTGTAGTAACCGAACCCAACCTGCATCCGACTGAGAACAACCCGAACCCGAATTGAACCTGTTACTGCGGACCCGAAACTTGACCTGCACCCAACTGAAACGAACCCGAACCCGAGACTAACCTGACAGATAACCGATATTACACGACTGAATCGACCCGAGATTCGATTTTACCCGACCTGTTAATTGACCTGACTTGTTTTAAACCCGACCTGTTGTTGACCTGAACTAATATTGACCTGGCTTGATTTACCTAACATGTAATTGATGAAGCCTATGATTTGATGAATTTAAAAAGTGTTGATAAATGTAAACTATTATTTTTTAAAATCAATTTAAAGTGTTAAATAATCTTTTTGTTATATATACATATATAATCTATTAAAAATATCAAAAAAAAGAAGGAAAGATTAGATTTAGATATTCATTGGACACTACTAAGTTTGAAATTTTATTAAATAATTCAATGCTTAGTAATAATTCAATATGCTTAGTAACTCATTCAATATAAATTATTTGTCAAGGTTGAACTACTAAGTTTGAACTAAATTAAAGTTTTAACTTTCATGTTGATGTTATCATGTGTACAATTACATGTTTACATCCATATCAAAATTTTGTGTATAATTATATTTAATCAAAGTTTATTATATGTTATAATAATAATGTTTGAATTGAATTAACTCATTAAACTTAGAATCTAATTGAGCTAAACTAAAATCTAGAAGCATAAATCACGTAAATAATTAAAAGAATTTTAAAACTAAATGTGAAATTTCAATTAAATTAATCTAAGTTGTGACTCAATTGAATTAAACTAAAACAATTGGTAGAAAAAGGAAAAAGACAAAATTTTGGAGGGAAAAATAAGCCACCCATTTTTTAGGTTTGAGATTAATTTACTTTTAGTCTAAAAATTTTGGAGGGATAAAAGCCACCTAAAATTCGGAAGAAATTAAGGGAGTAAGCCACCCAAAATTTTGGAGGGAATTAGTGGAATTTCTATTTTTTGTAATTTAGTGTAATAATATTTTTGTTTATTCTAGTTCCTACAATTTAATTTTTAGTCAAAATTGCCTCATATTTATTTATATTTTTGACAATTTAGTCCAATTTATTCTAGTCTCTAATATAACTACCGCTTTATTAATATTTAATTTTACGAATTAGAGTGTCATTTAAATTAAGATTTGGTTATACATGCGAGTAAATTTTAAGGACTCTGGTGTTCGAAGAGTAAACAAAAACTACCATCTACTTCTTAGACTTGTAGCCAAGTTAGCACCGCATTTAACAGTTAATATATCCGATATGCAAACTTAATAAAAACATGATAATACGGATAAATACAAATATAATAAAAGCAAAAACATTAGTAAATAAATGCATATCGATAACATAAATATAAATATATATACATATATTAAAAGAAAATCATATAATAAGACATAATATTATATATTATAATATATGTATATAAAACATCATATACATTCATTAATAATTTAAAAGGAATACTATAATGTATAATATTATTTAGTAGAGTGTATTAAACATACAAATATAATATTATACTTTAAATATATTATATATATATACGATTAAAAAAATATGTAATAATAAATATATAACATAGATACTTAAAAACATATGTCCTTAAAACCAAATATTATATATACATATAGTATATATTAATGTTCATCACTTATAATATTTATAAATAACATTACAAGATATAATATATTATATTACATGTATAATACTTATTAAAATTAAAGAACATTATAATATAATGATACTATATACATGTGTATGCACGTATAAAATATTTGCCATAATATAAATATTTATACATACATAAAAAATATAAAATATACTAATATATAATATACATATTAGGTATATAAAATATAAAATATACTAATATATAATATACATGGATATCAAAATAGTCTTCAGGGGTAGAAGTTTAAGGTCAACACTCTATTCAATGATCTAAAACGACAAATGCCCGAGAGGGAAATTCACTCAATGAGATCTACCCATTACCTGAACACTCGTTTTGTTTCATTCGTCTGCCTAAATAGAATAGAAGATATTGACACTTGTAGTGTCCTTGCAGTATTTATTTTCCTTTAGACATAAGCTGCTCAAAATTAAATTATTCATGGAATAAATAAAAGAAATGATATATGTATGAATGGAAAACAAAAACTATCCCATAACAATATTTAAAGAATTAAAGAATATAAATGTTTGTCAAAAACAAAATATCACATGAAACATGTACCATTTAATTTCGAAAAGATATTACATATGCCCTTTACAAAATATTGTTTGTTACTTTGGGCCAAAAGTGTGAGAATTGATTCCCAAGATTTTCATGTGATACACAAAAAGTACAGGATGTTAACAAAAAGACATGGAAAATAATGAAAAATAAGATAGAGTTTTGGTGCACCACAAAATCCTACCCATTGGTTCTATTTTTCCTTCTCCCAAATTCTTTTATCCTTTAATCCTCCTTGGAAAAACCCAATCTCCTTATTATCCAACATTTTCTAGATCAACTGTTTAAATTCTTTACAACTTTGTATCTTATGTCCTCCTCCCTAATAAAATTCACAAAATTCTTTTCCAACCTTACCACTAATCTTCTCATTTCGTGCGATCAACCCAGCTCCCTGCAGTTGCTTGTACACCTGTAGCGATCTAAAAAATGAGGTTTTAAGGTGTTTGGGTCTTTTGGGTATTTTACAAAATGTCTATCATTGGGGTTTTAGAAAAAACCGTATTATTTTAAAAGTGGAGTCGCCACTGGCCATTAAGGTATACCGGGCACCATAAAAACCAGAGATTTAAAAATGTCGGGTTCGGGAGTCGGTTACGGATGGGGAAGGATTAGTACCCCCACACCGCCCAAAATTGGTACTTTAATAATTATCACACCATTAATATTAGACTTTCTGGATTAAAGTGACGGTTTAATTAACATTTAGTTATATGTGCGGGTAAATTTTAAAAGCCCCGTTATCCGAGAGTAAACGCCCAACCACCATCACTACGCCTGATACTGGCCCCGTTTTTGCTCGGATAAAAGGACACCGCATTGACAATAATATTCCCGAAATGCAACTTACAAAATATTATAAAACAATTATTCACATAGAACTAAAAAACATAAATAATAATATTAAAAATGAAATGCATGAACAAAAATAACATGACATGTCATAAAACAAAATATAAATATAAACATGCAAAAAAGACATGCTTCCAAAACTAAACTAATTAATTCTAACATGCTTAAACACGTTAATACGAACCACAACTATAACACGTGCATGACATATACATATGACAAAATATGATACTAAATTAACAAAGCAACATGCAAATATATAAAAAACTAAAAACTTGACGTCTAACATGAATAAAATAATAATATAATCTAAAAGTATAATAATAATAATGATAACAATAGCCATGGATTTATACTAACATACATAAAACAACACGGAAATACAACTTAAGGACTAAAATGCACAAACATTAAATTACATGGCATGAAAAATATATATATTACAAGACTAAAATGAACAAAATATAAAATGCATGGGAAGAAATATAAATGACATAAAATAAAAGTGCTAAAAATTAAATACCAAACAGAGCAGTGACTAAAATCGAACAAAATACAAAATAAAAGACACAAATAAAGCACAAATGGGCAAGACTAAAAGCGCATAACAAATACAGGGACTAGATGCGAGATTATTCCATGGACAGAATGAGAATAGGAGAAGAGTACAAGGGCCGAGTGGGTAATTTGCCCAAAACCCGACAGATCAAGGGCCCCAAAACTAAACCGTTTTGAGCTGGGCAGTTTAAAACAAAGATAAAGGGGTATTTTGTTCATTTCGAACCAGATTTCAGAACCCTAAAAATATTTTCTCTCATGTTCCTCTCAACACGTGATGACCACCTCTCTTGGTGCCGTTCACCAGTGAAACGCCTCACGGCGGTGAGGATGCTTTCGGCGACGCCGCACCGAGCAAGTAAGATTCGAACTTTGTCCCCTTTTTATTTCGATTCTTTTTTGGTTTTAAAACAACGAAGCTTTTGATCTTTAGATTAAAAAAACAAATCTGGGTTTTGAATTTCGAATAAAAAAACTCTATAATATTTTATTTTTGATTCGAAAGATGAGCTTGCAAACTAAAAACTTTTAGATTTTTTTTCTTAAAGAACTTACAAAATTTTGATGAAAAACCTTCTTCTTAAAATTTTTCAGATTTAAAAAAATCTCTCTCTGAATTTTTGTTTCCCTTCTGTAACAAGATTTTTTTCTGCTTTATAAACCAATCTTTACATAACAACTCTCCTTATTTTAATATGATGCAGATCTCTGACGTCGGATTTCCTGGGATGTGGTTGAAGGCAGGGTATGGGTATTGTCTGGTTAGGTTGATAGAGGGTTTATGGTTGATTTCTTTGTAATTTTATTTTTAGGGTTATATTTAGGGTTTTAATATTAGATTTAGGGTTTGTTTAGGGATTTAATTCGAGATCTGGTGGTTACTAGAGATGTGGCAGCGGTTCGTTGGACGGCGACGGCAGGAGGGCATGCGGCGGCACCAATGAAGCTTGGGTGGCTAGGGTTTTTTTTAGGTTAGAGTTGTTTTGGTTTCTGGGTCGGATCTCTAAATTCGGGTCGGGTCATGGATTTAAAGTTCGGGTCAGTTGGTATGAGTTTGGGTTACCAGATAAAACGGGTTATTACAACACCCAGCTCAAAGGGGACTTGAGTTCATCCACCTTTTTCCAACGTCCTCCTATGGCACTCTTGCTCAATGACATTGACCCCTTGTTCACCATGACTAGGTAAAGGGTTAGCTGCTACATTCGGGGACTCAAACTTCAACACTCCCTTATTGATTAAATTTTAGACCACCATTTGGTATCTCTTCTGTTGGATCCTTGTGGAGTTGTTGCTACCGGATTTGTTGTGATCATAACATTCTAGGCTGTAGGTACTCACATTGCTTACTTCATTTTCTTTTGCTTTTCTGAAACTTCTGCGAACTTTTACCAGTTTTGAGCTTGCCACTTTTAAATGCAGCCTCGATTGATTGTGTCGTATTTACAAAATCAACAAAATCTAAAGATACGTTGTTGATCATTTTCTCATATAATGGTCCTTGCAGGGTATCCACGAAAATACGAGTGATTTCGCTTTCCAAAATGAAATGTTGCACTTGCACTGCGATATCTCTCCACCTCTGGGCATATTGTCAGATATTCTCGTTATACCCTCGAGTCATCTCTTGTAATATTTTTCTATTAGGGACCATATCTTTGACATGTTGGTATTGTTCGCTAAAATTTTTAGCCAAATCCTTCCATAATTTTACATTTGCTCGGCTGATGTGTGAGTACCATCGGGCTGCTGCTCCAGGCAGACTATCCTATAAGCAATGAACTAGCAGTTTTTCATCCTTTAAATGTGATAACATCTTACTGCAGTACATGGTCAAATGGGCTGAAGGGCAAGTGGTCCCGTCGTATTTTTCAAAGTCAGGCACTTTGAATTTATGCAGAATAACTAGATCAGTTACCAAACTCAAATCCATGGCGTCAACCCCGTAGTCATTGGTTGACTGCAGCATTCTGACTTTTTCTTCCATTTGTAGGCGTTGCTCCTCAAATTTCTTCTCGAACTTCGCTCTTAATCTTGTCTTTATTTCATTGATTAGATTTAAATCTAAAACTTCAACATTAGCCTTGTTTTCAAAACTAGGTGATATATTAACCGGATTATTAACGGATGCCCTGACTACTTAGGGATTCTTCAAAACTGACTATTTTGGCAGAGCTTTAGTATAAGACGAGTTCCCACCTAAGTCTTCTATATTGGTATTTCCATTAGTGGCTGGGGTTGTTTCAGTCTCTCTCATCCCCAACAGTACAATAATGCGATTTATAATTTCATCCTGAGATCGCTCAATTCTCTGTTCGATAGTACCCAAGTGGTCCTCAATATCTTTTTGTGACTTCTCGACATTAGCTAATCTATCCTCCAAACTCTTGTCTGAGAACGCGTGTTGTATGAGTGCAGAATAGTTGCGTCTTAGAATTACTCTAAAAAATGAGGGTTTCTCATAATTAATTTATTATTTTAATGATTAATGCATGATATGTGTCATGAAAATACACAAACTAAGAACAAGAATTAATAATATGATAAATGCAATAATGAATGCAAATAAAGACGTTAATTCCATAGATGATCACTCTAAAACAACTTTCATCGAATATAAAAAGGTTTTCATTTCAAAAGATACAACATGTTCTTCTATAGGCAGGCTTCGACTCTTCTAACTCCTTAATTGCCTCAAGAAGATGAAAGACCTCAATCCCTATTCCGTCTTTGAGTAGATAAATGGACAAAGAGGTTTTGTTCTCGCGGCTATCATCTTTACTCGGCTTAGTTGTTTCTAGAATCGATGTCATAAAAACCTCAATCCTTCTTTCATTATCGAGTCGATAAATGGATACAGAGCTGCGGCTGACATCTTCATTTGGTTTGTTCTCTTTTGGTACTGACGTCAAAAATCGCCTCGAACTTTCTTCAGTCTCTGAGTTGATGAATGGACGAAGAGCTACGGCTGACATCTTTATTTGTCTTGGTCACTTTTAGGTACCTACGTTGATCCTACATGTTTTTATCGAACTTTGTCCCCTTTTTTATTTCGATTCTTTTTTGGTTTTAAAACAACGAAGCTTTTGATCTTTAGATTAAAAAAAAACAAAACTGGGTTTTGAATTTTGGATAAAAAACTCTATAAGATTTTATTTTTGATTCGAAAGATGAGCATGCAAACTAAAAGCTTTTAGATTTTTTTCTTAAAGAACTTAAAAAATATTGATGAAAAACTTTATTCTTACAATTTTTCAGATATAAAAAAAAACTCTCTCTGATTTTTCGATTCCCCCTGTTACAAGATTTTTTTTTCGATTTTATAAACCAATCTTTACATAACAACTCTCTTTATTTTAATCTGATGCAAATCTCTGACGTTAGATTTCCTGGGATGTGGTTGAAGGCAGGGTATGGGTATTGTCTAGTTAGGTTGACATAAGGTTTAGGGTTGATTTCTTTGTTATTTTTATTTTTAGGGTTATATTTAAGGTTTTAGGATTAGATTTAGGGTTTGTTTAGGGATTTAATTCGGGATCTGGTGTTTACCGGAGATGTGGCGGCGGCAGCACCGATGAAGCTTGGGTGGCTAGGGTTTTTTTTAGGTTAGAGTTGTTTTGGTTTCCGGGTCGGATCTCTAAATCTGGGTCGGGTCATGGATTTAAAGTTCGGGTCAGTTTGTACGGGTTTGGGTTACCAGATAAAACGGGCTATTACAGTTGCCTCTCTTTGCTTATTGTTGTGTAACAACAATAGAGCAAAGACTAAAATGACCCGTTTTGTCTGATCCGACTGAGCTTCTTCCTTCTCGACGTATGTCTTCTTTCTTCGGTAGATCTTCTTTCTCTTTGATTCATGTCTGCTTTCTTGACTTGGTTGATCCACTTTGTCATTCTTGGGAAGCAAAATCTTCAAAATGGGAGGTTGTCCATTGGGAAGCAAAATGAGAGCAACTCACTACATTATTGATGACGATGTGATTCCTAAGAAAACTTGATCCAGATGTAACATTGACGAGGAGGCAAGGTATACAAAATTCGATCCAGCTGCAAAACTGACGAAGAGGCAAGATCGATGGATCAAAATTCCAATGTCTGATCCAACTATAACTCTGACGAAGAGGCAGTATCAGAAAATTGAAAACTTCTTCTTTTTTTTTTCTTTTTTTTTTCTTCTTTTTCCTTTTTTGAATTTTTTTTCTCTTTTTTGTTTCTTTTGAATTTTTTTTATATACAACATTGATAAAACTTAAAATTAGTAAATTTTGACCAAGCTACAACACCGACGAAAAAGCATGGTCTGAAGATTTGATCCAGCTACGACTCTGACGAAGAGGTAGGATCAGAAGGTTGTTCTTTTTGTGTGAACAAGCTACGACTCCGAAGAAGAGACATGATCAAAATTTGGCAAATTTGGTTCAGCTACAACACCGACAAAGAGGCAGAACCGATGGATGAAAATTTTAATGTCTGATCCAAATACAAACTCGACTAAGAGGCGATGTCGGAAAATTAAAAACCTTTCTTTTTTTTTTTCTTTCATCTTTTGTTCCTTTTGTTCCTTTTTTCTCTTTTTTCTTATTCTTTTGCTTCTTATTTCTTTTCTTTCTATTTTTTTTTTTTTTTTTTTTTTTTTGCTTTTTTTTTTTTTTTTTGCCTTTTTTGCCTTCTTTTTTTAGATACAACATTGATAAAACTTGAAAGTTAATAAATTTTGACCAAGCTACAACACCGACGAAGAGGCATGGTCTAAAGTTAGTAATGTTGATCCAGCTATGACACCGACGAAGAGGCATGATCAAACGTTAGTGGATTTGGTCTAGCTACAACACCGACGAAGTGGCAAGACCGAGAGTTAGTGAATTAGGTTCAGCTACAACACCGACAAAGAGGAAGAACCGAAAATTAAATTAGACCATGCTACAACACCGACGAAGAGGCAAGGTCTGAGGATTTGATCCAACTACAACTCTGACGAAGAGGCAGGATCAGAGGGTTGGTTTCTTTGTGATCAAGCTACGACTCGACGAAGAGACATAATCGAATTTGGCAAATTTGGTTCAGCTACAACACCGAAAGAAGAGGCAAAATCGAAAGTCAATCAAGTCGATCTATCCATGCCATCAACGAAGGGACAAGATCAAATTTTAGCTCTTGGACTCCACTAGACCATCAACGAAGAAGTAGAATCGGATAACAGCAATATGAGTCCTACTACGCCATCAACGAAGGAGCATGACTGGATTTCAACAACTTGGAATTAGCCATACCATCAGCAGAAGGGCTAAATCGAATAACAACAACTTGGATCTTACTACACCATCAATAGAGGAGCAAGATCGACAAACAACTTGATTTTCATTTTGATGGATTTTTTATTGATTTTTTTACTCTTTTTTGACATGTTTTTGATTTTTTTTATTTTTTTGATTTTTTTACAACTATAATAAAAAGTAAATTCCGAGTAAAATTTTGGTCTAGTCTGCGACAATCGACGAAGAAGCAAAACACGGAGAATATTTGATCCGCTACACCACTAACGGAGAGACTAGACCAAGAAAATATGAGATCAACTACACCACCGACGGAGAGGGTAGGACTCGAATGGAAAATTTGATCCGCAACACCTACGACATGAGGCAAGATCTGGATAGGATTTGATCTGCTACACCACTGACGGAGACTAGATCAGCAACATATGGGATCCATTACACCACCGATGGAGAGATAGGATCTGGATGGAAAAATTGATCTACAACACCACCGACGGAGGCAAGATCTACATTAAGTTGGCGTACCACCACCGACAGAGGCATGATTTGCAAGATATTGAATTACTATTGACAGTGAGACTATGTATGAAAAAATTTGCTCTGCTTCTATCAGCAGAGGGTAAGATCTGAAATGAGTTATTTATTTTGGCAAAAGTGAGAATCGGAAGATGTTGGTTTCCACCATACTATCGTCATAGGAATGAAATCCTGAAAAGGAGAAAAAATATTTATTAGTAAATATTCACAAAATTTGTCATTTGTCACCTTTTATTTAGATACTTGAAAGATCTTTTGTTTGGCCTTTTCCATGAATAAGATTAGCCATCATGTCGCTTGCCCCCATGTTGAGGATATTTGGTCTCTTCTTCAACTCCTGTTCGTAAAAATGCATGCTTGAATTTTATGCCAAATGCATGGTGACTTCGATGTATGCACTTAATCTAAATGTATGACGTATGCAAAAATGATTTAATGCAAGATGAATGCAACTCAATGCATGAATGTGATATAATTTTTCTAGCCCTTAATGGGATGCCCTAACTCCTCACCGTCCTCTGTTAGGATCTTGGTCTTTTGTATGTAGCAATGCCCTAACCTCTTCTTGAGTTCGATCACCTTTATTTGAATTAGCTTTTATCTGGGTGGATGCCCCAAAATTTGTTCGTTCTATGCCATCGTCTAAAACTGCTCTTGAAACTTTAGGGTGATGTCATTTATACATTTTGGATGTTCAAGACTCAGATATGAACAAAATATATTTGCATTGCAACTTGTAGTTTTGATCCCTTACAAAATATTCTCACTACTATCGTACTTAAGTCAGTGAGGTTGGTTTACAAAAGCATTACTCTGAAAGTGATAAAAACTACAAGGGCACCTACTATGGTCAAGACAAAGCAATATTTAAGCTGGATAAACATGGTCTAGTTCAAAAAACCTTCGACACATCCCTAATTGACAGCTTCGTGCTTCAGCAAAGGGTCTTTGCTTGTAGTCGTTCTTGCTGAGTCATCAAAGCTTATCATCCCAAGCTTAATGGATTTTTCCACCAACTTTTTGAAACCAAAGTAGTTTTCAATTGTGTGGCCACTTGTCCCGCGTGATAATCGCATTTTGCATTTTCATCATACCATTTTGGGAAGGGAGGTTGTACCGAATCTCGGTAAAAATGTGCCACCATATGGATGTCGTACAACTGTTTGTACAATTCTCCATAAGAAACTGGTAATGGAGTAAATTCTATGTTTTCAATATTCTTCTTTTGACTAGAAACCTGGCTTGAGGAACCGTGAGCACTTGGCACGGCCTTAGGTTGCACAACTGTGATAGGCTTAAAATAATTGGCATTATAAACTCCCAAAGAGTTTACTTCATAATCATTCTTTGCGTGGTAGGGCTTTTTGTGGGACGAACTACCTTCGTCGTCGATTTTTCCAGTCTTGATAGCATTCTCAATGAGCTCACCAGATAACACGAGGTCGGCAAAGTTGGTAGTCGACCCAAGATCGGACCCTCCAAAGTTTGGACAAATGTGACCACCGTCTCTCTTTCACTGAGCAAGGGTTAAACTTGAGCCGCCACATCTCTCCAACGTTGGGCATACTGTCTGAAGCTTTCATTTGACTTTTGTTTCATGTGTTGTAGGGTCTAGCGGTCTAGCACCATGTCACTGACGTGTTGGTACTGCTTTAGAAAAGCTCTAGCCAAGTCTTTCCATGACTTTATCTGATGACGGCTCAACTGATTATACCATCTAGCGGCAGATTCGGACAGAGTATCCTAAAAAGAATGGATCAAAAGCTTGTTATCTCTACCGAGCCCAGTTATTCTCCGACATAACATAGTAAGATAAGCGCGGGGACAGCTTGTCCCATCATACTTCTTGAACTCTAGGACCTTGAACTTAGGAGGTAAAATCAAATTTGGAACGAGGCTGAGTTTGTTAGCATCAAATCCACTAAAATTATCACCCACTTCCATAGCTTCCAGCTTCTCTTCGAGCCTTTTGCATCGATCTTCAATTTCCTTTGAAGTTTCTACCTTCGGTTTCTCAGTCTCGAACAGATGGTCCATCTCTAAGATAAAATTTTTATCTTGATTGCCCCCGGGCTTAACTTCTGATGCAGAGGGCAGTTTTAGAGGGATCGAAGTACCAGCCTGATGTATATGAGACTTTCCTCGAGAAATGATCACCTGAGGTTGAGTTTCCGGTTGCATCCTGGCTTGAATGGGAGTGAACCCTAGACGGTATATAAGATCTTCATTTTCTTTCCCGGGACTTACCTCAGGGTTGATAGTAGAGGCCTCGTTATGTTTAGGAAACTTGCGTCCCAGCATCTGTGCTAGTTTCACCAGTATGTCCTGCTGAGATTTTGCGAACTAGTCCCTTATCTCTTGTTGAGCCTTGGCTAACCGGTCCTCTAATTTTTGGGTTAAATCTGCCTGTAAAGTCTTCTGGTTCTGCTCAATCCTATCCAGTCTGTCTTCATTTGCCATCTTTGTCTTACTTTTTGTTCTGTATGGATGTTGAATCGATTGGTCTTTTGTCTTTCCCAGTATTGCTGTCACAGGGCATCCCGAGGATCAGACTCAAAATGAATGGATGTAAATAAACAAAGTCTGTGTCCTATATACGAATGCACCAATGCAAAAATCATGATATGTGATGCAGTGAATGCCAAAATGATTAGATATAATGTCATGCAATGCTAATGCAACAAAAGTATGTGTAAAGTAAAGATGAAATAAAACAAAAAAGAAATGAGTTAGTACTGAATAAACTCAATAGATACATAAATAAAAAGCAAAGTAGATAAGGCAACAAATAGAACAATCCTATTTATCCCATCTAAAACACCTAAATTATCCACATGGCTCTAAAAGGATGGGCTCTCTATATTCTCTACATGTAGTGTTGGTGCTAAGAGGTACCCGAATTGTCCTTGCTATCCCCTACTAAGAGTAGCAAGGCTCTCAGTCATCACCCATTATAGGCCCCTTTCAACCGGTTCAATTCGGGGGACTCATTTGATTATGCCTGCACCGAATGAGCGATATCCTTACGAAAAGCATAAGGTACTCGAGCCCGAAAGTACTTGCTAGGCCTACATGGAGGAACGATATACTCACGAAAGCATTAGCATTTTCCCCCACTTAAAAAGGGCGGGTTTATATGCCAAATCTTAAATGCATTAAAATAAATACACAATTATAACCGGATGTTAATTTAATAGTCACTTTAATCTGGAACTTCTAATATTACTAGAGCGGTAATTATTTGAAAAAGCATGACTCTCATTTGTTTTTGAAAACCAAAAAATGTCCCAGTGAGTCGTCATCTGCAATGATCTAAAAAAATGAGGTTTAAGGTGTTTGGGTCTTTTGGGTATTTTACAAAATGTCTTCCATTGTGGTTTTAGAAAAAACGTATTATTTTAAAAGTGAAGTTGCCACCGCCACTAAGGTAGGCCGGGCACCATAAAACTGGAGATTTAAAAATGTCGAGTTCGAGAGTCGATTCTGGATGAGGAAGGATTAGCACCCCTACACCGCCAAAAATTGGTACTTTAATAATTACCGCTTCATTAATATTAGACTTTCCGGATTAAAGTGACGATTTAATTAACATTTAGTTATATGTACGGTAAATTTTAAAAGCCCCATTATTCGAGAGTAAACGCCAACCACCATCACTATGCGATGATGGCCCCATATACCCTGGATAAAAGGGCACCGCATTGACAATAATATTTACAAAATGCAACTTACAAAATATTATAAAATAAAAATTCATAAAGACATAGAACTAAAAAACATAAAAACATAAATAATAATATTAAAAATGAAATGCATGAACAAAAATAACATGACATGTCATAAAACAAAATATAAATATAAACATGCAAAAAAGACATGCTTCCAAAACCAAACTAATTAATTCTAACATGCTTAAATACGTTAATACGTACCACAACTATAACACGTGCATGACATATACATATGACAAAATATGATACTAAATTAACAAAGCAACATGCAAATATATAAAAAAACTAAAAACTTGACATCTAACATGAATAAAATACTAATATAATCTAAAAGTATAATAATAATAATAATAATAATAATAATAATAACAATAATAATAATGATAACAATAGCCATGGATTTATACTAACATACATAAAACAACATGGAAATAACAACTTAAGGACTAAAATGCACAAACATTAAATTACATGGCATGAAAAATATATATATTACAAGACTAAAATGAACAAAATATAAAATGCATGGGCAGAAATATAAATGACATAAAATAAAAGTGCTAAAAATTAAATACCAAACAGAGCAGTGACTAAAATCGAACAAAATGCAAAATAAAAGACACAAATAAAGCACAAATGGGCAAGATTAAAAGCGCATAACAAATACAGGGACTAGATGCAGGATTATTCCATGCACAGAATGAGAGTGGGAGACGAGTTTGGGCCGTTCTCTTAATTTGCCCAAAACTCGACAGATCAAAAATCCAAAACTAAACCGTTTTGAGTTTTTAAAACAAAGATAAAGGGTATTTTGTTCATTTCAATGGATTTTAGAACCCTAAAAATATTTTCTATCATGTCTCTCAACACGGTCACACCTTTCTTGGTGCCGTTCACGTTGATCCTACATGGATGATTTCGCGACGCTTCACACCCGCGGTAAAATTCGAACTTTGTCCCCTTTTTTATTTCGATTCTTTTTTGTTTTAAAAACAACGAAGCTTTTGATCTTTAGATTAAAAAAACAAAACAGGTTTTGAATTTTGGATAAAAAAACTCTATAAGATTTTATTTTTGATTCGAAAGATGAACATGCAAACTAAAATCTTTAGATTTTTTTCTTAAAGAACTTAAAAAATATTGATGAAAAACTTTATTCTTACAATTTTTTCAGATATAAAAAAAAACTCTCTCGATTTTTGTTTCCCTTCATTACAAGATTTTTTTTTCGATTTTATAAACCAATCTTTACATAACAACTCTCTTTATTTTAATATGATGCAAATCTCGGCGTTAGATTTCTGGGATGTGGTTGAAGGCGGGGTATGGGTATTGTCTAGTTAGGTTGATAGAAGGTTTAGGGTTGATTTCTTTGTTATTTTTATTTTTAGGGTTATATTTAAGGTTTTAGGATTAGATTTAGGGTTTGTTTAGGGATTTAATTCGGGATATGGTGTTTACTAGAGAGATGTGGCTCGTTAGACGGCGGCGCACCGGAATCTTGGTGCACTTGAAGGTGGGTGGCTAGGGTTTTTTTTAGGTTAGAGTTGTTTTGGTTTCCGGGTCGGATCTCTAAATCTGGGTCGGGTCATGGATTTAAAGTTCGGGTCAGTTTGTACGGGTTTGGGTTACCAGATAAAACGGGCTATTACAGTTGCCTCTCTTTGCTTATTGTTGTGTAACAACAATAGAGCAAAGACTAAAATGACCCGTTTTGTCTGATCCGACTGAGCTTCTTCCTTCTCGACGTATGTCTTCTTTCTTCGGTAGATCTTCTTTCTCTTTGATTCATGTCTGCTTTCTTGACTTGGTTGATCCACTTTGTCATTCTTGGGAAGCAAAATCTTCAAAATGGGAGGTTGTCTGTTGGGGAAGCAAAATGAGAGCAACTCACTACATTATTGATGACGATGTGATTCCTAAGAAAACTTGATCCAGATGTAACATTGACGAGGAGGCAAGGTATACAAAATTCGATCCAGCTGCAAAACTGACGAAGAGGCAAGATCGATGGATCAAAATTCCAATGTCTGATCCAACTATAACTCTGACGAAGAGGCAGTATCAGAAAATTGAAAACTTCTTCTTTTTTTTTTCTTTTTTTTTTCTTCTTTTTCCTTTTTTGAATTTTTTTTCTCTTTTTTGTTTCTTTTGAATTTTTTTTATATACAACATTGATAAAACTTAAAATTAGTAAATTTTGACCAAGCTACAACACCGACGAAAAAGCATGGTCTGAAGATTTGATCCAGCTACGACTCTGACGAAGAGGTAGGATCAGAAGGTTGTTCTTTTTGTGTGAACAAGCTACGACTCCGAAGAAGAGACATGATCAAAATTTGGCAAATTTGGTTCAGCTACAACACCGACAAAGAGGCAGAACCGATGGATGAAAATTTTAATGTCTGATCCAGCTACAACTCTGACTAAGAGGCAGTATCAGAAAATTAAAAACCTTTCTTTTTTTTTTCTTTCATCTTTTGTTCCTTTTGTTCCTTTTTTCTCTTTTTTCTTATTCTTTTGCTTCTTATTTCTTTTCTTTCTATTTTTTTTGCTTCTTTTTTTTTCTTTTTTGCTTTTTTGCTTTTTTTTTTTTGCCTTTTTTGCCTTCTTTTTTTAGATACAACATTGATAAAACTTGAAAGTTAATAAATTTTGACCAAGCTACAACACCGACGAAGAGGCATGGTCTAAAGTTAGTAATGTTGATCCAGCTATGACACCGACGAAGAGGCATGATCAAACGTTAGTGGATTTGGTCTAGCTACAACACCGACGAAGTGGCAAGACCGAGAGTTAGTGAATTAGGTTCAGCTACAACACCGACAAAGAGGAAGAACCGAAAATTAAATTAGACCATGCTACAACACCGACGAAGAGGCAAGGTCTGAGGATTTGATCCAACTACAACTCTGACGAAGAGGCAGGATCAGAGGGTTGGTTTCTTTGTGATCAAGCTACGACTCTGACGAAGAGACATAATCGGAATTTGGCAAATTTGGTTCAGCTACAACACTGACGAAGAGGCAAAATCGAAAGTCAATCAAGTCAGATCTATCCATGCCATCAACGAAGGGACAAGATCAAATTTTAGCTCTTGGACTCCACTAGACCATCAACGAAGAAGTAGAATCGGATAACAGCAATATGAGTCCTACTACGCCATCAACGAAGGAGCATGACTGGATTTCAACAACTTGGAATTAGCCATACCATCAGCAGAAGGGCTAAATCGAATAACAACAACTTGGATCTTACTACACCATCAATAGAGGAGCAAGATCGACAAACAACTTGATTTTCATTTTGATGGATTTTTTATTGATTTTTTTACTCTTTTTTGACATGTTTTTGATTTTTTTTATTTTTTTGATTTTTTTACAACTATAATAAAAAGTAAATTCCGAGTAAAATTTTGGTCTAGCTGCGACACTGACGAAGAAGCAAAACCTGGAGAATATTTGATCTGCTACACCACTAACGGAGAGACTAGACCAGTAAAATATGAGATCAACTACACCACCGACGGAGAGGTAGGACTCGAATGGAAAATTTGATCTGCAACACCTACGACAGAGGCAAGATCTGGATAGGATTTGATCTGCTACACCACTGACGGAGACTAGATCAGCAACATATGGGATCCATTACACCACCGATGGAGAGATAGGATCTGGATGGAAAAATTGATCTACAACACCACCGACGGAGGCAAGATCTACATTAAGTTGGCGTACCACCACCGACAGAGGCATGATTTGCAAGATATTGAATTACTATTGACAGTGAGACTATGTATGAAAAAATTTGCTCTGCTTCTATCAGCAGAGGGTAAGATCTGAAATGAGTTATTTATTTTGGCAAAAGTGAGAATCTGGAAGATGTTGGTTTCCACCATACTATCGTCATAGGAATGAAATCCTGAAAAGGAGAAAAAATATTTATTAGTAAATATTCACAAAATTTGTCACTGTCACCTTTTATTTAGATACTTCAGCATCTTTTGTTTGGCCTTTTCCATGAATAAGATTAGCCATCATGTCGTTGCCCCCATGTTGAGGATATTTGGTCTCTTCTTCGAACCTGTTCGTAAAAATGCATGCTTGAATTTTATGCCAAATGCATGGTGACTTCGATGTATGCACTTAATCTAAATGTATGACGTATGCAAAAATGATTTAATGCAAGATGAATGCAACTCAATGCATGAATGTGATATAATTTTTCTAGCCCTTAATGGGATGCCCCTAACTCCTCACTGGTCCTGTTAGGATCTTGGTCTTTTGTATGTAGCAATGCCCTAACCTCTTCTTGAGTTCGATCACCTTTATTTGAATTAGCTTTTATCTGGGTGGATGCCCCAAAATTTGTTCGTTCTATGCCATCGTCTAAAACTGCTCTTGAAACTTTAGGGTGATGTCATTTATACATTTTGGATGTTCAAGACTCAGATATGAACAAAATATATTTGCATTGCAACTTGTAGTTTTGATCCCTTACAAAATATTCTCACTACTATCGTACTTAAGTCAGTGAGGTTGGTTTACAAAAGCATTACTCTGAAAGTGATAAAAACTACAAGGGCACCTACTATGGTCAAGACAAAGCAATATTTAAGCTGGATAAACATGGTCTAGTTCAAAAACCTTCGACACATCCCTAATTGACAGACTTTTCTGCTTCAAAGAAAGGGTCTTTGCTTGTAGTCGTTCTTGCTGAGTCATCAAAGCTTATCATCCCAAGCTTAATGGATTTTTCCACCAACTTTTTGAAACCAAAGTAGTTTTCAATTGTGTGGCCACTTGTCCCGCGTGATAATCGCATTTTGCATTTTCATCATACCATTTTGGGAAGGGAGGTTGTACCGAATCTCGGTAAAAATGTGCCACCATATGGATGTCGTACAACTGTTTGTACAATTCTCCATAAGAAACTGGTAATGGAGTAAATTCTATGTTTTCAATATTCTTCTTTTGACTAGAAACCTGGCTTGAGGAACCGTGAGCACTTGGCACGGCCTTAGGTTGCACAACTGTGATAGGCTTAAAATAATTGGCATTATAAACTCCCAAAGAGTTTACTTCATAATCATTCTTTGCGTGGTAGGGCTTTTTGTGGGACGAACTACCTTCGTCGTCGATTTTTCCAGTCTTGATAGCATTCTCAATGAGCTCACCAGATAACACGAGGTCGGCAAAGTTGGTAGTCGACCCAAGATCGGACCCTCCAAAGTTTGGACAAATGTGACCACCGTCTCTCTTTCACTGAGCAAGGGTTAAACTTGAGCCGCCACATCTCTCCAACGTTGGGCATACTGTCTGAAGCTTTCATTTGACTTTTGTTTCATGTGTTGTAGGGTCTAGCGGTCTAGCACCATGTCACTGACGTGTTGGTACTGCTTTAGAAAAGCTCTAGCCAAGTCTTTCCATGACTTTATCTGATGACGGCTCAACTGATTATACCATCTAGCGGCAGATTCGGACAGAGTATCCTAAAAAGAATGGATCAAAAGCTTGTTATCTCTACCGAGCCCAGTTATTCTCCGACATAACATAGTAAGATAAGCGCGGGGACAGCTTGTCCCATCATACTTCTTGAACTCTAGGACCTTGAACTTAGGAGGTAAAATCAAATTTGGAACGAGGCTGAGTTTGTTAGCATCAAATCCACTAAAATTATCACCCACTTCCATAGCTTCCAGCTTCTCTTCGAGCCTTTTGCATCGATCTTCAATTTCCTTTGAAGTTTCTACCTTCGGTTTCTCAGTCTCGAACAGATGGTCCATCTCTAAGATAAAATTTTTATCTTGATTGCCCCCGGGCTTAACTTCTGATGCAGAGGGCAGTTTTAGAGGGATCGAAGTACCAGCCTGATGTATATGAGACTTTCCTCGAGAAATGATCACCTGAGGTTGAGTTTCCGGTTGCATCCTGGCTTGAATGGGAGTGAACCCTAGACGGTATATAAGATCTTCATTTTCTTTCCCGGGACTTACCTCAGGGTTGATAGTAGAGGCCTCGTTATGTTTAGGAAACTTGCGTCCCAGCATCTGTGCTAGTTTCACCAGTATGTCCTGCTGAGATTTTGCGAACTAGTCCCTTATCTCTTGTTGAGCCTTGGCTAACCGGTCCTCTAATTTTTTGGGTTAAATCTGCTGTAAAGTCTTCAGTTCTGCTCAATCCTATCCATCTGTCTTTTCATTTGCCATCTTTGTCTTACTTTTTGTTCAGTATGGATGTTGAATCGATTGGTCTTTTGTCTTTCCCAAGTATTAACATCACAGGGGCATCCCGAGGATCGGACTCAAAATGAATGGATGTAAATAAACAAAGTCTGTCCTATATACGAATGCACCAATGCAAAAATCATGATATGTGATGCAGTGAATGCCAAAATGATTAGATATAATGTCATGCAATGCTAATGCAACAAAAGTATGTGTAAAGTAAAGATGAAATAAAACAAAAAAGAAATGAGTTAGTACTGAATAAACTCAATAGATACATAAATAAAAAGCAAAGTAGATAAGGCAACAAATAGAACAATCCTATTTATCCCATCTAAAACACCTAAATTATCCACATGGCTCTAAAAGGATGGGCTCTCTATATTCTCTACATGTAGTGTTGGTGCTAAGAGGTACCCGAATTGTCCTTGCTATCCCCTACTAAGAGTAGCAAGGCTCTCAGTCATCACCCATTATAGGCCCCTTTCAACCGGGTTCAATTCAGGGGGACTCATTTGATTATGCCTGCACCGAATGAACGATATCCTTACGAAAGCATAAGGTACTCGAGCCCCGAAAGTACTTGCTAGGCCTACATGGAGGAACGATATACTCACGAAAGCATTAGCATTTTCCCCCCACTTAAAAAGGACGGGTTTATATGCCAAATCTTAAATGCATTAAAATAAATACACAATTATAACCGGATGTTAATTTAATAGTCACTTTAATCTGGAACTTCTAATATTACTAGAGCGGTAATTATTTGAAAAAGCATGACTCTCATTTGTTTTTGAAAACCAAAAAATGTCCCCAGCGGAGTCGTCATCTGCAGCGATCTAAAAAAATGAGGTTTAAGGTGTTTGGGTCTTTTGGGTATTTTACAAAATGTCTTCCATTGTGGTTTTAGAAAAAACCGTATTATTTTAAAAGTGAAGTTGCCACCGGCCACTAAGGTAGGCCGGGCACCATAAAAACTGGAGATTTAAAAATGTCAGGTTCAGGAGTCGGTTACGGATGAGGAAGGATTAGCACCCCTACACCGCCCAAAATTGGTACTTTAATAATTACCGCTTCATTAATATTAGACTTTCCGGATTAAAGTGACGATTTAATTAACATTTAGTTATATGTACGGGTAAATTTTAAAAGCCCTGTTATTCGAGAGTAAACGCCCAACCACCATCACTATGCCTGATGCTGGCCCCATATACCCTGGATAAAAGGGCACCGCATTGACAATAATATTTCTGAAATGCAACTTACAAAATATTATAAAATAAAAATTCATAAAGACATAGAACTAAAAAACATAAAAACATAAATAATAATATTAAAAATGAAATGCATGAACAAAAATAACATGACATGTCATAAAACAAAATATAAATATAAACATGCAAAAAAGACATGCTTCCAAAACCAAACTAATTAATTCTAACATGCTTAAATACGTTAATACGTACCACAACTATAACACGTGCATGACATATACATATGACAAAATATGATACTAAATTAACAAAGCAACATGCAAATATATAAAAAAACTAAAAACTTGACATCTAACATGAATAAAATACTAATATAATCTAAAAGTATAATAATAATAATAATAATAATAATAATAATAATAATAATAATGATAACAATAGCCATGGATTTATACTAACATACATAAAACAACATGGAAATAACAACTTAAGGACTAAAATGCACAAACATTAAATTACATGGCATGAAAAATATATATATTACAAGACTAAAATGAACAAAATATAAAATGCATGGGCAGAAATATAAATGACATAAAATAAAAGTGCTAAAAATTAAATACCAAACAGAGCAGTGACTAAAATCGAACAAAATGCAAAATAAAAGACACAAATAAAGCACAAATGGGCAAGATTAAAAGCGCATAACAAATACAGGGACTAGATGCAGGATTATTCCATGCACAGAATGAGAGTGGGAGACGAGTACAAGGGCCGAGTGGGTAATTTGCCCAAAACTCGACAGATCAAGGGCCCCAAAACTAAACCGTTTTGAGCTGGGCAGTTTAAAACAAAGATAAAGGGTATTTTGTTCATTTCGAACCAGATTTTAGAACCCTAAAAATATTTTCTATCATGTTCCTCTCAACACGCGACGACCACCTCTCTTGGTGCCGTTCACCGGCGAAACGCCTCACGGCGGGGAGGATGATTTCGGCGACGCTACACCGAGCAGGTAAAATTCGAACTTTGTCCCCCTTTTTATTTCGATTCTTGTTTGGTTTTAAAACAACGAAGCTTTTGATCTTTAGATTAAAAAAACAAAACAGGGTTTTGAATTTCGGATAAAAAAAACTCTATAAGATTTTATTTTTGATTCGAAAGATGAACATCCAAACTAAAATCTTTAGATTTTTTTCTTAAAGAACTTACAAAATTTTGATGAAAAACCTTATTCTTACAATTTTTCAGATCCAAAAAAATCTCTCTCTGATTTTTTGTTTCCCTTCTGTTACAAGATTTTTTTTTCAGTTTTATAAACCAATCTTTACATAACAACTCTCCTTATTTTAATATGATGCAGATCTCTGACGTCGAATTTCCTGGGATGTGGTTGAAGGCAGGGTATGGGTATTGTCTGGTTAGGTTGATAGAGGGTTTATGGTTGATTTCTTTGTAATTTTATTTTTAGGGTTATATTTAGGGTTTTGAGATTAGATTTAGGGTTTGTTTAGGGATTTAATTCGAGATATGGTGGTTACTAGAGATGTGGCAGTGGCTCGTTAGACGGCGACGGCAGGAGGGCATGCGGCTGCACCAATGAAGCTTGGGTGGCTAGGGTTTTTTTTAGGTTAGAGTTGTTTTGGTTTCTGGGTCGGATCTCTAAATCTGGGTCAGGTCATGGATTTAAAGTTCGGGTCAGTTTGTACGGGTTTGGGTTACCAGATAAAACGGGTTATTACAACACCCAGCTCAAGGGGGACTTGAGTTCATCCACCTTTTCCAACGTCCTCCTATGGCACTCTTGTTCAATGACGTTGACCCCTTGTTCACCATGACTAGGTAAAAGGTTAGCTGCTACATTCGGGGATTCAAACTTCAACACTCCCTTATTGATTAAATTTTAGACCACCATTTGGTATCTCTTTTGTTGGATCCTTGTGGAGTTGTTGCTACCGAATTTGTTGTGATCATAACATTGCTAGGGCTGTAGGTACTCACATTGTCTTTTCTTTTCTGAAACTTCTACGAACTTTTACCAGTTTTGAGCTTGCCACTTCTGAATGCAGCCTCGATTGATTGTGTCGTATTTACAAAATTGACAAAACTTAAAGATACGTTGTTGGTCGTTTTCTCATATAATGGTCCTTGTTTGGTATCCACGAAAATACGATTGATTTCGCTTTTCAAAATGAAATGTTGCACTTGCACTGCAATATCTCTCCACCTCTGGGCATATTGTCAGATATTCTCGTTATACCCCCGAGTCATCCATTGTAATATTTTTCTATTAGGGACCATATCTTTGACATGTTGGTATTTTCGCTAAAAATTTTAGCCAAATCCTTCTATAATTTTACATTGGCTCAGCTGAGGTGTGAGTACCATCGGGCTGCTGCTCCAGGCAGACTATCCTATAAGCAATGAACTAGCAGTTTTTCATCCTTTAAGTGTGCCAACATCTTACGACAGTACATGGTCAAATGGGCTGAAGGGCAAGTGGTCCCATCGTATTTTTCAAAGTCAGACACTTTGAATTTATGCGGAATAACTAGATCAGTTGCTAAACTCAAATCTATGGCGTCAACCCCGTAGTCATTGGTTGACTGCAGCATTCTGACTTTTTCTTCCATTTGTAGGCGTTGCTCCTCAAATTTCTTCTCGAACTCCGCTCTTAATCTTGTCTTTATTTCATTGATTATATTTAAATCTAAAACTTCAACATTAGCCCTGTTTTCAAAACTAGGTGATATATTAACCGGATTATTAATGGATGCCCTGACTACTTAGGGATTCTTCAAAACTGACTATTCTGGCAGAGCTTTAGTATGAGACAAGTTCCCACCTAAGTCTTCTATATTGGTATTTCCATTAGTGGCTGGGGTCGTTTCAGTCTCTCTCATCCCCAACAATGCAGTAATGCGATTTATAATTTCATCCTGAGATCGCTAAATTCTCTGCTCGATAGTACCCAAGTGGTCCTCAATATCTTTTTGTGACTTCTCGACATTAGCTAATCTATCCTCCAAACTCTTGTCTGAGAGCGCGTATTGTATGAGTGCAAAATGGTTGCGTCTTAGAATTACTCTAAAAAAATGAGGGTTTCTCATAATTAATTTATTATTTTAATGATTAATGCATGATATGTGTCATGAAAATACACAAACTAAGAACAAGAATTAATAATATGATAAATGAAAAATGAATGCAAATAAAGACGTTAATTCCATAGATGATCACTCTAAAACAACTTCCATCGAATATAAAAAGGTTTTCATTTCAAAAGATAAAACATGTTCTTCTATAGGCGGGCTTCGACTCTTCAACTCCTTAATTGCCTCAAGAAGATGAAAAGACCACAATCCCTCTTCCGTCTTTGAGTAGATAAATGGACAAGAGGTTTAGTTCTCGTGGCTATCATCTTTACTCAGCTTAGTCGATAAATGGATGCACAGCTGCGGCTGACATCTTCGTTTGGTTTGGTCACTTTTGGTACCGACGTCAAAAACCACCTCGAACTTTCTTCGGTCTCTGAGTTGATGAATGAACGAAGAGCTGCGGTTGACATCTTTATTTGTCTTGGTCACTTTTAGGTACCTACGTTGATCCTACATGTTTTTATCTTTGCTTTGAGATACCTCACATTCATGATGAAAATTTTCTAATTTAAGTGATCAACTTGAGAATCAACCCTTTATTATATAATGTAGTTGCAAATAAAATGTAAAACAAAAATAAGACACAAAAAGAAATGAGTTAGTGAAGAAATAAAATGAGAAATGGCCCTATTTACATATCGTCTAAAACACCTCGGTTATTCGCATGGCTCTAAAGGGGTGGGCATTTCTATGTTCTCTATATGTAGTTTTGGTGCCAAAAGGTACCCGAATTGTCCTAGCTGTCGCTACTAAGGGTAGCAAGGCCCTCGGTCATCACCCATTATAGGCTCTTTTCAACCAGGTTCAATTTAGGGAGACCTATTCCTCTATGCCTATACGGGGAAACAATATTCCCACGAAAACATAGTATTAAAGCCCCGAAGGTACTTGCAGGGCCTATACAGGGAACAATATCCCCTCGAAAGCAATAGCATTTTCGCCTCACTTAGACAAACAGGTTTATATGCTAAATTTTCAAAAAAAAAACAAATATAAGTGGTAAATGGTTATAGAAATTAATTAATAGTAAATGGTGGTATCCCATTTTTATTGAAAAATTTGTTTTGGGGAATTTTCTTTGAAAAGTCGTGTTTTGAAAATAAATGAGGAATGAATAAATAAGGGTGTTAAAAGTAATAAACAGGGAGTCGCCACCGATCATTTTAAAAAGGGGTGACCAGACACCATAAAAATAAAACCAAAGATTCAAAAACATGGGTCCGAGAGTCGGTTACGGGTGGGGAAGGATTATCACCCCCACACCGCCCAAAAATTGGTACAAAAAATATAATTATCGCTTTATTAGTATTGAATTTTATGAATTAGAGTGTCATTTAAATTAAGATTTGGTTATGTGCGAGTAAATTTAAGGGCTCCGGTATTCGAAGAGTAAACGAAAACGACCATCTACTTCTTAGACTGATAGCCAAGTTTATCCTCGAAAAAGGGAGCACCGCATTGAACAGTTAATATATCCGATATGCAAACTTAATAAAAACATGATAATACGAATAAATATAAATATAAAAATAAAAAAGCAAAAACATTAATAAATAAATACATATCAATAACATAAATATAAATATATATATACATATATTAAAAGAAAACCATACAATAAGACATAATATTATATATTATAATATATGTATATAAAACATCATATACATTTATTAAAAATTTAAAAGAAATACTATAATGTATAATATTATTTATTAGAGTGTATTAAACATACAAATATAATGTTATGCTTTAAATATACTATATATATACGATTAAAAAATATGTAATAATAAATATATAACATAGATACTTAGAAACTTATGTCCTTAAAATCAAATATTATATATACATATAGTATATATTAATGTTCATCACGTATAATACATATAAATGACATTACAAGATACAATATATTATATATATGTATACCATATTAAAATTAAAGAACATTATAATATAATGATACTATATACATGTGTATGTACGTATAAAATATTTACCTTAATATAAATATTTATACATAGATAAAAAATAAAAAACATACTAATATATAATATACATATTAGGTATATAAAATATAAAAACTAACTCATAAAAATAACTAATATATACCTTATATTATACACATTTAATACAGAACATAAATAATAAAGAAAAAAATAAGGGCTTAGAAATAAATAACCCAATGAAAGAGGGACAAAACGGGTAATTTCATCACTGGTCTCAGGACTGAAATGAAACTAAAACAAAGCTTAAGGACTAAAATGAAATGAATTTAAAGATTTTGAGGGCTGAAAAGGTGTTTTACACACTGAAAATCAGGTTTAATTCAAAATAATGACGAAATTAAAATGATTTTTAAATGTTTAGGGACTAAGGTTGAAATTATACCCTACGGAAGGGCACCTGTGCAATAACAAAAGGGCGGAGGGATCCATTTTATAAATACCCCTTTTTTAAATAAGGACCGAGTATATAATATACTTATTTTTTAATACATTTGAACCCAAACTAAAAAAAAACTCTAAAGTTCTCTTTGAACCCAGATGAACACCTTCGTTGTTGTTCATCACAGCCGTCGCGTGCTGCTGCGGGTTTTCATATTTCGGTCGAGCGTCGTCATATGCAGTCGTATACCGACGTCGGAATCTGGAAAAATTTAGATTTTTTAAAAAACAAAATCGAAACACGAAAAGTAACTTTTTTTAGATCCAAAAAGAAACTAAGACCCCCTTTTTATGAACCCTGATTTGAAACCCTAAAAGATCCTGCTTGGAAAATAGAAAGTGAAGGGGAAAAGCACAACAGTGCTGTTCTCAACCATCGCATGCAACGACGGCCCTAGATCGAGGTAAACCCGTAACCCTTTTTCCATTTATTTTTTGTTTTATTTGGATTCGGACTAGAAAATAGATTTTTTTACCTCTAAAAAGGAGGATTTTTTTTTATTTAATTGCTGATTGATCATTGATAATTCATTACACTGATTTTGTTCTAATTTATACATCCGATTTCGTACATAAAATAATGAAAAATAAAACCTAATTTAACTGTTGATGATGTTGGATTGGATTTGAGATCTGGAAAAAAAAATCCCTTTTTTATATGTTGTTTCGTCCTTTTTTGCAAGCGGTGGTTGAACGACGATAGCGAGATCACCGGCGGTGGCACCACGTGGTCGGGGAGGCGAGCAGTCGGGAGCATGTATCTCACGCACGCGTGGGAAGCCAACTGGTCCTGGCGGTGGATGGCACGCGCGATGAAGGGCCCTTTGTGTGTGATCTGGACCGTTGTATCATATCTGATCCAACGGTTCAAATCTTGGCGGCTGCAACAAAAGAAAGGGCATATTAGGTTATCAAATATTAGGGTTTAGATTTTTTTTTAATATTTGGGCCAAACGGGCCAGCTATGTAATAAATAGGTATATTGAGTTTGTAATTTAATATGGACATTGAAAATAACATTGAGCTTCTATTATTTGGGTTAATAATATCATCATTTTTTTAATATGTTATATATATATATCTTGTTTTGATATTTAGTAGTAATATTAATAGCATTAATAATATTTAATAATACTACTAATAAAACTAAAATCAAATAAATAATAATAAACCAAAAATAAAATAAAATATTAATATTTAGAAAATAAAATAAAAAATAAAAAAACTAAAAACGGGACAAAATTAGCGATTACACTTGATATTGTATCGGACTGTGTCAAAGTTAACGACCCGGTCGATGCTAGTAATGGCTCCAGCAAGAAGCTTCTGGTCTCGTTTTCTCTTTCGTATTTTCTCATCTCGCCCAGTAAAGCTTTACCTGTGTCGATACCCGCAAGGTATCCACCATGCACATAGCCATTGAACCTTTCACTCGTGTGTTCACCGGTGAAAAACATGCGTCCAACCGGGGCCTGAAAACTCATGTTTTTTTTTTTTCATTTAGAACATGAAAACACAAACATGGATGGTAAAAACAAAATTTGCTGCGAGTTTAGTTACCTTGATATCATTAACGACTTGGTTATTGGAGATTATGGGGTAGTTGCTGTAGCTGCCACGCTGGAACCTGTTGTTCCACCACCGTGGAACAAGTATATCAGTGGCAGTAGGTATCTTGGGTCCAAACATGTCCCTCAGCACACCCATGGCTTCTTTTAACGTCTCTGCATCGGATTGAGCTTCGACGCGTTTCGATTCACCATTGGTTAATGTTACCACCAAGATATTTGAACCGGGATATGCATTCTCCATGTGCTGAATCACATAGCAAGATGAATAAAAATTCTGGGGGTTCTTCATCTATCCATTTAACTAAGTAGAGACTAATTTTATCGAACCGCGTAAGACCACAAGGACTAACACAATAAAACAATAAAATAAACAAAATGTGATCCTTTGCGTCCCCAAGAGCCAACCAAGATCCCAAAATGTATTAGTCAGCAGATTATGCAGGTCCCTAACAGATAAAGACAACCAACAAAGTCAACTTCCAGCCTCTTTCACAAATTAACTTGTTGGATTATGTATTTTATTAGTCGTTCAAAATGGCAAGTTTCCATATACGGAAGCAACAGCACTAGCACTGGGATTGGTGAGATTCAACATCCAGTGGGGGGCAACAATATTATAAAAAGGAAGTGAGGATTGAACCTGCCAAAACGTGTAATAGCCTCTCCGCTCGTGAGCATAGATGAAGAACTCTTTGTCAGGTCCACAAGGCCAAAACTTATATGGAAACTTGAGGAAGATCTTGGTATACACCATCACATCACATTTCTCTATGGCCTCTGTTTTCCACCTCTGTTATTATCATTAAGATTTGAGACTATTAAGCAATCTCCAAGTAGACCCTTTATAAACTCATTAATCCCTCTTTTCTGGAGATTTGTGACGTTTGTCTAGAGAAACAGGTACGTAGCAGTTGCCGGTTAAAGCCATGAAATTGTATATGACGTGGCTTGTTAAATATCGACAGTGTATTATATACTACAAATTTTAAGAAAATATAGTATTAAAAGTCAAAACATGAATAAAGAAAGAAGATACGTACGGGCAAGGGCGGCCTGAAGCAAATGAGGTCGCTTTGGAGAACACCGATACTAGCTGACAAAATGACGTAGTTGGCTTCGTAAATGCAACCATCCTCTGTTTTCACCGCGACGCCGTTCCTCGAGTGCTGTAATTCCCTGACTACCTGCCCCAATCCATGCACAAAAAAACATGCTCAGCATCCCAATTGTGAGTAGAACTGTACAAGTCCAAAGCAATACCAACAAATAAGTCTCACAAGATTCTAACAAGTCAAAGCAAGAAAACTCGTGCATCAAATACATACAGTTTCCAAAAGGCACCGTGAATAGCAGGAAAAGCAAGGAAAACGCTGATTTTTTAGTGCAATCTAGGTGGTAAAGAAGACAACATATTAAATGCAGAAAATGACGATACTTTCTGTTTGCATGTTCTAATCTGAGTTAGATAAGACATCTCAACTCCTGGGTGTTGTTCTCAGGTCATTGTGGACAGTGTGCAACAAAGGGGGGAATTTGGGGCCTACGGTTGATGATAGTGAGCTAAAAAGTGCCTGAAAAGTTTCAAAGACAGGTGGATTTTATGGCTATATGATTGAAATGAGAAATGTAAGGTCAAATTATAGCCTGTTCAATAGTTTCCGCGTTTTCCATCATTCAAATTGTTCCACATATAGTTGGGAACAGACCCAACACAGTTTCCTGTTCCCATCATTTCAGTGATGGAAAACAAGAGTTTTGGTATAGGCTGATGAGTAGTGGTGTGTACGTCTCTATGATCATGATGATGGTAGCAAGAAAAGAAAGAACCAATATAATTAACCAAGAAAAAAATATCAAGAATAATAAAAATAGAAAAAAGGGATCCTGAGAATAGAAAGGTGTATCTAAGAAAATTTGTTAAAATAAACAAAGGTTAAAACAGCTTTCGGTAAACGTCGTTATCTGCAAACTCCCAAAAGTTGGTCAATCAATCTTAACCAACAAAAGGAAAGCAATGCATGCATATAAAACAGAGCTTTGGATTTTTATCCCATTGTTGTGGCAAACAAACAAAAGAAGCCACATAATATGGACCGGAGAATATGATTAAAAAAGCAGAAGAAACCAAAGAGATGGTTGTTTATACCTTGTTTAGTTTGAGGCGATTATCCAGGATTTTTCCCTCCGAGGAAAATAGAAAATCCTCAGCCATTTTGTACAGTAAATACTCATAACCCCTTTCATCTGCCACCAAAAATTCTCTGTCCCCAAAATCTACGTATGTTGATATTGGCTCCACCTCTGTTAAAAAAAAACAGAATTATAAAGGAAAAGACTAAGCTCTGTTCAGGGTGACCTTTCCTTCATTTGCATTTCTATTGCTTGAATTTTCTCAGCATCCAAACTGGAGAAAACGAAAATGAGTTGTGGAACTTGCCTGCCATCTCGAAATCGTGTAATATGAAGTCAATTGCGAGCTCTATTGGTGTTTTCGGTGTTCTAAATAAACAAACACAAATGAAATCACTAAACACACAGAAAAGAGAGAAAAAAATACTAATAATCAAATAATTACAAAGGTAACTCGGCTCCATTGGGGGCATCCACGGCACAATTTGATTCTAGGTCCCTTAATCTCTGTATCGCCGAGTCTACCGCTTTCTTGTACGAGTCAGCGGCGATTCCACTCGGAAATATCTTCCCGCTGCAAATCATTCATAATATATTCCATTTTAACACGGCTATTATTCAGAGGAAACCATTTTTTTTTATAATTCATTAATCTTCAAAGCTCAACTATCCGCCGCCAAATGAAACGGTTTAAAATTTTCGGATTCGGACCTCCGATCGTAGATGTTATTACGAGCATTACTGTAGTCGGAAAAGCAGGTTCGGAGGCCAAACTTAGCGGCAATCTCCCAAACGGGATTGATCGCTTTGCCACCTACACCGGCGATCCAACCCGCTCCGAGCTCCACCGACACGCCTCCGAAACTTTCTTTCCGGATCCTACCGCCAATCCTATCGGACGCTTCCAAAATCAGCAAATCCGCAATTCCGTTCTCAGCCAAAACCTTTGCCGCCGATAAACCTAACAAGAATTTGAAAATTCATCAATTAAAAAATATAAAATTCATCGTCAAGATTTGAGAATAATCTTTTCAAATTATTAACTCATAACAACATGTGATATACATCACTATACTTGTTCGTTTAAAAACATTTAAATGCAGTATTTTGTTAGATTGATTAATGTTACCGACCGGAGACGCCGGCGCCGATGATGATGACGGCGGAGCGAGAAGAGAAATCCATTGAGAGAGAGAGAGAGAGAGAGAGCAATGGGGTGTGTGTTTTATCTGTGTTTGAATTGTGTTAAGACTTAAGACAGTGACAGATTAAGGAGCAGAAATAGCGGGAGCCAGTTTATATAGGCATTTCACCCCATGTTTTTGTAATGATTTCTGCAACTTGATTTATTTTTTTTCAATTAAAATTGTGTGTTTGTTTTACTGCAATTTTCTTTATCATTGCTTGGAATTAGATAAGGGATAATTGTTAGATAAATGTCATGTATCGTTGCGTGTCATTAATTATGTGTATCGTAATGTATCATTAATAATTTTAACTATTTTTAAAATTATAGAGGCCAAAAGCGTTGTTATCCCTTTTTAGAATATAATTTTAAAAATAATTTTTATAATATTTTTTAGATGCTTTTGGGCAAAGTACACATGGTAACCGAAATTTAGTAAATTATTTAATTTGGTAACTAAATTTTTAATTGCTTCATTGTTACCAATAAATTTTTAGTTTTTCTCCAAATTGGTCACTGGCCTGTTAATAGCCGTTAAAAGGTTGATGTGACAGTTAAAATATTTTGTATAATAACACATTTAGTCTTCAATATTTACACATTCAAACAATTTTATCCTAATTAAAAAAAATTAACCCTCATTATTTACAAATTATTTCTATTTAACACTATTTTAATTAAAAATAATTTAACCCTAAACCCTCAAACACTAAAGCATTCCTATGATAAAAAGAAGGCGAACTACGTTCAAGGCCAACATTAAAGTTTCATTTTTTACGAGTTCATAAAAAAGTTATGACCAACTGAAAAGAAAGACAGAAATCAAGTTTTAATACTAATGGCATTGTTCTTTGAGGGACCATTGCTAGATTTATAGTAACAACAGGGACTTTGCTTTGCTTGTTTTATTCTGTTAAGAAGAAAAAGTATATGGACATTTATTTAAAATTATTTCATCAGTCTATTTTTACAAGCAAAGCAAAGCAATATCATTAGTATTAAATGTAACACCCTTGACCCAGATGTTACATTTAGGCCCTAAGCCCAAAATCCGTACAAATAAAATTTTTCTAAGTCCATACATTGAAAACATAGTTAAATTCGGATGTTTAAAAACAGTGTTCATGGAGCTCCAATTACAAATATTAAAATATTCGACTTTGACCACTTAATACAAAATAAGAGTTACAAATTACATATAGGGTCCTACGAAATACATAGCCCATTACATCTAGCAATTGTACTCAACAACTATAGTCGATGCTGAAATCCAAGCCTTGATGGTGCTCCTTCAAGCCTCACGACAACCTACTTACCTGCGAACGGAAACAACGATTCCGAGCGTTGAGCTAACAAAGCTTAGTGGATACACCGCCACTCAACAATGCTTTCATACAAAACATGAATAAAGCAATGCAACATGAATGATATCATGGCAAGATAACGATGGCGCTACCATAATCGCCTAAACACATAGCATCATGAATGTATGATTACGCACACAACACATACGATTACCTTACAAGTTTACATAACATCACACAGATAAATACCATTAACATTAAGTGGGGCTCGCGTCCACAAAGCATCGAGATCCTACATTAGTGGGGATAAGGCCCGCATCCACAAACCATCGGGATACTACATTGGAGTTTTCAAGGTGTTGCAACACACTTTTAGGGTATCCAAAATCCCAACAACAAGGGATGACTCGACTATATAGGCGTTCCATCAGCACACAACAAGGACCCTAGCCACCACACAGCCTCGATCGATCCACATAGGATCCCTATGGGTTACTACCTCACATGGTTTACCCAATATTTACCAAGTTATTAGCCGTTTATTTCACATACAGGGTTTAAATCTCCATTCCTCAGTTTTAATATTCATTTTACACCTTAAAATACCCACAGGCCCTTTGCCTTGAATTTATGGAACCCCCGAATGCAAACTTGAATTTTTTAGGCAGATTGCCCAGCGAGTACCGATACTCCTATTGGGTATCGGTACGTCTCTCTAGGTACCGGTACTCCTCCACGAGTAATAATACTCAAATTGGATTCGAAAGAAATGGCACATCAAGTCATACCGGTACGCTAATCCTCAGTATCGATACTCACTATCGGTACGTATCCATCCCGTACCGATCTCAACCGTACCGGTACTTACACCATAGTGTACCGGTACGCGAAAGCTTTCCTCAGGCAATGTAACAGTGGGTACCGATACGCCATAGCGTACCGGTACACCAAAGCGCTACTGGAATTTTGATTAAGCTAAGGGTATCGAAACTCGAGAATTCATACCGATACGCCACTCACAACTTGTCCCTCTTTATTACAAAGGCGTACAGTTACTCGGGTTGCAGTACCGGTATGCAAGCCAGAATTTCAAACCCTAGGTACGGATTTCACCTAGAAATCCTACTGAACCTATATGGTTAAGCCCCAAATTATTCCTACATGTTATGGTGAAGTTATTGAGTAGATTTCTACCAATTTTAAGCATTAGAAATGTCAAACCCATATTTTTCCATTAAAGATCCAACCCAAGCTTATCAAACCACAAACACTTAAATCATGCACAAAGCCTATTTTTATGATTTCCAGGAAATGATAGAAGTTAGTAGTGTACTAACTTTAGCTTAGCTGATAAAACAAAGCCTCTTTCCAAGCTTCAAGCCTTCTTTCTTTCTTGAACCTTTGATGAACTCCCAACCTCTTTCACTACATGGGAAGATTACAAAACGAATTACAACGTTGCTGGGGGGTAAAAGATACCCCAAAATATATTCTAAACCCAAATATTAGAGTTCCCAAACTCCAATCTCGTTCAACACTCCCAACCCCCAACAACTCATCTTTCCTCCAAACCATACAAAGCTTACCTTGAAATATAGATCCTTGAAAGCTGATAACACTTCCCTCAACAAGCTAAACGTGATTCACAACACAAGCTCTCAAAATCCTACCTTTGATAGTGGTTTGGGGTGAGAGAATGAGTTGGAAAAAGAAGATGAAGACATTAAAGCAAGATGATCTCACTTCCTGCACAAAGTACAGAAAATAAGCCTTTCTCCCCCCCAAACTCTTCTATTTAGGTACTTACCATAATACCCCTCCTCCTCTCTTCTAGACCCAACAACCACATGAGCCCAACTCACACATGCTAGCCTAAAAGGCTCCTATAAACCCAATTACGTAGCTCAAATACGAGGCTCATGCCTCGATTAAAACCGACCCTCAGATCTCAAAATTTGGGTCATCACAACTCTTCCCTCCTTAAAGAAAATTTTGTCTTCAAAATTTACCTGGTGGAAACAAATACAGGTAGAGAACTCTTATGTCACCACCGCCTTACGTTGCTTCCTCAACACCGTGGTTCCTCCATAACATTTTCACCAAGGGTATACACTTGCTACGAAGCTCTTTGACTCCTCTATCAAGCACTCTCACATGTTCTTCCTCATACGTTAAATCCGTGTTAATCTCAATGTCCTCGAGTGGTAAAACATGTGATGGGTCGGATCAATAGCTCCTCAACATGGACACATAAAAAAATCATGGATACGAGTCAACTCCAGTGGTAAAGCTAACCGGTAAACCACTGGTCCAACCCTCTCAAGCACCTCATACGTCTGATATATCTTGGGCTTAATTTTCTTTTGCGTCCAAATCGGATGATCCTTTTCCACGGAGATACCTTGAGAAATACTTTTTCGCCAACATCATACTCAATGTGTTTGCGCTTTCGGTCCGTATAGGCCTTCTGGCGATCAAAGGCCGCTTGTAATCTTTCTTTGATGATCTGAAATTTCTCTTCAGTTTGACTAACCAATTTGAATCCCACGATCCTCCTCTCATTGAGCTCGGTCCAACACAAAGGTGTCCTACACCTACGCCCCATACAAAGCCTCAAAAGGGGCCATCTTTATGCTTGACTGGTAATTGTTATTGTAAGCAAACTCTACACACGTCAACTGGTCCTCCAAACTCTTTGTAAAGTCCACAATACAACACCGGAGCATATCCTCGAGAATCTGAATAACACGCTCAGACTGACTATCGGTCTGAGGGTGAAAAGTTGTACTGAAATGCAATTTATTGCCCAAAGCACTATGAATCTTCTTCCATAATCTAGCTGTGAAGCGTGGGTCTTGTAACATCCATTTACCGTATTTATCACCAAATACGAGTCAGTGATGTTACTAACAAAATTTTAAACCCAGTTATTTCTTTACCTTAAGAAAACAGGCAGTCTACACTAATTTACTTAAAAATTTATAAAAATTCTTATAGACATCAAAAATTCATTCCGAAAATTTCTAATTAAAATAGATTCATTAAGATTTCTAACCATATAAATTTTTAGCCTAAATTCATTATACAAAAGTTCAAATAAATTCCTAAATTCACGTCACAGCCCCAAAATACTGAAATTCTGCTGTCTTGTTTTCTGACCTTTCATCGAATAAAAATTCATATCTTTTTACATACAGCTCGAAATTAATCACCGTTAATTTTGTAAGAAACTAGACAAAATTTATAGTTCATACATATATGATTCACCTTCTAATTCAATTTTTGGAATTTATGCTGATTTTTCAAACTCATTGCTTTTGCATACACATTTGGACAGATTTTTAATCTTTCTACCTTAAAACCCAAATTTAATAAAACTTAGTCCATCATCATTTATAGATATAATAGAACTTACTAGGTTCATTATCTATATTATCACAACTATTAAGCAACCATATTTGGTAATAAGTTATTACAACCCCATTGATTATACATGCCATCTAGTATATTTCTAAAAGAAAGGATGGATGTCATTATATTACTATGAGTATGGAGATATACCTCCCAAAATATGAAAGTGATACCCGGCTACTCTTCCCTCGAAGCTCCTTTAAATCCTACGCATGAAAGTCATCATACGCTAAGCATATACTTAGTGAGGCAATAACATTTAATTCAAATGCAATTTCACATAGGTATCAATATAAATAAATAACAATGCATATGATCACCTACCATTTTATGCATACTAGCATATATGACACGATATATGTATAATAACATATTACATGGTAATAACCTTGATTCTTACCAATACCATTGCCATATTCATCATCGAGCTTTCAAGCCTTTTTATCCTGTTTTTCAATTCATTTAGCCCAAGTATTGAATTAAGGAAATTTTTGTACGAGAGTCATCCCCTCTATACTTACTTGAGTATAGTATATTATGTGCACTTTACTGGAAGTGCTTAGCACCGAAGTACTTCTGTATACTTATCGGAGTATACAATTAGTAATTAATTTGCACTTTGCCTGAAGTGCTTATAATAAATTGCACTCTGCCGGGAGTGCTAAAATGTTTATACAGCTGTTTATGACTCTATGAATATCCAACTATACTTTTAATTTCCTATCTCATACTTTGGACTTTATGTCAATCATAATCTCATACATGGCAACATATATTTACATATTAAGCAATTCATACGCAAAATAATATTCCATGAATAAGTAGTGATCCATACATGAAGCTTTCAATTCTTGACATATTTTTAACATGTCAATTATATGATGAATGACATAAAGATCATGCTATACATGCATTGCACTCAACTTGACACTTTCAAAAGTAAACTTTATACTAGCCTCACTAAGCTTGGTTACACTTTCTATCTTCTTTCTTCACTCGTTTGATCTCGAATTTGCTTGTTATCTGTATGTACATTAAATACATGACACAAGCAACCTTAAGTACATGTCCAACCTTTACTAATACATGTACATACCAATATGGAAAATTTAATATTTTCAACCAAGCACTTCTTTGCTACCACAATACTTCCTATACTTTAATCTCATTTCAAATTACATACTACAACCAATAATTTGATAATTTCCCTTTAAACCTTAAATTCTCTCTATTAGGGTTTATAAACTAAAGTTTGGAAACTTCCACATTTCATCTCCATTTTCAAAAATATTAACACCAAAATGATCATTGTATCATAGCAAACAACATATCCATGCTTCTTGAATATTCTCCAATTTTTCACTTATTTCACCCAATTTACACAATTCACAAATTGGTCCTAAAATGATGTTTTCTTCAATCCAACAACATAATTCAACTTAGAAAACATCATTCTAATCAAATCCATCATTAAAACAATTTTTACAAAATTTCCCCTAATATTATTTATTTTGCCGAAATGGTCCCTATAGGTTTATCAAGAAATTTTCATCATTTCAAGCATTTAAACAACACTACAACACCATTTCCAACTTGATTAAGCCTTAAAACATGAAATCTTAACATGCTCTTCAACCACCCTAATCATCAAACTCAACTTAGAGACATGGAAACTAAGCAAAACTTATGTCAAAAGATAGAGAATTCAAAGGAGATCAATTTCTTATTTCACGTCTCTAACCAAAAACCAAGTAAATCAAGCCAAAAATCGAATTGAAATTTTTGCTCTTTCCTTGCTAGGGGTTTCGGCTACTTGGGAGAAAGATGAGCAAATTTCTAGCTTTTTCTATCTTTTGTTTTAATGCCAAATGTCTTCTAATTTGGCTATAAATGAATAAAAATCTCTAAAATAGTCAAATGACTATTTTACCCCTTAGTTATAACTAATTACAAGCCAACACCTATGTCTTATCCTCTTCCATAAACATTTTTTTATTAAAAAGTATAGGTGAAATGACTAAAATGCCATTAATGAAATAGTTTATTTTCAAAAATGCCATTCCATCACCTATACAAAATGCTGAATAGAATCGAATCTAAACTAATTTAAAAAAAATTCAAAGATTTGATGATATGTTCTTCGGATCTTTTTAAGACTTCCTTCAAATTTTCATAAAATTCCAAGCTCATACGATTACCCGAATTACACTTAAACTTTAACCATAATTTCCCAATAATAGAAATATCAAATCAAACCATAGTTTTTATATTCGATCCACACCCTTAGATGATCTATCTATTTATAGAATAAAAATAATTTTTGGGAAAATTACCATGTTGGTCCTCAAAATTTTCTCAACTTTTCATTTTTGTCACCAAACTTTAAAACATTACGTTTTAGTCACTGAACTAAAACCACTAACTTTTGATTTTTTATGTTTTGGTCACTAATCAAATAATGGGATATTACAGGTCTCTATCCAAAATGATCGATGATGGCACACCATGCAACCTTACTATCTCCTTTATATACAGTTGAGCCAACCTCTCCGAGGTGAATCCATACGTACCAGCAAGAAATGAGCAGACTTGGTCAAACGATTCACTATTACCCAAATAGCATCATGTTTCTTTTGGGTCACCGGCAAGCCGGTGACAAAATCCATGGTGATTCGATCCCACTTCCATTGCAGAATCTGGATAGGCTGAAGTAACCTTGATGGAACCTGATGATCCGTCTTCACTTGTTGGCAAGATAAGAATCTCGTCACAAAATTTAAGACATCTGTTTCCATACTCGGTCACCAATAAAAATGATGAAGATCTTGGTACATCTTGTTGATTCCCGGATGCACAGAAAAATGACTATGGTGTACCTCTCTCAAGATGTGATCCCTCAAATCCTCCAAAGCCAGAACACACAATTGACCTCTAAAGTACAAGTACCCGCCATCTCGCACCTCGAAGTCTGAAGCTTCACCTCTCTTAATTGCCTCAATCTGCGTTACCAAATCCTCATCCAGAACTTGAGTAATCTTTATCTCTTGTACCAATGTAGATTCAACTCGAAGTTCGACTAAAAGTCTACCATCCTCGGTCATCCTCAATCGTGCAAACATAGCTCTCAAGTTCGACATAGATTTCCTACTTAAGGCATCAACCACAATATTTGCTTTACCGGGGTGATACTCTATGATGCAATCATAGTCCTTAAACAATTCAATCCACCGTCGTTGCCTCAAATTCAACTCCTTTTGAGTAAGCAAGTATTTCAAACTCTTATGATCCGTATAAATATAGCACTTATCTCCATAGAGATGGTGCCTCCAAATCTTTAATGCGAAGATGACTGCAGCGAGCTCCAAATCATGGGTAGGTAATTTCATTCATGCGGTTTAAGCTGCCTCGAAGCGTAAGCTACCATCTTATCTTCTTACATAAGGACACACCCAAGCCCATTCAGAGACGCGTCACTAAACACAACATATTCTTTTCCAGGTTCAGGTTGTGTTAAGACCGGAGCCTCTGTGAGATAAGCTTTTAGTTGCTTAAAACTTTACTGTCTTCTCTCATTCCATTCAAACGGGACCCCTTTTGTAACAATTTGGCCAACGGTGCGGCTATAATGGAGAAAACTTTAACAAACCACCTATAATTCCTGGCAAGTCCTAAGAAACTACGGACTTTTGAAATATTCCTTGAGGGTTTACAATCCACCACAACCTGAATTTTCTGAGGGTCCACGCAGATTTCATCCGCGGAAACTATGTGGCCAAGAAATAACACTTTCAAAAGCCAAAATTCACACTTACTAAACTTGGCAAAAATGCGCATCTCTTCAAGAGTTTGCAAGATCACACACAGATGGTAGTCGTTCTCTTCTTCTGAACGCGAGTACACTAAGGTGTATAAAGACCACAACAAACTAATCTAGATACAGTTGAAAGATTCAATTCATTAGGTTTATAAAAGCTGTAGGTGCATTGGTAAGTCCAAACGGCATTACTAAGAACTCATAGTGTCTATACTGCATCCTAAAAGCGATTTTCTGAACATCCTCGTCCACCATATTCAACTGGTAGTATCCTGACCTTAGGTCGATCTTAGAAAACACACGGGCACCTCTCAACTGGTCAAATAGATCATCAATTCTTGAAAGAGGATAACGATTCTTTATCGTTGCCGTGTTAAGCTGCCGATAATCAATACACATCCTCATAGACCCATCTTTCTTTTTGACGAATAGGACCGATGCTCCCTAATGTAAGATTCTTGATCGGATAAAACCTTTCTCTAGCAACTTCTGGATTTGCTTCTTCAACTCTTTCATCTCTGTCGGAGCCATCCGATATGGTACGATAGATACTGGTGTTGTACCGGTATCACATTAATTTATAACTCTAATTCATGATCAGGGGTAGCCCAGGTAACTATTCTAGAAACACATCGGTAAACTCATTAACAGTCTTAAGGCTCTCAAGCATCGTACCATCAATCTTTGTATCAACCACATAAGCCAAAAAGGCTTCACAGCCTTATTGCATCAACCTCTGAGTTGACAAAGCCGACACCACACTGGAAAGGCACGGATTCCTCTCGCCTCTCACAACCAGCTTAGAACCATCCACCACATGAATCTTTAAGCTCTTCGACCTACACCCCAGGCTAGCATCGTGCTCAAAGAGCCAATCTATCCCCAAAATGGCATCGAACTCTTAAAACGGCAAAACTATTAAATCTGCTGGGAAAAACGACCCCTGAACCTCAATCAGACACCTCCAATACACCTTATCTACCAACACGTCATATCCTAAAGGGCTAGTCACATGGACTCCTATCTCAAGATCCTCAGCAGGAATACCCCACTATGAATGAAGGAGTGGGTGAGCCCCGAATCCACAAGAGCAACAATAGGAACCAAAAATAAGGTGAACGTACCTAAGATAACATCTATAGCTGCGCAATCCTCCTGATCCCTGGCCGCATAATGCCTAGCTGACGATCTCGCGGTAGACTAAAAGGTACTATCTGATACATGGCTTGCTCTTCCCCGAGCAAGGCCTTGACCCCTCTGGGCCGGATATACAATTTTTTAAACCTGATCTGAAGAGGTCACAACAGTTATTGGACAGCCTTTCATGAAATAGTCTGGCGATCCACACTGGTAACAAATTCTTACTGCTCCCTAACACTCGTATCTGTATTTGCGTCCACATTGATTGCAAACTGGTGCGCCCGCACTTATTTGTGAACCCTCGAGGCTTATTATGGATAAAGGCGTAGATGGCCTCCTACGACCAGCTGACTCAGATTTTTGATCCGATCTCGAACTCTGATTCGAGGCTCATCTATTATGGTTCTACCGATTTCTGATCCTTTCAGAGATGGTTTACGAGTTATTGTTGGAGGGGTTATAAGTACTTCCACCAGAATTTCCTTGCCCACCAGACAGGCCATACGTTAAGCCTTGTACATACTCAAGAGACTTGGCACTCGAAGTCAACTCTGAGAACACCCTCGGTGGTGTAACAGTTAGGTAAGTCTAAATTTCTTTCCTCAAGCCCTTCGAGAACCTCTTACACCTCATCTTTTCAATGACGACTAACTCAGGAGCATATCTACTCAGCCAGAGGAACTCTTGCTCATATTCAAAGACTGGTCGGTTTCATTGCACAAGATGACTAGACTGATCTCTCAAGGTATCGATGTGAGCCTTGCCCACATATTTCTTTTCAAACTCCTCGAGAAAGTCTTCCCAAGATGGTCGATTGGGGTGCCACCTAAGCTCTACTATTTTCCACCATTCTCTAGCATTGCCCTTCAACAAGGACAAAACACATGATAGCTTGTCTCCTGATCTCAGCCTCATCTGTCTCATAATCCAGTACGTATCTTGCAACCATTGTTCTCCTTGCACAAGGTTATCTTGCCCTGATCCATGAAAGTTCGTAGCACCCTACATTCTCACCCTTTCAACAGGTGCCTCACGAGGGGTAGCAGATGCCCTCGGTATTGCCCTCACAATCTGGTGCAACGCCCGATTCAGATGTGAGAAATAGTTGACTTCTCAATCAATTGTATCCTCCGATATATCCTCTGTGCCAAGCATATATTCCTCATCTTAACTCCCTTTTTGGGAGCCCAAAATTTTCTCATCGATTCTTGCCCTCCTTGGTATGATTCTATTCTGCACAACAAACAACCGAGGTCACACCATTGAATTTCAGCATTAAAACAAGTACGACTTCAACTTATGAGCATGTATTCGCTAGAAACTTATATACTCTTCTAGACTCCCCGTGGCTTCCTAGAACTAACTAAACCTAAGCTATGATACCACTAAATGTAACACCGTTGACCCAGATGTCACATTTGGGCCCTAAGCCCAAAATCTGTACAAATAAAAATTTTCTTTTTCATGCCCATAACATGTTAAGTCCAATAAAAACGTAAGTTCATACATTGAAAACATAGTTAAATTCAGATGTTTAAAAATAGTGTTCATGGAGCTCCAATTACAAATATTAAAACACTCGACTTTGACCACTTAATACAAAATAAGAGTTACAAATTACATATAGGGTCATACGAAATACATAGCCCATTACATCTAGCAATTGTACTCAACAACTATAGTTGATGCTTAAATCTAAGTCTTGATGGTACTCCTTTAAGCCTTGCGATAACCTACTTACCTGCGAAAGGAAACAACAATTTCGAACGCTGAGCTAACAAAGCTTAGTGGATACACCGTCACTCAACCATGCTTCATGCAAACCATGAATAAAGCAATGCAACATGAATGATATCATGGCAAGATAACGATGATGCTACCATAATCACCTAAACACATAGCATCATGCATGTATGATCACACACACAGCACATACGATTACCTTACAAGTTCACATAACATCACACAGATAAATATCATTAACATAAAGTGAGGCCCGTGTCCACAAAGTATCAGGATCCTACTCTACGAGCAAGGCCCTCATTCACAAAGCATCGGGATCCTACATCTACGCTCAGAATCTCCCATCAAGCATCTTCGAATGAGGTCCATGTCCACAAAACAATGTAATCCTACATTCGGGAGTCTTCAAGGTGTTACAACACACTTTTAAGGTATCCAAAATCCCAACAACAAGGGATGACTCGACTATATAGGCATCCCATCATCACACAACAAGGACCCTAGCCACTACACAACCTCGATCGATCCACCTAGAATCCCTATGGGTTACTACCTCACATGGTTTACCCAATATTTACCAAGTCATTAGTCATTTATTTTACATACAGGGTTTAAATCTCTATTTCTCAGTTTTAATATTCATTTTACACCTTAAAAGACCCCCAAGGCCCTTTGCCTCAAATTATAAAAACCCTAAATGCAAACTTGAATTTCTTAGGCAGATTGCCCAATGAGTACTGATACTCCTATATAGGTATCAGTACGCATCTCTAGGTACCGGTACTCCTCCACGAGTACCAAGACTCAAATTAGGTTTGAAAAAAATATCACATCAAGCTGTACCGATACGCTAATCCTCAGTATCGATACGTATCCATCACGTACCAATCTCAACCCATATTAGTACTCACACCATAGCATACCGGTACGCGAAAGCCTTCTTCAGGCAATGTAATAGTGGGTACCGATACGCCCATAGCGTACCGGTACGCCAAAATGCAACTGGAATTTTGATTAAGCTAAGGGTACCGATACTCGAGAATTCGTACCGGTACGCCCCTCACAACATGTCCCTCTTTATTACAAAGGCGTATCGATACTCGGGTTGCAGTACCGGTACGCGAGCTAAAATTTCAAACCTTGGGTGAAGATTTCACCTAGTAATCCTACTTAACCTATATGGTTAAGCCCCAAATTATTCCTACAAGTTATGGTGAAGTTATTGAGTGGATTTCTATCAATTTTAAGCCTTAGAAAAGTCAAACCCATATTTTGCCATTAAAGATCCAACCCAAGCTTATCAAACCACAAACGCTCAAATCATGCACAAAGCCTATTTTTATAATATCCAGGAAACGATAGTAGTTAGTAGTGTAATAACTTTAGCTTAGCTGATAAAACGAAGCCTCCTTCCAAGCTTCAAGCCTTCTTCCCTTCTTGAACCTTTGATGAACTCCCAAACTCTTTCACTACATGGGAATATTACAAAACTAATTACAACATTGCTGGAGGGTAAAAGAGGCCCAAAAACATATTCTAAACCCAAAATTAAAGTTCCCAAACTCCAATCCTGTTCAACACTCCCAACCCCCAATAATTTATCCTTCTTCCAAACTATACAATGTTTACCTTGAAATGAAGATCCTTGAAAGCTGGTAACACTTCCCTCAACAAGCTAAACATGATTCACAACACAAGCTCTCAAAATCCTACCTTTGATAGTGGTGTTTTAGGTGAGAAAATGAGTTGGAAAAGGAAGATGGAGACATTAAAGCAAGATGATCTCACTTCCTGCACAAGTGCAGAAAATACGCATTTCTCCCCCCCCAAACTCTTCCATTTAGGTACTTACCATAATACCCCTCATCCTCTCTTCTAGACCCAACAACCACATGATCTCAACTCACATATGCTAGCCAAAAAGGCTTCTATAAGCCCAATTACGCAGCTTAAATACGAGGCCCATGCCCCGATTAAACCCGAACCTCGGATCCCAAAATCCGGGTCGCCACATTAAAACTTGATTTTTATCTCTCTTTTCAGTTGGTCATAACCTTTTCACGAACTTGAAAAAAATGAAACTTTAATGTTGCCATTGAACGTAGTTCACCTTCTTTTATCATATGAATGCTTTATTGTTTAAGGGTCTAGGGTTAAATTATTTTTGATTAAAATAGTGTTAGATTGAAATAATTTATAAATAATAGGGTTAAATTTATTTATTTTTAATTAGAACAGAATTGTTTGAATGTGCAAACATAGATGACTAAATGTGTTATTATACAAAATATTTTAACTGTCACGTCACTTTTATAACGGCTATTAACATTTGAGTGACCAATTTGGAGTAAAACTAAAAGTTTAATGGTAACATTGAAACAATTGAAAGTTTGGTTACCAAATTGAATAATTTACCAAAGATCAGTTACAACTTCTGTACTTTACCCAAAAAGAAAAAAATGTAAAAAATAATATAAAATTTGTTTTTTAGATTTTATTTAAAAATGATAATAACATATTCAGTCCCTATGATTTCAAAAATAATTAAAATAATGATGCTACATTGCAATACATGATTAATGATACATAGCAGTATATGACGTTTACTGTAGAATTATTCTTGGATAAGGTAGTGGAATAGTTTTTTTTTTGGGTGTAAGGATAATTTTAACCCCTAATGTTTATAATTTCTGTCATTTTGACCCTCATCTTTTTTTAGGATAAATTTGACCTTTAATCTATATCTTTTTGTCAAATAACTTATTTTTTAACTAGAATATTGATTAAACCGTTAAATAATTAATAGGGATGATGTGGCACATACATGTAAAATATGTTTGAAATGCCATGACATCTAACTTATTACATGCTTACATGTGGAATATAATTTTATTTTAATTTAAATTATAAAAATAATTAGAATTCAAATAAAATACTTATAAATTTTAAAGGCGTTTGACAATTAGTGATTAGCTGATTTGACTAACGGATTGCATTAGCTAATTTGACTAGCAGATTGTATTAGTTGATTGTATAAAAGTGCTTGATAAAATTAACTGATAGCTGATAGTTGTTTGATTATTTAAACAAGCAAAATGACATATAAAGACATGAATATATTCGATACTTGTTTGAATAGTTTATTAGTTATCAATATGTTGTATCTATTAATATTAATTAGATTATAAAAAAATAATTTTTTAATATAACATTACTAAGCATATTTGAAGGATCTATATATTAATTTATTATTTATATAATTATTTTTAATAAATTTAATTATTAAATTTAAATACAAATATAAATGTATGAGAATAAAGAGAAAAAATATTAGTTTACAAATGTCACAATATAAATGCGTGAGGGTAAAAAGTTAAAATAAAAAGGATTAAATTTAGGTTATTTAAAGATTTTTTATAATTGTTAAGGGTAAAATGATCTTTATAACTCTTATGTCAAAGCCTTTAATTTCAAAAAGCTCTTATTATTAGCTTTTTCAAAATTGGAGATTTCACCCAATCAGATATTTTAATCTGCTATTCACCCAACATTTAAATTAGAAGATTTGACCGGTCAAACATCTAATTTTAACTCAAACCTCTAATTTTGGCTCTAACCGCTACTTACCAAACAATGCCTAAGTCTAATTAAAAGTAAAAAAATCTTTTTTATATTATGGTTTGGTTAAAGATATTATATGTCCATTAATCTTAATCTTAACCCTTTAATAACACACAACAAGTTATTTAAACTCAACAACATTTTTTTTATTAAAAAACAACATTTTTCTTTACATTGGAATAACTTGAATTCCTTTGTTTTTTTAATTGAATTTTTTTATTAAATAGTGAGGCATTACATTCTTATTCCGATATTCGAACTCATAGAAGATGGGGCAAGATAAACATTCTTAGCCATTACGCTAATTAGTGGATCTCAATTCCTTTCTTTATTCTCAAAAGTGAAATAATAGATGCCAGACATTAAAATTATAATTATTACACATACTTATTAGTGTATTAATTAATTTAATTATAATTATGGTCGATGACACTGATTTTTCATAAATTAGTATAATTATGGTTTATAAATTTATTTCAACATCGTATATTTACTTATTAGTATATAAATTTTAAAAATAATAAGAATTATACTAAGTTATCATGATTTTATGAAAATTGATACTAAAAATAATAAATGAACTAAACTTGTTTTCTCAATATATAACAAAGTCAATTCAATAAAAATTATTATTAAGTAATCGTATATTCATTCGGTCAAACAGTATAATTTTATTTTTTCAAATTAACCAAATAAAATAATATAACATTTTTTGTGATGTGTAAAAACAATCTTACATTTTGTATTATATTTTCAAAGATAATCTTAGATTTTGTAAGTCAAACATTCGTTAAGTTAAAGTGGTAAATATAGATAAAATGTTATCATAATTTATAAAATTATTCACGGGTTACCTGATCTTACGTTCTTAAACCCAAGCCAATAATATAACCCTATATTATATATTATATTTATTTTATGTTTAAAATTTTCTAACCACTGATTAAGATATAAAAGGCTCGAATCACAGGATATGATTCGAAATAATATCAATTTATTACTAATTCAATCAACTTTATCATATATCCATTCCTAATTCAGTCTTCTGCCATTCCATTGTTGTTCGATTACCCGGATGTGCAGTTTCTTTACACAATATGCTTAAAATATTTATAAACTTTTAAATTTTAAATTGAAAAAAACTATACATTTAAATATATTTAAATTCATAATATTTTAGTTTTTATTTTGAAAAATTGTTTTGTATTATATTTTTTAAACTTTTTTTGATAAAGTTTTTTCATAAATATTTTAAAATATATTTTCAAGTAAATAAATAAGTACTAATAAGTATTTAAGAGATTTTTTCACTATTTTAAATATATTTTTTTTTTGTAATCTCATTGGTTGTTGAATAAAATTTTGAGCACTCTTTTTCTCTCTCGTTCCTTGAGTCGTGTCCATATGACTCGAGTTATGAAAGAGATTTTTATCGAGACTTATTTACCTTTAAAAATATTATAAAAGGAATACAGTTAATTATAAATTAAATAAAAAACTAGATTTTGGTTCAATTTGAATAACCGTCATTTTTAAACTTAAATTTCATAAACCTTCCAAACACAATGGTTTAGGTCAGTTTTATGTTTACTTGGTTTTTTTGTCATATATGAGTTAGGATTCACTTATATTATGTAACATTTATTTAATTTTATACTTTTTGAACCGTTGGACAAGGGTAAATAGATGAGTGATATTATTTTCTTATCATTTTTTCTCTTAAAAATCTTCTCATTTACTACTGTTGATCTTAGTTGTCCATTTACCCTCGTTCATTCAACGGTCCAAAAGAAATATAAAACTTAAAAATATTATATGGTGTAAAAGAATCTATCTCTATAAATTGATCATCAACATGGTTGTCTTGGATAAGGGAGCAACATGAGCTCCCGCTCAGGACTCTACCTTCTACCTTTGCAATTTCAAGATTTTCTCAAGCGGTAATCTTGTAAGTTAGTGGTTACTCTTGTTTTAGTTGTATTTAAAGTGTTTTCTAAACAAAACAATGAAAATAATAGTTTGTTAATGAAAATATAAAATTAATTATGCTTTCGAACTATAAAAATTCATTTCTGAGTTTTGCTGAGGACCACGAAAATGTCTGAGACGACTCTGATCATCAATAATTTGTTATTATATATTCATATATTGAAAAGTAACATAGAAAAAAATGACAAGGAAGTAAAAGAAATCTGCATAGAATCAAACGGCAAGTCCAGGTCTTGCCACTGCAAGGAAATCCCATAATACATTGCTTAAATTAAAGATTACTCCATATTCCATAACAAAAGTAAGAGGAAGTGACAAGGAAGTCCCCGGCCGGCCGCCGACGCCACTAAATGCTTTTTACCATAATTACTTACATTTACAGAGTTATCGCATAATATAAGGGCCGAGTCAAAAAATTATTCAAAGGGTATTATTTTTTAATGATATTTAAAGAGAATTAATTATTTATAAAAAATTATTTTATTTATAAAAAATGTCATTTATATATAACGTGGCTCCGCCCATGGCATAATATGTGCGTACATGCATATCCATATATAGAGTTGTAACTTTCAAACTGTTTATAAAAAATTGAAAAAAATTTAATGAATATTTATTCGTAAAAACAATGATATAAATAAAAAAATGATATTGATGATTTTTATTGGTTAAAATTATAATTGATTAATAACAAAGTTATACATATTGCTTTCAAAATCTAGATTCATCTTTTAAAATCTAAGTTTCCAAACTCAAGAATATTTTTTAAAATTTCTTTTTGTTTACATTCTCTTGATAATGGACTAGGCTGGAGATAGGCTTTTGAGCTGCTGAACTGGATTTTAGATGTTGGGTTTCCTATAAAAGGAAAAATTATTTTATAGGCATGACTTACCACATTAATCATGGTCACATTTCTACTTCATTATTTTTTTCATCATTTTTTTAATCAATGAAATTTTACTAATTTTTTTCATGTCATTTAAAAAACAGTTTTTTTGGAAGATACTATATTATTGGATTAATGACATAGAAAATAATGGTGGATGATTTTTATTGGATGAGACCATGACGGATGTGGTAAGTCAGGCCCATAATATAATTTCTCCTATAAAACATATATGACTATGAACTAAGAGACATTGGAATTTTCTATTTGAGACGTTCTCTAATTAGGAGTGAACATTCGATCGATTTGAGGCAAGTAAAAAATATTCGAGTTAGTCGAACTTATGAATCTTATATTATAACTCAAATTTTATTTGGAATTTCTGAGTCGATTCGAGTTAATGAAATTCAAGTGGAGTCAAGTTGTTAGAATTTTTGTTCAAATTTAATTGTAAATATTTCTAATGTTATAGTACTAATTGGTTCCAATTTAAATGACTTTTTAGAACCATATACGATATACATATATATTTCTTCATAATGTCTCCTATGCAATATACATATATAAATTAGAATTGAAAGGCTATATTCAAACTTGAAAATTGATTCACTAATTGCTAAAAAATTTAAATTATTCGAATTTTCATTCTATAACTCAACTTTTATTTGAAGAATCGAGTTGCATTTTGCTTATTCCTATCTCTAATACTTAAGTCAACACATGAAGGTGTATTGTGACGAAGGAAGCAATGTTACAGTTCATCTAATTAACGAGGCAGAACAATATTATATAAATAGGGTAGTCCAAATTTCCAATGACACTAAGACACGTAATTATTACAGCATAAATATATATAATTGATGAATTAATGATAAAGGAGCAAATATTTTGTTAGATATAATGTTTCGATAATCCAAGTGGGGCTCTACTTTGAGCTTAGGAGTTTAGCGACAACATACAAATATTTTTCATGCGTTTGGACGCTGAAATTATATTTATGAAATTCTTAATCTGAGATGAATCGTGTATGAGTTCAAATTAATATTATACAAATAGATGAATATTCGATACATTAATACTATATCGTTTTATACATTTAAATTCTTTGATAACATTTAAAGTTATATATATATTAGTTATGATCCATTTACACATAATGTAAAACTAATAGTTTTACACGTTTTTTTATCGTTGGATGGGTGAAATGAATGACTGAGATTAACTTCTTACTTTTTTTACAAGTGATAATCTTCGCATATCATACTGTTAATCTCAATCATTCATTTCATTCATCTAACTATCCAAAAAACGTGTAAAACTTTAAAATTCTTACACTAAATAAACTAATAATATATATATATATGAAGGGTAAGAAAGTAACAAAACACAATTGATGCGGACAACATTTGATTTGATCGTATTAATATAAAATAGCTGTTTCCACAAACAAATAAAAATGTTGTTTCATGTCGATCCTTGCCTATTGCTTAACATGGCATTTTACCAACTTTATGAATCAACTAATCAACCTAAATTTTGGGATTTTTGAAGAGTTCTCTTATTATTATTTGTCACGATTTGCAATATCGGTTTTATAAGATTTTTTTTTATATTTGTGAATTTTATCTCTGATTTATGAAGATTAAAAAAATAATTCTTCTACGATAATTCACTATAAATTGATATCGTACGTTAAGAAAATCGAGTAGTTAGTCCAGTATTTGATAAACATGTGAACTTGAATCGTTGTTTTTTCCTGATTTGTTGTATATAAATGGTTGAACTATTAATTTTTGCTAATTTCTTACATAAAAATTATTAAATTATTGGTTTTTAGGTTAACAATTCAACGATAAAGACTAACAAAACACCCAATCATACTAACTTTTCGGTTTTCATAACATACAAGGACTAGATTCTGACAAATTAAAGTCAACTTCATGTAATAAAGGGATGAAATTCAATATTAGACCTTAATAACAATATCATTATTGATATAGATGGTAATAATCTACGATTTATCGAACTATAAATTACTAACAATCTCTAAAGGATGCGACGATGGCTCTGACTAATCCGGACCGACTCGCGTCGCACATCTAATTTTAGTATGTGAGTTTTTCAGTTAAAACTTTCTGCATACACATCTCAAACTCAAGAGTTGCTTAAGTGATATTAAGTTGCTTACCACTTGGACCAACCTCCATTGATAATAAATAATAAGTATTTAATGAGGCACAATTCATTCCAAAAAATATATTTACGATATTTAAATTCAATAGGGCGATTGTATCATCTTAATTAAATTTATGAAACTAAAATACTAAGGTGAAAAAGGTTAAAAACATAAGATAGTTTAGAGTAAAATGCTCAATAATTTTTATTAGTCAACGAATTTGCACAAAACAGGGAAAAGGACCCAATATTATTGGGACTCGAAAGTAGTGTAAACATTTTGCCAACAAACAGTAACAGATCCAAAAAATATATATAAAAAAAAATTCAAAATAGTTTTTTAAACGGGAATGTGAATTTTTATTTTTCTCCCGCTATATACTAAATTAATTTTCTTAAATTACCGTTAAAAGATTTTTTCCCCAAATAATAGGGGTGCAAATGCCCCTGGTGGGCCATATGGCTCCGCCACTGCCAACAAAGGTTAAAAAGACAGCAAGCAAAAACAATCATCCACATGTAAAATAGGTATGTCTTGATATGATTTGAGACTTGAGAGCATATCCAAACAGATTTGATTGCGCAAACACAGAGAATTTGATTTGGTCTTACAATAATGATGTTTACAAGTACCTTAACCGAAATTTTAATCTATTAATTAGATGTTAAATTGATTAACGTTTATTTTTTTTAAAGTTAGATTATAAGTTAATTCGGTTTGAAATAGGTTAACTAATCTATATTAAGTGAAAATTAACCGAATATATATATATAGATATATTAATAAAAAATTTAGGTGTTCCATAGTTATTTTGGTTAATTCGAAAATTAACCGAATAATGTTTGGTTCAGTTAATTTTTTTAAAAGTTCGGTTCGGTTAACGGTTAAAGGGTTAAAAATTTAGGCTTATGATATTTGGCTAGTTCGGTTCGGTCGGCTAACCGAATTAACCGATTGAACACCCCTAAATAAGGGTGAAAATAAACAGAGCGACAAAGCGTTCAACAAATTGTTCGTTTATGTTTATTTATTAAGTTAAATAAACGAACATGAACAAAATTTTTATGTTCATTTAATAAACGAAACGACAAGAATAAATGTGTGTTCGGTTTGTTTATGTTCACGAATAAGCTCGTTTGTCTGATTCCCCTTTTCCTTTTATTTTTTTACATTTTAAATAATGGTGAAGTTAGGGACTAAATTGAACATATGGTAAGTTTTGGAGTACAATTTGTAAAGCTTGGGGAGCTTAGGACTAGTGGCATAATTTCACCAGTTCCTTCAACGTGAACGTTACACGAACATGTTCACGAATATATAAACAAACATATTAGCGAACACTTAACGGACGAACATGAACACCTTCAAAAAACAAATAAGCGAACACGAACACGATATTCAAAATTTAAACAAACATGAACTGAACATGAAAACCTTCAAAAATAAATAAACAAACACAAACATTGTCTTGTTCGTTCAAGTTCGATTCATTTACACCCCTAATCTTAAACACAACAATTGAATTTAGCTCAATTAACATGTTTTTAATACAATATAAAATAGGACTTAAAATTAAACCTACTTAAACATTCAGCATCCTTCAACTAATGACGAGAAAAAAGTTGAGATAATATAAACACAATATTAAATTGTATGTTGAAAAAATATCCCCTACCCCTCCAAAAATAATTAAACAAAAATGGAAATCAAAGTTGTTGTCACCCCCAATCATAAATTTAGGATGTGCCACCCCCAAACCAATCATATGAATATGCCACCCCAAACCAATCATAAATTTAGGATGTGCCACCCCCAAACCAATCATAAATGGCTCATTATCTATAATTGGCTTAGAAAAAGTTACACCAATTGTACCACGACATGAAATTACTGTCTGCCTCTTAGTTATACATTGTAATATTAGGATGTGGGTTTTAATTGATTTAGGCCGTCCAAATTAATTCACCTAGTAGACAATTAGTGCTTGTAATTTTTCAAAAAGTACTATTTTTTTTGTCAATGTCAACAACAATCATAGTGAATGAAAAAAATTATAGATAAAAAAATATTTATAAAAATAAAATTAATAATAATCCATTATGTGGTTCTAGTGGTCAAAGATAAAGTTATTCTTCTTAGGTGGTGAAAGAGATCGGTGACAATGACATATATATTATTAATTGTTATATTATAATAAAACACTAAACTTGAAATTTTAAGTGAATACATAAAAAAATCATACATTTATGTTCACTTTTCAATTTATGCTTTAATTTTACGATTATTTTTTTAATAATATTATTTTTAAGATTCAAATTTAAATTTTTTAATGAAATATCGATCATGCTACAATTCTCTCGATCTTCTACTTATATATATATATATATATCAAGTTTTCTAATGTTGATAGACATACACCATTTTATCCCGTCATTTTTTACACCTTCGAATTTTATCTCTTGAGGTGCTGGACGTTAAATACTTAAATTAGATAATTTAGGGTTTGTTTAGATATTATTTGTCATGAGACTATTAATTTTTTATAAAACGAAATGTAGGCCGGAAAAATATAACAGTAAAAAAAGGAATTTGGTCATTCACATTGGTATATCATGATTTGGACGAGCGGATAACTTTTTTTTTTGTTCTCATAGTTCTTCAAGGTTTTGTTCTGACTAATTCGAATTGACTCCCGTCTCACACTTGGTTTTGGTGGGTGAATCTCTCAACGAGAAATTTCTGTATACACAAGGCCTCAAACTCGAGACCTACTTAAGCAATACCAAGCTGCTTACCACTTGGACCAATCCCGTTGGCTCCTTGTTTTTTTTTTGGTGTTGAAGTTGGAAAGATTTGAAATCATTCACGGCATTGATGATTTAATCATTTAGAGGATGGAATTCATATGCCAATTAAGCTTAGCAACCAAGACATATATCCACTGTTTATATTGGCTACAAACTTAGAAATCACTCCAATGGAAAATGCACATATAATTTCTAAACAAGGAGGGGGCACTTTCCAAGTGGATTCTAGAAAGATTGACAAAATCAAATGCTTTGGAAAATTGTCAATATTGACAAAGACGGAATCAGGATTGAAGGTTGGAGGCAATCCATAAATATTTAAGGATAAATTCATAATTTATCTATTTTTAAAAAATATTATATAATTAAAAGGTAAAAAAAAATTTACGTGGGAGACAAGAGCCCCTCCAATCATAGTGTAAATCCGTCACTGAATATTGGTACAAGAAAGAAATGAATAATTTATTTTATGTTCTTTAAAATCAATATGTACCATGACTTTAGGTAAGCATGTTATTTTGATTAATTATGAACTATTTTTCTTCATATTATCATTTTATGTGTGCATATTTTTATAGTGGAGTTTGAAAGCAAATGCATACTCAAGATACAAATTTATTCAATAAATTTTGTTAAGCCAAACCTAAAATGAACCAAGTTCGATTTTACTAAAAAAAGAAAAAAAAACGAATTTCAAGTCAACTGAATCGAGTTATGCGTTTTTAATGGAGTTATTTGATTTTTTTTAGTTTGAATTGGATTGATTTTTACTGTTCGAATAAACCAAATAATAAATTGGTGTAAACCCCTTAAGTCATTGTTAATTTTAAAAATGTATAGATTTTTCCATCTCAACAAAAAATACCAAAAAAAGTCTTCAAAAAAAATTTAAAATCCTCAAAATTCTTTTAAAATAAAACATAAATAATTATATATATAATAAGGATTATTATCTCATACACAGGTGGTAGATACTTTTTATTTCCACAAGCGATTTAATTTTAGGGTTGAGAGTTTTAGTTTGGAGTTTAGAGTTTAGGGGTTTAGAATTTAGGGTTTATGGTTAGAATTTAGGGTTGGTGGTTAGAATTTAGGGTTTAGATTTAGATTTTAGGGAAATATGGTTAGGGATTTAGGTTTTAACCAATAAACCCTAAATTTTAATCCTAAACCTAAAATTCTATCAACTACCCCTAAATTCAAAACTACTGTACTTAAACCCCTAAACCCTAAAGCTAAGACACTTGTGTAAATAAAGTTTCCGCAAGTAGTTACTCATATAATAAATATTAAATGACCAATTTTTTAAGTTACCTCGATCCTTAAAAATTCAAATTGAGTTGGCCCAAGGAGTGGTCCCAATGGAAAAGAGGATGTTATTCATCCTAGGAGACCCGAGTTCAATCCGCTTTATCTGCAAGGTGTGTGACACATCAAATGGTTAAGAAAAGTATGAACAAATACTATCTTGTAATCACCTTAGACTATTAAAAAAATCAAATTGAGTTAAGATGATAAAATGACGTTCATCAATTCAATTAATCAATTTTTTCACTCAATTCAATCAAACACTAACACATACATCTAAGAACTTTAATATGCTAAGTCCATATAAAAAAAGAATTTATCCTTTAGTTTGAGTCACTATGTTCGTGTTCCATGCGTTTGCATAGAATATCGGTTGAAATATGTGGCCGCAAACACGATAGTGCTATGAAATCCCTTTCAAACACCCGATAGCTCCAAATACTTGTTCAAACAAAAGGGGTAGGGTGTTCACGGTTAATTAAAATATTACAACGGTTAAATTATTAAGTCATGTCTTTGCTGTACATGTCTTGCAATTAGGACAGAGTCAAAATTAAACATTAGAAGGGGTCAAACTATTAAATTAAAAATATATAATTTATTAAGTATTTAAACTCAAAATACAGAATTGTAAGGTCTAACTTATCTAATATTTAAACTTATTAGGACCTAAATTGTTATTAGACTAAAAAAATTTAAAATATGAATCCATTTTTATTTAGTTCTGTCCATCCTTGATTAAATATTTAATAAATTCTTGTACTTTTAACAAAGTTCAAATTGCTATTAGACTAAAATTTTCAGGTACTTAAGACTCATGTCAGGGACTTAGACCCTACATACCCTTTGTAGGGACGAAGGTATATATATGGCGAGAGGGTCGTCCCTGTGTAGGGTCTTTGGGGTCTAGGTCCTAACATAAGCAGTGCCGTCTCGGATGAAGAGCAACATGAGCTTAAGTTCGGAATCCTACCTTCTACTTTTATAGTTTTAATAATTTCTCAAATATTAAATTAATTGTCCAGGACAATGATATATGTTTTCGTTCTATAGAGGTCTATTTTTGAGTTTTTTTTTTTTAAGATTTTTAAAAAATTCAAAACGACTCTAATTATGAGTTGGTTCTAATCTTCAACTCTCACTCCGTCCTTACTTGTAGTGATGTCCCAAACCCCAACCCTACAAACTATTTCCCTCCCATGTATATTATTATACCTGCTCTTCTTTTATTGTTCAGAGTTTCCTACTTTCAAAATCGTATGATGCTCCCCAATGCTTTGAGTTTGACTTTCTTTAAAAAAAGTTTTAAATCATTGGGCTGTGCCTCTGAACCAATTGGTTCGTCACTCATCAGGATTCGATCGGCCTTAGTCTGCTCAGCATCATAAATGGACCTAAAGAGGGCCGGAAAAGGCAATTGTTCCCCCTAAAATTTTAATTTTTTATATAATTTAGAAAATTTATGCAACTTTATTAAAAATTTATTTTCGCCCATCTAAAATTTTATAAATTTGTCCCTTAAAATTCTATAAGTTTGACCCCTTTGGTCATGGCGTATCCACAAGGGGGCTGGCAGAAGCCTGACCCCCGCGGCTCACCCTTACGGTCTATAATTTTAGTTTTAGGATCTTTGTTTTTAAATTCGTTGTTTTTAAATTCGGCCCCTGCAATATTTTAAATTATAATTTATTTTACTTACTCTAATATCATTGAATAGTTCTTACCTTAGTGGTATAGTGTGTAATTGAAAATAAACTTGTTTTACTTGAAGTCAACATATGAAATGCTACTATTGATATTTCTAGTCTTGTTTTTTCAAATTTCTTTATAACTCTTGCCGTAACAATTTATTCTCGACCCCTTAACTTTTAATTTTTGATTTTGCCCCTGCCTTTGGTGATTGTTGATGCAATAAAAACTGTGTAGCGAAACAATCTACCTGATTGTTTGAATCAATCACAACTCCATTTTCACCCGTTTGTCTTGTTTGGATAGAAACAAAAAAATTCATAAAAATTTATGGATTATTTGATGATGTGCGTCAATCTCAAGGAAAGAGTTGATTTTCTTTGCACATCTTGGCTGCATGTTTCATTTTTGTATGGGTTATTTTACTGGATATAGTCCCTATTTTTCTTTTCATTGGACGTGTAGTAATCATGAATCCTTCCAATGTTTTTAATAAAATTCTGATTCATTGCTTAAAAAAATAGTTTAATTTACGGTTTTAACTAATAAATACATAAAATGATGAAAACATGTTAAAATTAATTCTTAATAATATATTTGTCTCTTAAACTAAATAAATTATTTTTTGTCCCTCGAACTTCTACAATTTTATCAAATTGAATCAGTTGACGAAACCATTAAGCTGAATTAATTATTGTCATTTTCTCTATACTGAGGTTAATTATTTTATTTTATTTATAAAAAATAATATAAAAATCAAAAAATTTTAAAAATATAAAATATTGAAATTATTAAAAAATGTAAAATTATAACAAAGAAAATATGAAAATTTGTAAAAAGAAATAAAAGTTTGAGGGGAAAAAGAAGTTCAAGAGCTATATATATATATATATATATATATATATATATATATATATATGAAAAGACAGATAGTAAAAGTATGTTGTTATCCTTCTTATATCAAAGATCATTTCAAAAGTAATATAAATCAAACAGTTGGCGAAGAGAATCAAAGGGCCAAGCTTCATCCTTTATGGCTTCGTCAAGATTCTCCAAAGTCTAGTGCGGTGCTCCTCCCAATGCCTTCGATTAGGCAAATTTTGATAACCGACTTTGAGAAGCCTATTTAAAATTTTAAATTTTTTTAAAAGTTTAAATTAAAATTTTAAAAGTTTTAAAGGGTGTAATTTTAAAACTTTTTTAAAAAATTATGTTTAACTAAAAACTTTAGAAATTCTGAGACTTAACGAGATTTTTAAAATTTTAAAAGGACTTAATTAAAAATATTAAAAAAAATTTAAATGTAATAAGAATTTTAAAATTTTGTAGGAATTAAATTAAAATTTTTAAATTTTCAGATTATTACATTTTGAATTTTCAGAAATTTGAGTGGTTAGGGCTCCCGTGGCTCCCATATCCATCCGCTCCTACCTTCAATGACAATCTCCAGCGCTCCGTTATTGCAATAACAACATATAGGCCTGTAAACGAACCGAACGGACACGAACGAGGGTGTGTTCATGTTCGTTTGTTTAATTAATCGAATAAATAAATGAACACGAAAATAAACAAACACAAAATTTATTGTTCATGTCCGTTCATTAAGGAATGTAGCTTGTTCGTATTCGTTCATGTTCGTTCGTTAAAATGATAAACGAACATAAACGAACACAAATAAGGTTTATGCACTGGACGCGGTGAGATTTCAAATTTATTTGTGGTTAAATTCAAATAATTTAAAGGGTTAAATTTTAGTTTTAGGTTATATTGTATGGTAAATTTGTTAAATTGGTCATTGGACTCTCAAATTTATCCACTTTTAAATTGTTAAATTAGACCCTAATTTCATATTTATACTATATTTTTATGGTAAAATTGTCGACTCGGTCCCTAATTTAGGTTTTATGCTATATTTTTATGTTAGAATTGTCAGATTGGTCCTTAATTTTAGTTTATAGTTTAGGGTTTAGGCATTAGTGTTAATGGTTTAGGGTGTATGTTGTAGTTTAGGGTTATTGGTTTATGAGATTAATTTTTATGGCTTAAGGTTTAGGTTTAATTCTTAGTGATGATGGTTTAGGGTATATGTTGCATTTTAGGGTTATTGATTTATGAGATGAATTTCTATGACTTAAGGTTTATGGTTTATGAGTTAGGGGTTAGTGTTAATGCTTTAGAGTTAATGGTGTAGTTTAGGGTATATGTTGTAGTTTATGGTTTATGATTTAGGGGTTATTGTTAATGCTTTAGAGTTTATGGTGTAGCTTAGTTTTCAATTAATTCCCTACAAATCTTTATTTAACCGAAATTAATCTTTATTTATTTTTAATTTGTGTAATTTAGTCTAATATTTTAATATGATAATATTTTTGTTCATTTTAGTCCCTAAAAATTATTTTTAACTAAAATTTACTCATTTTTATTTCTAATTTTTATAATTTAGTCTAATAAAGTAAAGATGGTGTTATTGGTTTATGTGATTAATTTGGATTCCTTAAGGTTTAGGATTTAGTATCAATGATTTATGGTTTAGTATAAATGGTTTATGGTTTAGCTTATGGTTATTGGTTTATGAAATTAATTTCTATTCCTTAAGGTTTATAGTTTTGGGTTTAGTATTAATGGTTTTTTTGTTTAGTTTAGGGTTATTGATTTACGAGATTAACTCCGATTCAACTTGCTAATTTATGCATTTGAATTTGAAATCAAAGCTTCATGTGTACGATTGAACTAAATTAAAGTTTCAACTTTCACGTGTACAATTACATGTTTACATCCAAATCAAAATTTTGTGTATAATTATATTAAATCAAAATTTATAATAATAATAATGTCCGAATTGAATTAACTTATTAAACTCAGGATCTAATTGAGCTATATTAAAACCTAAAAGCATAAATCATGGACATAATTAAAAGAATTCTAAAGCTAAATGTGAAATTTCAATTAAATTAATCTAAATTTGGACTCAATTGAATTAAATTAAAACCTAAAATTAAAAATTTGGGACTTAAATAAAAAATAACTAAAGTCAGAAGTGCTAAAAAAATAATTTCCCCTAACCTAAAAATCACGCGGGTTCTTTTCCTCCCACCTTTCATTTAATTAAAAAAAGAAATAGATAATTGGTAAAAAAGAGAGAGGAAAACGACAAAATTTTAGAGGGAAATAAGCCGCCAATTATTTAGGTTAGAAATTAATTACCCTTAAGATTCTGCTGCGTTTTAAATGTTGCATTCTAGTCCTAATATTTACTTTTAAATTTTAGTTTAATTCAATTTAGTCACAAGTATCCTTAATTCAATTTAGGGGTATATTTTTGTTCATATTAGTCCCTAATTTTTTAACCAAAATTGACCCTATTTATTTTAAGTTTTTGTAATCTAGTCCAATATTTTAATATGATGATATTTTTGTTCATTCTAGTCCCTAAAACTTTATTTTTAGCCAAAGTTGAACCATATATATTTTATTTTTGGTAATTTAGGAGAATAACAATTTTGTTTATTATAGTCCCTACAATTTAATTTTTAGTCAAAATTGCCCCATATTTATTTATGTTTTTGACATTTTAGGCCAATAATATTTTTGTTTATTCTAGTACCTAAAATTTAATTTTTAGTTGAAATTGATCCCTATTCATTTTTTTTGTAATTTAGTCCAATATTTTTAATATGCTGATATTTTTGTTCACTCTAGTCCCTAATGTTTTATTTTTAGCCAAAATTGACCCTTATTTATTTCTAATTTTTTGTAATTTAGTCCAATATTTTAAATATGATGATATTTTTTTCTACTCCCTAATATTTATTTTTAATGTGATTCGTGTTCGTGAAAGGCGTTAAATAATTCACTCGAAATGACCCAACCCAAAGTCTATCGACTATTTGTACCAAACTCAAACTTAATACGAATTCGAAACCCGAATTAACCCGACCTAAAATGAAACCGACCTGAAATTACCCGACCTGAAATTACCTGACCTGAAATAACCCGACCTGAAATGAACCCAACCTAAAATGAAATCGACCTGGAATGAACCCGACCTGAAATTAAACCGACCTGAAATGAACCCGACCTGAAATGAACCCAACCTGAAGTCCACGCGAGCTCGAATTAACCCGTCAATTAACTGATTCGGACCCAAACCGTTTTGACCTGACCTAAAATGAGCCCAACATAAAATGAACCCGACCTGAAATTAACCCACACCCGACCCGAGTCGATTCGAAACATCAAATCAACCTAAAATGACCTGCATCTTATTTGACTCGACTTAACATGACCCGACCTGAAACCATATGATTACTTGTTTTTATATCCCTAGCAAAAACCAAAGGTAAAAGCCCCTGGTTTCAGTGACAATATTAAACGGTAGCCCACAGAAATACAGGCGTAACCGGTTGGTCAGCCAGCCAGCCAGCCAACCAGGTCAAGGGAAACTTCCATGCTCCGCCTTCTCCATACCATATTTTTTTTGGCACTATAAATACCCGAATTGACTTTCAAATAGTCACCTGCAAATTCCAGCCTAATAGACCCTTATTTCCACACTGTTTGAACCTTCGTTTTCACCGAGTAATGGGGCGTTGGATGAAGCCCGAGGTGTACCCTCTGGTAGGAGCAATGGCCTTTGTGACAACCATGTGTGTCTTTCAGCTTACAAGGAATGTTTTCCTGAATCCTGCTGTCAGGTAAATCTCTACTTTCCAAACATGATTGCCATGCAACAGTCGGTTGGTATTAATTTCCGAGCTCGAGTCGAGTAGTTCGTCTCATCGAGCCTCTTCGTTATATAGTTGTGAAATTCATATACATTTTTCTACAGGATCAACAAATCTGACCGTGGCAAGGCAGTGCTGGAAAACTACGAAGAAGGAGAAAAATATGCAGAACATAGACTTCGTAAATTCCTTCGAACTCGTCCCCCGGAAAACATGCCAGCCATTAACCATTTCTTCTCTCATGATGAATGATCAGTCCGAATTAAATTATAATATCCGGTAAATTTGTTTATGTATGAATAATAAAATATCTATCTATCTATAGAGAGACACACACATATGTATTCTTTTTTTTTTTTTGGAATTTGGTATTTGGATAGACAGAACTAAGGTTTTCTTGTTATATAAGCAGTATCAACCGATTAATTTGCTTGTTTGATTTAATTATTTTTTTGTAAGGTTTTGACATAGAATATTTATACTGCTGTGCGACAACTACAAAAGTTTAAATTTAAGTTAAATCATTATGGTTAACTATGTAAAAATCACTTGTTCAAAAAAAAAAAAAGGTATAAAAAAAATTAGGTAGAAATTGTTTATAAAAAACTATGTAAAAATCACTTGTTCGACAAAATTCAGCCCACAACCGAACATTCGATCGTCGAACCCACGATATTTCACTGTCGTTTCATTGAAGCGAAACCCCGTACACTGCTTTAGGGGATTCCATGAAGATTCCAAGAACATATCGTCTCAAATTATAATAACAGAGACTGTCGGGGATTTAAATGACAATTACAGTCTGTTTTCGGTCACGGTATTTCCTCGCAATTGTAGACATAATACATATTATTATGATCATTGCAGACTGTTATTTATCGTAATAACAATTTCGGACTATGTTGTTAGGGTTATAAACAAACCGAACGTTCAACGAACCGTTCGGCGGGAAGTTCGTTTATATTCGTTTATTTATTAAACGAACGAACATGAACAAGATTTTTTGTTCGTGTAATTAAATGAAAGTTCGTTCATTTAATTGTGTTGTTAGGACTTGTTCGTTCATTTATGTTCGTGAACGTTCGGTAATCCGTTCGTTTATGTTCGTGAGTTTATGTTTGTTTATGTCCGTTCGTTTATGTTCATTCCTTTATGTTCATTTAAATTTATTCACATATGTCTAGGGGTGTTCATTGTTTGATTAAATCGAACTAACCAACCTAACCAATACAAAATTGGTTAATCTATTAGATAATTTTAGGTTTTGGCTAATGATTAAGAGTTTTTTCAAATTTCAATTATCGATTAATTCGGTTTAAAATTGGTTAATTAACTGAATTAATCGAACTAACCCAAAATATTAAATATTTAACACATTATATATGTTCGTTTATGTTCATTTGTGTTCGTTTATATTGGAGTGCTTTTTGATTAATTTTAAAAAATGCCTATTACCAGGCTTTGAAGTGTTTTTTGAAAAAATTCCTATTACCAGACCTTGAAAGTTAAGTATTTCCATTTCGTTTTGAAAATGCGTATTACCAGGTTTTGAACATTAAATTGCACTGATTTGTTATTATTTGTGGTCCTTAATGTGAAATGCGAATCACATATTCGTAATCTCTGCAGCTTAAGATTTCAATTAGACACAGGCAGCTCGAACTCAACCTCCGGGTCAAAGGTAATGTCCCTTGTGCAATTGATAAATGGGGACCCAATAGAGAGATATATTTACAGAATGAAGAGAATTAAAAATAGATTGCATATTTTTGTTGAAACTTTGAATATGTGGCCTAAGGCCATTACAAAAATTGACACCATATTCGGGCTTTTTTTAATGTAAACTTACCGACGGGTGCTCGGGTGCCCCCAATGCGGGATCACTTACACTGTTTGAATTGCAAATGTGAGTCATGAAGCTTGTCCCTTTTTTCTTCCGCCGGTTGGGGCATCATCTTTGTCAAACAAGACAAATTCTTTAGTTTGAACATATGTGATGGTGAATGAGAAAATGCATGCATCTAAATACAATGTTAATGTATAGATGTACAAATGTTGATGCAAGTGGATAAATAACTAGTATTTTAAGATGATGTGATGCAACTACGATGCAAGTGCATGAAATTAATGACTAGTGCATGAATGAAATTAATGTGACTGTCGTACGAATGAGTGAAGTTAATGCTGGATGCCAATGGAAACACAATAAAATAACTGATAATGTACAAATGAATGCAAAAAGTGTTGATCGAAAAACATTCTCATTGAACGACTTTTCATGATGAAGATTGAGTCCTATTATAACGAGAGAAAGAGAATGAATGTCATATAAGGTGCATCTAGTTTAGCACTTGCCCCACTCGGGATTCGAAATTCTTTAACTTGTCATTATAAACTCTTTTTCCATTACGAAAGCCCTCAATTTTGAACTGTTCTCGAATCAACACTTTATGTGAAAATGTCATGAATATGCACAAAAATGATCAAACAAGCAAGACAAGAAGAGTTTGTTAGTAACAAATATATAATAAATAATGAGAACCGAATAAACACACCAAAACGGCCTAACAACATGAATTCTAGATTTCTATGGTTGTCCGTATGGCTCTAAAGGGTGGGCTTCCTAGATTCTCACACATGTGGTTTGGATTCTAGAGAGGGGTACTCGAACCTACCTTATTATCTACTAAGATAACAAGAACCTCGATTCTGGCCCATGATAGGCTTGCGAATCGGATTCGGTTTGAGGGAAAGCACGACATAGAGATGCGGAGGGCTGCTCACGTGTTAAAAGACGTGTATTCTAGAATTGAATTACTGACCCGTGGAGGACTGCTCACGTGGGTATGTGGCGTTTCACTCCCATTAAAGGAACAAAGCTCAGGTATAGAGCTTGATGAGTATGATGCAACACATGTCTGTGATGCCTTAAAAATTAAATAAATAATTAATGTAAAACCGCTAATTATCAAAGCCGTCGAATTAAAATGTATCTTCGGAAAGAACAAATTAATTGAAGTCAATTTGAATTTCAAAATTTTCATCGATAAAAGCAACACGTGTTTTTTTGGCTTAACTCTCAAAAATTTCCCCAGCGGAGTCACCAGCTGTAACGACCTCCTCGAAATTGCTAAAAAAGAAAAATGTTTTTGTGGATCTTTTGTATTTTGGAAAAAAATTGTGATTTTTGAAAAGTTTTGAAAATTTTAGGGAAAATTGAATTTTTGGGGGTTTATTGGAAAAATTGGGGTTTTGTTTTAAAAATGTGTTTTTATTTTGAAAATGAAGAGTTGAAGTCACCACCGGCCACTAAGGTAGGTCGGGCACCATAAAAACCATTAAAAAAAAAACGGGTTCGGGAGTTGGTTACGTGTGGGGAAGTATTAGCACCCCTATCACGCTCGGAAATCGGCACCAAAAGAGACGTTGCTTTTAATTGATAGAAATTACTGAAATTTAAAATTGGATTTAACTAACTATTCTTAATCGAATATAGGCTTTAATTGAACGACTTTAACAATTTAGTGGGTTCAGATTAATTATCCATTTAATTAATAAGGGTGATTGTACATCGGACCGTAGATTAAACCGACATCGAATAAGATCGAATGTCGTGTTAATTTACGGTTCGAATCAAGTACATCACCTTTATGCATGATGCAAACAATTAATAATGATGTTATGAGTTGTCAAAATTTTACCTGTTTTAATATTTACATTCAGATGATAAGAATTAATTCGAATATTTGCTCTATATCCATTAAGCTAAGATTAAGACCAAAGTAATCGAGTTAATAAATATCTTTTTTTTATAATTTAATTTAGTTAATTAACAATATGGGATTAAATTAAATTAGGGGTGAGATGAATGACAAAAATAATGAGTGTCACAAAATTGCAAATAAATAAATAAATAATAAAGATAAATACAAAAAATAAATGCGAACAAAGTAAATAAATACAAAAATTAAAGAGAGAGAATTAAAATGTCCGGAAAAAGATCGGATCGAACAAAAAGAGCGTAAAAGGAAAAAATCTGGAAAAGGATCGGATCGAACATAAAAAGAAATGCAGAAATTCAAAAGAGAAAAGTAAATGCGGAAAAATTAAATACGAGAAAGTAAATTGCAAAAATTAAATGTTAAAAGTTAGATGTTAAATATTAGTTGGCTACACTAAACGGGCCATAATAATACGGGTCATCTCCCGTTGCGGCTCACCGTAAGGCCAGTTTGAGCATAAAAGTAAACGAACAATAAACAAATAATATAAATATATGATTATTATATGATACTAATAATGTAATATAGATAATATATAATAATATATAACATATATGATATAAATATAATATATGACATATAATATATAATATAGTAATAAATAATGTATACTATAAGATACATAATACTATAATATATAGTAATAATAATATATAATATAAACATAATACTTATAATATATAATACATATTAAATAACTTATATATATATAACATATATGTTATAATATAGGTATATGTAATATAAATATATAATATATCATATGGTACCACATATATATGTTCACATGGATCAAATGTAAAAAGAAAAGAAAACAAAGGGGTAAATTTGTAAAACAGAATAAAAAGGATGAAATGAAAAAGAAAAAAAAGGAAGAGGAGGGACCGAAGTAGGATTAACCCCTGACTCGTTTGATAACGGGGAAAACATTGAGGGACCAAATGGGTGATTAGCCCACGACCGATTTGAAAAAAAGGGAGAAATGAGAGGACTAAAGAAGCAATTTGCCCATCGACCAAATGAGCGGATCCTTCCTGGGTATCCGGGTCAATGCGCGGGTCCAGAGGGGCCAAAACGATGTCGTGTGACTGATCATATATATACAAAAAGCTAGGCCAAAATTTGGTCCCTCAACCTCATTTGTTTCAAAACAAATTGAGTGAAAAATGTTTTTTTAAAAAAAGCTCTGAAATATTCATCCTTTCCCCTAGTTTTCCATGTAACCCCCTCGACCTGGCCTAGTCGTAAGACCGATCCGAGAAAGCTACATTAGGTTTACCGAAGCAAACCAGAAATGGTTAACCCAAAACTCGTCCATTTTTTTTAACTTGTCTAAATGCATTAACGCTTTCCTACATGTTCTTACTGTTTATTGGTGAGCATTCATCTCAATCGGGCATCGAAACGATATCCGATTGGCCATAACACTGATTAGGGACCAAAATGCAATTTTGAATAAAATAGGGACTTTACCAATTTTTATGTTACCAACCCTTACTTAAACATATTCCATGCTTACTAGCCCAATACGATCATCCAAACCCTTTCAAATGCTTCCACAACATTTAGGGATTAAAACGAAAAAAACAAAACTTTACTAAAGCCATTAACTAACTTAACTGCCATGGGTATCGGTACGCCCATCTGAGTATCGGTACACCCTCTCCTATTCGAATTTTCAAAAATTTCAGTAGCCTACTCCCGTACCGGTACGACCCTACGTACCGATACGCCTTACCAAAACTAAAGGCCCGTACCGATCTTCAAACCCGTGTACCGATTCCCCAAGCTAAATTCAGCCTTCCCATACTAATACACGAACCAGTGTATCAGTATGCTACTCTAATGATACACTCCCGTATCGCAACATCTAGTCCGCGTACCGGTACCACAAGCCCGAAATGGCTTCCCGTACCGATACGTGAACACGCGTAACGATACGCCTGGACCTGAATGGTCACACTTGGCTGATTTAGCATGCTTACCTCAATACTATACCACTTCATTATGCCATAAACTTTCATACAGCAATATCTAAATGCAAAAACAACCTAAACAACATAAACTCGGCAACCAATTGGCTTCCACTCATCCAATGATAATCTAAAGGCATGCTTCCTAACAACACTTTACCTTACGACCCAAAATGCACAATTAAGCCATTCTCAGCATAAGCAACATACCAACACACTCAACATAGCATACTGAGCTTGGTCCAATCAGCACATCATGGCAAACCACAAGGAAACTCTAGATGCATACCTAAGATACTATTCATCCTCAACAACAACATGTATTAAGATCAAGCTTGACAACATCAACCTTCCTCAAAGACCAGCATAGAAAACATACTCAAAATCTATAAGAAACAGGATTACAACCCCCAAAAACCTTGGCGAACACATTTCCTTATTAACCGGAAATATAAACCGAGTTCATACTCAAAGTAGTTTATCTCTTGGATCCTTGCAAACCTTGCCTTTGCTGCCCTGAACTTTAATGCTCTGCATCATTAGAAAAAATGAGCGTAAGCACACATGCTTAGTGAGGATGCTCATAAACAATAATGCATAAAACTATTTAAAAACCACATGCTTGCTTTTCTCAAAACATGCTTACAACCTAAGCATTTTTGCATGATTCCAACCGAATCAAGACATAATAACCTTTATAACATCATAGACAATCCATGCTTGAATTCCAAAAGCATTCTTACCAAATCATGCTTATATTCCCAAAGCATTATAAACAAGGTTCAACACATGAACTTCCACATATATTGACATTTATAGTGACCCGATTAGACTACCTCTATCTCATTCACATATCGGATACAAGGATCTCTCATACCATGCCTAGTTAAACCGCATGATATCCCAAACCTTGCCTAGTTAAATTGCAAGATTTGACACCTTCGCCTAGTTAAACAATGAGATTTCACCCTTGCCTAGTTAAACTGCAAGAGTACCGACCTTGCGTAGTTAAACCGTAAGATCACCATCGATTTGGGTTGCCTAGTTAAACCGCATACCCCAAATAATGTCCCAACAGTCTGAGTGGCCTAGTTAAATCGCCATACCTCAAGGACCCATGACTATGATCGATTTTGTTCATATTTTATAGTGCACTTTTAATCCTATGGCATGCCAACTATATCCGATTGTTTTCTCACCTATTCACATAGCCAATATATCATTTACAAACCATTTACTTACTGTTTTACAATGCATTTTATAAAATACCACATATGCACATCTCATTGCCAATGTAATAACACCATTCCTATCCAGAATGAAAACCAATGCTCACTAGCATTTAATATACTTTAAAACACCTGCATATGTACTCAAAACCATGCATTACCAGTAAGTAAGTAAATCATACCATGTTTATCGCCAAAACATGAAACAACATGCTCATATCTAAACCGATATTCAAGAGCAAAATAAGGGAAACTTACTTCCGAGCTTAGGTAAGTATCTCACGCTTACCCTAAACTCCCAAAAACCTTTACAAACCTTTGTAAAGCAATTAAAACCAGTTTCCACTCACCGACACACTTCGCCTTCCTTGCTAATGCGAACCAAGCTCCCGGCAAGCAACCAAACAATGTCAAGCTTCGTCGCCTTGATTATTACCTGCTTTAAACACATACAACCAGAGGATAAATGCATTAAAATGCATTCAAACCATTGCCTAACAACAATCTCCCGCAACCCCCAAGTTGCCCACTCAAAAACCATTCAAGACAATCCGAAAACACCATCAAACGTTTCAAAAAATAACCCAACCATAAAACAACAATTCAAGCCTTCAATCAACATCTAAAAACAACCAAAAACCCTTTCCTAACATCCTTTTACCTCCAACAAAGATTAAACTCGAATATCACCACAATAACTCAAAACTAGCAACCTAACTAATTGGAGATTCAAGAGTTTCGAGATTCTATTGATAAAAACAACTTCAACATCAAAATACATCCAAAACATATACTAAATCCATATCAATTACTGGAAAATCAAATCCACTTTGAAAATCACCATGATTCATCCAAATTTCCAAAATAACTCAATCAAACATGGATAAAACATTAAAACCACATCACAACTTATAAATCAAGGATTAAATACTTAGGAATATCAATAAAGAACCATTTAACAGAGGAGATCATGGACCTTACCCATGTTATGTGATTTCTCCCTCAATTGGCTTGTTAAAAGCTAAGAAAATACAAGATTTCAATGAGATTTTGTAAAACAAAGTTAAAGGAACAAATTAAAATCAATAATCTGAGTGAAATGAGTTCTTTACCTCTGGATTTTGATAAAACTCCGAGTGTTTGGAAGAAAAGAAGTTGAGAGAAAAAGTTTAGGAAAAAGTTACGTGAAATTCTTTTAAAAGCTAATAACTAACTTTAGATATTTAATCCATTTCAGCAAACTTTTAAAACACATGATTAAAATGATTTAATTGAAGGGAGAAACCACCAGCAAACACTTGGTAGATTAGCTCCTTAAGGATTCTAAGGATTTGACCCTTTTGATTTTAGTCATTTAAAATAGTTTCTAAAAATCACATTTTAGTCACTAACACAAAATGTCATATTTTCGATTTCCATTTTCCAAAATTGATTCCACCAAAAATCAATATATATTAAAAAGATGATTTTTAACTATTTTCCATATTTTTATCTTACCGAAAAATATACAGTCCCGAATCGGACTCGAATCTCTAACCCAGTCCACCGGACCGTCCAATAAACCTCAAAACCGCTAAGCCCAAAATCGGGATGTTACATTCCAAAAACTGGCGATCTAGCTACTGTGCGTCGCCGCCTCAGCCACTGTTAGCCGGTGGCTGGCGGTCGTACAAAACTTTTTTTTTGTTATTTTTAAACCGATAAAAAAGACCCTATTTTTCAATTTATTTAAAAAAAATCCTAAATTCTTTTTCGATTTATTTTTAAAAAAACCTAAATCTCTTTTTTTGAAACTGAGTTTGAAACCTTCGAACCTCTTAACGAGTGAGATGAAATGTCAATAGAGATGGTGGAGGAAAGGGCATCGACAACGGGTAACTAAACCCTAGAGGTATGAAACCTAAACTTTGTTGCTTTTTTATATTAAAGAGAATGAGATGCTTTGAATTTTTTTGTATTACTATAAAAATACCCGTCTGGGCTCTTACATTAGTTTGATCAAGCTTTTATAGCCTTTTTGCAAAGGAAAAAAACAAAAAAATGAAATGGTTGTATTCTGGTTGTTGTTACTTGCATGCGTCTGATCTCTAAAATTTGCAGGTGTTGCATTTGCTATACGAGTGAGGAGGGAGCCGGCTTGTCCGAAAAGGGCAGAGGAAGGAGCCTAGTTGACGTGGCACATGGCCACTAGTTCTTTGTGTCAGCATGGCAGTGATGTGAAGGTGACCTGGTCGAGGCTGGAAGGCCAAGGGGCCAATCTTGGGAAGCTTTTGGAAGACTGGCGGTAGCTTGTGGTTTAGGGAATTTTAGAAAATTAGGGTTAGGGTTTGATGAGTGTGCAAAAGTACTATTTTCTTACCTTTTTTACTCATATTATTGTTAGACTTAGTCTCATTTTAGTTGCATTGATAGGCATCCACACATACTTTCCTAGTTTCCTTAGTTAATGAGCGTGGTATTGCATTTGGTTCGTTTTTGTGGAAAATTCACTGCTGGTGTGCTTTGTTTTGTGCAGGACGGATTACCATGGCAAGTGAAGATTTTCGTGGCAAGTAGGGGTCATTTTTAAAGGAATTTTCATGGCAATAGGTGGTCATTTCTGAAGGAGTTGCTGAAGCTGATTGCCGTGGCATATCTGGATAAATACAACATTATCCGCAACATTATCAAGATCGCAGAAGATAAATCCCAGATTCAAATTTCAAATGCCTGATCAGATAAAGATCATATCTCCAGGGAATTCAAATGCATTTAAATTCTCCTTATCAAAAAAGTTGATCGCATCATCCCCTTTAAATAAAAGATCAAATCGCAGCTTTGGGGAGTCAAATTTTGGGGAATTGAATTCTAGAGAGAGGGCTGATCGCACGATCCCTACACTTCATTGTCTTCATTTTTACTTTATGCGATCCATGTTTGGGATTATTTTCATTGAATTTTCTTCTTCCCCAGCCATGAACTAATTTAAATTGGTTGGGGTTATTTGGGTTTGTGGTTGTGATAAACGATTGGATGGTTTAGGATTTTGATTGCAATTTAAATTTAAAGTTTGTTCATTCTTGGTTCTTATTTTTAATTTCGAGTGAATTGGGAGAGGATCTCGAGAGTTATCTATTTATCTATACTTGGGAGAGTTAGATTCAAGAAACGAATGAACATGATCTTCATTCAACAAATCGTCGATGAAGATTAATCCACCTTAAGAATAAGGATTGGATTTCAACGGCTAAGAGGATCGTAGATCGGTTTTTGTTCACCCAAGGTTAACGTAGGGATGTATAACCAAGGCATGCACAACTAACCAGTTCTTCGGTTAGGGATAACAAGAAGACATTAAATAATGATTCGCCGAGCTTTGAAGGAAGGAACCCAGTTGCACGACAATTAAACCAGTCCTAGTTGCCGCATCATAATTTGTGACCTAGTTGCCATGACAATTCAGTCGGTCTTAGTTGCCATAGCAATTGAGTTTCCTCAGTAATAATTGCCCCGAAAATCCAAACAAGCATTGCACCACTACTCACGATAACTCGGCCTACTCTCTTATTCGATTACTTTCTTCATTTATTTTACTTGTTTAATTATTTTACTCGTTACTTCCAAACACCTATCATCACTATTCATTTATCTTTCTAGTGCGAGAAGTTAAAAATTAGAGTTTCACCAATCCCCGTGGAGACGATATCTTTACTATACTATAACTTGTGACGTGTATACTTGCACCAATTGCGAAGCACTCAAAACACTAACAAGTTTTTGGTGCCGTTGCACCTTTGTTCATTTTATTTATTTTTGTGTTCAGTTTCAAAAGGCTAATAACTTTGGTTGTATTGGTGTATGAGCAGGGCAAGACTGACAGCACCAGATTATCCATTTGAACCAGAGATCGAACGTGTTTTTCGTAGACGAAGAAGAGATTTGAGAGAAGAAATGGCAGATCCACCTAATGATCCAGTTGGCAATCTGAATGCCAATGGCTGCAGCAGGAGACGTAGTAGTTCTACGAGATCAACCTGTTATTTTACGAAATAGACCCATCTGAGATTACTTAGAGCAAGATCTTGATGGTCTCACTCCAGGAGTTGTCACACCTGAGATTCAAGCCACTCACTTCGAGTTGAAGCCTGTGATGTTTAATATGATCAACACAGTTGGTCAGTTTGGCAAATCATCGACTGAGGATGCCAGACAATATCTCAAATCGTTCCTGGAAATTTACGATTCATTTAAGCAACAAGGAGTCCCTAAAGACGTCCTAAGGCTGAAATTATTTCCCTATTCACTAAGGGATAGGGCGAAGTTATGGTTAAATAGTATCTTATCCGGATCTTTAGACTTTGGACAGATCTATGCCAGAGTTTCCTTTCTAGATTTAGTTTTACAAATATGACTGATAAACTACGTAATAACATTACTTATTTTCATCATGCAGATGATGAGTCCATGTACGAGGCTTGGGAGCGCTATAAAAAGCTTTTACGCAAATTTCCCATGCATGGATTCAGAGATTGGACGCAAGTAACAATGTTTTACAATTCAGAGGTTGATGCTAGATGCCTCGGCGAATGGCACGCTTCTAGACAAATCAGCAGAGGAAGCTTGGAAGATTTTGGACAGACTTGCCAAAAATGATTATCAGTTCCCAACCGCTAGAAGGGGAATTGTTAGGCGAAATGCCTCGGCAATTGAGCTAGAATCGTCAGATACTATTATAGCACAATTATCGACATTAACCAATTTGGTTAAGAATATGCAGAGACCTAGCAACATACAGGAGGTCAAGGTAATAGGTCCACTTTGTGATGTAATGCTGACCATGATTCTTCTGAGTGTCTCCTGAACCCAGAGTCCAGTTTTTATGTTGGAAACTACAACCGAAACAATAATGCATATTCCAACACGTATAATCCAGCCTGGAAAAAAGCATCTCAATTTTTCATGGAGTAAACAGAACAACTCCAATAATTAGCAACACCATAATGTAGAAGCATTAGGATTCTAGCAGAACATGCCACAACAAAAAATGCCGCAGCAACAAACAACATCATCAAGTTCTTTGGAAAACTCTTTAAATGCTTTTATGATGAAAACTGAGTCTTATATGGATGAAAATAGTAATTTCATGAAAAAGACTGACGCATTTATTAACAGGGCCGAGATGACAATGCATAATCAAGGAGCAGCCTTAAAAACATTGGAGACACAAGTCGGGCAATTTGCTCAGATTCTGAATACAAGGCTACAAGGAGGTTTGCTCAGCGACACTGAGGTTATACGAGGAACGAGCCATGAACAATATAAGGTGATAACCACCCGAAGTGGATCAAAAGCAAATAAGAGACTTATCCAATCTAAGGGTAGTAACCCGTCCAGGAAGATATATCCAGCAACAATACCACGACAGTCATTGATGATGAGCCTTCAACAGTTGTCACGGCAAGTTCACTTACCGCGGCAAGTCCATCCAAGAGTTCCAAACGGATGAGAAGGGAAAAGACGAAGAGATTAGAATTCCACCAGCATTCCCATAGAGGCTGAAGAGGTAGAAACACGAATACCAGTTCAATAAATTTTCTTGACATCCTAAAGCAAGTCCACATCAACTTGCCACTGGTTGAATCAATAGAACAAATGCCAAACTACGCTAAGTTCCTTAAAAACATTGTCTCTAAGCGAACTAGGCTCAAAGAGTTTGAGACATTTGCTGTGACAGAGGGGTGTATGGCAATGTTGCACAATCGTTTGCCACCCAAATTAAAAGATCTTGGCAGTTTTACAATACCTTGTGCAATAAAAAATCATTATGTCGGAAAGACGTTATGCGATCTTGGAGCAAGCATAAACCTTATGCAAAAATCTATTTTCAAAGATTGGGCATAGGGAAGGCGAGACCCACTAAGTCATGCTACAGCTTGCAGATAGAACTTATGTGCATCTAGAGAGAAAGATTGAAGACATCTTGGTAAGAGTGGATAAGTTTATTTTTCTCGCTGACTTTATTATTTTGGATTGTGAAGCAAACGAGTTCACACCTATTATTCTTGGGAGACTGTTCTTAGCAACGAGAAGGACATTGATTGATGTCGAAAGTGGTGAACTCACCATGAGAGCGAATGATCAGCAAGTCACGCTCAATGTTTTCAAAACTTTAAAGCATGTTCATGATCATGAAGAATGCCAAGTCATTCAGGCCACCATAGAATTTAATTTTGACATAGAAGAGTATTGCCACGACAATTATTTTGCCGAGTATGAAGAGCTTGTAGAGTCAGACACTGAGGAACAACAAGAAGTGAAATGGATGGTAAGTCGACCAGGTAAAATTTTGAATCTCTTGATTATTCAAGTAAGGAATGTAAACCTGAGAAACCTTCCATTGAACATCTTCCTATTTTAGAGTTAAAACCATTTTCAGGGGAATTGAAATATGTTTATTTGGGAACCAATAAAACTTTGCCTGTAATCATTTCTTCTAAGTTGCAGCCTGAATAGGAAGAGAGGTTGATTGCTATGTTGGCACTACACAAAAAAGTAATAGGTTGGTCAATTGCAGGCCTGAATGGAATTAGTCCGACAGTGTGTATGCATAAGATCTTGTTAGAGGATGACCATAAAAACTCCATTGAGGCACAAATGAGGCTTAACCCCGCCATGAAGGAAGTTGTGATGAAAGAGATCATCAAGTGGCTTGATGCCTGTATCATATATCCTATTTCTGACAGTGCATGGGTAAGTTCGGTACAATGTATACCAAAAAGGGATGTATAACGGTGGTAAGTAAATAAACAATAAAATCATTCCAACTAGAACTGTCACTGGTTGGAGAGTTTGTATGGATTACCGCAAGTTAAATAAAGCTACTAGGAAAGATCATTTTCCTTTACCATTTATTGACCAAATGCTTGACCGTCTTGTAGGTAATCTTTTTATTATTTTCTTAATGGATACTCAGGGTATAACCAAATCGCCATAGCATCAAAGGACCAGGAAAAGACCACTTCACATGCTTTTATGGTACATATGCATTTCGAATGATGCCGTTCAGATTATGCAATACCCCGGTAACCTTCCAGCGATGTATGATGGCAATTTTCTCTAACATGGTGGAAGATTTCCTTGAAATCTTCATAGACGACTTCTCAGTATTCGGAGACAACTTTGACAATTGCCTTGGCAATTTGGAGAAGGCGTTGGCACGCTGTGAAGAAACTGGCCTAGTGTTAAACTGGGAGAAGTGCCACTTTATGGTGGATGAAGATATAGTGCTTAGGCACAAGATCTCATCGAAGGGAATCGAGGTTGACAAAGCCAAGGTGGACGTGATTGAGAGATTGCCGCCACCAAATTCAGTCAAAGGGATCCGAAGCTTTCTTAGACATGCAGGTTTTTACAGATGGTTTATTCATAATTTTTCTTTGATTTCTAAACCCTTGTGTAACTTGCTTGAACATGACAAGGATTTTAATTTGGATGAATCTTGTGCGAAGGCATTTGAAATCCTTAAGAAGCAACTTGCCATGGCACCCATTGCCATTCCTCCTAATTGGACCTTACCTTTCGAGCTCATGTGTGATGCAAGTGATTATGCGGTAGGGGTTGTTTTAGGACAACGAAAAGGTAAGATTTTCCATGTGATATATTACACTAGTAAAACTCTTAATGGTGCTCAATTAAATTACACCACGACAGAAAAGGAACTACTAACTATAGTTTTCGCATTTGACAAATTTCAATTCTACTTGATTGGTAAAAAGGTAATTGTCCATAATGACCATTCAGTAATTGAGTATTTGTTTGCTAAAAAAGATGCCAAACCTCGTTTAATTCATTGGATATTGCTTTTACAAGAGTTTGACATTGAAATTAAGGACAAGAAAGGAACAGAGAACCAGGTTGCTAATCATTTGTCGAGGCTGGATGGGGGCGATATAGACAATGACTCCTTGGAGATCCATGACGCATTCCCGGATGAGCAGTTGTTGGTTGCCACGATAACACCATGGTATACATATCTAGTAAATTTTTTGGTTAGTAGTATTTTACCATATAACCTTACTCACCAAGGAAAGAAGCTGTTCCGACATGATGCTAAGCATTATTATTAGGACGAGCCTCTATTGTTTAAACAATGTGTAGATCAGGTTATACGATGATGTGTTCCTAAGGAGGAATAGCAAAATATGCTTCGTCAATGCCATTCTTCACCCTATAGAGGCTATTTTGGAGGAACCCGCATAGCAGCCAAAGTTCTACAGTCCAGTTTTTACTGGCCCACTCTTTGTAAAGATGCCCATGATTTCTACAATGGGTGTGACCGTTGTCAACGAACGGGAAACATATCAAGACATCACGAGATGCCATTACAGAATATCCTTGAGGTCGAATTGTTTGATGTATGGGGCATCAATTTTATGGGGCCTTTACCATCATCGTTCGACAACCTCTATATCTTACTCACCGTAGACTATGTGTCTAAATGGGTGGAGGCAATTGTAGTTCCCAAGAATGATTAAAAAACTGTGCAATGATTCTTACAGAAGAATATCTTTACACGGTTTGGGACACCAAGGGTAATTATCAACAATGAGGGTACACATTTTGATAATAAGATGATTTCCACGACGTTGGAGTGCTTTGGAGTGACACACAGAATTGCCATAACATATCACCCACAGACTAACGGGCAGGCTAAAATTTCCAACCGTGAATTGAAGGGGATCCTTTAGAAAGTTGTTAATCCTTCTCGAAAAGATTGGTCTTTGAAAATTGATGACACCCTTTGGGCCTATCGAACAGTATGCAAGACACCCTTAGGCATGTCTCCCTACAGACTTGTCTACGGTAAGACTTGCCACCTGCCGGTGGAGATCGAGCATAAGGCCTAATGGGCTATCAAAACCATGAATATGGATTAGGAAAGTACAGGGCAAAAGCGTTTACTGGACCTAAACGAGATAGAAGAGTTCCGTGCCTTAGCTTATGAAAATGCCAAAATCTATAAAAAGAAAACCAAGCGTTGGCAATTACAAGAAACTATTGCCGCGGCGATTCTTGCCAGGGCAATTAGTGCTTCTCTTCAATTTTCGTCTTAAGCTTTTCCTCAGAAAACTGAAGTCAAGATGGTCTGGGCTGTTTGAGGTTGTAAAACCTTATTCTCATAGGGTTGTGGTGGTTGAGTCGATAGTGGATGGACATGAGTTCAAGGTTAACGGATAACGGTTGAAGCACTACGTTGGTGCATATGTGACTCACGATAAGGAGATTGTAACCTTAGGAGATGCATGAAAATGATCTTTCTAAGAGTTTTTAATTTTTAGTTTTTAATTTTCAGACTTTTATTTTATTTTTATTTATTTTTAATTTGTTTAATTTATTTATTTTTTGTTATTTTTAGATTTTAGGTTTTTATCTTTTCTTTTTATTTAATTTAGTTGTTATCTTTAATTTGTTTTGATATTTATCCCTTATCTCTTTATTTTTAGTTTTATCATTATATAATATTGTATTTTTGTTTTGTTTGATTTTTAGGATAAGAGTTTCAAGTGATAAGGAGTTGGGCTTAGGATAGGATTTCATTTGAATGAAATTCCTATCCCATGGAAAGTGGATAGTCGTCTACTACTTAGGGATTCAAACACCCCTTTAAACTTTGTTTCACCCATATTTTTCCTCACTCCTTTGTTAACCCTAGTTGCACAACCTACCAATCCCCATCTTGTTTTTTTTCTTTTCCCCATTACACGTCAATCCAATACATCTCTACCGTTCCACTCCACCATTAAACCAATTGCTCATTTACTTCATCTTTTCTTTACTTCCTTCCCCTCTTGAAATCTTCAGTTTATCTTTCTTGTTTTACTTTGTTTTTCCAAGCAAGAACCCACAAGAACCTCAAAACCATGGCCAAAAATCTCAAAACCATGCCCGAAGCAAGTTCTTCACGAGCACTTGAGCCTTCTTTCCGGTGATTTGCGTCACCAATCATTGAGAAGCGATTCCTCGCCAAGTTTGCAAATCAAAAAGTATGAGAGGAGTAAGGGTTCGAGTATGATTTTTCCCAAAAGAACTATGGACTCGAAGCTTCTGTCTTTAAGATCATCGAACACCACAACTGGAAAATTTTCTGCGAACTACTGAAACTTGGAAACTTCTTATGGGTAAGGGAATACTATTCGCATGTTTCAAATCAAGATAACCCTTGTGTTCTTTTGCGAGGTAGGGCAATTCTTTTTGATGCCGCTATCATCAACGTATACTTTGGGCTTTATGTGGAAAAGGACGAGCATGCCGAGTTTGTTGAACACATCACAACCAAAGAAGTGGAGGAAGTTTTCCAAGATCTCACTGTCGAAGGAACCGCGTGGAATGGCAAAACCTTGAATGGAACGGTAAATCATATCTTGCTAAAATCCACGTCCAAACTATGGAATAACTTTCTAAAGACTAGTTTGATGCCTATTACCCATAATACCTCTATTTTTTATTCTCGTTTATTATTGCTTCATTCTATTTTGCACAAGCGTACTATTGATATTGGAAAGATAATTGTTGATGAAATTTATGCTTGTAGTAAAAAGGATGTGGGAGCACTCTTTTTCCCAAATTTAATATCTAGATTGTGTGAAAAGGAAAACGTACCAGCCGATGTTATGGATGAGAAATTGACCAGGAATGGGTGGTCCCAGAGCCAATACATGCATCTACTGTGTGAGGAACCAATGAAATGTGAAAAAGCCCTCTACTCCATCAACTGCCAAGGCAACTAAACATGCCGCAGTAAGTGCACATGCCACGACAAGTATAGAAGAGACTGCTGAAATCCTCCGTCCTTTGACACAACGGATGGACCAGACAGAGGAGCGCCGAATGTTGTTTATGCGTTGCATGAAGGACTGCAACACATCTCTCACGAGAGTGATATTGGAGATTATCCCAGCAGCACTGTTCATTTTCCTGTATTCCCTACTATACTACTCGCCCCGACATCTGGATTTGTATCAATGCCCAACAACAGTGCCAAGGCAGCTGCCGACCTAAAAAAGGTAAGGACCCTATTGTTGAACCTTCTTGTACTGAATCTCTTTGTAGGTTTTTAGATTTAGACGACTCTACGTTGGCACCAATGAAGTCTTCCCCGGTCCCGCCGTCGAAATTCTCATCGAAGCGTAAAGCTTCTAAACTAAATAGGTTGCTAAGGAGTATAAACCAGGTTAAGATGTCACGAAAAATATGGTTCAGGATGCACCACCAGCTTCACGTCAACAACCACCACGAGTTGAAAAAAATGATAAAGTAAATGGCTCGAAAGAAACTAGTCATTCGAGGTGATGACCTCTCCGACTAACTCAGTTGCATTTCATTTTTCTTTTTATTTGTTTAATTTTGCATGAATTGAGGACAATGATTCTCTCGATTTGGGGGGTTTGTTTCATAGTTAGTTGCATTTATTTTTGATATCTTATGTTAGGTTGCATATGTTACTTGACATGTCTCTTACTTGATTAAACTGCCTAAACCTGCTGTGATATCCTATGATGAATTTTTGCCACTGCACTTACATAATAAAATCTTAGACTTTAGGATTAGCATGAAGAGTACTTGGAATTTTGCTATGATGATGCATATTTTGACACTATTGTGACTTGTTGATTAGGGGAGACCTAGTGAACTTTATGTTATTTAAAAATGGGTAAATTGTGCTAGAGGTGTCTAAAACTGGCTCTAGCCTAAAATACAATTTTAATTAAGATAATTTCTTACTAGAGGTGCCCATCTGGCTCTAGTTGTCACGCATTAAGAATCACTATAGGTGCCTATCTAGCTCTAGTTGATTAAATTTAAAAAAGAAATTATGATAGATGTTGCGCGTAATAAGTACTCCACAATTGTGCAAGTGTACACGTCGCAAGTTATAGTATAAAAGATATCGTCTCCACAGGGATTGGTGCCACTTCAAGAATCTAATCTCTTGCACTATAAAAAGTAAAAACACAAATAGAAGATTATAGAAGTTTTAACTAATAACTAATCTAGAAAGCAAATAAGTAAAATAATAGAAGAGATCAAATGAGAGAGATAGGCCAGGTTATCGTGAGTTGAGGTGTGATAGCCGATTGGATCGTCTTGGTAAAAGAGTGCAAGGGCAACTCAGTTGCCGTGGCAACTTGCACAACGGGGTTGCCTTGGCAACTAATCGATGGTTGCCTGGGCAACTAGTTGGGCAACTACTTGGGCGTCTGGGCAGCAACCTTCAAGGTTCGGCAGAGCGTTCTTCAATGGTTTCTTCTTATCCCTAAGTCGAAACTCTAGCTACTTGTGCATGCCTTGATAATACATCCCTGCGTGAATCAAGGGTGAACAACAACCAATCTTGCGCTCCTCTTAGCCGTTGAAATCCTTAACTTATTCCTAAGACAGATTAATCTTCACCATCAATATATTGAATAAAGATCATATTCATTCGTTTCTTGAATCTAACTCTCCCGATATTAGATAAATAGATGAAGTTATGAGATCCTCTCCCAATTCACTCACAAACAAGAATAAGAACCAAGAATGAATAAACCTTGAATAGAAAAGTGCAAACTCCTATTACCTAAACAAAATCCAATAGTTTCTCACAACCACAAGACACAATAACCTTAGCCAAATAGATTTAGTTCATGGCTAGGTTCCAAAGAAACACAAGATAAAGAATCCCTAGCATGAACCTAATTGAACAAGAAAGAAAAAAGATGAAGAATGGATGGAGCTTTGTCGAAATCCTCCATGCCCTTGATGTTGTCGAAAATTCTATCTTCTCTTCCATTTGGAGTTGATGGCTTGGTGATCTATTTATAGGGCTAGGTCAAAGTCCTCATTTGAGGAGGAAGTTAAGTTGGAATTAAATTATCTTTAAAGAATATAATTCTTTATTATAATTATATTCCTTCTAGAACTTCTCCTATCTTCTTGGAATTTAATTATTCTTTAACCTCTTCATGGAAATCAAACTCCTTTGGGATTTAGCTTTGCTCCACGTCATCTTGGGCTTGTCTAGTCATCAATTTCAACTACCTTATCACCTTATTCTTTGTCGAAAATTTCCCTGGCAACTGGCTCGACGTCTCCTTCATGCATTGCCTTGGCAACTAGCTCGACATCTCCTTCATGCATTGCCCTGGCAACTAGCTCTAGCCCTGCTTTGGCAAGTGATCCTGCACATACACACAAAACACACCAAAGCATCATCTTTTCCCACAAAATCAACCAAGTTATGCAATCAAGCTCAACGATGGAAGGAAACATGGGTTAATGCATGAATGACTAATTATGTAACTAATATGAGCCTAAGTCTAACAATAATATGAGTAAAAAGGGTAAGAAAAATAGTACTTTTGAACACTTATCACACCCCCAAACTCGAACTATTGCTTGTCCTCAAGCAATGCAAACTAATAATTACCTGCCAAGACTTTAATTTTCACAAACTTAGCTTTGAACTTGATTTCAATTCTCAGAACCGGGGCACAAAGTATGATTGGCTTTTCATTTTTCGGAAAACTTAGGAGTTACTCGGAATCAAACTATAATGCTTGTGAGTGTGCGCGGAGTTGTGTGCAAGTTGGTTTTTCGGATTCCATGCAAACAAGAGGTTTTCAAATTACTTCATTGGGTTCTTTTTAACATGTTTTAACTAGAGCCGGTTTCGGGCACCTCTAGTGTTTTGTTTTTAGTTTCCTTAAGTTAATTAATTTATTCGACTAGAGCCGGTTTCGGGCACCTCTAGCGATCAATTTTTAGCACATACTAGAGTCAGTTTCAGGCACCTCTAGCGATCAATCTTAGCACATGCTAGAGCCAATTTCGGGCACCTCTAGCATTCATCCAATTTTTATTCTAATCCCCCAATTTTTTAACTATCAACCTAAGTTCACTAGAATTCCTTAAATCAATCAAACCACAACAATGTTTCATCAAATTTAGCATCATAGTAAAATTCTAAGTGTTTCCATGGTTATCCTAGAATAAAAATTCTATCAATTAAGTGCATTGGCAAAGTCATCATCGGATATTCATCAAATCTAGGCAATTCTTGTTCCAAATAAAGGCATGACAAGCAATTTATGTATCCTAAATGCAATACTTAAGATGAATGCAACTAAACATGGTAACTACTAATAACAATCCCCCCAAACTCGAGTGAGGCATTGTCCTCAATGCATGCATTAAAGAAAAATAAAGATAATGAAAGATAAAATGCAAACGAGGACTTACTCCGAGAGTTCATCGTCTTGGATGATTAGTTTCTTTTTGGTCGGTGTCTTGATTCTCTTGCTTGAACGCGATGGTTGTTTCCTTGTTACCGATGGTGGAATCGATCCTCGTACGGGGTTGTCCTCATCGTCCTCTTCATCAATGTCATTGGCTTTTCGCTTGGAGGATTCAATTGGTGCGGTCTTTGTTGGTGCAATGCAGGACTCGTCTGAATCTGAAAAATCAGACAATGATTCTGCACGAGTTGATTCGGGCATAGGTGCTTTACCTTTGGCTTTTGCAGTGGTTGCCGGGATATCTTTAGCTTTGGTTGTCGTGGCATCTTCAGGGTTGGTTGCCGTGGCATCATCTATTGCGGTTGCTGGGGCAAGAATCTCGGCAGGAAAGATTGGGAACGACACACGGCTGTCCGGGTACTTTTCTTGAATGACTTGGGTGATGGCATTGTTGTGCTCCTTCATGTACCACATGAACATTAGTTGCCGGTCTTCAATTTGCCTTAGGTGGCTCACCAATGGTTGCAAAAGTGATTCAAAGTGTCCCGGGGTTGATGGCCGAGTTGCCCGGGAGTTAGGTGCTTGGGCATTAGGGATTTCCAGGGCGGCAGGAGTTGCTGCGGCAATTGGAGGCCTTAAGGATTTTTCTGGTGCCTCTCCCATTAGCTTTCGGATTTGTGCTTGATTCCAACCGGAATTTGGTAGGGCCTTTTCATCGGTAGACTCACTTGGGACATGCATCTCCTTGCAAAGATTAAAAGTTAAGCAAGGGAAGAAAAGAGAACCCTTATTGTTTGAGCTACATACAAAAATCTCATCACAAATAATTTTTCCGATGTTAATGATGCGATTATGCAAGATAGAATGTATGAGAAAAAGACGTGGTATATCAACGGTAGTATTGTGTGTGGTAGGCATTAAAGAAGTTTTAACAAACTTATTCCATAGTTTTGCCTCGGGTTTAAGCCGAAGTCGATTTACGTGCCCTTGTATTTACCGTCGTTCCAATGAGTTCCTGGTAGAGTGAGTTCTTGAAGCACCTTGTCGAGTTTCTTGGGCGTGATTTGATCAACAAAGGCTTGATGCTCGTCCTTCTCAATGTAGAGCCCGTAAAAGGTTTTGACGTTTTCGGGGCTTTTGAGTATGGCCTTGTCACGAACAAAAACATAAGGATTATCGAGGTTAGGTGAGTGAGCATAGAATTCTCTTACCCATGAGATGTTACCCGGTTCTGATTGATGGAAAAAGATTTGCCACTTTTGATGTGCAATCCTCTCGAAGATGAATGGTTCAAGGCCAAAATCTTGATGAGAGTTGGAGTATTCAAAGCCTTGTTCTTCATAAATCTTCTGGCTTTCAAACTTGGAGTGAAATCTTTCTTGAACCACCGTTGTAGCAAACTTCTTGTATCTTGGTTCTTTGGAGGAACTTGGATGAACCAAAAATTTAATTTTGGACGCCATGGATGATCTTGGTTGTGAGTTTTGTAAAAACAAAGAAAAGAAAATAAAAGAAACTAAAGAGTTGCAAGATGAAAAGTAGGAATAGGTTTCTTGGAAGTTAAGGGTGATGGTTTATATAGAGAAGATATGTAGTAAATATGGTGGGTGGGATTAATTTTGGATAGAGAATAAAGGGGGTTTCGGTTTAGGGGAAGGGTGACGGCAAGGGGGTTTAATTAGGGTAAGTTGGAGACTTTATATAAGCCTTAGATTTAGCCCATTAATTTCCTTGTCGAAGATGTTTTCCTTCTTGGATCAAAATTCCTCTTTATCTTGAACTCTTTTCCTACAATTCAAAGACAAATCAAATAAGGATTAAAATTAAAGATAAACTAATAAAAGAAAATAAATAAAGATGTGTAAAGGGATTCTTAAACTTAAAAAGATAAAAAAAGAAAATAAATCTATCCTAAAATATAATAATAATCAGAAAAAATAATTAGTTTGAAAATAAAAAAAATAAAAAATAAAAATAAAAATATCGAGAGGAGAGCTTGCTCATGCATCTTCTAAGTTGACCACTTCTTTGTTACGTTCCACATGGGCACCATTGTAGTGCTTTAATCTTTGTCCATTAACTTTGAATTCATGTTTGTCAGTGATAGACTTGATTATCACGGCACCATGGGAGAATGGTTTGACAACTTCGAATGGTCCCGACCATCTTGATTTCAGCTTTCTCTGGAAAAGTTTTAGCCGAGAATTGAATAAGAGAACTAGTTGTCCTGGCGTGAATTTCCGCGGTAATAGTTTCTTGTCATGTCATTGCTTTGTTTTCTCCTTGTAGATTCGTGCATTGTTGTAGGCGAGTGCACGAAATTCTTCTATCTCGTTGAGGTCCAACAAACGCTTTTGTCCGGCACTTTCCCAATCTATATTCACGGTCTTGATTGCCCAATATGCCTTGTGTTCGATTTCCACCAGTAGATGGCATGTTTTTCCATAGACAAGTCGGAAGGGGGACATACGTAAGGGTGTTTTGAATGCAGTGCGATATGCCCAAAGTGCGTCATCTAGTCTTAATGACCAATCCTTCCTAGAGGGATTTACAACTTTCTCGAGTATACCCTTCAATTACCGGTTGGAAATTTCTGCTTGCCCGTTGGTTTGTGGGTGATATGTCGTGGCAATCTTGTGTGATACGCCAAAGCATTGTAACATCTTAGCAATAATTCTGTTGTCAAAATGCTTGCCTTCGTCACTGATAATTGCTCTCGGTATCCCAAACCGTGTAAATATATTTTTCTGCAAAAATCGTTGCACGGTCTTGGAATCGTTGTTGGGAACTGCAGCTGCCTCAACCCATTTAGACACGTAGTCGACGGCAAGTAGAATGTAGAGGTTGCCGAATGAAGATGAGACAGGTCCCATAAAATCGATCCCCCATACATAGAACAATTCCACCTCGATGATGTTTTGGAGCGGCATCTCATCTCATCTAGAGATATTGACCGTCTTCTGGCAATGATCACATTGCTTGTAAAAGTCTTGTGCATCTTTGTACAATGTTGGCCAATACAAACCGGATTGCAAAACTTTGGCCGCGGTACGAGTTCCTCCAAAATGTCCTCCATAGGGTGAAGAATGACATTGCCGGAGTACATTCCGCTGCTCCTCTTTAGGGACACATCGGCGTATAACCTGATCTGTAAATTGTTTAAACAAAAGAGGCTCATCCCAAAAGTAATGCTTAGCATCATGGCATAACCACTTCTTCCCTTGGTAAGTAAGACCATAAGGTAAAATACCACAAACAAGGAAATTAACTAAATCCGCGTACCAGGGTATTGCCGAGGCATGTACTACCATGGCGACTGCTCCCAAAATTGCTGAGGCGTGCGCGTCAAGGGCTGCCGAAGCGTCGAGGGTTGCCGAGGCATGCACATCCATGGTTGCCGAGGCTTGCGCGTCAAGGGCTGCTGCAGCGTCGAGAGTTACCGAGGCGTGCGCGTTAAGGGTTACCGAGGCGTCGAGGGTTGCCAAGGCAACTAAAATTTGCTCATTCGAGAATGCATCATATATCTCTAGATCTGCGTCCTCCTCCCTATTGCATTCTAAACGTGATAAGTGACCAGCCACTTGATTTTCTGTTCCTTTCCTGTCCTTAATTTCTCTATCAAATTCTTGTAAAAGTAATATCCAACGAATCAAACGAGGTTTGCCATCCTTTTTAGCAAATAGATATTTGATTGCCGAATGGTCCGTATGAACAATTACCTTTGTACGAATCAAATAGGATCGAAACTTGTCAAATGCGAAAACTACAGCTAGTAACTCTTTCTATGTTGTTGTGTAATTCACTTGAGCACTTTTAAGAGTTTTACTAGCGTAGTATATCACATGGAAAGTCTTACCTGTGCGTTGACCTAGGATTGCTTTTTCTGCAAAATCACTTGCATCACACATGAGCTCAAAAGGTAGCGTCCAATCTGGTGGAATGATAATGGGTGCTGAGGCAAGCTTTTCCTTTAGGGTTTCGAATGCTTGGGTGCAAGAATCATCAAAATCAAAGACTTTATCCGGTTCAAGCAAATTGCACAAGGGTTTAGTGATTTTAGAAAAATTATGATTGAACCTCCTGTAAAAACCTGCATGTCCAAGAAAGCTTCAAATTCCTTTAACCGAACTTGGCGGGGGTAATCTCTCGATCACGTCCACCTTGGCTTTGTCTACTTCAATTCCCTTGGATGAAATCTTGTGGTCGATCACTATTCCTTCATCTACCATAAAATGGAACTTCTCCCAATTGAGGACTAAATCAGTTTCTTCACATCTTGCCAACACCTTCTCTAAATTGCCGAGACAGCTGTCGATGTCATTACCAAAAATAGAAAAATCATTCATGAAGATCTCAAGGAAGTCTTCGACCATGTCTGAAAAGAGTGCTATCATGCATCTTTGGAAGGTTGTGGGGGCGTTACACAATCCGAACGGCATCCTTCAGAAAGCATAAGTACCGTATGGGCATGTGAAGATTGTCTTTTCTTGATCTTCTAGTGCTATGGCAATTTGATTGTAACCTGAATAACCATCAAGAAAACAATAAAAGGGTTTACCTGCAAGACGGCCAAGCATTTGATCAATAAAGGGTAATGGGAAGTGATCTTTCCTAGTGGCTTTGTTTAGCTTTCGATAATCCATACAAACCCTCAAACCGGTCACAGTCCTGGTTGGAATTAGTTCATTGTTTTCATTACTTACCACCGTTATACCTCCCTTTTTTGGTACATATTGTACCAGACTTACCCATGTACTATCAGAGATAGGGTATATAATGCCGGCGTCAAGCCACTTGATGATTTCTTTCATTACAACCGCTTTCATGGCATGATTCAGTCTCCTCTGGGCCTCAATTGAAGGTTTGTGATCATCTTCCAACAAAATCTTGTGCATGCACACTGCTGGGCTAATTCCCTTCAAGTTGGCAATTATCCACCCTATTGCCTTCTTGTGTAGCTTCAACATTTTGATCAGCTTCTTTTCCTGCTCAGGCTGTAACTTAGAAGAAATATTTACTGGCAATGTATTATCGGTTCCTAAGTATGCATATTTTAGTTGCTCTGGCAACTGTTTCAACTCAAGAATCGATGGTTGTTCAATAGAGGGCTTTTCGAGCTTACCTTCCTTACCTGAGTAATCCAGTGGTTCAAAGTATGTATCTGGTCGATTGACTAGCCAATTTGCCTCTTCTTGTTGTTCCTCATCGACCGGTGCTTCATACTCCTCAGGTTTCTCTTGATCGGCAATATAGTTGCCGAGGTAACTAAATTCCTCGTAGAAGTTAAACTCTGCCGTGGCATAAAGAAGTTGGCATTCTTCTGGATCATCGGCATGCCTTAGTGTTTGGAACATATTTAGTTTAACTTGCTGGTCATTCACCCTCATTGTGAGTTCTCCCTTTTCAACATCAATCAAGTTTCTCCCTGTTGCTAGGAATGGTCTCCCGAGAATGATAGGTGCATGCTCATTTGCTTCACAATCCAAAACAATAAAGTCAGCGGGAAAAATAAATTTATCAACTTTTACCAGTATGTCCTCGATTTTTCCCTCTGGATGCACATAGGATCTATCGGCTAGCTGTAGCATAACTGTTGTAGGTCTCGCCTTCCCGATTCCTAGTTTCTGGAAAACTGATTTAGGCATCAAGTTTATGCTAGCCCCAAGGTCGCATAATGCTTTCCTGATATAGTGGTTTCCAATGGAATAGGGTATTGTGAAACTTTCAGGATCCTTCAACTTGGGTGGCATACGATTGTGCAACATGGCCATGCATCTCTCTGTTGTGGCAATTATTTCAAACGCTCCTAGCCTTGTTCTCTTGGTCACAATGTCTTTAAGAAACTTGGCATAGTTTGGCATTTGCTCAATTGCTTCCACCAATGGCAAGTTGACGTGGACTTGCTTTAGGATATCAAGAAACTTCTTGAATTGATATTCTTGCTTTTGCCGCTTCAACCTTTGTGGGAATGGTGGTGGAAGTCGGATATCTTTGATCCTTTCATTGGTTTGGAACCTGATTGACGGTATTGCCGGGACAATTGGAGTTGCCAAGGCATTATCAACTGGGGTTGCCGAGGCATGCTTATCACAAGTTGTTGAGGCATCCTTATCGTCGGTTGCCGAGGCATGCTTATTGCCAGTTGCCGCTGCAATTCCTGGTTCAGCATCTGAGGCTTTGCTGCTAGGTTCGTCTTGATCTTTTTGTTGAGTTTTGTTTGATGAGCGGGCTTGAGCCTCTTTAAGTTGTTGGCCACTTCTAGTGGTGATCGCCTTACATTGCTCATGGCCAGTTCCTCTTGCGACTTCAGTACCGCTAGGTAAACCTCCTTGCGATCTAGTATTCAGGTTTTGAGCAAATTGTCCGACTTGATTTTCCAATGATTTGATTACCGCCTCTTGGTTTTGCAATCTCATCTCGGTCTTGTTAATAAAAGTGTCAGTTCTTTTTATGAAGTTACTATTCTCAGCCATATAAGATTCAGTTTTCAATATAAAAGCATTTAGAGAATTTTCCAAAGAACTAGATGTTGTCGGTTGTTACAGAGGCAACTGTTGCCGTGACATATTCTACTGAAATCCTGATACTTGTGCATTTTGATTGTTCTGGTTTAGAGCATTGTTGGGATTACTCCATGAAAAATTCAGGTACTTCTTCCAAGCTGGATTGTATGTATTGGACATCACATTGTTGTTCCGGTTGTAATTCCCCACATAGAAGCTGGATTCCGAATTCTGCATACATTCAGAAGAATCATGGTTACCACCACATAACTCACAAAAAGAATCCATTACCTTGACCTCATGTGTGTTGTTTGGTTTCTGCATGTTCTGGACCATCTTGGTTAAAGTGGCCAATTGTGCCGAAATTGAGTCTGATGATCCTAGTTCATGTATTGTGGCTTGGCGTCTAACTCCTCCTCTTTTAGTAGAGGGGAATTGATAATCATTCTTGGCAAGCCTGTTTAGAATTTGCATTGCTTCCTCCAGCGACTTATCTAGGAGTATGCCGTTTGCCGAGGAATCTAGCATCATCTTTGTTGGTGTATTCACGGTGTTGTAAAACATTGTTACTTGTGTCCACACCGGGAATCCATGTCGAAGGCATTTGTGTAGAAGTTCTCTAAATCGCTCCCAAGCCTCGTACATGGATTCATCATCTACCTGCCGAAAAGAAGTAATGTTGTTACGAAGATTATCAGTCAAAATTGTAGGATTAAACTGAGCAAGGAAGTCACGGCAAAGATCGGTCCAAGATCCTATTGATCCAGCAGGAATGCTATTCAACCATGCTTTCGCCCTATCCCTCAGTGAATAGGGGAATAATCTTAATCGTAAAACATCATGGGTGACTCCGTGTATTTTGAACGAGTTGCAAATCTCGAGGAAAGATTTAAGATGTTGTCGTGCATCTTCAGTTGCTGAGCCTCCAAATTGACCAATTGTGTTGATCATATTAAACACCACCGGTTTCAACTCAAAGTGGTCGGCTTCAATTTCAGGTGCGACAACTCCTGGATTAAGTCCATCAAGATCTTCTTCAAGATAGTCTCGAATAGTTCTATTTCGTGCAAGAATCACTCCTCCTCCTGCTGGAACATCTTGATTCATATTGCCGTCTTGATTAGCCATTGCTACTCTTAACCTTCGTCTAAGTCTTTGTAAGGTTCGTTCGATTTTTATATCAAAGGGATATTCTGGTGTAATCAGTCTCGCCCTGGTCATATACCAATGCAAAACCAAAGTTTGTTAGCCCTTTGAATTTTAAACAAGAAAAATAAAAAGTGCAAGAAAATAAAAACAAAGTCGCTATTGCCAATCCTCGGCAACAGCGCCAAAAACTTGTTGCGCGTAATAAGTGCTCCGCAATTGTGCAAGTGTACACGTCGTAACTTATATTATAAAAGATATCGTCTCCACAGGGATTGGTGCCACTTCAAGAATCTAATCTCTTGCACTATAAAAAGTAAAAACACAAATAGAAGATTATAGGAGTTTTAACTAATAACTAATCTAGAAAGCAAATAAGTAAAAGAATAGAAGAGATCAAATGAGAGAGATAGGCCAGGTTATCATGAGTTGAGGTGTGATAGCCGATTGGATCGTCTTGGTAAAGGAGTGCAAGGGCAACTCAGTTGCCGTGGCAACTTGCACAACGGGGTTGCCTTGGCAACTAATCGATGGTTGCCTGGGCAACTACTTGGGCATCTGGGCAGCAACCTTCAAGGTTCGACAGAGCATTCTTCAATGGTTTCTTCTTATCCCTAAGTCGAAACTCTAGCTACTTGTGCATGCCTTGATAATATATCCCTGCGTGAATCAAGGGTGAACAACAATCAATCTTGCACTCCTCTTAGCCGTTGAAATCCTTAACTTATTCCTAAGCCAGATTAATCTTCACCATCAATAGATTGAATAAATATCATATTCATTCATTTCTTGAATCTAACTCTCCCGATATTAGATAAATAGATGAAGTTACGAGATCCTCTCCCAATTCACTCGCAAACAAGAATAAGAACCAAGAATGAATAAACCTTGAATAGAAAAGTGCAAACTCTTATACCTAAACAAAATCCAATAGTTTCTCACAACCACAAGACACAATAACCTTAGCCAAATAGAATTAGTTCATGGCTAGGTTCCAAAGAAACACAAGATAAAGAATCCCTAGCATGAACCTAATTAAACAAGAAAGAAAAAAATGAAGAATGGATGGAGCTTTGTTAAAATCCTCCTTGTCCTTGATGTTGTCGAAAATTCTCTCTTCTCTCCCCTTTGGAGTTGACGGCTTGGTGATCTATTTATAGTGCTAGGTCAAAGTCCTCCTTTGAGGAGGAAGTTAAGTTGGATTTAAATTATCTTTAAAGAATATAATTCTTTATTATAATTATATTCCTTCTAGAACTTCTCCTATCTTCTTGGAATTTAATTCTTCTTTAACCTCTTCATGGAAATCAAACTCCTTTGGGATTTAGCTTTGCTGCACGTCATCTTGGGCTTGTCTAGTCATCAATTTCGACTACCATATCACCTTATTCTTTGTCGACAATTGCCATGGCAACTGGCTCGGCGTCTCCTTCATGCATTGCCCTGGCAACTAGCTCGACATCTCCTTCATGCATTGCCCTGGCAACTAGCTCTAGCCTTGCTTTGGCAAGTGATCCTGCACATACACACAAAACACACCAGAGCAGCATATTTTCCCACAAAAACAACCAAGTTATGCAATCAAGCTCAACGATGGAAGAAAACATGGATTAATGCATGAATGACTAATTATGTAACTAATATGAGCCTAAGTCTAACAATAATATGAGTAAAAAGGCTAAGAAAAACAGTACTTTTGAACACTTATCAATAGAGGTACCTAAAACTAGCTTTAGCGGACTTAATTTCCCTGGCAAATAATTCGATAAAACCTATTGTTCGCATGGAATCATATTAGTTAACTTGTACACAACTCCGCACACACATTTTCACTAGCATTGCAGTTTGATTTTGAGTAATTCTTATGTCCGACGATCGAAAGGTAATCAAATTTTTGTGCCACGGTTCTTAGGATTGAAGTCAGCTAAGAAGCATGTTTTTGGTGGTAGGGGCCTTGGAAGGTAATTGTTAGTGTTTTGCATTGCTTGAGGACAAGCAATAGTTCAAGTTTAGGGGTGTGATGAGTGTGCAAAAGTACTATTTTTCTTGCCCTTTTTACTCATATTATTGTTAGACTTAGGCTCATTTTAGTTGCATTGTTAGGCATTCATGCATACTTTCCTAGTTTCCTTAGTTAATGAGCTTGGTATTGCATTTGGTTGGTTTTTGTGGAAAATTCGCTGCTGGTGTGATTTGTTTTGTGCAGGACGGTTTACCGTGGCAAGTGGAGATTGTCGTGGCAAGCAGGGATCATTTCTAAAGGAATTGTCATGGTAAGAGGTGGTCATTTCTGAAGGAGTTGCTGAAGCTGATTGCCGTTGCATATCTGGATCATTACAACAATATTCGCAACATTATCAAGATCGCAGAAGATAAATCCCAGATTCAAATTTCAAATGCCTGATCATATAAAGATCATATCTCCAAGGAATTCAAACGTATTTAAATCCTCCTTATCAATAAAGCTGGTCACATTATCCTCTTTAAATAGAAGATCAAATCGCAGCTTTTGGGAGTTGAATTTTAGGGAATCATATTCTAGAGAGAGGGGGCTGATCGCACGATCCCTACACTTCATCGTCTTCATTTTTACTTTATGCGATCCATGTCTAGGATTATTTTTATTAAATTTTCTTCTTTCCAGCCATGAATTAATTTAAATTGGCTGGGGTTATTTGGGTTTGTGGTTGTGATAAACTATTGGATGGTTTAGGTTTTTTATTGCAATTTAAATTCAAAGTTTGTTCATTTTTGGTTCTTATTTTTGATTTCGAGTGAATTGGGAGAGGATCTCGAGAGTTATCTATTTATCTATACTTGGGAGAGTTAGATTCAAGAAACGAATGAACATGATCTTGATTCAACAAATCATCAATGAAGATTAATCCACCTTAGGAATAAAGATTGGATTTCAACGGATAAGAGGAGCGTAGATCGGTTGTTGTTTACCCAAGGTTAACGCAATGATGTATCACCAAGGCTTGCACAACTAACCATTTCTTCGTTTAGGGATAACAAGAAAACATTGAAGAACACTTCGTCGAGCTTTGAAGGAAGGAACCAGTTGCCACGACAATCAAACCAGTCCCAGTTGCCGCAACATAATTTGTGACCTAGTTGCCATGACAATTCAGCCTGTCCTAGTTGCCATAGCAATTGAGTTGCCTCAGCAATCAATTGCCATGGCAATCCAAACAGCCATTGCACCACTACTCACAATCCTGACCTACTCTCTTATTCGATTACTTTCTTCATTTATTTTACTTGTTTAATTATTTTACTCGTTGCTTCCAAACACCTATCATCACTATTCATTTATCTTTTCAGTGCGAGAAATTAAAAATTAGAGTTTCACCAATCCCTGTGGAGATGATATCTTAACTATACTATAACTTGCGACGTGTATACTTGCACCAATTGCGAAGCACTCAAAACACGCAACAGGGTTTTCCTAGGATATCCAGGTATTGGGTTGGTCTAGATGGGTCAACCGTGTAGGGTATTGGTTTGTACGGGTAGGTTTGGCAGATGGGTTTAGGGTATAGGATAATAGAAACGGGTTTGGGTTTGTTTGGGCTTAGGTAGTTTGGGTTCATTTGTAAATGGACATGTAAAAGTGGACTTTTTCTTTTAGATTTTTGTTTTAACTAATTTGGATTTTAATTTTAACTTGTTTATTCGAAATGAACCTCGGACATAAATGGTTATTATTTGGACCAAATAGTTAAAGGGGTACTAGTACAACCCTTGGTATATTAGTACATAATTTTTTCACTGGAATTTGCATGGTTGTCGAGGTACCAATACGGATTGGACCCGTATCGATCCCCATTTTCAATATAATCCTGGTACTAGTACATCTTAGTTGGTACCGATACTTAAATTCGCAACTAAAATTTGGGGATTGCATTGGGTACTGATACAGACAGTCCCATATCGATACCCACATTAAACCTTAACTTAAATAATGACCAAACGTACCGGTATGGCCTATCGAGTACCGAACCCAGGTAGGTAATTCTGTTATTGACCTAAAATGGTTTTGCACACTTTATAAAATAGTCATTAAAATTGAGTGGATTAATTGGATATGTTATTGACCTCGAAACTTAGTGAAACTTGGTATGCATGTTTAATATGACATTAATTTGATATTGACATTGTTAATTACTGATAAGGACCCCAATTTACCAAGTTTTATAGTTTAGTCCCTAAACCATAAATTCATTGCATTTTAACCTTCATAGGCAAATTGTTTAATTAATTGGCGATCTTATGGTAACGATTATCGAATTATTGTAATATTGGCATTCATTTACTGAAACATGGTATTGCTTCATTGAATTTCACCGTATAGCTTCCGATGTTGGTCACCGGTGACATCTCCGACCCGATTCTCTACCAGACTGATAAGGGGGTGTTACATAAGAAATGGAAAAATCACATTTTCAATCCCTTTGCTTTTAATTTTGTTTAATTTCATCCCTTTCAAGTTATTTTGATTTTAATTTGTTCTATAATTAGCATTTTTATAGTATGGTCATTGTATAATTTAAACATTTTATTAATTAATATTATATAATTTAACATGGTATTGTTTAGTAAGCATATATATATATATGTGTGTGTGTGTGTAAACTATTTTATATAGTATTATATTTAGGAGGGATGACCCTCCGACTCATCAAAAATTACAAAACGATCCACCAAACTAGAGGTGGCAAATGGGTCATTCGGTTCGGTTTCGGTTTGGGTTATTTCGGGTATGATATTATTTGGTTCAAATTCGGTTTGGTTCGGGTCTATTGTGATTCGGGTCATTTTAGGTCGGTTGATTTTCAGTTTGGTTATTTTCGGTTTGGTTGATTTCGATTCGGGTTAATTTTGGGTTAATGGAAGATCGAGCAATTTTTATCAAGTTTTTAGGCCGGTCAGTTTTTTACACCATATAGATTTATAAAGCCAATATATTTAACTTTTTGTTGAGTTGTGTGGTTGTTCATATCCTATCTTCATTTATTTCTATTAATATCTTTTCTATATTTTGGGTTGTCTTCAGTTCGGGTCTATTCGGTTCGGGACCATTCAGTTCGGGTCTATTCGGTTCAGTTGAAAATCGGTTTGGGTCTATTTCGATTCGACTAAAATTCAGATCGATTTCAGTTCAGTTCGGTTTTTTTCGGTTTCAGATTAAATTTTGGGTTATCGTGTTTGAGTCAATTTTGGGTATTGGTTCGGGTAAATCGGTTTGGTTTTCGTCTCGTGTCAAGTTTGCCAGGTCTACACCAAACCCATCCTTAATACATCTTGCCCAGTAAGAATACTTCGCGAGCATGGTATAGATGTTTAAACAGTTCATGGTCTCTATGAGACTTGAACAAGTGGTTCAGCCTTTGTGGCTACTTTATCGACTCTTAGAGCCCCTATTGATAAGCTGGCTCAGTATCGCGCCTACACCTTTACTGGTAGGGACGATGACGATCCTGAGATAGTTGAGTATTAACTAAACAATATTCAGAGAATCCTGAATAAGCAACTCCAATGTTCTAATGATCATAAGCTCGAATGTGCATTAGCCTTGAATGTTGATGAAGCTAAACGCTGGTGGAAGACTACCACACTCATAGTTTTTGAAGATGCTATTACTTGGGAGTTCTTTATGAAAGAATTCCATAAGAAGTACGTCAATGAGTATTATCTAGCTGAAAGAAGAAGAATATTCATGCATCTGAAGCAGGACAAAAGACCCGTTAAATAGTACATACATGACTTCTACAAGTATAGAAAATACAGGGCTGAATATATTAAAAATGAAGAGGAAAAGTGTCGCATGTTTATTGACATACTGTGTGATGAACTTAGCCATTTGTTCATTGTATTGGGGATTTCTGATTTTCAAAACTTGGTCAACTGGGTTATTGCTACCGAAGCCACACAAAAGGCTAGAAGATTTAGAGGGACACGATCTGACAAGAGGTACCAGGATGAATCTCATCCTCCTTTACCCCTGAAGAAGGTGAGATATCAAGGATCTAGGTAACCTACATTACAATAATCTTTTGGATCTGGTTACATTGCAAAATCTCAAAGCATGGTCTATTATGCTTTAAGGACTACTTCTGTTGAAAGCATTGGTGTATCAGGCTGAGAATCACAACACCCTACTTGTACTTATTGTTAGAGGAAGCATCTGACTGGTCAGTGTCATAAGCAAGATGGTGCCTATTTTTACTGTAGAGAATATGGCTATTTCATTCGAGATTGCCCGTTGAGTTCTGCAAGGGCACCTACTACGCCGAATACTATTATGTTACTTGCCCAGTTACCCAAGCGTAAAGGACTGCGACAAACTTCATCGGGAGTTTTTTGGTAAGACCCACAGCTCTGCGGGTGTATCGAACATGCATAAATCAAAGGCCTCTACCCAGATGTATCACGTGAGGAGTAGGGAGGAAGACAATGATCCGGACGTCATTGCATGTACTGTTGAATTGTTTCCGTATCCAAATTATACATTGAATTATCCAAGGTCAACTCATTCTTTCATTAGTACTGTATTGATTGAAACCTTTGAATTGAATCCTGAACCGACTAAATAAAAAATCATAGCTATAAATCCCTTAAGTGTTAGTGTGGCTATCAACTTAGTATATAAGAACTACTCCTTATTGATTCAAGGGATTCCATTCCCAGTCTATTTGATGGTCTTACCTTTTTATGAGTTCGATCTGATATTGGGGCTTGATTCGCTCGATAAGCACCAAGCCTAGGTAGATTGCTCGAAGAAAAAGCTCTATCTACATGGACTAGGTAAGGATAGCATTACATTGATGGATACTAAATGTGGAAGGAGGGTATCGTTGATATATGCCACTGTGAGTGAGATAAATTTTAGAATGTTTTTTCTGATGAACTTTTGGGGCTACCATTGACCCGTGAAGTATAATTTGGGATTGAGGTGCAACTGGGAGTTACCAAGTCTCCATTGCACCATATAGAATAACTCCAGTTGAACTCAAGGAGTTGAAGACTCAAATATAAGAATTGCAAGAGAAGGGTTTCATCCGACCGAGTTCCTCACCTTGGGAGCTCCGATACTTTTCGTTAAGAAAAATGATGGCTCTATGTGTTTGTGCATTGATTACCGGTAATTGAATAAACTTACCATCAAGAACAAGTACCCTCTTCCGAGGATAGATGACTTGTTTGATCAATTAAAAAATGCAACAGTGTTTTCCAAGATAGATATCCAATCGAGGTATTATCAAATGAAAGTTAAAGATTGCGATGTAACCAAGACTGCCTTTAGAACAAGGTATAGTCATTATCAATTTCTAGCGATGCCCTTTGTGCTGACCAATGCCCCTGTTGCATTCATGGTTCGTATGAATCAAGTTTTTAGACCCTACCTGGATAAGTTTGTGGTAGTTGATAAGTGTTCAAAAGTACTATTTTTATTACCCTTTTTACTCATATTATTGTTAGACTTAAGCTCATATTAGTTGCATAATTAGTCATTCATGCATTAATTCATGTTTCTTTCCACCGTTGAGATTGATTACATAACTTGGAGTTTTTTGTGGAAAAAGATGCTGCTTTGGTGTGTTTTTGTGTGTGTTCATAATCACTTGCCTAAACAAGGCTAGAACCAGTTGCCAGGGCAGTGCATGAAGGAGATACCGAGCTAGTTGCCAGGGCAATGCTTGAAGGAGATGCCGAGCTAGTTGCCAAGGCAATTTTCGACAAAGAATAAGATGATATGGTAGTCAAAATTGATGACTAGATAAGCCCAAGATGACATGGAGCAAAGTTAAATTCCAAAGGAGTTTGATTTCCATGAAGGGGTTAAAGAGAAATTAAATCCCAAGAAGATAGGAGAAGTTCTAGAAGGAATTTAAATATAATAAAGAATTATATTCTTTAAAGATAATTTAATTCCAACTTAATTTCATCCTCAAGAAGGATTTTGACCTAGCCATCTCATATTTAAAGGACCAAGCCGTCAAAGAGAGGTAAGCAAGAGAGGAGAGAAATTTCGACAACTCCAAAGGGGCAAGAAGAGAGAAATTTCGAAAAACTCCAAAGGGGAAGAGATGAGAGATTTCGACAAGAAGGGAGAAGCTTGGAGAGAGTTCGATTGGGAGAGAATTCAAGGGGGTTGATCGATTTCTTCTTCTTCTTCTTTGCTTCCATTAGATTCATGGTTTGGGGATTATTCTTTGTATATCTTTTGAACCCAACCATGAACTAACTTGATTGGTTGGGGTTATTGTGTTTTGTTGTTGTGAAAAACAATTGGATTTTGTTTAGGTTTTTTAGTTGCAATTCAATTTTCAAAGTTTGTTCATTCTTGGTTCTCAATCTTGTTTGCGAGTGAATTGGGAGAGGATCTCGTAACTTCATCTATTTATCTAATGTCGGGAGAGTTAGATTCAAGAAATGAATGAGCATGGTCTTCATTCAATCAATTGTTGGTGAAGACTAATCCGGCTTAGGAATAAGTTTAGTATTTCAATGGCTAAGAGGAGCGCAAGATTGGTTGTTGTTCACCCTTGATTCACACAGGGATGTATTATCAAGGCATGCACAAATAGCTAGAGTTTCGACTTAGGGATAAGAACAAACAATTGAAGAACGCTTCGCCGAACTTTGGAAGTGAATGCTCAATTGCCCAGGCAATCGACGCATCCTTAATTGCCCAGGCAATCGCAGGAGCATTACCCAGGCAATCTGATCAGACAACGAGGGGGAATTGCCCTGCAACTGACCAGGCAACACGGTAGAATTGCCCTGGCAATCAACCAGGCAATTGCAACCAAATTGCCCTAGCAATCGACTAGGCAATCATAACAGAATTGCCCTGGCAATCCGGCTGCTACTCAATCACCACAACGAACCATTCGATCATCACTCCACAACTCACGATAACCCGGCCTACACTATCTTATTTGATTACATCTTTATTTTATTTATTGCTCTTAGTTTACTTGTTAATTAGAACTCATATTATCAATTATGTTTTTATTTTCACAGTGCAGTAACTTAAGCAAAGTGGCCCAAACCAATCCATGTGGAGACGATACTCGATACTCATATCACTTTATTACCTGCGACGTGTATACTTGCACAATTGCGTAGCACTTATTACATGCAACAATAGTATTCATTGATGACATATTGATCTACTCTAAAGATGAAGCTAAACACCGAAAACACCTTTCAAATTGTGCTTCAAACTCTTCGAGAGAAACAATTATATGCCAAGTTCTGCAAGTGTGAATTTTGTCTACCTGAAGTTTCCTTTTCGGGACATATCGTACCATTAGCAAGCATTTAGGTTGATTCAAAGAATATCTAAGCTATTATTGATTAGAGACCTCCAAAGAATATTGCAGAGGTTAGAAGCTTTCTCGGTCTTGCTGGCTATTATAGAAGATTTGTCAAGGGATTTTCTATATTAACAGCACCATTGACTAGACTACTCCGAAAAGAAATACCCTTTGAATAGATTGAGAAGCAACAACGAAGCTTTGACCAATTGAAGCAAGTGTTGACTCATGCTCCCATCCTAACTCAACTTGAGTCCAGTAAGGATTTCATCGTATATAGTGATGCATCGTATTTGGGACTGGGATACATTCTCTTACAGGAAAGCACAGTCATTGCTTATGCTTCCAGACAACTCAAGCCATATGAACAGAACTACCCCACCCATGACCTGGAATTGGCTGCAGCTATCTTTGCACTGAAGATTTGGAGGCATTATCTCTACAGAGGGAAATGCTGTAACCCCCTCAACCCGGCCTAGTCGCAAGACCGAACCGAGCGAGCTACATTAGGTTTATTGAGGTAAACCATGAAGAAAAACTCGAAACATGACCCTTTTTTCTTTCTATCTTATCTAGATGCAAATTATTATTCTATGTGTTCATACTGACCACATGTGAAAACCCATCTCAATCGGGCATGATTTGATATCCAATTGAACTCAATTGCAATTTAGGGACCAAAATGCAATTCCAAAAAACTATAGGGACTTAACCCTTTTTAATGTTACCAACCTTTAATTAGTCCAATTTCATTCATTCATGTCAAAACTCAGCTCAAAATGATCATCCATACTCATGCAATTGCATCCACAACATTCAGGGACTAAAACAAAAGAAAACAAAACTTTAGAACTTTCAAGTAACTGAATTAATGGTAGCCGTATCGGTACACTTGCATGTGTATCTTTATGGTATTGCTAGTTTTAAAACCCCAAATTCCAGTAGCCAAATCTCATTTCGATACGCCATCGCGTACCGATACACCCCGCTAATTGCACATACCCTGTACCAAAACGGTTCCTCGTGTACAGAAACACTGGCCTCAAATGGCCTAATTCCATACCAAAACGGTTGCCCGCGTTTTGATACTCCAAGCCTAAATTGGCTTACTCGTACCGAAATAGAGACACTTGTACCGGTACGCCTAGACCTGAAATGTCATCTTTTACTGGTTTAACATGCTTTCGAACATACCAAAACACCCTAGCATGCTTCAAACATACATCTAACACATTCAAGGGTCATTCTACAACCAAACATCTCATATTCAACATCAAATCATGGCATCATGCTTCAAAGGTAAATCTAGAGGCATGCTTCCTAGAAATCAAAACAAGCAAAGCATCAAATCTCAAACCATCACCACAAATAATCCAAAATGGCCATATACAAACCATGAGCAGCAAAACAACATTGCTCAACCAGGGAGTTTAACAAAACATCTCCCAAAACAACAACGGAACCCACCCCATTGCCTTTATTACTTATAGTCTAATTCAAAAACATACTTTTAGTATCAAGTCTTTGATGATCCGTTGCTTCTGGCTGCCTTTCAAAAATTTAATTCTCTGCATTGATGGACAAAGAGAGTGTAAGCACACTAGGCTTAGTGAAGAGTGCTAAAAAAACTAGACACCATCAATGCATTTAAAACCATTTCTCAACAACACATTGAAATCTCATTTCAATCAATGCTTAAACAACATTTAAACCATCATGCCTTGAAAACTATGCACTTAACATTTCAAAAACCAGCATATTAAACCATATGCTACATGTATCATTAATCAATAGTAAATCACATTGGTAATCCTCAATTTAAGCCTTCCCATGCATATCAAACCATACGCAAAGCTTAAAGAGTAAACATGTATAAATCTCATTATACAACATAAACCTTTACATGATACATCAACAATTATATTGGCTTACAAGTGATCATTAACCAAGTTCCATTGACAAATAGTTCGTCGGATACACAAATTCAACAAGTGTCCTCTCAACACTTCAAGCCATTTCAATCGGAATAGCGATACAATCATAATCGTGGTACATTAACAACCAGGTACACTTACAACCCAAGTGGACAACAACCCCAACCCTAGGTTAGATGCTTAACCCGTTAATGGGAGTTTACAGTACCATATAACCCCTCGACCGTTAGGGTACTTGGATGGAGTATTCAGTACACCGTATTAAACCCCTCGACATCCATGGTGACTCTTTATAGTGCACTATCAATCCTATGGCCGACCAACTATATCTGATAACAATTTTAAACCACATCACTTGCCAATATAATTAACAATTAACCATGTACCTCACTGTTTTCATATGCAACAATACAAAACGTTTTTTCTCAAAGCAACAAACCATGCTTTAAACACAATTATTTCCACATACTTAAAAGTATCACTTACCATGTGCATCCTTCAACCTTTCACAGTATCTCACATACTTTAAAACATGCATAAACTGTTGGTACCAAGTAAAACAAAACAAGTGCATAAACCATTTCATAAAAGCACGACCGAGAGAGAAATCTTTTCGATACTTACTTTCGAGCTTAGGTAAGCATTTCAAGCTCTACCTAAACCCCCAAAACATTGATTCAAACCTTCAAAATGCTTTAAACCACGTTTTCACTAATAGATACGCGAAACCTCAATTCGCCTACGTGAATTCAAGCATCCGAAGCCTCCAAAGCTTCACCGATCACTTTCGGATCAACCTCCCTTATTTTAAGCACATAACAACAGAGGATTAATGCATCTCAGTGCATTCAAAACACTGCAGCAACATTCCTCAACAATTCTTTCACAATTACCCAACCACAACAACTGAAATCATCACCTAACTCTTTCCAAACAAAACCCAGCCACAATCTAACAATCTAACACTTCCATTATCATCAATCAACACTTAAAAACAGGATTATAACATCCTTATATCTCCAACAAACAAACAACCACCACAACACCCCCCAAAACTCATATCTAACAACCTAAACAATTAGGGATTCAAAGAGTTTCGGAATTCTAATGTTAAAAACAACTTGTGAACATTATAAAACATCCAATATATGATTAAAATCAATCCTCAACACTAGAAAACAGATCCAATATGGATCTTCCTCATTTTCATCAATTAAACCCAATTAAATTAATTAATCATTACAAAATCATAAAATCAGATTATAAATCATAAATCAAGGATCAAATACTTGGTAATATCAATAAAGAACCATTTAATAGAGGAGAAAATGAACCTTACCTCTATTGTGTGATTTCTCCCTCAATTGGTTGATTAAAGCTTGAAAAACACAAGATTTCCATGAGGTTTTGTAAATGAGAGATGAAGAATCAATTATAAATCAAGAATTTAAGAAAATGGACCTCTCACCTCTGAGATTTGATGAAAACAAGAGTTTTTGGCAGAAAAGAAGTGGAGAAAAAAGTTAAGAGAAAAGTTTACGTCAAATTTCTTTAAAACCAATAACTACTTTTTTTGTTATAAAATCCCCTTTAATTACTTTATAAACCATATGTTAAAAATTCTCAATTGAGGAGAGAAACCACTAGCCAAAACTTGGTAATATAGCTCCTTAAGGATTCTAAGAATTTGATCCTTTACAATTTAGCCACCATTTAAAAACAGTTTTGAAAAATTACATTTTGGTCACCAACGAAAATGTCATCCTTCCAAATCCAGTTTTCCAAAATTGATTTCACCAATATTAATCATATATTAAAATATGATTTATAACCATTTTCCCACATTTTTATCTTACTCAAAAATATTTGCTCCCAAATTCGACTCAAATCTCTAACTGGTCCACCATACCGCCTAACTAGCCTTAAAACCGCTAGGCCCAAAATTGGGGCATTACAACTCTCCCCCACTTAAGAAATTTCGTTCTCAAAATTTACATGGAAGAAACAAATGCGAAAACTGTTCTAACATATCCGACTTGTGTTCCCACGTGACTTCCTCAACACCGCGACATCTCCACAACACCTTTATAGGCTCAACCGTCTTGCCACGCAAAACCTTACTGCTGGTATCAAGGATCTCTACTAGTTTCTCGTCATAAGATAAATTCAGCCTCAACTCAACATCCTCTACCGGAATAACATGCAATGGATTCGACCGATACCTCCGCAACATCGACACATGAAACACATCATGTATTTTCTCTAACTCAGGAGGCAACCTCAACGGATAAGCCACAAGACCAACACGCTCCACAACCTCATATGGTCTAATTAACCTCTGACTAAGCTTACCATTATGTCCGAACCGCATCACCTTTTTCTACGGTAATACTTTCAAAAACACACGATCACCAACAGCATACTCTATATCTCTACGCTTCAAATCTACGTAGTATTTATGTCGATCCGAAACCGCTTTCAAGCGATCATATATCAGCTTCACCTTTTCATTGGTGCCTTTCAACACATCAGGCATAGAAACATGTTTTTCTTCGACCTCACCCCAACACAATGTTGTATAGCACTTCTTACCATACAAAGCCTCGTATGGTGCCATCTGTATACTAGCTTGATAACTGTTATTATAGGTAAACTCCACCTACAGCAATTGCTCTTCCCATATCCATTGGAACTCAATAATACAACATCTCAACATGGCCTCCAAAACCTAAATTACACGCTCCGACTGACCATCCATCTGAGGATGATACGAAGTACTAAAATTCAGCCATGTTCCAAGAGCACGATGCAAACACTCTCAAAACCTCGATGTAAAACGTGGATCTCTATCCGAAACTACAAATTTGGGCACCCCGTGCAAATGTACAATCTAAGAAATATACAGCTTAGCCAACCTATCCAAGGTATACGTCGTATGCTCTGGCACAAAATGCGTACACTTCGTAAACTGATCAACAATCACCCAAATGGAATCCTTTTTGGTCGGTGTCAAAGGTAACCCAGACAAAAAATCCATGGTGATTCTATTCCATTTCCATTCCGGTATCCTCAATGATTGCAACAACCCAGAAGGAAACTGATGTTCAGCCTTTACACGCTGACATACCATGCATCGAGCAACAAAATTAGCCACATCTTTCTTCAAACCAACCCAATAGTATTATTCCTTCAACCCTCGATACATCTTAGTACTACCGAGATGCATAGCAAAAGAACTACCATGCGCTTCAGCCAAAATGGTATACCTCAACTCTTTATCTTTTAGAACCACAATCTGACCTTTAAAACACAACACCCCATCATCATTAAAATAAAAATCCGTAGGATTCCCATCCATGATATCCTTCACATGCGGTACCAAACTCTCATCATACGGTTGTTTCTCTTTGATCAATTGTGACAATGACGGTTTTACTTACAACTCAGCCAATAACCTACCGTCACGCGTCATACTCAACCTAGCAAACATAGCCCTCAACTCAACAATAGCTTTTTCACTCAAATCATCAGCCACAACGTTAGCTTTACCCAGATGATACTCGATGGTCAGATCTTAATCCTTAAGCAACTTCAACCATCTTCTCTGCCTAACGTTTAACTCTTTCTGCGACATCAAATATTTCAGACTCTTATGATCCGTATATACCATACACTTTTCACCATAAAGGTAACGCCTCCATATTTTCAAGGCAAAAACAACCGCGACAAGCTCACGAAAGGGTAATTACACTCATGCACCTTCAACAGCCTAAATGCATAGGCAACTACCTTACCCTTCTACATTAGCACGCAACCAAGTCTAACGTAGGACGCATCACTATAGACGACAAACTCTTTCCTTGATTCTGGTTGAATCAAGATCGGAGCTCGTGTCAAAGCTTCCTTCACCCTTTAAAAGCCCTTTGCCTATCCTTCATCCACTCAAAACAAATATTTTTTTGTAACAACTTGGTGAAAAGAACATCTATACCGGAGAACCCTTCAACAAACCTACGGTAATAACCAGCCAAACCCTAGGAAACTCCGAACCTCTATCACAGATTTAGGCACTTTCCAACTCATCATGGCCTCAATTTTGTATGGGTTAACACGAATCCCCTTGGCTGACAACACATGCCCAACTTAGCATAAAGCTGATTAACCAACAACGTCTGAAGTATAATCTGCAAATGTCTATCATGATCCTCCTCGGTACAAGAGTACGCCAGTATATCATCGATAAACACAACCATGAATTGATCTAAAAACTCATGTAACACTCTATTCATCATGTCTATGAAAGCAGCCAGTGCATTGGTCAAACCAAATTGCATCACCAAAGTGCATTGGTCACATCCACATCCTTCACCCTCAACTGATAGTACCCAAACCTCAAATATATCTTAGAGAACACCGAATCACCCATGAACTGGTCAAACAGATCATCAATCCGTGGTAAAAGATACTTATTCTTTATCATCAACTTGTTCAGTTGCCGAAAATCTATACACATCTGTAACGTACCATCTTTCTTTTCCACGAACAACACCAAGACACCCTACGATGAAACACTCAGCCTAATAAACCTTTGATCAAGTAACTCCTGCAATGCGTGTTCAACTCCTTCAATTTCTTCGGGGCCATACGATATAGAGTAATTGACACTGGTGCCGCATCCGCAAAGATCTTAATGCCAAACTCTAACTCTCAATCTGGTGGCAACCCCGGTAGCTCTTCCAAAAAAACACCTAAAAACTCACATACCGTATGAATATCCTGCACTATCAACTCTTTCAAACCAGGATTCATAATATAGGCCAAGAAATCATGACATCCGAAATCCATCATTTGTCTTGCTTCTAAAGCTTAAACAACATTAGGCAAGAACTTACCATTCTCACCTACAACTACTACCTCAAAATCATCAGACAACTTTAGGGATATCAGTTTGGTCTCAAAACCCACCACAACTCTATGCTTGGTTAACCAATCCATCCCCAAAATAACATCAAAATCGTGGAAAGGTAACTCCATCAAATCCACAACAAACACATGACCCGGAACCATTAGCGTACATCTACGATACAATTTCCTAACCACAACCATCTCTCCAAGAGAACTAGTCACTCTAATACCCACATTAAGAATTTTAACAGGTATATCAAGCAACTGTGCATGCTCACTCAAGATATATGAATGAGTAGAACCAGAATCAACCAACGAATACAGCTACAAAAATGTAAAAAGAACATACCTACAACCACGTCAGAGTCGTTACGACTCTCACAGTGCGCATACACTCTAGTTGGTCTACCTCCCTCAGGCTAGATTGCAATTGTATAAGCCACAGTCCTCTGTCCACCATCCCTGCGCTAAAAAGGCCCAGAGTCACGACCATGGCCTCTTTGCGAAACAACAACAGGTGCAATACCCTGCCTACCTCCCGTTAACAAAGGATAGTCACGTCTCAGATGGTCGCCAGACCCACAACTCCAACAATCTCGTCTCAGATGATCCGTGAACCACAAGCCCAACAGGTATTATGTAGAGCTCTCACCTGGATACCCTCTCCATACGCTTCACGCCCAACAACACCTCCACTACACCTCTGGTCTGAGCGATACCTCCTATCACGGTGTCTCTTGGCCTGACCGCTGCCAAAACTAGAATCTGCCACTCTCTTACCATGGCTAAAGCCTCGAGACCCGGAAGCCAAACCAAGATTCTACTCAACACCTTTGAAACCAAAACGTCAAAATTCGTATAATCAACAGCTAGCATGTATGTCTTAACCTCTTGAACCAGCCCGTAGTAGAATCGATCACAACGTTGTCGCTCGTCAGGAACTCTTGAAAGTATATTGGCTCAACCTCACAAACTATACTTCGTACTCAGAAACAGACGTACTGCCATGCACTAGAGTCATAAACTCTCTATTCCTCTCATCTTGGTACCAGACCCCCAGGTACTTCTTTCGAAAAGTACCACAAAAAAACTCCCAAAATATATCCTCGGGTGCCATCCCATTTGTCAGGGTAGTCCACCAGCTATAAGCATCTTTTTGCTACAGGGACACAACACAACACAACTTACGGGTATATGTACAACCCATCTGATCTAGAATCCTCTTCGTACTAGCCAACCAATCTTCAAAAGCCTCTGGTGCTAGACCACAAAACTCAACTCCGCCCAGACTGTTAAGACGCTCTAACGGCAAACCCGTCTGGCCAACAACTAGTACCAGCATATGAACACCCACAACTGATGCCTAGAAAGCACCGACCATGGCCTGAATCAAAGGCATCATGTCACCCATCCCTGGCCCATCTAACACAGGTGGTACTTGCTCCACTCCCGCATGTGGATTAAAAGAAGACAGTGGCAACCCTCTATGAGGTACGACATCCTCCTTATTTCCTTGCTGAACGGCAGCAGCAATCGTACCAGATCGCAACTCTCTCCTCGGTCTCATCTTGTTAAAAATATATCTAAGGCATGATAATCATTTCAAAACAATACAGTTAGGCAAACTTAAAGAAATGATCCAAGGCTTACATCTCAAATCAAAATATTTTAGAATATAATAATAAGGCAATGGTTTCCCGTATTTCCCCCAATATGGCATAAAGTAATCAACGTGCATATTTCAATCACCGTACATAGCAAACATCATAATACAACCCACAACAGCATTACAAAAACCATACCAACTTGCGTTTATCTCTAAACATCCCAATTATCGCAAATCTGGCTTTGATACCACCAAATGTAACCCCCTTTGACCCGACCTAATCGCAAAACTAAACTGAGCGAGCTACATTAAGTTTACCGAGGTAAACCATGAAGAAGAACTCGAAAAAAGACCCTTTTTTTCTTTTTATCTTATCTAGATGTAAATTATTATTCTATGTGTTCATACTGACCACATGTGAAAACCCATCTTAATCGGACATCGATTTGATACCCAATTGAACCCAATTGCAATTTAGGACCAAAATGCAATTCTAGAAAACTACAAGGACTTAACCCTTTTTAATGTTACCAACCTTTAATTAGTCAAATTTCATGCATTCATGTCAAAACTCAGCTCAAAATGATCATCATACTCATGCAATTGCATCCACAATATTCAGGGACTAAAACGAAAGAAAACAGAACTTCAAAACTTTCAAGTAATTGAATTAACGGTAGCCGTATCAGTACACTTGCATGCGTATCAATATGGTATTGCTAGTTTTAAAACCCTAAATTCTAGGAGCCAAATCTCATTTCGATACGCCCTTGCGTACCGATACACCCTGCCAATTGTACATACCCCATACCAAAACGATTTCTCATATACCGAAACACTAGCCTCAAATGGCCTAAGCCCGTACCAAAATAGTTACCCGCGTTTTGATACGCCAGGCCTGAATTGGCTTACCCGTACTGAAATAGAGACACACATACCGGTACGCCTAGACCTGAAATGTCCTATTTTGCTGGTTTAACCTACTTTCGAACATACCAAAACACCCTAGCATGCTTCTAACATACATCCAACACATTCAAGGGTCATTCTACAACCAAACATCTCAGATTCAACATCAAATCATGGCATCATGCTTCAAAGGTAAATCTAGAGGCATGCTTCCTAGAAATCAAAACAAGCAAAGCATGAAATCTCAAACCATCACCACAAATAATCCAAAATGGCCATATACAAACCATGAGAAGCAAAACAACATTGCTCAACCAGGGAGTTTAACAAAACATCTCCCAAAACAACAACGGAACCCCATTGCTCTTATTACTTATAGTCTAATTTAAAAACATACTTTTAGTATCAAGTCTTTGACGATCCTTTGCTTCCCGCTGCCTTCCAAAACTTTAATTCTCTGCATTGATGGACAAATAGATCGTATGCACACTAGGCTTAGTGAGGAGTGCTCGAAAACAAGATACCATAAATGCATTTAAAACCATTTCTCAACAACACATTGAAATCTCATTTCAATCCATGCTTAAACAACATTTAAAACACCATGCCTTGAAAACCGTGCACTTAACGCTTTCAAAAACTAGCATATTAAACCTCAACAAGTGCTCCGCAATTGTGCAAGTGTACACGTCGCAAGTTATAGTATAAAAGATATCGTCTCCACAAGGATTGTGCCACTTCAAGAATCTAATCTTTTGTACTGTAAAAAGTAAAAGAACACAAGTAGAAAATTGTAGGAGTTTTAACTAACAACTAAACTAGAAAGCAATAAAGTAAAAGAAGATGTAATCAAATGAGAGAGAATAGGCCAGGTTATCGTGAGTTGAGGTGTGATAGCCAATTGGATTGTCTTGGTAAAAGAGTGCAAGGGCAACTCAGTTGTCGTGGCAACTTGCGCAGCGGGGTTGCCTTGGTAACTAATACACGGTTGCCTGGGCAGCAACTTCAAGGTTTAGCAGAGCGTTCTTCAATGGTTTCTTCTTATCCCTAAGTCAAAACTCTAGCTAATTGTGCATGCCTTGTCAATACATCCCTGCGTGAATCAAGGGTGAACAACATCCAATCTTGCGCTCCTTTTAGCTGTTGAAATCCTTAACTTATTCCTAAGCCAGATTAATCTTCACCATTAATAGATTGAATAAAGACCATACTCATTTGTTTCTTGAATCTAACTTTCTCGATATTAGATAAATAGATAGAGTTACGAGATCCTCTCCCAATTCACTCGCAAACAAGAATAAAAACCAAGAATGAGTAAACCTTGAATTGAAAGTGCAAACTCTTATTACCTAAACAAAATCTAATTGTTTCTAACCTTAGCCAAATAGATTTAGTTCATGGCTAATTTCCAAAGAAACACAAAACAAAGAATCCCTAACATAAACCTAATCGAACAAGAAAGAAAAAGATGAAGAATGGTTGAAAGCCCTTGTCGAAATCTCTCCCCTTTGCTCTCCCTTGGAGTTTGACGGCTTGGTCTCCTTTAAATAGGAGATGGCTAGTTCAAAGTCTTTCTTGAGGAGGAAGTTAAGTTAGAATTAAATACTTTAAAAGAATATAGTTCTTTATTATATTTAAATTCCTTCTCGATCTTCTCCTATCTTCTTGGGATTTAATTTCTCTTTGACCTCTTCATGGAAATCAAACTCCTTTGGGATTTAACTTTGCTCCACGTCATCTTGGGCTTATCTAGTTATCAATTTCGACTGTCATATCATCTTATCCCTTATCGACAATTACCCTGGCAACTAGCTCGGTATCTCCTTCATGCATTGCCCTGGCAACTGCGTCGGCATCTCCTTCTTGTATTGCCCTGGCAACTGGTTCCAGCCTTGTTTAGTCAAGTGATTCTGCACACACACAAAAACAACTATCGGCAGCACCCTTTTTCCACAAAATTAAGCAAAATATGAAATCAAGCTTGTCCACCAAGGAAACTATGCAAACATGCATGAATGGCTAATAATGCATCTAATATGAGCCTAAGTCTAGCAATAATATGAATAAAAATGGTGAATAAAATAGTACTTTTAGACACTTAACACACCCCCAAACTCGAACTATTGCTTGTCCTCAAGCAATGCAAACTATTAATTACCCGCCAAGACTTCAATTTTCACAAACTTAGCTTTGAACTTGATTTCAATTCTCAGAACCGTGGCACAAAGTATGATTGGCTTTTCATTTTATCAGAAAACTTAGGAGTTACTTGGAATCAAACTATAATGCTTGTGAGTGTGTGCGGATTTGTGTGCAAGTTGATTTTTTGGATTCTATGCAAACAAGAGGTTTTCAAATTACTTCATTGGGTTCTTTTAACATGTTTTAACTAGAGCCGGTTTTGGTCACCTCTAGTGTTTTTTAGTTTTCTTAAGTTAATAATATTTTTTATTCGACTAGAGCTGATTTTGGGCACCTTTAGCGATCAATTTTAAGCACATACTAGAGCCAATTTCGGGCACCTCTAGCATTCATCCAATTTTTATTCTAATCCCCTAATTTTTTAACTATCAACCTAAGTTCGCTAGAATTCCTTAAATCAATCAAGCCACAACAGTGTTTCATCAAATTTAGCATCATAGTGTGATTCTAAGTGTTTCCACGGTTATCCTAAAATAAAAAATTCTATCAATTAAGTGTATTGGCAAAGTCATCATCGGATATTCATCAAATCTAGGCAATTATTGTTCCAACTAAGGGCATGGCAAGCAATTTATGTATCCTAAATGCAATACTTAAGATGAATGCAACTAAACATGGTAACTAACTCATAACAATCCCTCCAAACTTGAGTGAGGCATTGTCCTCAATGTATGCAACAAAGAAAAATAAAAATAACAATAAAGAAAAGTAAAATGCAAACGATGACTTACTCCGAGAGTTCGTCGTCGTGGATGATTAGTTTCCTTTTGGCCGGTGTCTTGATTCTTTTGCTTGAACGCGGTGGTTGCTTCCTTGTTGCCGATGGTGGAATCGATCCTCGTATGGAGGTGTCCTCATCGTCCTTATCATCCTCTTCCTTAATCTCATTGTCTTTTCGCTTTGGCTTGGAGGAGTCAACTGGTGTGGTCTTCGTTGGTGCAATGGAGGACTCGTCTGAATCTGAAAAATCGGTTAATGATTCATTACAAGTTGATTCGGGCATAGGCGCTTTACCTTTGGCTTTTCCAATGGTTGTCGGGGCGTCTTTAGCTTTGGTTGTTGGGGTATCTTCAGTGTTGGTTGCCGTGGCAACTGCTTGGGCAGGCGCAGTGTAGGTTGCCGCGGCATCATCTATTGCAGTTGTCATGGCAACTGCTTCTTTGGTTGTCGTGGCAAGGATTTCGGTAGGACTGATAGAAACGACGAGCGGCTGTCCGAGTACTTTTCCAGGATGACTTGGGTGATGGAATTGTTGTGATCCTTCATGTACCGTATGAACATTAGTTGTCGGTCTTCAATTTGCCTAAGGCGGTTCTCCAACGGTTGTAAGAGTGCTTCAAATTGTCCTGGGGTTACTGGCCGAGTTGCCCAGGCATCAGTTACTTGGGCATTAGGAGTTACTGCGGCAACTGAAGGCGTTGGGGATTTTACCGGTGCCTCTCCCATTAGCTTTTAGATTTGTGCTCAATTCCAACCGAACTTTGGTAGGGCCTTTTCATCGGTTGACTCACTCGGGACATGCATCTCCTTGCAAAGATTGGAAATTAAGCAAGGGAATAAAAAAGAACCCTTGTCTTTTGTGCTACATACAAAAATCTCATCACAAATAATTTTTCCAATGTTAATGATGTGATTATGCAAAATAGAATGTATGAGCAAAAGATAAGGTGTATCAGCGGTAGTATTGTGTGTGCTGGGCATTAAAGAAGTTTTAAAAAACTTATTCCATAATTTTTCCTCGGGTTTAAGCCGAAGGCGATTTGCCGTGCCCTTATATTTACCGTCGTTCCAATGAGTTCCCGGTAGAGTGAGTTCTTGAAGCACCTTGTCGAATTGCTTGGGCGTGAGTTGATCAACAAAGGCTTGATGCTCGTCCTTCTCAACGTATAGCCTGTAAAAGGTGTTGATGCTTTCGGGGCTTATGAGTATAGCCTTGTCACGAACAGAAACATAAGGATTATCTGGGTTAGGTGAGTGAGCATAGAATTCTCTTACCCATGAGATGTTACCCGGTTCCAATTGATGGCAAAAGATTTGCCAATTTTGATGTACAATCCTTTGGAATATGAATGGTTCAAGGCCGAAATCTTGATGAGAGTTGGAGTATTCGAAGCCTTGTTCTTCACAAATCTTCCGGCTTTCAAACTTGGAGTGAAATCTTTCTTGAACCACCGGTGTAGCAAACTTCTTGTATTTTGGTTCTTTGGAGGAACTTGGATGAACCAAAAATTCGATTTTGGATGCCATGGATGATCTTGGTTGTGAGTTTGGTAGAAACAAAGAAAAAAAAGCAAGAGAAACTAAATAGTTGCAAGGTGAAAAGTAGGAATAGGTTTCTTGGAAGTTAAGAGTGATGGGTTATATAGAAAAGATAGGTAGTAAATATGGTGGGTGGGATTGATTGGAAAGAAAGAAAACAAGGGTTTTGATTGGGGGAAAGGGACGACTAGGGGATTTGGGGAAGGGTAAGGGTTTGGCCGGATAATAGGGTTTATTTAGGGTAAATTGGAGGCTTAATATAAGCCTTAGATTTAGCCTATTAGTTTCCCTGTTGAAGAAGCTTCCTTCTTGAATCAAATTCTTCTTTATCTTGAACTCTTTTCCTACAATTCAAAAACAAATAAAATAAGGATTAAAATTAAAGATAAACTAATAAAAGAAAATAAATAAAGATGTACAAAGAAATTCTTAAACCTAAAATTAAAAAAAATAGATAAATATGAAAGAAATATGTAGTCTTAATCTTAAAGAAAATAAATAAATCTATCATAAAAAGAGAAATAACTGAAATTAATAAATAATAATAAAAAATTAAATAGTTCAAAAAAATAAAAATAAAAAAAAATATATATCGAAAGGAGAGCATGCTCATGCATCTCCTAAGGTGACCATTTATTTGTTACGTTCCACATGGGCACCGTTGTAGTGCTTCAATCTTTGTCCGTTAACTTTGAATTCATGTTCATCAATGATGGACTTGATTATCACGGCACCATGGGAGAACAGTTTGACAACTTCGAATGGTCCCGACCATCTTGATTTCAGTTTTCCCGGGAAAAGTTTCAGCCGAGAATTGAATAAGAGAACTAGTTGCCCTGACATGAATTGTCGCGGCAATAGTTTCTTGTCATGCCATTGCTTTGTTTTCTCTTTTGTAGATTCGTGCATTGTCATAGGCGAGTGCACGGATTCTTCTATCTCGTTGAGATCTAGTAAACGTTTTTATTCGGAACTTTCCCAATCCATATTCACGGTCTTGATTGCCCAATATGCCTTGTGTTCGATTTCCACTGGTAGATGGCATGTTTTGCCATAGACAAGTCGGAAGGGAGACATACCTAAGGGTGTTTTGAATGCAGTGCGATATGCCCAAAGTGCATTATCTAGTCTTACTGACCAATTCTTCCTAGAGGGATTTACAACTTTCTTGAGTATACCCTTCAATTCTCGGTTAGAAATTTTTACTTGCCCATTGGTTTGTGGGTGATATACCGTGGCAATCTTGTGAGATACACCAAAGCGTTGTAACATCTTGGCGATGAGTTTGTTTTCGAAGTGCTTGCCTTCATCACTGATAATTACTCTCGGCATCCCAAATTGTGTAAATATATTTTTCTGCAAGAATCGTTGCACGGTCTTGGAATTGTTGGCCGGAACTGCAGCTGCCTCAACCCACTTAGACATGTAGTCGACGTTAAGTAGGATGTAGAGGTTGCCGAATGAAGATGGGAAAGGTCCCATAAAATCAATCCCCCATACATCGAACAATTCCACCTTAAGGATGTTTTAGAGCGACATCTCATATCGTCTAGAGATATTGCCCGTCCTCTGGCAACGGTCACATTGCTTGTAAAACTCTTGGACATCTTTGTACAGTATTGGCCAATACAAACCGGATTGCAAAACTTTGGCCGCGGTACATGTTCCTCCAAAATGTCCTCCATAGGGTGAAGAATGGCATTGCCGAAGTACATTCTGCTGCTCATCTTCAGGGACACATCAGCATATAACCTGATCTGCACATTGTTTAAACAAAAGAGGCTCGTCCCAGAAATAATGCTTAACATCATGGCGAAATCGCTTCTTTCCTTGATGAGTAAGGCTATAAGGTAAAATACCACAAACAAGGAAATTAACCAAATCCGTGTACCAGGGTATTGTCGAGGCATCCGTGGTTGCTTCTGCAACTGCTTCCATGGTTGCCGAGGCGTGCGCATCTAGAGCTGCTGCGGCATGCGCGTCAAGGGTTGCCAAGGCATGTGCGTCTAGAGTTGTCGAGGCGTCGAGGGTTGCCGAGGCATGCGCATCCATGGTTGCTGAGGCATCAGGGGTTGTCGAGGCATGGGCATTAGTGGTTGCCGAGGCAACTAACAATTGCTCATCCGAGAATGCATCGCACATCTCTAAATCCGCGTCCTCCTCCCTAGTGTATTCTAAGCGTGATAAGTGACCGTCAACTTGATTTTTTGTTCCTTTCCCGTCCTTAATTTCAATGTCAAACTCTTGTAAAAGCAATATCCAACGAATCAAATGAGGTTTGGCATCCTTTTTAGCAAATAGATACTTAATTGCCGAATGGTCCGTATGGACAATTACCTTTGTACCAATCAAATAGGATCGGAACTAGTCAAATACGAAAACTACAGCTAGTAACTCTTTCTCCGTTGTTGTGTAATTGACTTGAGCACTATTAAGAGTTTTACTATCGTAGTATATGACATGAAAGGTCTTACCTGTGCGTTGGCCTAGGACTACTCCTACCGCAAAATCACTTGTATCACATATGAGCTCAAAAGGTAGCGTCCAATCGAGTGGAACGACAATAGGTGCCGAGGCAAGCTTTTTATTTAGGGTTTCAAATACTTGGGCGCAAGAATCATCAAAATTGAAGACTTTATCCTGTTCAAGCAAATTGCACAAGGGTTTAGTAATTTTAGAAAAATTATGAATGAACCTCCTGTAAAAACCTGTATGTCCAAGAAAGCTTCGGATTCCTTTAACCGAACTTGGTGGGGGTAATCTCTCGATCACAACCACCTTGGCTTTGTCTACTTCAATTCCCTTGGATGAAATCTTGTGGCCGAGCACAATTCCTTCATCTACCATAAAATGGCACTTCTCCTAATTAAGGACTAAATCGGATTCTTCACATCTTGCCAACACATTCTCTAAATTACTGAGGCAACTGTCAAAGTCATTACCAAATACTGAAAAATCATCCATGAAGATTTCAAGGAAGTCTTCGACCATGTATGAAAAGAGTGCCATCATGCATCTTTGGAAGGTTGTCGGGGCATTACGCAATCTGAATGGCATCTTTCGGAAAGCATAAATACCGTATGGGCATGTGAAGGTTGTCTTTTCTTGATCTTCTGGTGCTATGGCAATTTGATTGTAACCTGAATAACCATCAAGAAAATAATAAAAGGGTTTACCTGTAAGACGGTCAAGCATTTGATCAATAAAGGGTTAGAGGAAGTGATCTTTCCTAGTGGCTTTGTTTAGCTTTCTGTAATCCATACAAACCCTCCAACCGGTCTTAGTCCTAGTTGGAATGAGTTCATTGTTTTCATTACTTACCACCGTTATACCTCCTTTTTTTGGTACACATTGTACCAGACTTACCCATGTACTATCAGAGATAGGGTATATGATGCCGGCGTCAAGCCACTTGATGATTTCTTTCATTACAACCCCTTTCATGGCATGATTCAGTCTCCTCTGGGCCTCAATCGAAGGTTTGTGATCATCTTCCAACAAAATCTTGTGCATGCACACTACCGGGCTAATTCCCTTCAAGTCGGTAATTGTCCATCCTATCGTCTTCTTGTGTAGCATCAACATGTTGATCAGCTTCTTTTCCTGATCAGGTTGTAACTTAGAGGAAATAATTTCAGGCAGTGTATTATCGGTTCCCAAGTAAGCATATTTTAGTTGCCCTGACAACTGTTTCAACTCAAGAAACGGTGGTTGTTCAATGGAGGGCTTTTCGAGTTTACCTTCCTTACCTGAGTAATCCAATGGTTCAAGGTATGTACCTGGTCGATTGACTAACCAATTTGCCTCTTCTTGTTGTCCTTCATCGATCAGTTCTTCATACTCCTCAGGTTTCTCTAAATCGGCAATGTAGTTGCCGAGGCAACTAAATTTCTCGCCGAAGTCAAACTCTGTCGTGGCATAAAGAAGTTGGCATTCTTCCGGATCATCAGTGTGCCTCAGTGTTTGGAACACATTTCGTTTAACTTGCTGGTCATTCACCCTCATTGTGAGTTCTCCATTTTCAACATCGGTCAAGGTTCTCGCTGTTGCTAGGAAGGGTCTTCCGAGAATGATAGGTGCATGCTCATCTGTTTCACAAACCAAAATAATAAAGTCAGCAGGAAAAATAAATTTATCAACTTTTACCAGTATGTCTTTGATTTTTCCCTCTGGATGCACATAGGATCTGTCGGGTAGCTGTAGCATAACTGTTGTAGGTCTTGCCTTCCCAATTCCTAGTTTCTGGAAAACTGATTTAGGCATCAAGTTTATGCTTGCTCCAAGGTCACATAATGCTTTCCCGACATAGTGGTTTTCGATGGAACAAGGTATTGTGAAACTTCTGGGATCCTTCAACTTGGGTGGCATGCGATTGTGCAATATGGCCATGCATCCCTCTGTTGCGGCAACTGTTTCAAACTCTCCTAGCCTTGTTCTCTTGGACACAATGTCTTTCAGAAACTTGGCATAGTTCGGCATTTGTTCATTCGCCTCAACCAATGGCAAGTTGATGTGGACTTGCTTTAGGATATCAAGAAACTTCTTGAATTGATATTCTTACTTTTGTCGCTTCAACCTTTGTGGGAATGGTGGTAGAAGTCAGATATCTTCGATCCTTTTATTGGTCTGGAACCTGATTGATGGCATTACCATCGTCAACTGGAGTTGCCGAGGCATCGTCAACTGGGGTTGCCATGGCATGCCTATGTTGGTTGCCGCGGCATCCTTATCGCTGGTTGCTGAGGCATGCTTATCGCTGGTTGCAGCGGCATTTCCTGGTTTAGCATCTGAGGCTTTGTCGTTGAGTTCATCTTGTTCTTTTTGTGGAGTTTTGTTTGATGAACGAGCTTGAGCCTCCTTAAGTTGTCGGCCACTTCTAGTGGTGATCGCCTTACATTGCTCATGGCCAGTTCCTCTTGCGACTTCAGTAGCGCTAGGTAAACCTCCTTGCGGTCTAGTATTCAGGTTTTGAGCAAATTTTCCGACTTGAGTTTCCAATGATTTGATTGTCGCCTCTTGGTTTTGCAAACTTATCTCGGTCCTGTTAATAAAAACATCAGTTCTTTTTATGAAGTTACTATTCTCAGCCATATAAGATTCAGTTTTCAACATAAAAGCATTGAGAGAATTTTCCAAAGAACTAATGAAGTGGATCGTGGTTAGCCGGTTGCAAGTCACATCTGAGTCGCTATTTTGTAATGTACATATACCCTTGAACTCCTAGAATGGTGGCATATGGCTCTAGTGTGTTTCAATGGCATGTTGGGTATGTTTTGAGTATGTAAGCTTAAAGTATACATATATGGTACGTTTTGGAATTTAGAATGCCCATTGATATTGCATACATGGACAAAATGTATCTCTATTAGTTATATGATGCTAAAAATGTTAAAATGAGACGTGAGCATGAAACATAGATCAAAGAACTCATTAGAGACCTCTGGTATTGATTAAAGAATCATAGGGCATGTTTTAACTAGGTAAATGATGCAAAAAATAGTAAAATATAGAATTGAAGAACATGTCGTACCGATATGAGTAGGTGCGTATCTGTACATGTGTGCATATTTGGACCAAATAGTTAAAGGGGTACTGGTACAGCCCTTGGTGTATCGGTACAAAATTTTGTCACTGGAATTTGCATGGTTTTTGGGGTACTGGTACGAATCAGACACATACCGATCTCCATTTTCAATATAAGCCTGGTACCGGTACGGCTTAGTCTGTATCGATACTTAAATTCGCTATTGGAATTTGGGGATTGCATTAGGTACTGATACGGACGGTCCCACACCGATACCCACATTAAACCTTAACTGAAATAACGGCCAGGCATACCGGTACAGCCTATCAAGTACTAGTATCGAGGTAGGTAATTTTGTTATTGACCTGAATTGGTTTTGCACACTTTGTAAAATAGTCCTTAAAATTGATTGGGTTAATTGGATATGTTATTGACCTCAAAAGTTAGTGAAACTTGGCATGCATGTTTAATATGACATTAATTTGATATTGACACTGTTAATTACTGATAAGGACCCCAATTTACCAAGTTTCACATTTTAGTCCCTAAACCATGAATTCATTGCATTTTAACCTTCATGCAAATGATTAATTAATTGGCGATCCTATGGTAACGATTATCGAATTATTGTAATATTGGAATTCATTGACTGAAACATGGTATTGCTTCATTGATTTTCACCGTATAGCTTCCGATGTTGGTCATCAGTGACATCTCCGATCCGGTTCTCTACCAGACCGATAAGGGGGTGTTACATAAAAAATGGGAAAATCACATTTTCAGTCCTTCCAATTTTAATTATGTTTAATTTCATCTTTTTTAGGTTATTTTATTTTTAATTTGTTCTATATCTAGCGTTTTTTACTGTATGGTCACTGTATAATTTTTAACGTTTTATTAATTAATGTTATATACTTTAATATGGTATTTTTTAGTAAGCATATATATATATATATATATATATATGTAAACTATGATATATATAGTATTATATTTAATCCTAACATATTTGTAAAGTAAACTAATTAAGACGTAGTATATATGTATATCTATACACACGTAAAGTAATTTATTTTCATATATATTTAGGTAAAGTTTTCTAAAACTGTTCTATATAGGTAAATTATAATATATGTATATATATGTACATACGTTACGGGTATATCTGTTAACTAAGATAAATACTTATTTTGGTTTGAGTATTACTATATGTATTTAATATTTATGGTATAATTTGGATAGTATTTATTGTTTTAATTACATTAACTAATCTGCTTTTTTACCTTTCATATCATTACAGTATATATTTATATTTTGAATTTATATCCAATACACTGGTGGTGAAAACTTTTAGTTTCCACAAGCGTCATAGTTTTAGGGTTTAGTGACTAAGTTTAGGGTGTAGGGTTTAGGAGTTTAGGAATTAAGTGTAATGGTTAGAATTTAAGGTTTAGGGTTTAGAGGTTAAGGTGTAGGTTTTAGGATAACATGTTGAGGATTTAGTATTTAACCTATAAACCCTAAATTCTAACCCTAAACCTTAAATTATATTCACAATCACTAAATTCTTAACCCATACCCCTAAACCCCTAAACCCTACGCCCTAAACTGAATCCCTAAACCATAAAATTAAGCCGCTTATGAAAATTAAAAATTTTCACCTCCAGTGTATCAAATAATTATCCTTATATTTTTTACTTCATTTCCTAATATATCATACATTAGTCTACATAATTTAAATATTTCTTTACATATTCATATAATTATTCTAATTATGTTTTCTAAATTACTAAGTGTATATAATAAACAATAATTTTGCACATAAATACATGTTTTTTCCTTAAGTATATAATATATGTATTTTATATTTTTCTTATATATTAGTATATATATTATGCATTCATATCTTATTTTTATAACCAAGTGTTTTACAAAAGAAACGGTAATATTATTCGAGATTCTCGAGAAAATTGTGTTTCAACCTGACAGAGGCGTGATTTTCTAGTTAATCCTGGATAGAAGACGCCTTTTAACCAAATTAACATATTCGAGATGATATTCCTTTATTTAGGGGTCTCGAGAAAATTGTGTCTCAACCTGACAGGGACGTGATTTTCTCGTTAGTCCTAAAATAATGAAAATTCTTTCAAATATATTTTATGAAAATAAAATGCATTTAGGGGTCATATTTAAATTATATTTGAATTCGTAATTTTCAACATTAAGTAATCAATTAGGTACCAATTTTGGGAGTTGTGGGGTGCTCATCCTTCCCCGCACGTAATCGACTCTCGAACTCATTTTCTACTCTGATTATCGTTTGTTGTCTGGTCTACCTAATCCAGGTGACCGGTGGAGACTTTATTTGTTTATTTTGGTTCACAAATTCTCGGTGTGCATTCAGTTAATTCGGTCGCTGGTCGAACCTAATTAGCCAAAATTGAATTGATAAAATAAATTTCTCTTTAACGTTAACATGTACCCATTTTTTAACTAATAAATTTTAGTTAATTCGGTCGGTTTTCAAACTAACTAAATTTGTTATAAGTTTTTGGATAAAGTACACAAATGGTCACTAAACTATGATAAAATAATCTTTTTAGTCACTGAACTTTCAAAGTTACAAAACAATCATTAAATTTATCAAATTATTAAAAAATGGTCATTCAACGTTATAATTATTGATAAATTTTGAAAAGTTTAATGAACATTTTGTAATAATTCAATAAATTTAATGATCATTTTGTGCTAATTTGATACAATTTAATGACCATTTTATAACATAGCAAAAAAAATTATTGATCATTTTGTAGCTATTAAAGGTTTAGTGACCAAATAAATATATAGGTAATATATAATATTTATATACAATAATTTCGATTAATTAACTGCTTTCGAACTGAATTAACCGATAACGGAAGTTTGAAAAGAGTCTTAACCGTTAACCGATCATACTTAAAATTAATCAATCAATTAACCGAAAAAATTTGATTCGATCGGTTAATTCGTTAAAACCGAGTAATGCTTATTCCTACTCCAAATTTAAAGATGGGGTCCAAACACATTCAATATGACAACATCCAATCTTTTCAAAACAATTTAAAGACGTGGGCTAAGTGAGGTAGCATTTTATGAGTTATTAAATAATATTTATGACTAATTTTGTCATTCAAGTTTACTATATAAAAGCATTTAGAAAATATTTTTGTGAGGCTTGGATAATTTATAATATTGACTTTCTACTTTCATATAAATCATAAGAATTTAATTTAATTTGATTACATATTTAACTTTTATTATTATTAAATAATATAAGACTAAGGTTTTCTCTATTAAAAAAGGAAAATAGAAAGAAAAAATAAGATGAATTTATTCCAAGAAGTAAAAAATAAAAAGCTTAAACGTAAAAAAAAAGTGCCCAAATTATATCTTTTTTAGTTTGATGTCTGAATTTTGTTTCAGTTCAAAGTGCCTAATGTTTTCTTTCAGAACTCAAATTAGCTTTTTTCGTCACGGTCGTTAACAAATTTCCGTTATAAAAATCATAAAATCTTTAATTTTATATTAAAAGCCCAACAATATTTAATTTCTCTAAAAATCCTCAAACTCTAACCCTAAATTCATCATCTTCAACCACCGATTCAACCACCACCGGCCACCTTTGTCTTCATCGGACCTACACTACTAAAAACTCCATCATCTCGTCGTCGAAAACCAACAAATGAATCGTCGATTACACCACCGGCGAACACCCAACAATGAAGAAAAAATAGATCGATTGGGTTTCGACTGACGGCTAGAGGGTGGGGGATGCCCAATGGTGAGGTACACGACGTTTTAGACGGTGAATGGTGAACCATCGACGTGTTGGGGATGTCAGATGATGAAGGATGTGTGATTTGAAGCTTTGCTTAAAGAAATTAAAACTTTGGAATTTTTAAAGAAATTCAGAAATTAAAAATATATAAAAAATAAATCGCATGTCATGTTTTGATTGGATGACAAAAAAATTTTAACTATCATTGACTGAAAAACCTTATTTGAATAATGGAATGAAACGTTAGGCACCTATTTGACCTGAAAATAGTTTAGGCATCTAACTAAATAAAAAGGTATAATTTGAACGCTTATAAAAAATAAAATAAAGAGGACGGTGTTTTGAATATTATTATTTATGGTGGATATCCATATATTAAATGAGACTTTAATATACTTTATTATTAAGGTTTAATACCCATTGGAATTAGGGTTTCTATCTTATGCCTATAAATATAGAGTTTGGAGAAAACATTGTACACAACCCAGCATTGAGAATATAATACTAGGCTCTCTCTTTGTCTCTCATCTTTGTTCTTGTTCATCTCTCTTGTTCTTCTTTATTTTATTCACAACACATTATCAGCACGATCTCGTTCAATTACCGTGGTTCTTGTCGGCATTTGTCGAAAAAGATTTTAACAAGATATTGGTGACTGCATCTACCGTATATTCAACTTAACTTAGAAAGTTTGATATGTTTTCTTTTATATATATATATCTATATAGTGGTTGGTTAATCACTCTTATATTAAGGTTAGTGTATTTTGATCTATTATTTGATTATTATTTTGTTCTAATATTCAATGACGTTTTGTTTGCACCGGGTTTATATATATAACTCCATGAACAAATATCGAGCCTTCAACGAAAACTACAAGATCAACTTAGTTTGGAAAATATGATGTTATATAATTGTAGAATGATCAACCGCTACTTTAAGGAAAGTGAAGAAAATGATTGATTGGATATGCCACTTGACAATGATGTTTTTTTAGTTCCACAGGCTATATGTACCTCAACAATTTTTTTCCAATTACTTTACATATATATATATTTGATATTAGATTTTATTATTATTAGTTTTGAATTTGGCATTTTGATTTTTAAGTTTCACAAAACACTATGATGAAAAGGTGTGATTGTTTCATGGTTCGCCGATGATTAACTATATTTCAGTGCGGTACTTTATCGGATTGAAAACGTCATTCAAAAGAAAAAGACTGAAGGCAAATTCAATAAATGTAAGTTTTTTATTTGGCGTCTTGATTTTTAAGTCTGATAAGTATTATATATATTGGTTGATCAATTATTCTTTAATAGTTTGACTATTGTAAAGTCTATATTTGTTTGAAAGCAATAATTCTTCAATGTCGAAAAACTCGACTATAGACTTCTCCCAAGTTCAAGTTACGAAAATTCGTCTTGATCCAAGAATTTTTATAGGAGACATTCCCAGAAATGAATGCAAGCATGATGTTTATTCCATGTGATTATTGGATTTGTTTTATTCCCTGAAGTGAATGCAAACATGATAACTCACTATATAGTTAGTGAATAAAACTCAGCTATGTGAATGCTGCAAATTAAATTGAAAATTTGTGGTCAGAGTATCACTGATGACGATATGTTAGAAAAACATACTCCACTTTTCATGCAAACAATGTTGTCCTGCAGACACAATATCTTGAAAAAGATTTTAAAGACCTACTGACTCCGCTCCATTCCTTGAAGTGAATACGGCATATTATAGCGGAAAGAATAAATGTCACATTAGCAATTGTGGTCGCAATTGAGGCCATAAACATAGACATGGACAACATGATCATTTTAAGGCTTATAATCACCAGAAGTCGGTTATAAAGATGACAATAATATATTAAGAAAGTGAATTTTTTATGCAATGGTACAAACCATTGATCTAGTACTTGTCATACGCTGAAGCATTATGGACCTTTATCCACAACCATGAATGATAAAGGAAAGAAAATATAAACAAATTTTGTTTATGAAAATGGCGAAAATAATTATAGCGTTGTTGGTCCAACTCAATTGGATATTGTTGATTTCCTCATAACCCTTGAAGGGAATAATTCTCCATTTATTTTATTTCTTTATAATCTCTAAAAAGAATAATTGATCTTTTAATTTATTTTTCTTTATGTTAATTTGTTTTACATATTATTTATTTATGTTTTTATATTGTATATTTAAATATGTTAAAATATTTATTTATTATCCTTTGAAGAATATGATTACTTTCGGAATACAATATGCAATAAATTATGACGATTTATGCTTAGCAGATAGTGCAAGTACTCATATTATACTTAAGCATAAGAAATATTTTCCCGTTCAAAAGCAAGAGAAAATGTGAGTACTATATCTCCAAGTACTAAAAATATCAATTCAACGAAAGAGCAATAAATTATTGAGACATTATCTTTGATAGATAATCGATTTGATATGTGCTATATTCAATATTTTTCATTTCTCAAAGTGAATGGAACAAAGAACATATTGAAAGGTGCATAATTATGCATATTTTCTCATTTAAAAATGTAAGGGAACAATGCGAGTACTATATCCGAAAGTACTAATACCATAGAAGGCTCCAGAATAGCAAATATGTTATTGCCAAATGGAACTCAATTCCATATTAACAATGCATTATACTCGCCAAAGTTGCAAATAGACTTATTGAATTTTAAAGATATTCGCAGAAATGAATATCATATTGAGACTATTAGTCAAGTGGATGCTGACTATCTCCATATTACATGTATAACCCAAGGCAATAAGAAAATCTTGACAAAATTACATGCAATTTCATCAGGATTGTATTACACAAGAATTAGTAACAATTGAAGCTCATACTATTGTAAAATAGAAGTTTACTGATAACTTTATTATTTGGCATGTAACGACCCAGATTTTTGGATCCAAGAGACGAGTTGACCCGAGGTGTGTGGCTCCGCATTTGGGCCGAGATGTTGGGCCCTTGGGAGTCTTTTTGGGATTGATCTTGGTTGTTGGGCTTGAGTTGATGGTTTTGGTTTGAGCTAGGAAGATGTCATGAGGGTAAAATGGTAATTTCATATTTTGATAATGGAAAAGAGGGAGGTGTTGTGTTTTTCTCTGCAAAAAAAGAAAGGGGGCGATATCATTATGTTTCTTTGTCTTCTTCTCTCATCCAAACTCATCTCCCATCCCAAAACCAAAACCTAAAGGTTGGATCTTTGAGAATTGGTAGGGAAATCTCATTTTGCTTGAAGAATGAAGTTCGATAAGCATCAAAGGGTCTTTAATCCAAGGTAAATATTGTTGTGAATGGAGAAGCAAGGTGTCTTGAGAGGGTGGAAGAGGATGAACGAAAATGGGTCTTTGAGGGCTTCTTCATCATCTTTAATTCGAGGTTAGTACACCACTAACTTCTTTGAAATCCTGCAACTCATAAAAATAGGCTTTGTGCATGACTTGGGTGTTTATGGTTTGATATGCTTTGGTTGACCTCTTTAATGGTAAAGTGTGGATTTGATGTTGCCAAGGCTTAAAATTGGTAAAGACTCACTTAATACCTTCACCATAACTTGTAGGAGTAAGTTGGGACTTAAACATAAAGGTTAAGTAGGATTTCTAGGTAAAATCCGCACCCAGGGTTCAAAATCTGGGTTCGAGTACCGATACGAGGGTGGTTGCGTATCAGTACGCCTTTTTGCTAAGGAAGATGGGTCGTGAGAGGAGTACCGGCACAGCTTACCATGTATCGATACTCTACAAATAGTGAGAATTCTAGTGGTGGATTAGCGTACCGGTACGTGCGATGTGTATCGGTACTCATTGTTACATTGCCTAGAAAGGCTTTGTGTACCGGTACATTAAGGTAGGCGTATCGGTACGGATAGAGATCAGTATAGGGCGATCTAAGTATCGATATAGAGTACCGGTATGGCACAGAGTGTATCGGTACGGCTTGAGGTCTACTTTTTTCTAACCAATTTTGAGTATCGATACGGGGGTTTAGTGTATCGGTACGAATTGTTGTACAAGACCTTTCGAGTTTAAATTGAGTATTGGTACTCATGAGGGAGTATCGATACCTATAGGGGCGTACCGATACCCATATAAGAGTATCGGTACTCACTGGGCATTCTGCCTAAGAATTTCAAGGTTGTGTTCGAGGGTTTTATAATTCGAGGCAAAGGGTTCTAGGGGTTCGTTAAGGTGTAAAATGAATATTAAAATAGGGGAAATAGACATTTAAACCCCGTGTATGAATGAAATGGCTAATGACTCGATATATATTGGGTAAGTTGTGAGATGTGGTAACCCGTAGGGATCCTAGGTGGATCAATTAATGATGTGTGGTAATTAGGGTCCTTGATGTGTGCGGAAGGGCCTCCTATAGGGTTAAGTCTTATTGAATAATAAGATAAATTAATGAGAATGGCTAATGTATACCTTCATAACATACTAATAAATAGATAAGCTCAATAGGGTGGTATAATAATTGATAGAAACAATAGGGCGATGGTAAGTGTGTTAGAGCTGTGTGCGGTAAGACCCTTGTGTCGAGGTTGAGTACTGTGTGGTGACTAGGGATCTTGCTATGTGCTGATGGGATGCCTAGATATTTGAGTCATCCCTTATTGGGATTTGGATACCCTAAGTGTGTTGCAACACCTTGAAGATTCCCGAATGTTGGATCTCAATGCTTTGTGGACGCTGCCTCATTCAAAGATGCTTGACGAGAGATCCCGAGTATGGATGTAGGATCCTGATGCTATATGGACGCAGGACTCATCCTCTTGAGTACAGAATCCTGATCCTATGTGGACGCGGGCCTTACACAGAGTATAGGATCACGATGCTTTATAGTCGCAGGCCTTACTCGTAGTGTAGGATCCCGATGCTTCATGGACACGGGCCTCACTCAAGTGTAGAATTCTAATGCTTTGTGGAAGCGGACCTTACTTAATGTTGTTGGTGTTATCTATGTTGTGCTAGGTAAACGTATGAGGTGCTTGTATGAGTTGTGTGCATGATCATACATTCATAATGCTATGTGTTTAGGCAGTTATGGTAGCGCCATCGTTATCCTTCCATGATATCATTCATGTAGCATTGGTTTATTTATGATTTGAGTGAAGCATGGTTGAGTGGCGGTGTATCCACTAAGCTTTGTTAGCTCAGCGTTCGGAATCGTTGTTTCCGTTCGTAGGTTAGTAGTTTTGGCCCATTCTTGGAGGAGCACCATCAAGGAAGGATTCCAACGCCTTATCTCATCAGAGTACAATATTTAGGTCCTTGGGCTATGTATTCGTAGGAACCTATTGTATATTGTAAATTGTATTGGATTTTCAAATGATCGAGTTAAAGGTTTACAATGTAATTTTAAATGGAGCTCTATTGTATATGTTTTCGAATATTTATTATGTTTTATTGGGTAGTAAATAAATGCATTTTCATAATGGGCTTGTGGTTTGGGCTAAACTAGGTCAAAATTGTTTGGTTGGGTTTCAGGCGTGAGGCCCAAATGTGACATCCGGGTCGTGGGTGTTACATTTAGTGGTATCAAAGCCTAGGTTTAGCCGGTTCTTGGAAAACCCTAGGGTGGTTAGGAGTCGTGAATATGTGTCTAACGAATACGAGCCAATGTGTCTAAATTGTACTCTTCAAGACTGGAATCTGGATGGTGTACAATGTGTTCGCATGTGTCACTGGTTGCGACGTTAAGATAGATTCGATCGTGGTCGTGAGGGTCGAGATATTGGCTGATTCCTTTGAGGATGAATCTAAGATCAGAGTTATCTCAGACGTTAAGCTTGGGCTTTGAAGAAATGAAGGAGTTGAGAATGTTCCATCCTCTTCTCGCTTGAGAAGTAATCATGGTTATGTGCCGCAAGTTACCTTAAAGCCTTAAGTTTATGGTGAGAGCCTCTTGTGGCGAGATTTTACATGTTGGTAGATGACCCTTATAGAACAGATGAGAGGACTTGTTTTTGGTTAACCAGTGGTAGAGTGTCGATCGGAGGTCTCATCATTCGTAGTATGTAAGCCTTAATGGTGGGTACTATGTGATGGGGATGTAGCACGCCTGGCAGATATGCATTTCCATCTAATATGGAGAGGTACATGATGGTTGTGAGGTCTTAAGTACGATCTGAGTAAGCTGAATGCCATGAGATCTCGAGCAAGGTATGCTTGTTACGGTTGCTTATAGTAGTGTCCAGAAGGACATCATGGGTTTTGCGCGAGGCGATGCTTGAGTAAGGCTTGAGAATACGTGGTTGAAAGATACAATAGAGTTGTCTTCTAAATAAATTGATATGGTATTGGCCACTGGTTGTTGTCCGACCATGAGCCAGCTTGAGATGACAAGTTTAGTGTTGGAAGCTTCGAGGTTTTGAGGAAACCAAACCCAGAGTAATGGGAAAGACAAACTACCATCTTCTGAATGCGGTTCAGACCAATTGGGTTAACGGCGCGAGATCGACCAAGGAGAGTCTTGAAGAGAGCCATGTTCCTTTAATGGGAGGAACATTATTGTTACGAATCTAAGTATAAATAAAGGGGTTGAGAAAGGATGACTTGATCAATCGGATTGATGGTTAAGAAACACTCAGATGGATTTAAGGATGACATGGAATAGTTTAAGAAATCCTAACTGTATCGTCTTTTTCTTAAAGGCAATGTATACGAATGGTGAGAGACCGTAGGGTTAGGACCACAACCTATTTTCTCAACATGGGATATTTCCTTGGGTGAGTTAGGAAAAGGTATGTCAGTGAAGCTCATATGAATAGGATGAGGGATCAGTTCTTGCAGTTAGTTTAAGGTGTCAAGCAGTGTTAGGTATGAGTAAGATTTTCTACAGTTGAGCTGTTATGCCCAAAGGTTGTTGTTATCGAAGAGTAAAAGTGGTTGAGGTTATATGTGATTCAAAGTTGACATACTGATGCATGGGACAATAGTTTTACCTAAGGTATTCTCTGAGCTAGTCGTTAGTATGAAGCACTCGAATGACCTTAGAGCCAACATTAAGTCAGTTGAGGATTCTGCAGATGGTGTTCTGGGGAATCAGAACATCGGAAGATTCTTTTTAGACCCTGAAGAAGGGAGGGTTTGTGCTTCGAGTGGATCAAAAAGAGTTACATTAGATCTGCTAAGGGTTGGTCAGAAATCTAAATTGAAGGTTTTGTAGGGGGTTTATCGATTTCTTCTATAACGGAGAGTGTTGATGGTTTGGCCCTGGCATCTCTCCCACCGATTTGTGAGCCTTGTGGTTGACATCACCTTGAGGTATATTTTTTGCTTGGGGGAAATTGTTATGAGTTCCAGACATCGGGTCACATAGCAAAGGATTGCTCAATCATAGATGACTATTTACCGGTTTAGTCTTTGAAGTTGACTTCTTCTGGGCATAGTCAAGGTTCTTAGAGAAGTGGTGTTGGGTCATTGCCGAAGTATCAGGGTGGAGGTCATGTGAGATTTACAGTTAGAGTCATCGCACGAGCTTTTATTAGACAATATGTTGCTCATGCCAGAAAGAACAAGTTTGTTATCGAGAGTGTGTTAGATGATTTGGTTCCACTGTGGTTTTCAGTTTCTTGATGGCAGTTTAATTTTTTGTTCTTACCTTGGCAGAGATTTTATTGAGCGGGTTCTGTGATAGGTTTCCTCGAGGTTGACATTGGCTTGGTAGACTAATGGATTGGTAAGTGTTGGTAAGTAAAGGTTCCATCGTGGGTGGTGTGTATTGATAAGTGTTCAAAAGTACTATTTTTCTTACCCTTTTTACTCATATTATTGTTAGACTTAGGCTCATATTAGTTGCATAATTAGCTATTCATGCATTAATCCATGTTTCCTTCAATCGTTGAGCTTGATTACATAACTTGGTAGTTTTTGTGGAAAAGATGCTGCTTTGGTGTGCTTTGTGTGTGTATGTGCAGGATCACTTGCCAAAGCAATGCCGAGCTAGTTGCCAGGGCAATGCATGAAGGATATGCCGAGCTAGTTGCCAGGGCAATGCATGAAGGAGACGCCGAGCCAGTTGCCATGGCAATTGTCGACAAAGAGAAAATGCAATAGGGATGTCGAAATTAATGACTATACAAGCCCAAGATGACATGGAGCAAGGCCCAAGCCCAAAGGAATTTGATTGCCATGCAGAGATTAAAGAAGAATTAAATTCCAAGAAGATAAGAGAAGTTCTAATAGGAATAAAATTATAATAAAGAATTATATTCTTTAAAGATAATTTAATTCCAACTCAAACTCCTCCTCAAAGAAGGACTTTGGCCTAGCCCTATAAATAGATAGGAGATTTCGACAACTTGGATAGAGAGCAAGAGGGCAAAATTCGACAAGTCCAAGAGAGGAAGCAAGGGGAATTTTCGGCAAGCATCTAGGGCAAGGGATTTTCAACAAGCTTCATCCTTTCTTCCTTGTTCGATTGGGTTCATGCTAGGGATTATTTATCTTGTGTTTCTTTGGAACCTAGCCATGAACTAAATTTACTTGGCTATGGTTATTGTGTTTTGTGGTTGTGAGAAACTATTGGTTTTTGTTTAGGTAATAAGAGTTTGCACTTTTCTATTTCAAGGTTTATTCATTCTTGGTTCTTATTATTGTTTGCGAGTGAATTGGGAGAGGATCTCGTGATTTCATCCATTTATCTAATATCGGGAGAGTTAGATTCAAGAAATGAATGAATATGATCTTTATTCAATCCAATGATGGTGAAGATTAATCCGGCTTAGGAATAAGTTAAGGATTTCAATGGCTAAGAGGAGCGCAAAGATTGGTTGTTGTTCACCCTTGATTCACGCAGGATGTATTATCAAGGCATGCACAAGTAGCTAGAGTTTCGACTTAGGGATAAGAAGAAACCATTGAAGAACGCTCCGCCGAACCTTGAAGTTGCTGCCCGACGCCCAAGTAGTTGCCCAACTAGTTGCCCGAGCAACCATCGATTAGTTGCCAAGGCAACCCCGTTGTGTAAGTTGCCACGGCAACCGAGTTGCCCGTGCACTCTTTTTACCAAGACGATCCAATCGGCTATCACACCTCAACTCACGATAACCTAGCCTATCTCTCTCAATTGAATTCATCTTTTCTTTTACTTATTTGCTTTCTAGATTAGTTAAACTTCTATAATCTTTTATTTGTGTTTTTTACTTTTACAATTGCAAGAGACTAGATTCTTGAAGTAGCACCAATCCTGTGGAGACGATATCTTTTATACTATAACTTACGACGTGTATACTTTCACATTTCCGTAGCACTTATTACGCGAACAAGTTTTTTGGCGCCGTTGTCGGGATTGGCAATAGCGACTTTGTTTTTACTTTCTTGCACTTTCTTTTTATTTTTCTTGTTTAAAATTCAAAGGGCTAACAAACTTTGGTTTTGCATTGGTATATGACCGTAGGCGAGACCGACTTCACGAGAATATCCTTTGATCCGTAAATCGAACCAACCTTACAAAGACTTAGACGAAGGACAAGAGAAGCAATGGCAAATCAAGACGACAATATGAATCAAGATGTTCAAGCAGGAGGAGGAGTGATTCTTGCACGAAACAGAACTATTTGAGACTATCTTGAAGAAGATCTTGATGGACTTAACCCAGGAGTTGTCGCACCTGAAATTGAAGCCGACCACTTTGAGTTGAAACCGGTAATGTTTAATATGATCAACACAATAGGTCAATTTGGCGGCTCAAAGAATCAAGATGCACGACAACATCTGAAATCTTTCCTCGAGATTTGCAACTCGTTCAAGATACACGGAGTCACCCCCGATGTATTATGATTAAGATTATTCCCCTATTCACTAAGGGATAGGGCGAAAGCATGGTTGAATAGCATTCCTGCTGGATCCATAGCATCTTGGACTGATCTTTGTCGTGATTTCCTTGCTAGATTTAATCCTACAAATTTGACTGATAAGCTTCGTAATGACATTACTTCTTTTCGGCAGGCAGATGATGAGTCCATGTACGAGGCTTGGGAGCGATATAGAGAACTTCTACACAAATGCCCTTTACACGGATTCCCGGTGTGGACTCAAGTAACAATGTTTTACAACACCGTGAATACACCAACAAGGATGATGCTAGATGCCTCGGCAAACGGCATACTCTTAGATAAGTCGCCGGAGGAAGCGATGCAAATTTTAAACAGGCTGGCCAAGAATGATTATCAATTCCCATCTACTAGAAGAGGAGGAGTTAGGCGCGCTGAGCCACAATACATGAACTAGGATCATCGATTCAATTTCGCACAATTGGCCGCTTTAACCAAGATGGTCCGAACATGCAAAAAAACCAAACAACACACATGAAGTCAAGGTAATGGATTCTTTTTGTGAGTTATGTGGTGATAACCATAATTCTTCTGAATGTATGCAGAATCCGGAATCCAACTTCTATGTGGGGAATTACAATCGGAGCAACAACGTGATGTCCAATACATACAATCCAAATGGAAGGAAGAAGCACCCAAATTTTTCATGGAGTAATCCCAACAATGCTCTAAACCAGAACAATCAAAATGCACAAGCATCGGGATTCCAAAGAGAATATGCCACGGCAAATGTGATGTCGCAAAGAACAACAACCGACAACATCTAGTTCTTTGGAAAATTCTCTAAATGCTTTTATGATGAAAACTGAATCTTATATGGCTGAGAATAGTAATTTCATAAAAAGAACTGATGCTTTTATTAACAGACCGAGATGAGATTGCAAAACCAAGAGGCGACAATCAAATCATTGGAAAATCAAGTCGGACAATTTGCTCAGAATCTGAATACTAGACCACAAGGAGGTTTACCTAGCGATACTGAAGTCGCAAGAGGAACTGGCCATGAGCAATGTAAGGCGATCACCACTAGAAGTGGCCAACAACTTAGAGAGGCTCAAACCCGCTCATCAAACAAAACTCCACAAAAAGATCAAGACGAACCTAGCGGCAAAGCCTCAGATGCCGAACCAGGAATTGCCGCGGCAACCGGCAATAAGCATGCCTCGGCAACCGACGATAAAGACGCCTCGGCAACTTGCGATAAGCATGCCTTAGCAACCCCAGTTGTTAATGCCTCGACAACTCAAGATGTCCCGGCAATGCCATCAATCAGGTTTCAAACCAATGAAAGGATCGAAGATATCCGACTTCCACCACCATTCCCACAAAGGTTGAAGCGACAAAAACAAGAATATCAATTCAAGAAGTTTCTTGATATCCTAAAGCAAGTCCACATCAACTTGCCACTGGTGGAAGCAATTGAACAAATGCCAAACTATGCCAAGTTTCTTAAAGACATTGTGTCCAAGAGAACAAGACTAGGAGAGTTCGAAACAGTTGCCGCGACAGAGGGATGCATGGCAATGTTGCACAATCGTATGCCACCCAAGTTGAAGGATCCCGAAAGTTTCACAATACCCTGTTCCATTGGAAATCACTATGTCGGGAAAGCACTATGCGACCTAGGGGCTAGCATAAACTTGATGCCTAAATCGGTTTTCCAGAAACTAGGAATCGGGAAGGCAAGACCTACAACAGTTATGCTGCAGCTAGCCGACAGATCCTATGTGCATCCAGAGGGAAAAATCGAGGACATACTGGTAAAAGTTGATAAATTTATTTTCCCGCTGACTTTATTGTTTTGGATTGTGAAGCAGATGAGCATGCACCTATCATTCTCAGGAGACCATTCCTAGCGACAAGGAGAACCTTGATCGACGTTGAAAAGGGAGAACTCACAATGAGGGTGAATGACCAGCAAGTTAAACTAAATGTGTTCCAAACACTAAGGCATGCCGATGATCCAGAAGAATGCCAACTACTTCATGCCACGGCAGAGTTTAACTTCGATGAGGAATTTAGTTGCCTCGGCAACTACATTGCCGACCAAGAGGAACATGAGGAGTATGAAGAACCGGTCGATGAGAAACAACCAGAAGAGGCAAATTGGCTAGTCAACCGACCAGGTACATACTTTGAACCACTGGACTACTCAGGTAAGCTCGAAAAACCCTCTATTGAACAACCACCAATTCTTGAGTTGAAACAATTGCCAGAGCAACTAAAATATGTATACTTAGGGACCGATAATACATTGCCTGTAATTATTTCTTCTAAGTTACAGCCTGAGAAGGAAAAGAAGCTGATCAAGATGTTGAAGCTACACAAAAAGGCAATAGGGTGGACAATTGCCGACCTGAAGGGAATTAGCCCGGCGGTGTGCATGCACAAGATCTTGTTGGAAGATGATCACAAACCTTCAATTGAGGCCCAGAGGAGACTGAATCATGCCATGAAAGGGGTTGTAATGAAAGAAATCATCAAGTGGCTTGACGCTGCATTATATACCCTATCTCGATGATAGTACGGGTAAGCCCGGTACAATGTGTACCGAAAAAGGGAGGTATAACAGTGGTAAGCAATGAAAATAATGAACTTATCCCAACCAGGACTGTGACCGGTTGGAGGGTTTGTATGGACTATCGAAAGTTAAACAAAGCCACTAGGAAATATCACTTCCCATTACCCTTTATTGATCAAATGCTTGACCGTCTTGCAGGTAAACCCTTTTATTGTTTTCTTGATGGTTATTCAGTTACAATCAGATTGCCATAGCACCGTAAGATCAAGAAAAGACAACCTTCACATGCCCATACGGTACTTATGCCTTCCGAAGGATGCCGTTCGGATTGTGTAACGCCCCGGCAACCTTCCAAAGATGCATGATGGCACTCTTTTCAGACATGGTCGAAGACTTCTTTGAGATCTTCATGGATGATTTTTCAGTTTTTGGTAATGACTTCGACGGCTGTCTCGGCAATTTAGAGAGGGTGTTGGCAAGATGCGAAGAAACGGATTTAGTCCTCAATTGGGAGAAATGCCACTTTATGGTAGATGAAGGAATAGTGCTCAGCCACAAGATTTCATCCAAGGGAATTGAAGTAGACAAAGCCAAGGTGGACGTGATCGAGAGATTACCCCCACCAAATTCGGTTAAAGGAATTCGAAGTTTTCTCGGACATGTAGGCTTTTATAGGAGGTTCATTCATAATTTTTCTAAAATCACTAAACCTTTTGTGTAATCTGCTTGAACAGGATAAAGTCTTCGATTTTGATGATTCTTGCACTCAAGCATTCGAAACCCTAAAGAAAAAGCTTGCCTCGGCACCCATTGTCGTTCCACCAGATTGGACGCTACCTTTTCAGCTCATGTGTGATGCAAGTGATTTCGCGGTAGGAGCAGTCCTAGGCCAACGCACAGGTAAGACCTTCCATGTGATATACTACGCTAGTAAAACTCTTAATAGCGCTCAAGTGAATTACACAACAACGGAGAAAGAGTTACTAGCTGTAGTTTTCGCATTTGACAAGTTCCGATCCTATTTAATTGGTACAAAGGTAATTGTTCATACGGACCATTCGGCAATCAAATACTTATTTGCTAAAAGGATGCTAAACCTCGTTTGATTCGTTGGATATTACTTTTACAAGAATTTGATATTGAAATTAAGGACAGGAAAGGAACAGAAAATCAAGTGGCCGATCACTTATCACGTTTAGAACGCAATAGGGAGGAGGACGCGGATCTAGAGATATGCGATGCAATCCCGGATGAACAAATTCTAGTTGCCTCGGCAACCCTCAACGCCTCGGCAACCCTTGAAGCCTCGGTAACCCATGACGCCTCGGCAACCATGGATGCACACGCCTCGGCAACTCTCGACGCCGCAGCAGTCTTTGACGCGCACGCCTCGGCAATCTTGGGAGCAGTCGCCACGGCAGCACATGCCTCGGCAATACCCTGGTACGCGGATTTAGTTAACTTCCTTGTTTGTGGTATTTTTCCTTATGGCATTACTCACCAAGGGAAGAAGCGGTTCCGCCATGATGCTAAGCATTACTTTTAGGACGAGCCTCTTTTGTTTAAACAATGTGCAGATCAGGTTATACGCCGATGTGTCCCTGAAGAAGAGCAACAGAATGTACTCCGGCAATGCCATTCTTCACCCTATGGAGGACATTTTGGAGGAACTCGTACCGCGGCCAAAGTTTTGCAATCCGATTTGTATTGGCCAACATTGTAAAAAGATGCCCAAGACTTTTACAAGCAATGTGATCGTTGCCAGAGGACGGGCAATATCTCTAGACGACATGAGATTCCACTCCAGAACATCATCGAGGTGGAACTATTCGATGTATGGGGGATCGACTTTATGGGACCTTTCCCATCTTCATTCGGCAACCTCTACATCTTACTTGCTGTCGACTACGTGTCTAAATGGGTAGAGGCAGCTGCAGTTCCCAACAACGATTCCAAGACCGTGCAACGATTCCTGCAGAAAAACATATTTACACGGTTTTGGAATGCCGAGAGCAATTATCAGCGACGAAGGCAAGCATTTTGACAACAGACTAATTGCCAAGATGTTGCAACGCTTCGGCATATCACACAAGATTGCCACGGTATATCACCCACAAACCAACGGGCAAGCAGAAATTTCCAACCGGGAGTTGAAGGGAATACTCGAGAAAGTTGTAAATCCCTCAAGGAAGGATTGGTCATTATGACTAGATGACGCACTTTGGGCATATCGCACTGCATTCAAAACACCCTTAGGTATGTCCCCCTTCCGACTTGTCTATGGTAAAACATGTCATCTACCGGTGGAAATCGAGCACAAGGCGTACTGGGCAATCAAGACCGTGAATATGGATTGGGAAAGTGCTGGACAAAAGCGCTTGATGGATCTCAATGAGATAGAAGAATTTCGTGCACTAGCCTATAACAATGCACGAATCTACAAGGAGAAAACAAAGCGGTGGCATGACAAGAAACTATTGCCACGGCAGTTCACGCCAGGGCAACTAGTTCTCCTATTCAATTCTCGGCTAAAACTTTTCCCGGGAAAGCTGAAATCAAGATGGTCAGGACCATTTGAAGTCGTCAAACCATTCTCTCATGGTGCCGTGATAATCAAGTCCATCTCTGACAACCATGAATTCAAAGTTAATGGACAAAGATTGAAGCACTACAATGGTGCCCATGTGGAACGTAACAAGGAAGTGGTCAATTTAAGATATGCATGAGCATGCTCTCCCTTTTTATATTTTTATTTTTATTTTTTATTTTTTTTTATTTTTTTCGACTATTTAAGTATTTTATTTTTTCCGATTTTTTTTTATTTTAGTTATTTTATTTTTTTGATTATTAGTAGTTTTAGGATAGATTTTTTTTTAGTTTAAGAATCCTATTACACATCTTTATTTATTTTCTTTATTAGTTTATCTTTAATTTTAATCCTTATTTGATTTGTTTTTGAATTGTAGGAAAGGAAGTTCAAGATAAAGAAGGAATTCTAAACCAAGTAGGAAAACATCTTCAACAAGGAAACTAATGGGCTGAATCTAAGGCTTATATAAAGCCTCCAATTCATCCTAACCAAAACCCCTTTGTCGAAAATTCCTACCAAACCATAAACCCTTTTTTTCGATTTCCCCCAATCCCAACCACCTATCTTTTCTATAAAACCCATCACCCTTAACCTATTCCTACTTTCTATCTTGCAACTTTTTAGTTTCTTTTCTTTTCTTTTCTTTGTTTTTACTCACAACCAAGATCATACATGGCATCCAAGATTAAACTTTTAGTTCATCCAAGTTCCTCCAAAGAACCAAGATACAAGAAGTTTGCTACACCGGCGGTTCAAGAAAGATTTCAATCCAAGTTTGAAAGCCGGAAGATTCATGAAGAACAAGGCTTTGAATACTCCAACTCTCATCAAGATCTCGGCCTTGAACCATTCATCTTCAAGAGGATTGCACATCAAAAGTGGCAAATCTTTTGCCATCAACCTGAACCGGGTAACATCTCATGGGTAAGAGAATTCTATGCTCACTCACCTAACCCGGATAATCCTTATGTTTTTGTTCGGACAAGGCCATACTTATAAGTCCCGAAAGCATCAACACCTTTTACGGACTTTACATTGAGAAGGACGAGCATCAAGCCTTCGTTGACCAAATCAATCCCAAGCAACTCGACAAGGTGCTTCAAGAACTCACTCAACCGGGAACTCATTGGAACGACGGTAAATACAAGGGCACGGTAAATCGCCTTCGGCTTAAACCCGAGGCAAAACTATGGAATAAGTTTGTTAAAACTTCTTTAATGCCCTCCACACACAATACTACCGTTGATATACCACGTCTTTTGCTCATACATTTTATTTTTCATAATCGCATCATTAACATTGGAAAAATTATTTGTGATGAGATTTTTGTATGCAGCTCAAAAGATAAGGGTTATCTTTTCTTCCCTTGCTTAATTTCTAATCTTTGCAAGGAGATGCATGTCCCGAGTGAGTCCACCGATGAAAAGGCCCTACCCAAGTCTGGTTAGAATCAAGCACTAATCCGAAAGCTAATGGGAGAGGCACCGGGAGATTCTTCAAGGCCTCCAATTGCCACGGCAACTCCTGCCGCAACGGCAATCCCTAATGCCCAAGCACCTAACGCCAGGGCAACTCGGCCATTAATCTCGGGACACTTTGAAGCACTTTTGCACCCATTGGCAAGCCACCTAAGGCAAATTGAAGATCGGCAACTAATGTTCATGCGGTACATGAAGGAGCACAACAATGCCATCACCCAAGTCATCCTAGAAAAGTACCCGGACAATCGTGTGCCGTTCCTAATCTTTCCCGCCGAGATCCTTGCCCCGGCAATCAATGAAGCAATCGCCACGGCAACCAACCCTGAAGATGCCACGGCAACCAAAGCTAAAGACATCCCGGCAACCACTGCAAAAGCCAAAGGTAAAGCACCTATGCCCGAATCAACTCCTACGGAATCATTTTTTGATTTTTCAGATTCGGACGAGTCCTCCATTGAACCAATAAAGACCGTACCAATTGAATCCTCCAAGCGAAAAGCCATTGACATTGATGAAGAGGACGATGAGGACAACCCCGTACGAGGATCGATTCCACCACCGGCAACAAGAAAACAACCATCGCGTTCAAGCAAGAGAATCAAGACACCGACTAGAAGGAGACTAATCATCTACGATGACGAACTCTCAGAGTAAGTCCTCGTATGCATTTTTTTTCTTTCGGTATTTTTATGCATGCATTGAGGACAATGCCTCACTCGAGTTTGGGGGGATTGTTATTAGTAGTTACCATGTTTAGTTACATTCACTTAAGTATTACATTTAGGATACATAAATTGCTTGCCATGCCTTTAATTGGAACAAGAATTGCTTAGATTTGATGAATATTCAATGATGACTTTGCCAATGCACTTAATTGATAGAATTTTTATTCTAGGATAACCATGGAAAAACTTAGAATTTTACTATGATGCTAAATTTGATGAAACACTGTTGTGGTTTGATTGATTTAAGGAGTTCTAGTAAACTTAGGTTGATAATTAACAAATTGGGGGATTAGAATAAAAATTGGATGAATGCTAGAGGTGCCCGAAATTGGCTCTAGCATGTGCTAAAAAAATTGATCACTAGAGGTGCCCGAAACTGGCTCTAGTCGATTAAATTAACTTAAGAAAACTAAGAATAAAACACTAGAGGTGCCCGAAATTGGCTCTAGTTAAAACATGTTAAAAAGAACCCAATGAAGTAATTTGAAAACCTATTGTTTGCATAGAATCCGAAAAATCAACTTGCACACGACTCCGCACACACTCACAAGCATTATAGTTTGATTCTGAGTAATTCCTCAGTTTTCTGAAAAATAAAAAGCCAATCATACTTTGTGCCCCGGTTCAGAGAATTGAAATCAAGTTCAAAGCTGAGTTTGTGAAAATTGAAGTCTTAGCAGGTAATTATGAGTTTGCATTGCTTGAGGACAAGCAATAGTTCGAGTTTGGGGGTGTGATAAATGTTCAAAAGTACTATTTTTCTTACCCTTTTTACTCATATTATTGTTAGACTTAGGCTCATATTAGTTGCATAATTAGCTATTCATGCATTAATCCATGTTTCCTTCAATCGTTGAGCTTGATTACATAACTTGGTAGTTTTTGTGGAAAAGATGCTACTTTGGTGTGCTTTGTGTGTGTATGTGCAGGATCACTTGCCAAAGCAATACCGAGCTAGTTGCCAGGGCAATGCATGAAGGATATGCCGAGCTAGTTGCTAGGGCAATGCATGAAGGAGACGCCGAGCCAGTTGCCATGGCAATTGTCGACAAAGAGAAAATGCAATAGGGATGTTGAAATTAATGACTATACAAGCCCAAGATGACGTGGAGCAAGGCCCAAGCCGAAAGGAATTTGATTGCCATGCAGAGATTAAAGAAGAATTAAATTCCAAGAAGATAGGAGAAGTTCTAATAGGAATAAAATTATAATAAAGAATTATATTCTTTAAAGATAATTTAATTCCAACTCAAACTCCTCCTCAAAGAAGGACTTTGGCCTAGCCCTATAAATAGATAGGAGATTTCGACAACTTGGATAGAGAGCAAGAGGGCAAAATTCGACAAGTCCAAGAGAGGAAGCAAGGGGAATTTTCGGCAAGCATCTAGGGCAAGGGATTTTCGACAAGCTTCATCTTTTCTTCCTTGTTCGATTGGGTTCATGCTAGGGATTATTTATCTTGTGTTTCTTTGGAACCTAGCCATGAACTAAATTTACTTGGCTATGGTTATTGTGTTTTGTGGTTGTGAGAAACTATTGGTTTTTGTTTAGGTAATAAGAGTTTGCACTTTTCTATTTCAAGGTTTATTCATTCTTGGTTCTTATTTTTGTTTACGAGTGAATTGGGAGAGGATCTCGTGATTTCATCCATTTATCTAATATCGGGAGAGTTAGATTCAAGAAACGAATGAATATGATCTTTATTCAATCCAATGATGGTGAAGATTAATCCGGCTTAGGAATAAGTTAAGGATTTCAACGGCTAAGAGGAGCGCAAGATTGGTTGTTGTTCACCCTTGATTCACGCAGGGATGTATTATCAAGGCATGCACAAGTAGCTAGAGTTTCGACTTAGGGATAAGAAGAAACCATTGAAGAACGCTCCGCCGAACCTTGAAGTTGCTGCCCAGACGCCCAAGTAGTTGCCCAACTAGTTGCCCAGGCAACCATCGATTAGTTGCCAAGGCAACCCCGTTGTGCAAGTTGCCACGGCAATTGAGTTGCCCGTGCACTCTTTTACCAAGACGATCCAATCAGCTATCACACCTCAACTCACGATAACCTAACCTATCTCTCTCAATTGAATTCATCTTTTCTTTTACTTATTTGCTTTCTAGATTAGTTAAACTTCTATAATCTTTTATTTGTGTTTTTTACTTTTACAGTGCAAGAGACTAGATTCTTGAAGTAGCACCAATCCCTGTGGAGACGATATCTTTTATACTATAACTTGCGACGTGTATACTTGCACATTTGCGTAGCACTTATTACGCGCAACATGTATAGTTTGGAGTAACAGTCCCTATGGACTTGTTAGACTTACATTTGGTACGGGTTGGTCACGAGAGTGCGAGAGGTGCCTTGGTTTCCAAGAAAGAATCTCAAAGTTGGGTTTTGGAATGAACCAGTTTGTTGGCATTGTGCGTGAATAAATCCTATCTCTTTAGCTTATGTGTTGTGCTCATGTGATGCTAGTTGAAGAGGACCTTGTAGGTTGCAAGACATTCTTAGTGCGCGTAGTTGACGCAAGACTTAGAGTTTACAGTTTGGAGCGGTGGACGTACAAGTAGTTATCGAGGTGCTCTTCAAGGGTTGAGTGGGGTAACGTCTTGATTGTGGAGTAGTACCCATCATAAGGGATGTGTTGAGTTTGATATTAAGCGTTCATCACCTTGTGGTCTAACATTTACCGAACCCCTCATGTGAGAATTCCTTGGTAGAGGAGGGGCTGCAAGAGATGTTGCCAAGGGGTTCACCTTGGGACGTGTTTATGTTGGTATAGCGAGATATAGTGGTGTTAGCTGTTGTGGGCCGATGTATAACAATGGAAGGTCAGTATTTGTTTTTCAGGGCTGGTGAACTTGTTAATATTGAAGAGTTTTAAGATTCCCGTAAGATCGTTCAAGATGTTGGTCTCGTAAGTTGAAGGTTAAGGAGAATTAGTGTTAAAATTTGGGGTTTGATGCGATGTTTGAACACTAAGGGCAATTTGAAGAGTGTTTTAGACTTACGAATACGTCGAGATAATCTTAAGTTCGATGAGTAAAGGGTTGCTTATTTGGGTTTGAGATGGATTGTTTTCATGTTTGACGACAGTGTAAGATATTCCGAATGGCTTCGGAGACATGTGGGTTTTGGTTAAAGTTGTATGGAATCGGATCTTTGTGTTGTAATAAGTTGTGTTGAGAGAATCATTAGGAGTCTTGAAGGACTTGCTAAAGTGTTAGCACCAATGCTAGTCAGAAATTGGTGGTTGGGAATGAAATGGAGTGTTCGGACCTTTGAGGATAGCTTGGTGGTTTGATCTATAGTAGAGCTTGGTTGTGGTAAAAAATTCTTTTGGAACTGAAGTGGCTTGGCTAGTAGAATCGCTTGAACGTGGATTCACATCTACTTTTGTCGAAGTGGGTTCAAACAAATGAGGTGTTAAGTTCTGTATTAGTTAATCAAGTTGTGGAAGAATGTTGTATTTTCATGTTAGATGGATGATAGAACATGGTTGACAGGGTTTGTTATATCTGAACACGTGGGTTATGGTGATTATATATAAGGAAGTGCCCTGTGGTATACCTTGAAGAAGTGTTGCGTTATGGACGTAAATGAAGGTTGAGTTCAGGAGTTTGGAAAATGCTAGCGATGGTAGAGAGGTTTATTCACCGAGTTGTGACTCATTTGGAGTAAGTTCAGTAGGTTGGTGTCTGTTAGTGCTGTTGAAATTATCTTGGGTTGATCCGTTCTAGGTCTAATAGGAGTGTTATTCTGGACGTTAGGAATATTTTGTTGAGGAAGATTTGTAAAAAGTTGAGGCTTTATGTTAAGAGTTTTGGTTAGGAAGGTTTTGTGGAGAACTTAGGGTCGTGGGCATGCGTGATCGAAAGTATGGTTGGATTTTCGGCAGTATCATCTATTTCCTTTGTTTAAATTTTGGGGACAAAATTTTTTTTTAGGAGAGGAGAGATGTAACGACCAGGATTTCTGGATCCAAGAGTCGAGTTGACCTGAGGTGTGGGGCTTCGCGTTTGGGCCGAAATGTTGGGCCCTTGGGAGTCTTTTGGGCTTGATCTTGGTTGTTAGGCTTGAGTTAATGGTTAAGGTTTGAGCTAGGAAGATGTAATGAGGGTAAAATGGTAATTTCATATTTTGATAATGGAAAAGGGGGAGGTGTTGTGTTTTTCTCTGCAGAAAAAGAAGAGGTATGATCTCATTATGTTTATTTGTCTTTTTCTCTCATCCAAACTCATCTCCTATCCCAAAACCAAAGCCTAAAGGTTGGATCTTTGAGAATTGTGAGGGAAATCTCGTTTTGCTTGAAAAGGGAAGTTCGATCAGCATCAAATGATCTTTAATCCAAGGTAAATATTGTTGTGAATAGAGAAGCAAGGTGCCTTAAGGGGGTGGAAGAGGATGAATGAAAATGGGTCTTTGAGGGCTTCTTCATCAGCTTTAATTCGAGGTTAGTACACCACTAACTCCTTTGAATTCCTGCAACTTATAAAAATAGGCTTTGTGCATGATTTGGTTGTTTATGGTTTGATATGCTTTGGTTGACCTCTTTAACGGTAAAGCGTGGATTTGATGTTGCTAAGGCTTAAAATTGGTAGAGACTCACTTAATACCTTCACCATAACTTGTACGAGTAATTTGGGGCTTAACCCTAAAGGTTAAGTAGGATTTCTAAGTGAAATCCGCACCCAGGGTTCGAAATCTGGGTTCAAGTACCAGTACGGGGTTGTTGCGTATCGGTACACCTTCGTGCTAAGGAATGTGGGTCGTGAGAGGAGTACTGGTACAGCTTATCGCGTATCGGTACTTCATGCATGGTGAGAATTCCAGTGGTGGATTAGCGTACCGATACGTGCGATGCGTATCGGTACTCATTGTTACATTGCCTGGAAAAGCTTTGTGTACCGGTATGCTAAGGTAGGCGTATCGGTACAGATAGAGATCGGTAAAGGGCGATCCAAGTATCGATATAGAGTGCCGGTACGGCTTGAGGTCTACTTCTTTCAAACCAATTTTGAGTATCGATACGGGGGTTTAGCATATCGGTACGAATTATTGTACTAGACCTTTTGAGTTTAAATTGAGTATCGGTACTCATGGGGGAGTACGGGCGTACTGATACCCATATAAGAGTATCGGTATTCGCTGGGCATTCTGCCCAAGAATTTCAGGTTGTGTTCGAGGGTTCTATAATTCGAGTCAAAGGGCCCTGGGGTCCGTTAAGGTGTAAAATGAATATTAAAACATGAGCAATAGAGATTTAAACCCCGTGTATGAATGAAATGGCTAATGACTCGGAATATATTGGGTAAGTTGTGTGAGGTGGTTACCCGTAGGGATCCTAGGTGGATCAATTGATGCTGTGTGGTAATTAGTGTCATTGTTGTGTGTGGAAGAGGCGCCTATAGGGTTAAGTCTTATCGAATAATAAGATAAATTAATGAGAATGGCTAATGTGTACCTTCATAACATACTAATAAATAGATAAGCTCAATAGGGTGGTATAATAATTGATAGAAACCATAGGGCGATGGTAAGTGTGTTAGAGTTGTGTGCGGTAAGACCCTTGTGTCGAGGTTGAGTGATGTGTGGTGACTAGGGATCTTGCTATGTGATGATGGGACGCCTAGATAGTCGAGTCATCCCTTGTTAGGATTTGAATACCCTAAGTGTTGCAACACCTTAAAGATTCCAAAATGTTGGATCCCGATGCTTTGTGGACGCAGGCCTCATTCGAAGATGCTTGATGAGAGATCCCAAGCATGGATGTGGGATCCCGATGCTATGTGGACGCGGGCCTTACTCAGAGTATAGGATCCCGATGTTTTGTGGACGCGGACCTTACTCGTAGTGTAGGATCCCGATGCTTCATGGACGCGGGCCTCACTCAAGTGTAGGATTCCGATGCTTTGTGGACACATACCTCACTTAATGTTGTCGGTGTTATCTATGTGGTGCTAGGTAAACATGTGAGGTACTTGTATGAGTTGTGTGCGTGGTCATACATTCAGAATGCTATGTGTTTAAGCGGTTATGGTAGCGTCATCGTTATCCTTCCATGATATAATTCATGTCGCATTGCTTTATTTATGATTTGCATGAAGCATAGTTGAGTGGCGGTGTATCCACTGAGCTTTGTTAGCTCAGCGTTCGGAATCGTTGTTTCTGTTTGCAGGTTAGTAGGTTTGGCCCGTTCTTGGAGGAGATCCATCAGGGAAGGATTCCAGTGCCTCGTCTTATTAGAGTACAGTATTTAGGTCCTTGAGCTATGTATTCGTGGGAACCTATTGTATATTGTAAATCGTATTTGAATTTTCAAACGATCGAGTCAAAGGTTTACAATGTAATTTTAAAAGGAGCTTCATTGTATATGTTTTCGAATATTTATTATGTTTTATTGGGTTGTAAATAAATGGATTTTCATAATGGGTTTGTGGTTTGGGCTAAACTAGGTCAAAATTGTTTGGTTGGGTTTCAGGCGTGAGGCCCAAATGTGACATCCGGGTCGTGGGTGTTACATGGCATGACCGGTTAGGCCATCCCGGTTCAATTGTGATGCAAAAACTTGTTGACACTTCATGTGGTCATTCATTGAAGAACTCATAAATTCTTCAAAGTAATGTTTTTCTTGTGATGCTTGCTCTTAGAGCAAACTAATTATTCAATCATCACAAACTAAAATAGATTATGAATCTATTAATTTCTGGTATGGATACAAGGTGATATATGTGGTCCCATATACCCTTCTTATAGATCATCTAGATATTTTACTGTTTTAAATCGAAGCACCGATTAGATGGTCATATGTATCCTTGTTATCAACCCGCAACTTGGAGTTTATGAGGTTACTTGCTCAGTTGATAAAATTACCAGCACATTTTCTAGATTACCCTATAAAGACAATCAGTCTTGATAAGGCTGCTGACATGTCATTTTACATGCAACATCACTAATTCGCAGCAATCCAACAAATTATCATAAGTTCTCCCCATTACAAATGGTTTTTGGTCAGGAAACAAGTATTTTCCATCTTAGATTTTTTTGGTATGCATTATATATTCTAATTGCTCCACCACAACGCACAAAGATGGGTCCTCAAAAGAGGTTGGGAATATATGTCGTATTCGAATTCCCCTTGATAATTAAATATCTCGAGCTTCTTATGGGGAATTTATTTATGGTTTGATTTGCTGACTGTCATTTTAATGATTCAGTTTTCCCAACATTAGGGGGAGAAAATAATTAGCTGGGAAAAGAAATAAGTTGAAATGAATTATCATTCTCTCATTTTGATCCACATACTCAACAAATGTAAACTAGAAATTCAAAGGATAATTCATTTACAAAACTTAGCAAATCAATTGTCAGATGCTTTTGCTAACCCTAAAAGAGTGACTAAGTCACATATACTAGCTATGAATGCTTCAATTAAAAAATGATGTCTCGAAAGGACACAATCTAGTTGCTAATGAGTCTAACTCACGCCTGAAGCATGGTAGACAAGTAGGTTCCAAAGATAAAAATCCTCGAAAAAGAAAAAGAGCTATATCTTATAATAGTCCGATCGAGGAATCAACAAATTATGAAAATATATAGAAGAGATTAAAAGGTCTCCAACAGAGACATTATACATGACTCGGGTACCTAATAATAATAAGATCTCAATAAATTTGTCATGTCTGGTAATAAGTGGAACTAAAATCAAATCGACATCGATAATACATTTGCATGCAGTATAGCACTAGAGATTTTGGGTGATGATGTGGATCCTTAACCATTGTCAATTGGACAATGTAAACAAAGAAATGATTGGCCAAAATGGAAAGAGGAAATTAGGTGAAACTAAAATCTCTTTCGAAAAGAGATGTATTTGGGTATATAGTCCATTCATCGGAATATGTAAAGCTTATTGAAATAAATGAGCCTTTGTGATAAATAGAAATGAAAAAGAGGAAATTGCGAGATATAAGCTCGTTTGGTTGTACAAGGATTCTCACAAAGACCTGGAATCGATTATGAGGAAACATACTCCTCAGTGGTAGATGCAACTACTTTTAGATTTTTATTAGTCTGGCAATAAAAGACTTAGTTTTTGCTTAATGGATGTTGTTACATCCTATTTTAACGAGCCTCTTGATAATAACATTTACAAGAAACTTCCGGAAGGATTTAGACTGCAGAAGTAGTTAATTCAAGTTCTCGAGAACATTATTCAATCAAATTAAACATATCTCTTTATGGATTAAAAAAAATTGGGCCATGTTGTACAATCGCCTTAGTGAATACTTATTAGCGAAAGGCTATAAGAATGATTCAATTTCCCTGAGGATTTTTTATTAAGAGGTTTAGCTCCGGATTTGTTATTGTTGTGTATGTTGATGATTTGAATATCATTGGGACTCGTGAAGAGATCTCTCTGACAATAAAATCCTTGTGCATCAATCGTCATACATAGAAAATTATTTAAAGAGATTTTACATGCATAATGTACATGTAACACCCCAAAACCAAACCTAGTCGAAATTTAATTTCGGCAATAAAAAATTTTACACTGAAAAGTCAAACTATAATGTTGAACTTTGACCAAGTGGTCAATTGTGGGATTTTTGAATCTCAATTAAGTTTTTATATTTTTTTAAGGACCCCATTGTAAGCTTTAAAAATTATCTAAGCGACCAGATTGAGAAAATTGAAAGTTTGGGGGCAAAAGTACAAAAATTGAAAAGTTAAGAGACTAACCTTGCGATTAGCCCCTCCTCAACACTAGTCATCTTATACGTGGTGTTTTAGGATGAGATTGCTTCAACCTAAGGAAATCTTAAGTTAATGAAAATAGTAAAAGAAAAGAAATGAGTTAAAAAGCATACCCGGTTATTTGGAAGTCACTATCTTCACCATCTTCTTCCTTTAGCTTTAAACAAGCAAGCACCTCCATTGGAGGGTATTTCAAGCTTCGATTTTCTTAAGTTTCTTAATCCTAGATTGTAGCTATCGATTGGGTAAGTATTTCCCCTCAATTGGTTTATCGATTTCATGGTTAACCTTTAATCCCAAGTTTAAGAATCAATGAACCCTATAAATTCTCTGGGATATCGTAGTTTATTTGTTATAATCTTTCATAGCTATTAAGTTGCTATGAATTCATTATCGACATTGAAATCCTTGTTTCTTTGTAGCTCAAGAAAACCAAGGTGAAGAATCACCAAATCCTTCTAATTCTGCCAAGCTCAAGAACAAATAAATCGTTATCCGAAAGCCTTGAAGCCTCAGAAGTATCATTAACTGTAGTCGAAGTCTCGGTATAGGAATAGTGCCTATCTCGGTTTCATTAAATGGTTCTATTGCATTTTCATCATCGAATTCATGGTATGGTCACATGGAAAATACACTAAAAGCATTATTGGTAAGCTTTGGTAAGACTATTATATTGTCAAGTTGATTATTGAAGCATTATATTGATATTGATATTATTGAAACATTGAGAAAGTCTACATTGATATTAATTATGCTATACAGTTATCGACATTGCTACCGTTATTGTTATTGATATTGCTATTGATATTGCTAAGCATTGAATCCTTGGATACGAATAGATATGGGATAAAATTGGCATGCCATAGAATTCATGAGCTCATTGGTACGGAGTGGACTACGGTCCTTGAGCTAAGGCTCTATTTGGCGATGTTGGCGGGATGTGTTTGTGTTGGTCTTATTTGGCGATGTTGGAGGATATTGACCATTATTGATGGCGATGTTGGTTGGGAATTCGCGTATCCACATATATGTCGATCCAAGGAAAAATAAACAAGTTATGTTAAAAACATGATTTGAGATGCATTTACATCGTTATACATGTTATTGTTTTCATTGGCATTTATGTTATTGTTATTGACTACCTCACTAGGCTAAGTAAGCCTAATACATCTCATTTCTACGCATTTTCAGGCTAAAGGTTTATGGGATTGAGGATCGGAGCAAGGACGTTTTGAAGCAAGTCACCAAGTTACATGTAATGTAAACTTTGTCCTTAAACTCCTAGAAAAGTGGCATAGGGTCTAGACAAGTTAGTTTAGCCCCATTTTGTATGTACATATGGTCCATCATGTTGAATGAACTAAAACATGAAATATGGTATGCTCATGGTTTTGAAAGAATTGGTAAAATGACCCTAAATGCACTAATAAAGGAAAATCGGGTAAATGGATTCGTTTTGATGAAAATTTTGACATGCAAGTAGATTTGAAGTTTTTAAGCTTGCTGGTAAAATTTTGACATGGTTTAGGCCCTCAAATCAGATAAAATATGACATTACAGGTGCAGGCGTACCGGTACGGGTGATGTCGTACCGGTACTGATAGGCTAAAATTAGGCAATATTGATCGGCGAGTACCAGTACGGGTGATGTCGTACTGGTATAGTCATACAGTATTGGTATAAGGCTTAAAGGCATACCAATACAGCTATGGGAGTATTGATATGCCAAATCAACACTGGAATTTTACTGTAGCACGAGTACCGGTATGGGTGATGGCATACCGATACCCATTCACGTCTCAAATTGGGAATTAGGGATTACGTACCGGTACGGTAAATGGACCCGTATCGATACGGGGGTACCGAATTCCTCGTACCGATACTGTAAGATGAGTACCGATACGGGATTCAGGTTCGAAATAAAAATATTAAGGGGGCGTATTGGTACAGACTCTCGAGTACCGGTACCAATACAGGTAAGTTAGTTAATTGGCTTTGAAACTTTCCAATTTGGTCACTAATTCAAATATGAGTAAATTGGATAGTGTAATGGACTCCAAAACTTGTGAAATTTTAAACACAAGGTAAACAGGTATGGAATTCAACATTGATAAGCATAAATACCGATAAGTCCTTAAAAATTTTAAGATTTACAATTTAGTCCTTAAACTTGTATAAGTTAATAATTAGACCCTATCAATAATTCGATTGAGTTTGCATTGATTATAGCCAAGCATTGCATCGATTGAAAGTCATTAACTCACTTTTTATAGTCTGTCATTGATTTTTGGTGCACTGATCACCGTATTGTTCACCGATAACGCTTTTCGACCCGAATTTCTACCAGACGGGGAAGGGGTGTTACAACACATCCGTTGAGCACAAAGCAAAATCGAAAAATAATTGCTATGCATTAGATCTTAATTAGTCTAAAAGTATTATCTAACTGTTACGAGACCATTACCTTTAGGTCTTTCAAAACTCGATGCCTCTCCAAATCATGTAAATAATTGCTATGCACGAGGCAGAGTCGAAATATGTGTTTGGCTAAACATATCAAGAAGATATGTGAATTACTTTCACAAGATAAGATCCAAGCTATCTTTTGTAGAGATAATGCAAAATTTATATCTCAATCAAAAGGTGGATACATCAAATGTGAAAAAAACGAAACATATTTCTTCAAAGTTATGTCCCTCATGATCTTTAGAAGAATAGTATTCAATGAATCCATTCAAGTAGTAATTTGAAAGATCTATTCATTAGTGCATAGTTTACTTCAACATTTGAAGATTATATTCAAGATTGAATTATAAAGATTCAAAGATCTTATGTGATGTTTTCATGAGGGAAAGTAAATACGCGTTGCACTCTTTTTCCCTTAACCGATGTTTTGTACCAATGGGTTTTTCTAGTAAGGTTTTTAATGAGGCAACTTGTTATGCGTATCAAAAATATGTGTACTCTTTTTCCTTCACTAAGAAATTTTTTCCCACATGGTTTTTATCTTAGTAAGGTTTTAACGAGACACATTATCTTTATGGATATCCAAGGGGGAGTGTTATGAATATCTTTATTTATGGTGGATATCCATATATTAAATGAGATTTTAATGTACTTTATTATTAGGGTTCAATACACATTGGAATTAGGGTTTCCATCTTATGCCTATAAATATAGAGTTTGGAGAAAGCATTGGAATTAAGGTTTCCATCTCTCTTGTTCTTCTTTATTTTATTCACAACAGACGGAGGTTTGATGGTTTAGTATTGCAAATGGTGAGAAAATGTTGAAGTTGGGTTAGGAAAGAGAATTCCTTTCGCCAATAATAGATGGTTTAGGTTCATAGTGAAGTGGTTAATATTAATTACATATTATTAAGAGAGGGAAAAGAATTGAATTTTTTGGAGACTTTTTTTAGAAAAATAGTCAAACCATATAAGGGTAAATTTGGGGTTTCTAGTGCCAAAAAATTAAAAAACATTTTAGACATATTTTGTTCATAGACAAATAATTTTTTTAAAAAAAATAAATGAGTTAATTGTACCACACATCCTTAAATTATAGCCCCCATTTTAAATTAATCCATAAATTTTTAAACGTTCTAATTCCATCCTCAAACTATGATATCATTTTAAATTGGCCCTCAAATTTTTGAACATTCCAATTCCATCCTCAAAATATTACTCTCATTCTAAATTGATTTCCAAACTTTTGAACACTCTAATTTCATCACCAGATTATCAATATATGCTCATTATATCTCATGTTAATAAAAACGTTATAAAAATTAGTAATTATCATGTAAATATTAATGTGTATTATGTAAAAATATGATATCACATAAACGATAATTTGAAGATAAAATTGGAATGTTCAAAAGTTTGGGGACCAATTTAGAATGAGAGTCATAGTTTGAGGATGAAATTAAAATGTTCAAAAGTTTATGAACCAATTTAAAGATAGTTATAATTTGGTGATGAAATTGAAACATTTAAAAGTTTAGGAACCAATCTAGGATGAGAGACATAGTTTGAGGACACGCGGTGCAATTAACTCAAAATCAATCTAAGCTTATCTTTATCACCTTTTATAAAAAAACATTATAATTATCGTAGAATTACATTACCTCATCAAAATAATCTTCTTTTTTGAACAAAAATATAAGCTTTGATCAAAATATTTTTGTGATCAACAATTTGATACACTATTAAACCGAGGGATAATTTTACGGTAAATGCCATGTACTGCAATATACCACTATTCATATGTATAGCAATATAACATTAACTGTTTTAATTAGCTTTGAAATTCTAAGAACCGAAACTGTTATTATCCCCTTTTAGAAAAAAAATCTTTAAAATAATTTTTATATTATTTTTTCAGATTTTATTTTTTAATTCAAAAAATAATTAAACTTTTATTACTATAATAATTCTTACATTCACTTTAATTTAAGGGTAAAGTTCATAAATAGTCACTAAATTTTGATCAATTATTTAATTTGGTAACCAAACTTAAAATTGCTTCAATATTACCATTAAACTTTTAGTTTTGTTTCAATTTGGCCACTGACCCGTTAACAACTATTAAAAGGGTAATGTGGTTGCTAAAATATTTTATATAATAACACATTTAGTCCTTCACGTTTATACATTCAAACAATTTAGTTCTAATTCGAAAGAAATATAAATTTAACCCTCATTATTTCATTTGATCCTATTTTTAATTAGAGATAATTTAATATTTTATTTTGATCTCTCAATTATAGCTAATGTTATCTTGTCCCACCCAATCACAACCATACCCAATCCATCTTTTAAAATTTCATAAAAATTAATTAAATTATTACTATAAAAAGGGGAAATTAAGTATATTTTTTTAAAATTGATACTTAAATTTTTAAATTGTTATTAGGCCACAAAAAACACATATTTGTTATTATTCAATTATACATAATAAAAAGGGAAAATTAAGTATATTTTAAAAAATTGATACTTGAATTTTTTATGAAAATAATTTAATTAATTTATATAGCATCCAGTAATCCAACTCTAAATTTTAATTTAGTAATAAATTGATTCTTTTCAATTTTTAAATGATAAATTGGGTATGGTTGGGATTGGGAGGGACAAGATAACATTAGTTATAATTGAGGGATCAAAATAAAATATTAAATTATCTCTAATTAAAATTAGGGTCAAATTGAAATAATGAGGGTTAAATTTTTTTTTCTTTCGAATTAGGACTAAATTATTTGAATGTGTAAACGTAGAGGACAAAATATGTTATTATACAAAATATTTTAACAACCACAGCACCCTTTTAACAGTTGTTAACGGGTCAATGGCCAAATTAAAACAAAACTAAAAGTTTAATGGTAACATTGAAGCAATTGAAAGTTTAGTAACCAAATTGAATAATTGATTAAAGTTTAATGACCATTTGTAAACTTTACCCTTAAATTAAAATGAATGTAGGAATTATTATAATGATAAAAGTTTTATTATTTTTTTAATTAAAAAATAAAAGAATATCTGAAAAAATAATATAAAAATTAATTTTTAAGATTTTACTCTAAAAGGGATAATAACACTTTCGGTCCTTAAGATTTTAAAACTAATTAAAACAGTTAATGACACATTATGATACATATGAATAGTGGTACATTGCGGTACATGGCATTTACCGTAGAATTATCCTAAACCGAGGATGACCCTGGATGGACTGGGAGCGGTGTATCCTAAAAAATTGAAATTCGTATGTGATTTAGAATTTTTTTAGAAATTTTATATGCATTTTCTATTGAAAATCTATTTTCGCCCTCAAAAATTTTATAAATTCACCCCTAGAATTTTATAGGTTCGCGCCCTAGCATAAAGTAGGGAGTCCATCCCTGGATGACCCGATTTCAACACGAAGTACCAAAATCTGTATGGCTATGCCTAATTCTATTCCAACACAAAATGTTTAGATACACTATCACAAACAGATTTACATTCCACTAATTAGGAGCTTTCCCCCCTTACGCCTTAAACAATACAAATGCAATGAAATACAAAATTCGAAACAGAAGGAAGGGCACAATTAGAAATTCATACCAGCCTCCTTCCTCGCATTCAACTGTTCATCATCTGCCTTCCTCTCATCCCTTGCCCCTCAACTTCAACTGCTGCAACATTCTTCGATGCTTATTATTCTATACATTACTTTTTCAACTCTGCTATGTATGTTTATACGATCGATATGTGCCCATTTCATAATCATTGAACTTTTCAATCATATAAATCTCTTTTGCAATGAAGGATTTTTTTTCAGTGGACATTCCGTTCCGATACCATCATCGAAGGAAGTTTCTCGTATCATACCTCCACTACATGTTCACACTTATCTCTACCTTCTGCATCACATAACCTCATTCCCTCTCAGCTCCTTCACCACACCTGCCAAAATTTCAAGAAAACAGCTATCAATTCAGAAACTTGGCCCTGCAAAATACAACATTGGTAATCAAATATAAACTGTTACCATTTGCTTAAACAGTGGTGTGGTGTCCCTTTTATCATTGACAATAGATGTTGCGCGTAATAAGTGCTACGCAAATGTGCAAGTATACACGTCGCAAGTTATAGTATAAAAGATATCGTCTCCACAGGGATTGGTGCCACTTCAAGAATCTAGTCTCTTGCACTGTAAAAAGTAAAAACACAAGTAAAGGATTATAGAAGTTTTAACTAATAACTAATCTAGAAAGCAGTTAAGTAAATGAAAAGATGAATTCAATTGAGAGAGATAGGCTAGGTTATCGTGAGTTGAGGTGTGATAGCCGATTGGATTGTCTTGGTAAAAGAGTGCACGGCCAACTCAGTTGCCGTGGCAACTTGCACGACGGGGTTGCCGTAGCAACTAATTGATGGTTGCTTGGGCGGCTAGTTGGGCAACTACTTGGGCGACTGGGCAGCAACTTCAAGGTTCGGCGGAGCGTTCTTCAATGGTTTCTTCTTATCCCTAAGTCGAAACTCTAGCTATTTGTGCATGCCTTGATAATACATCCCTGCGTGAATCAAGGGTGAACAACAACCAATCTTGCGCTCCTCTTAGCCGTTGAAATCCTTAACTTATTCCTAAGCCGGATTAATCTTCACCATCATTGGATTGAATAAAGATCATATTCATTCGTTTCTTGAATCTAACTCTCCCGATATTAGATAAATGGATGAAATCACGAGATCCTCTCCCAATTCACTCACAAACAATAATAAGAATCAAGAATGAATAAACCTTGAAATAGAAAAGTGCAAACTCTTATTACCTAAACAAAAACCAATAGTTTCTCACAACCACAAAACACAATAACCATAGCCAAGTAAATTTAGTTCATGGCTAGGTTCCAAAGAAACACAAGATAAACAATCCCTAGCATGAACCCAATCGAACAAGGAAGAAAAGATGAAGCTTGCCGAAAATTCCCCTTGCTTCCTCTCTTGGAGTTGTCGAAATTAACTCTTGCTCTCCCCCTTGATCCTGTCGAAATCTCCTTGGTATTTATAGGGCTAGGCCAAAGTCCTTCTTTGAGGAGGAGTTTGAGTTGGAATTAAATTATCTTTAAAGAATATAATTCTTTATTATAATTTTATTCCTATTAGAACTTCTCCTATCCTCTTGGAATTTAATTCTTCTTTTATCTCTGCATGGCAATCAAATTCCTTTGGGCTTGGGCCTTGCTCCATGTCATCTTGGGCTTGTAAAGTCATGAATTTCGACATCCATATTGCTTTTAGTCTTTGTCGACAAATGCCATGGCAACTGGCTCGGCGTCTCCTTCATGCATTGCCCTGGCAACTAGCTCGGCATTGCTTTGGCAAGTGATCCTGCACATACACACACAAAAACACACCAAAGCAGCATCTATTTCCACAAAAATCACCAAGTTATGTAATCAAGCTCAACGATTGAAGGAAACATGGATTAATGCATGAATGGCTAACTATGCAACTAATATGAGCCTAAGTCTAACAATAATATGAGTAAAAAGGGTAAGAAAAATAGTACTTTTGAACACTTATCACACCCCCAAACTCGAACTATTGCTTGTCCTCAAGCAATGCAAACTCATAATTACCGCCAAGACTTCAAATTTTCACAAACTTAGCTTTGAGCTTGATTTCAATTCTCTGAACCGGGCACAAAGTATGATTGGCTTTTTATTTTTCGGAAAACTGAGGAGTTACTCGGAATCAAACTATAATGCTTGTGAGTGTGTGCGGAGTTGTGTGCAAGTTGATTTTTCGGATTCTATGCAAACAATAGGTTTTCAAATTACTTCATTGGGTTCTTTTTTAACATGTTTTAACTAGAGCCAATCTCGGGCACCTCTAGTGTTTCATTTTTAGTTTTCTTAAGTTAATTTAATCGACTAGAGCCGGTTTCGGGCACCTCTAGTTAAAAAAATTTTAACGCCTCCTAGAGCCAGTTTCGGGCACCTCTAGTGATCAATTTTTTTGCATATGCTAGAGCCAATTTCGGGTACCTCTAGCATTCATCCAATTTTTATTCTAATCCCCCAATTAGTTAATTATCAACCTAAGTTTACTAGAACTCCTTAAATCAATCAAACCACAACCGTGTTTCATCAAATTTAGCATCATAGTAAAATTCTAAGTTTTTCATGGTTATCCTAGAATAAAAATTCTATCAATTAAGTGCATTGGTAAAGTCATCATTGAATATTCATCAAATCTAAGCAATTCTTGTTCCAATTAAAGGCATGGCAAGCAATTTATGTATCCTAAATGTAATGCTTAAGATTAATGTAACTAAACATGGTAATTACTAGTAACAATCCCCCCCAAACTCGAGTGAGGCATTGTCCTCAATGCATGCATAAAAATAACGAAAAAAAAATGCATACGAGGACTTACTCCGAGAGTTCGTCATCGTAGATGATTAGTTTCCTTCTAGTTGGCGTCTTGATTTTCTTGCTTGAACGCGATGGTTGTTTTCTTGTTGCCGGTGGTGGAATCGATCCTCGCACGGGGTTGTCCTCATCATCCTCTTCATCACTGTCAATGGCTTTTCGTTTGGAGGATTCAATTGGTGCGGTCTTTATTGGTTCAATGGAGGACTCGTCCGAATCTGAAAAATCAGAAAATGATTCCGTAGGAGTTGATTCAGGCATAGGTGCTTTACCTTTGGCTTTTTCAGTGGTTGCCGGGGCATTGTCAGGGTTGGTTGCCATGGCGTCAGCTTCCTTGGTTGCCGTGGCAAGGATATCGGTGGGAAATATTGGGAACGGCACACGGCTGTCCGGGTACTTTTCTAGGATGACTTGGGTGATGGCATTGTTGTGCTCCTTCATGTACCGCATGAACATTAGTTGCCGATCTTCAATTTGCCTTAGGCGGCTTTCCAATGGGTGCAAAAGTGCTTCAATGTGTCCCGGGATTAATGGCCGAGTTGCCATGGCGTTATGTGCTTGGGCATTAGGGATTGCCGCGGCGGCAGGAGTTGCCTTGACAATTTGGGGCCTTGAAGAATCTCCCGGTGCCTCTCCCATTAGCTTCCGATTAGTGCTTGATTCCAACCAGACTTGAGTAGGGCTTTTCATCGGTGGACTCACTCGGGACATGCATCTCCTTGCAAAGATTGGAAATTAAGCAAGGGAAGAAAAGATAACCCTTATCTTTTGAGCTGCATACAAAAATCTCATCGCAAATAATTTTTCCAATGTTAATGATGCGATTATGCAAAATAGAATGTATGAGCAAAAGACGTGGTATATCAACGGTAGTATTGTGTGTGGAGGGCATTAAAGAAGTTTTAACAAACTTATTCCATAGTTTTGCCTCGGGTTTTAGCCGAAGGCGATTTACCGTGCCCTTGTATTTACCGTCGTTCAATGAGTTCCTGGTTGAGTGAGTTCTTGAAGCACCTTGTCGAGTTGCTTGGGATTGATTTGGTCAACGAAGGCTTGATGCTCGTCCTTCTCAATGTAAAGTCCGTAAAGGTGTTGATGCTTTCGGGACTTATAAGTATGGCCTTGTCACGAACAAAAACATAAGGATTATCCGGGTTAGGTGAGTGAGCATAGAATTCTCTTACCCATGAGATGTTACCCGGTTCCGGTTGATGGCAAAAGATTTGCCACTTTTGATGTGCAATCCTTTTGAAGATGAATGGTTCAAGGCCGAAATCTTGAGATCTGGAGTATTCAAAGCCTTGTTCTTCATGAATCTTCCGGCTTTTAAATTTGGATTGAAATCTTTCTTGAACCACGGTGTAGCAAACTTCTTGTATCTTGGTTCTTTGGAGGAACTTGGATGAACTAAAAGTTTAATCTTGGATGCCATGTATGATCTTGGTTGTGAGTAAAAACAAAGAAAAGAAAAGAAACTAAAAAGTTGCAAGATAGAAAGTAGGAATAGGTTAAGGGTGATGGGTTTTATAGAATCGATAGGTGGGTGGGATTAGGGTTTAGGGGAAAACGAAAAAGGGTTTAGGGTTTTGTAGGAGTTGTCGACAAGGGTTTTGGTTAGGATGAATTGGAGGCTTTATATAAGCCTTAGATTCAGCCCATTAGTTTCCTTGTTGAAGATGTTTTCCTACTTGGTTTAGAATTCCTTCTTTATCTTGAACTTCCTTTCCTACAATTCAAAAACAAATCAAATAAGGATTAAAATTAAAGATAAACTAATAAAGAAAATAAATAAAGATGTGTAATAGGATTCTTAGACTTGAATAAAAAAAATCTATCCTAAAACTACTAATAATCGGCAAAAAATAAATAAATAAAAAAAATCGAAAGAAAAAAAAAATGAAAAATAAATAATTAACTAATCGACAAAAACAAAAATAAAAAATAAATAAAAATAAAAATATCAAAAGGGAGAGCATGCTCATGCATCTTCTAAATTGACCACTTCCTTGTTACGTTCCACATGGGCACCATTGTAGTGCTTCAATCTTTGTCCATTAACTTTGAATTCATGGTTGTCAGAGATGGACTTGATTATCACGGCGCCATGGGAGAATGGTTTGACGACTTCAAATGGTCCCGACCATCTTGATTTCAGCTTTCCGGGAAAAAGTTTTAGCCGAGAATTGAATAGGAGAACTAGTTGCCTGGCGTGAATTGTCGTGGCAATAGTTTCTTGTCATGCCATCGCTTTGTTTTCTCCTTGTAGATTCGTGCATTGTTATTAGGCGAGTGCACGAAATTCTTCTATCTCATTGAGATCCATCAAGCGCTTTTGTCCGCACTTTCCCAATCCATATTCACGGTCTTGATTGCCCAAGACGCGCCTTGTGCTCGATTTCCACCGGTAGATGGCATGTTTTACCATAGACAAGCGGAAGGGGACATACCTAATGGTGTTTTGAATGCGGTGCGATATGCCCAAAGTCGTCATCTAGTCTTAATGACCAATCCTTCCTTGAGGATTTACAACTTTCTCGAGTATTCCCTTCAACTCCCGGTTGGAAATTTCGCTTGCCCGTTGGTTTGTGGGTGATATGCCGTGGCGATCTTGTGTGATATGCCGAGCGTTGCAACATCTTGGCAATTAGTCTGTTGTCAAAATGCTTGCCCCGTCGCTGATAATTGCTCTCGGCATCCCAAACCGTGTAAATATGTTTTTCTGCAGGAATCGTTGCACGGTCTTGGAATCGTCGTTGGGAACTGCAGCTGCCTCTACCCATTTAGACACATAGTCGACGGCAAGTAAGATGTAGAGGTTGCGAATGAAGATGGGAAAGGTCCCATAAAATCGATCCCCATACATCGAACAGTTCCACCTCGATGATGTTCGAGTGGCATCTCATGTCGCCTAGAGATATTGTCCGTCCTCTCGCAACGATCACATTGCTTGTAAAAGTCTTGGGCATCTTTGTACAATGTTGGCCAATACAAACCGGATTGCAAGACTTTGGCCATGATGCGAGTTCCTCCAAAATGTCCTCCATAGGGTGAAGAATGGCATTGCCGGAGTACATTTTGTTGCTCTTCTTCGAGGACACATCGGCGTATAACCTGATCTCACATTGTTTAAACAAAAGAGGCTCGTCCCAAAAGTAATGCTTAGCATCATGGCGAAACCGCTTCTTCCCTTGGTGAGTAATGCCATCATACGGAAAAATACCACAAACAAGGAAGTTAACTAAATCTGCGTGCCAGGTATTGCCGAGGCATGTCTTTGCCGTAGTATCTGCTCCCAAAATTGCCGAGGCGTGTCGTCAAAAGACTGCTGCGGCGTCGAGAGTTGCCGAGGCGTGTGCATCCATGGTTGCCGAGGCGTCATGGGTTGCCGAGCCGTTGAGGGTTGCCGAGGCAATTAGAATTTGTTCATCCGGGATGCATCGCATATCTCTAGATCCGCGTCTTTCTCCCTATTGCGTTCCAAACGTGATAAGTGATCGCCACTTGATTTTCTTTCCTTTCATGTCCTTAATTTCAATATCAAATTCTTGTAAAAGTAATATCCAACGAATCAAACGAGGTTTAGCATCCTTTTTAGCAAATAAGTATTTGATTGCCGAATGGTCCGTATGAACAATTACCTTTGTACCAATTAAATAGGATCGGAACTTGTCAAATGCGAAAACTACAGCTAGTAACTCTTTCTCCTTTGTTGTGTAATTCACTTGAGCATCATTAAGAGTTTTACTAGCGTAGTATATCACATGGAAGGTCTTACCTATGCGTTGGCCTAGGACTGCTCCTACCGCGAAATCACTTGCATCACACATGAGCTCAAAAGGTAGCGTCCAATCTGGTGGAACGACAATAGGTGCCGAGGCAAGCTTTTTCTTTAGGGTTTCGAATGCTTGAGTGCAAGAATCATCAAAATCGAAGACTTTATCATGTTCAAGCAGATTACACAAAGGTTTAGTGATTTTAGAAAAATTATGAATGAACCTCCTGTAAAAACCTGCATGTCCGAGAAAACTTCGAATTCCTTTAACCGAATTTGGTGGGGGCAATCTCTCGATCACGTCCACCTTGGCTTTGTCTACTTCAATTCCCTTGGATGAAATCTTATGGCCGAGCACTATTCCTTCATCTACCATAAAGTGGCATTTCTCCCAATTGAGGACTAAATCCGTTTCTTCGCATCTTGCCAACACCCTCTCTAAATTGCCGAGACAGCCGTCGAAGTCATTACCAAAAACTGAAAAATCATCCATGAAGATCTCAAGGAAGTCTTCGACCATGTCTGAAAAGAGCGCCATCATGCATCTTTGGAAGGTTGCCGGGGCGTTACATAATCCGAACGGCATCCTTCGGAAGGCATAAGTACCGTATGGGCATGTGAAGGTTGTCTTTTCTTGATCTTCTGGTGCTATGGCAATCTGATTGTAACCTGAATAACCATCAAGAAAATAGTAAAAGGGTTTACCTGCAAGACGGTCAAGCATTTGATCAATAAAGGGTAATGGGAAGTGATCTTTCCTAGTGGCTTTGTTTAGCTTTCGATAGTCCATACAAACCCTCCAACCGGTCACATCTGGTTGGGATAAGTTCATTATTTTCATTGCTTACCACCATTTATACCTCCCTTTTTTAAGACACATTGTGCGGACTTACCCACGTACTATCGGAGATAGGGTGTATAATGCCGCGTCAAGCCACTTGATGATTTTTCTTTCATTACAACCCCTTTCATGGCATGATTCAGTCTCCTCGGGCCTCAATTGAAGGTTTGTGATCATCTTCCAACAAGATCTTGTGCATGCACACCGCCGGGCTAATTCCCTTCAAGTCGGCAATTGTCCACCCTATTGCATTTTTATGTAGCTTCAACATGTTGATCAGCTTCTTTTCCTGCTCAGCTGTAACTTAGAAGAAATAATTGCGGGTAATGTATTATCGGTCCCTAAGTATACATATTTGATTTGCTCGCAATTGTTTCAACTCAAGAATTGGTGGATTTTCGATGAGGGTTTTTCGATCTTACCTTCCTTACCCGAGTAGTCCAAAGGGTTCAAAGTATGTACCTGGTCGATTGACTAGCCAATTTGCCTCTTCCGTTTGTTCCTCATCGACCGGTTCTTCATACTCCTCATGTTCCTCGTGTTCGGCAATGTAGTTCTTTGGCAACTAAATTCTTCATCGGTTAAACTCTGCCGTGGCATGAAGTAGTTGGCATTCTTCCGGATCATCTGCATGCCTTAGTGTTTGGAACACATTTAGTTTTACCTGCTGGTCATTCACCCTCATTGTGAGTTCTCCTTTTCAACATCAATCAAAGTTCTCCCTGCCGCTAGGAATGGTCTCCCGAGAATGATAGGTGCATGCTCATCTGCTTCACAATCCAAAATAATAAAGTCAGTGGAAAAATGAATTTATCAACTTTTACCAAGTATGTCCTCGATTTTTCCTCTGGATGCACATAGGATCTGGATCGGCTAGCTGCAGCATAATCATTGTAGGTCTTGCCTTCCCGATTCCTAGTTTCGGAAAAAACGATTTAGGCATCAAGTTTATGCTAGCCCCTAGGTCGCATAGTGCTTTCCCGACATAGTGATTTCCAATAGAACAGGTATTGTGAAACTTCCGGGATCCTTCAACTTGGGCGGCATGCGATTGTGCAACATTGCCATGCATCCCTCTCTGTCAGCGAGAATCTGTTTCAAACTCTCCTAGCCTTGTTCTCTTGGACACAATGTCTTTAAGAAACTTGGCATAGTTTGGCATTTGTTCAATTGCTTCCACCAATGGCAAGTTGATGTGGACTTGCTTTAGGATATCAAGAAACTTCTTGAATTGGTATTCTTGCTTTTGTCGCTTCAACCTTTGTGGGAATGGTGGTAGAAGTCGGATATCTTCTATCCTTTCATTGGTTTGAAACCCGATTGACGGCATTACGAGGATATCCGGAGTTGCCGATCGTTACCAACCCCCAGGGTTGCCGAGGCGTGCTTATCGCAAGTTGCCGAGGCGTCATCGGTTCTTCGAGGCATGCTTATTGCCGTTGCCGCAGCAATTCTGGTTCAGCATCCGAGACTTTGCCGCTAGGTTCGTCTTGATCTTTTTGTGGAGTTTTGTTTGACGAGCGGGTTTGAACCTCTCTAAGTTGTTGGCCACTTCGGTGGTGATTGCCTTACATTGCTCATGGCCATTCCTCTTGCGACTTGATGATCGCTAGGTAAACCTCCTTGTGGTCTAGTGTTGATTTTGAGCAAATTGTCCGACTTGATTTTCCAATGATTTGATTGCCGTCTCTTGGTTTTGCAATCTCATCTCGGTCCTGTTAATAAAAGCATCGATTCTTTTTATGAAATTACTATTCTCACCATATATAAAATTCAGTTTTTCATCATAAAAGCATTTAGAGAATTTTCCAAAGAACTAGATGTCGCGGTTGTTGCTTTGCGGCATCTGCTGTCGTGGCATATTCTCTTTGAATCCGATGCTTGTGCATTCTGATTGTTCCGGTTTAGAGCATTGTTGGGATTACTCCATGAAAAATTCTGGTGCTTCTTCCAAGCTGGATTGTATGTATTTGACATCATGTTGTTGCCCGATTGTAATTCCCCACATAGAAGCTAGATTCCGGATTCTGCATACATTCGGAAGAATTATGGTTATCGCCACATAACTCACAAAAAGAATCCATTACCTTGACTTCATGTGTGTTGTTTGGTTTTTGCATGTTCGGACCATCTTGGTTAAAGCGCCAATTGTGCGAAATTGAATCGATGATCCTAGTTCATGTATTGTGGCTTGGCGTCTAACTCCTCCTCTTCTAGTAGATGGGAATTGATAATCATTCTTGGCCAGCTGTTTAAAATTTGCATCGCTTCCTCCGCGACTTATCTAAGAGTATGCCGTTTGCCGAGGCATCTAGCATCATCCTTGTTGGTGTATTCACGGCATTGTAAAACATTGTTACTTGAGTCCACACCGGGAATCCGTGTAAAGGGCATTTGTGTAAAAGTTCTCTATACCGCTCCCAAGCCTCGTACATGGATTCATCATCCGCTGCGAAAAGAAGTAATGTCGTTCTGAAGCTTATCGATTAAATTTGTAGGATTAAATCTAGCAAGGAAATCACGACAAAGATCAGTCCAAGATGCTATGGATCCGGCAGAATGCTATTTAGCCATGCTTTTGCCCTATCCTCTCGGTGAATAGGGAATAATCTTAATCGTAAGACATCGGGGTGACTCGTGTATCTTGAACGAGTTGCAAATCTCGAGGAAAGATTTCAGATGTTGTCGTGCATCTTGATTCTTTGAGCCGCCAAATTGACCTATTGTGTTGATCATATTAAACATTACGGTTTCAACTCAAAGTGGTCGGCTTCAATTTCGGGTGCGACAACTCTCGGGTTAAGTCCATCAAGATCTTCTTCAAGATAGTCTCGAATAGTTCTGTTTCGTGCAAGAATCACTCCTCCTCCCGCTCGAACATCTTGATTAATATTGCCGTCTTGATTTGCCATTGCTTCTCTTATCCTTCGTCTAAGTCTTTGTAAGGTTCGTTCGATTTACGGATCAAAGGGATATTACTGGTGAAGTCGGTCTCGCCGGTCATATACCAATGCAAAACCAAAGTTTGTTAGCCCTTTGAATTTTAAACAAGAAAAATAAAAGAAAGTGCAAGAAAGTAAAAACAAAGTCGCTATTGCCAATCCCGACAACGGCGCCAAAAACTTGTTGCGCGTAATAAGTGCTACGCAAATGTGCAAGTATACACGCCGCAAGTTATAGTATAAAAGATATCGTCTCCACGAGGGATTGGTGCCACTTCAAGAATCTAGTCTCTTGCAATTGTAAAAAGTAAAAACACAAGTAAAGGATTATAGAAGTTTTAACTAATAACTAATCTAGAAAGCAATTAAGTAAATGAAAAGATGAATTCAATTGAGAGAGATAGGCTAGGTTATCGTGAGTTGAGGTGTGATAGCCGATTGGATTGTCTTGGTAAAAGAGTGCACGGCCAACTCAGTTGCCGTGGCAACTTGCACGACGGGGTTGCCGTAGCAACTAATTGATGGTTGCTTGGGCGACTAGTTGGGCAACTACTTGGGCGGCCGGGCAGCAACTTCAAGGTTCAAGGCGGAGCGTTCTTCAATGGTTTCTTCTTATCCCTAAGTCGAAACTCTAGCTATTTGTGCATGCCTTGATAATACATCCTGCGTGAATCAAGGGTGAACAACAACCAATCTTGCGCTCCTCTTAGCCGTTGAAATCCTTAACTTATTCCTAAGCCGGATTAATCTTCACCATCATTGGATTGAATAAAGATCATATTCATTCGTTTCTTGAATCTAACTCTCCCGATATTAGATAAATGGATGAAATCACGAGATCCTCTCCCAATTCACTCATAAACAATAATAAGAATCAAGAATGAATAAACCTTGAAATAGAAAAGTGCAAACTCTTATTACCTAAACAAAAACCAATAGTTTCTCACAACCACAAAACACAATAACCATAGCCAAGTAAATTTAGTTCATGGCTAGGTTCCAAAGAAACACAAGATAAACAATCCCTAGCATGAACCCAATCGAACAAGGAAGAAAAGATGAAGCTTGCCCAAATTCCCCTTGCTTCCTCTCTTGGAGTTGTCGAAATTAACTCTTGCTCTCCCCTTGATCTTGTCGAAATCTCCTTGGTATTTATAGGGCTAGGCCAAAGTCCTTCTTTGAGGAGGAGTTTGAGTTGGAATTAAATTATCTTTAAAGAATATAATTCTTTATTATAATTTTATTCCTATTAGAACTTCTCCTATCCTCTTGGAATTTAATTCTTCTTTTATCTCTGCATGGCAATCAAATTCCTTTGGGCTTGGGCCTTGCTCCATGTCATCTTGGGCTTGTAAAGTTATGAATTTCGACATCCATATTGCTTTTAGTCTTTGTCGACAAATGCCATGGCAACTGGCTCGGCGTCTCCTTCATGCATTGCCCTGGCAACTAGCTCGGCATTGCTTTGGCAAGTGATCCTGCACATACACACACAAAAACACACCAAAGCAGCATCTATTTCCACAAAAATCACCAAGTTATGTAATCAAGCTCAACGATTGAAGGAAACATGGATTAATGCATGAATGGCTAACTATGCAACTAATATGAGCCTAAGTCTAACAATAATATGAGTAAAAAAGGTAAGAAAAATAGTACTTTTGAACACTTATCAATAGACATCCCGGAAAGAGCTTGTAGTTAAATGATCTTTCGAGTTCAACACGATGATATAGAATTACACTAGAACAGAGAATCTGAGCCAATGTTCATGCATACCTGAATTTCTGCTTGTGTTGATCAACTTAAATCATGCCATGAGTGTTGTAGGCTTGAATCATAGATGCAAAAGTGATGTTATCAGGCATGCATTTTTTTTCTCTTTCATATCCAAAAACAACTCAGCCATCTTTTTTAAGTCACCGGCCTGACCGTAGGCAGTGATGATACAGTTAAAAAAAAACGGAGTATGGAGTACCACATCAGAATTCTCCACCTGCCTCAAAATTGAATCAACCTTCTTATTTGAACCAGCCTTAGAGTAAGCACGAACAAGAGAACAATAAGTAATATCATTTGGCTTCATTCCTTTATGTTTCATTTCCTTAAAATATTCCTCCATCTTCTCAATCTTTCCAGCCTTTCCTAATACTTCAATAACAATATTGTAAGTAACAACGGTGGGTGAGAAAAATCTCTTGGCCATGAACTTCATTACCGATCCCATCTTCTCGTTACATGCACGTTTTCCCAAAAAATCTAATAAGGATGTTGAAAGTGTTAATGTCTGGTCTTATTCCCATAAGCTGAAACTCTTCATACCACTTCTCCATCTTCTCAATCTGCCTGTTGTTCCCATACGCCCCGATAATCGAATTGAACGTGAAAATATCTGGAAGGAAATCACCACTTTGAACCATATCTGTCAATACGTTCTCCATATCCTCAAACAATTCAGCCTTACCATATCCATCAATAATAGTATTGTATGTAACAGTGCTAAACTCAATTCCCAGATAAGACATCTCTGCCAGAATTCTTCCAATGAGATCAAAGCGGCGATGTCTCACACAAGAGTCGATAAGAATAGAGTAATTATACACATCGGGTTTGCAATCGAAAACTGATTTCATATCTTCAACAGTACTAAAAGCCTGGTCGACGAGGCCACTCTTTCCACACGCACGTACGAGAGCAGTATAAACATCAATGGTGGGTTTAATCCCTTCCGAAAGCATTGTTTCGAATAGCAAACTGGCTTGTTCAGATTGCTTGCATTTACCAAGCATCACTATCAGTTTTGTGTATGTTTGGCATCTAGGCTCGTACCAATGTTGCTTGCGTAGAAGTGCAAATATCTACGAAACAGGCAAATACTAAAATACGTTGTTATAGTATCCTTCTTATATGAACATTATTTTGAAAAGAGAATAAGTCAAAACAGTTGAAAGGCGAAAATGAAACGACCCAGACCTCGAGAGCAGAGTGTCAAGCGTTTTCCTTTATGGCTTCATCGAGAGCCTCCAAAACAGCCTTAGGCCAAAGCCTGGTGCGCTGCTTCTTGGCCTTGGCTTTCCTCCCAATGCCTTCAATAGCAGCATCTCTTCTTATAATCCGAGACAATGCGTTCTTGGAATCTCTGTTGAAACCCTCTTGGCTGTGTACGGAGCTTCGGTTTGATGAGTGGATGAGGTGTTGTTGACGGCGGAGTTTTGTCGAACAGGTGGTGGGCGATGAGTATAGGGAGAGGTGGTAGCTTAAGTTGGCGGGAGTGACCGAATTTTGAAGCATTGGAGAGTGAAAGATGAGGTGAGGATAATAATTAGAAAACTGTGAGTTCAGCGATCAGTGAGTCAATCCATTTAATGTGAGTTCAGGCAGTTCCATCAATGAGCCGAAACCCCTCGGCCCTCACTTAGTAATCCCAACGAGGCGAAGAATGAGTCTTTGTTCCGACTTCTGAGTTCATTTCATTTGCTATTAAAAACGTTACATAGAGATATTGTTTCGAATTTGAGCGTGTTACATCAGTTCATATATATATATCACAATTAAAGTATTTGAAAATTTGAGATTTATTAATTAATTGAATGATTAATGATATTTATGTTGTCTCTATTTATGTGTGAATTCGAATTTTACTATTTACCATAAAAATATTTTTTTATTTAATAAAAAATTTAAAATATAACAAATCATCGCAAAACAAACATAATTCTTAAAAAATATATAAATGGTTATATTTTGATATACAAATTGTATAAAAAAATTACACAACTTTTCTATAAATTTTATAACATAAATCCTAAACCCTATACTCTAAATTCTAGCCATAAACCTTAAATTCTACACACTAAACCCTAAACACTAACCTAAAATCTTAAACACTAAAATTAAAAGACTTGTGTAAGCTCTTATGTATTAAAGTATTTTCCTTATATAATGTGTAAATCCAGAGCTCTATTTAAAAATCAAATCTCAAGTAAACTATTTTGATAAAAACGTAAGCCTGCCCAATACCCAAGGTGTTCAAATATACCCGACTCGGTTGACCTGGACCGTTAACCTGAACCATAAAAACTCGAGTAATTCTTTAAAAAATTTATCAGTCTATGTTGGATACCAGACCCGAGATTTTTTTGAGTAGATGAGCTGGGTCTGGGCCTAATTTTTTTTGTAACTGAGTAGAAAGAATTTAGAGATTAAATATATTTAATTTTAAATTCTATGTTTTTACCCTAAAACTAAATTTTAATCTCTAAATTCTTTCTATGTCTATGTATGTATTATATACTTTTTAAGTTTTAAAATTTTCAAAAATATTTGTATTAATTTGTTAATACAAGATTTTTAGAAAAAAAACGAAATTAATATTTTTAGTGTCTTTTTGGTGATAAACTTTAATATATATATCCAAATATTTCTATCTTAAAACTAACTTCAAATCACTAATTTTTGTGCTTATATTATGTATTATGAACTTTTAAATTTTATGTGTTTACAATGTGATTTTTTTAAAAAAAAAATTAAAAATAAATAAATAAAAAAGCGAACCGAGTATATGGTAATTACGAGCCGGGACCGGACCGAAAAATTTAATACCCGAAAGACCGGGTACTTCGGGTACCGGGAGTGAACACTCCTACCAATACCACAGTTTTATTATCAAAAAATACACCTCGGATCATAAAAATGACTAGATACAGATGAATGAGACAAGGGCAGCAAGATTGGGCAGTAGCCGCCAAGAAAAACCTACCTTAGTTAAGTTAGATTGGGATTAAAATAAGTATTAATCATCCAGCAAATATTCAAATACTGAACAATAATACATAACGCATTAAGGTTTCAGCCAAAAAAAAAACATCTAAGAAAGATTAAAATACAATCATTTATATGTTTCAAATAGTCCAGTTCAGTTTCAATCAGCAGAAATCAACTAACTAGTAAACACGAAATCTCTAAAACTATTACAGATAATGGACCAAATAGCCATATTAAGTTCAACTTCGATAGATTGATTCAGTTTTCAACCCTTCTCTGTTGCATCACTGACTGTCCGAAAGCGGTTTACGGGCCAAAAAGAAATACATAGGCGTAAATATCTCTTTCCTGAAATCGAAACCAATAACCATCAGCAAACTAGACAACATTCTCAGAACTCATCATGCAGAAGTAACCATGGGGAAAAAGAATCATAATATAACTCACTTGCCACCTTCAACCAACCCTTCTGCAGCTTTCTCTAGAAAATCTTGAACCCTTTGACTTCCCTTGGGAGCAAATCCTACAAATTCTAGAGCCTTGACCTGCATTCGATAACCGGTAGGATCTCATGATCTTTAAAAAGGAGTCCATAGTTCATAAAGAGTATCACGAGAAGGGAGATGTATGGTGCTCGGTAACTTTTACCATATTTTTAGTGAAAAAGCGTCCGAGAGCTGTTAGACGGAAGCTACTCAATGAGAAATGGTCTTTGTCTAAAGGCAAGTACCATGGGACAGGGGAGTCGATAGTAAGATCTTTCTCCCAAATTACCTAGAATTCAATACAAAAACGATTAACAACTTAAAAAGTATTAAAAGGGATGGATGGAGGGTGGAGAAAAAGGCAAGAATTCACCTCAAAACCAGCCTGTTTTAGAGCTTCCAGGCACTGTCTAGTCAACCTGATATCCGGTAGACCATCACCAATCTCGATTTCGGCCTATATAAATAAAACTTTGGTTTAAGCTAAACTCATGGATGCACAACAAACTGGTAGCATTTTCAACCCTTTAAGATGCCCACCTTAATTTTCTGATGTTCTGCGTTATTTGGATCGAAAGCATCAGTCATGCACCACTCGTATGCAGCGAAACATTGACCCGGCTTAAGTACTCTGTAAATCTCCTTGTAGCATCCATACTATGTCACAACAGACAACAGTCAAATCGATGAAGTAGTGTAACATGAAAACAATCAAATCAAATCAAAACAAGGATCTTGATTGTGATGGGGAAATTCAAATTGACATACTGCATCCGGCGCATGACAGGTAGCTTCAATTGCATAGACTGCATCAAAGGAGTTGTCAGGAAACGGCATCTTCATAAAGTCAGCCTGCATTAGATAATAACCATAAGAAAATCAGTCATAAAAATATTCTATATCATAAAGAAACTTTATTGCAAGGTGGTGTGAAATTTTTTTAAACAGGGAATAATAACGGACATTATGTACACTTGAGTGAAAGAACAATAAAACAACACACAGAAAATTACCAACCTTCACAAAGTCACAAGTCTTCTCCACTCCAGCAATGCGGTTTAATTCCTGTAAAAGATCACATTTTTAATTAAAAAATGAAATCTTTATGGTAGTTGAGCCAAAAACTATATAACCATGATCCATCACTATTTAAAAGGATAACTTGAGAAATTCTTATAATACTGCCCATTTCAATCAACCCAAAGTTGTTAATAATATATTCAAAGATCAATAAACTTACAATAAGAAACAAGGGTGTTTAACAGAAAAAAAAAAAGAAGAAGAAAAGAACAGCAAGATAAAAATACCATCTGCTGCACATGAGTTAACATATCTATTTGAGAATGAAGAGATATTCACCTTCCCTCTTGTTATTTGATATTCATTGTTGTTTAACCCAGTGATAGAGGTGGAACTGCAGCAATCACAATAAAAACATAATTTAGAGTCCTTCAATATATTTTTTAAATAAGACTATAAGTTGTCATGATTTATTCACCAAATATGTTGCTACAACTACCGTACTATTCAATGGTACAACAGCTATGAAACACCGACAGAAGTTAGCTTACCTTACAAGATAATTGCAACATTTTCTGTCTAATTAGGACTTACTTAATCAACCAAAAGAAATTATATATATATATATATATATATATATATAGAGAGAGAGAGAGAGAGAGAGAGAGAGAAACAGGCTCAATGAACAAAAACTGAGATCAGATGACACAAGTCTCTATGCTCATCCATATACATACACAAATGTAACAATGAAAACTAGCCTAATCAGCAATATAGCTACAAAATAGATACAAATAAACACGGGGAAAAGAGAAAAGGAAGAAGAAATAAAGCAAATAAGCATTGAAAACAAGCTGCTATGTACCTGAATCGAGCAATTTCTCTAAGTGGTCCACCAATTCCACATCCAACATCCAACACCTAAAAGAAAAGTAAAAGCTTAAGTGAAAAGAAAAACATAACAGAAAAAAGATAACTCAGAATGCAGTTGCTTCATTCCCTAATGTGTGGGAAAACCTTGTGTCCAGGCTTCAAGCCAAGTTGTAAAGCAAGAAAATGTTCGTGCCTCTTTATGCTTTCTTTGAGAGACTCCCCTTTCCATCTGCAGAAACAATGATAATGATCAGCAGTGACTTGAATAAGCAACTGCGCTATCTACCTTGCAGACACAACATAGAAGTGAATGAATGGATACCTGGCAGCAAAATGGAAAGATTCACCCCATCCAAACTCATAAATGCTGGTAACCAGATCATAGTATTTGTTAACCTGAATTCATAACATCATATGAGTGTTTGCACATGCAATCAAGTCCTAATTTAACCTTATCATTCCACTAAAGCTGAGAGGGAGAATACGGTATTCATTAGTTTAAGACAAAATGGCAGGTATCCGATCATCATCTAGCTTGATGAAATTGACAACTAAATCTGCTAGTGTAAGTAATACAGTCAACCAAAACAATAAAGCAAATATCCAAGCACCAAATTCATAACTATTTGCAAAAGTTGAAATGGGCTAAACCAAGGAATCGGGCAGCAGGTTGGATTGCAAGATTGGAAAAAGAAGCCATTCTAACCATGTCAGTGTAGTTGGCCTTTCTCTCTTCTTCTTCACCTCCATAAAAGACATGATATTTCTCGTACCTGAATCATTAACATAATCTTATATGTCATTTCAATAACACTTAAAAAAGTCTAGAGAGTAAAATGTCTTTGAATAAATTTCACTACATAGCCCTTCAGTTGGAGTTGGGGATCTTTACATAATACAAATTTGCTTTTAGAGTAAATAGCAGGGTTCAATACTGATAAATTTCAAAACATATAATCGAGATTCAATATCATTCCGTCACCTACTGGAAAAAAAAATTAAAGAAGTGGTTGAAGTAATGACGATAATGATAAATTTGAGACTAAATTAAATACATTGAAGACGTTTGTTGCAATTAAAAAAATTCCTAACAAAGGCAGGAAAAGTAAAAAGAGGAAGAATAAACGTAAAGAAAGATAAAATTAAAGCATCATTCTGAAGAGAAAATAAAAAATAATAATGAGAAGAATACTTTTCAACGGCAGAAAGGATTTCGGTTTTATCGATCTTGCCACCGAGACCGGAAGCCAGGTCAAGCGCACCAGCCTTGGACATTCTTCTCCGTTTTCTCACTCGTCGCTGCAAATCTAGTTCAAAAAAGAAGAACAAATCATTAACAGAGTTAATCCAAGATTCCATTAAATTGCAGATTCTCTCCTGGAGGAAACAGATCAAAAACACCTAAGCGAGTACCTTTTGAACTTGGAAAAGAACGGCAATTTTGAGTGAAACGCAGTGCCAGTGGTTATATGAGTACAAAGATAGCCGGGTGCACACAGCCTTTTATTTTATGTAGAAAAAAATCATAGGGCAGCGGACAGGGGCAGTGACAGGACAGCCGGCACTTTCTTAAAAGTAATTTTAGATTAGCGTCGTGTTGGACCGTCATCCTAGCTCCGTTAGGAAAATTACAATAATTTATTTGATTTCTTCTTATCCTTGGTCTAATTTAAGTTGTTTATTCACTTCTCTGCCCCACCGGACCTAAATGTAGCACATTCAACGTATACTCATAGTACGAATACACATTAAGAATGTCATAATATTATTTAATAGAGTTCTAAATTTGTAAATTTTTTTAAAAGATCTGACATAAAATTAGTTTATAAAATAACTCCTTTCTGACTTCTGAAGTATTTATAACCTATTTGCATATTGCTAGTTTTGACCCTGATTGATTTGTAAAACATGTTAATCAATTATTAAAATAAGTATATAACTCAGGGTGAAAACTAGGTATACTGCCTAGGCCCTTTCTTGAATTTCAAATTGTTACGTGATAAACGATAATTAAAAATTTTACCTTTAAAACAACTAACTAATAGATTGATATATGCTCACTAGAGAATATCATAAATTAGAATGTCTTACTGATGTTTGACAGATTGCAGCTTGATTAACATGCTTGACTCCTCTTCTAGTAAGTTTCAAATAACCTCTGTGTGAAACAGCACACGCTAAGTATTCACTTAGTGAGGCAACTATAATTTAAAGCGTTTTAATGTATAATATCATATAAAACTGACTTATCAAAGTCATTCCTCTGTCATATAACAGTGCAATACATTTCCTGCAAAATGGCAAGCGAGTCCCAATTGCAGTTTATATCATAACATCATCATTTATCTTATTAATCGAATATATGTTAAGCTTTTAGCTTAACTGTCTGTATAAATGCATTTCATGTATTATAGTTCCTGCAAAATGGCAAGTGATTCCCAATTGCAGTTTATATCATAACATCAAACCTTTATCTTATTAATCAAATATACATTAAGCTTTTAGCTTAATTGCCTGCATAAATACATTTCGTGTATTATAGTTCCTGCAAAATGGCAAGTGATTCCCAATTGCAGTTTGTATCATTTCATCATTTATCATAGTAAATGAGAAACTAACTTATTTCAAGGAATCATAATTGTATGTATATATCCAAAGTCATAATATCATTTTTACTTTATCAGTAGTAAATACAATAGACTTAATGGTCTATCCACCTGCATAAAAGCATTTCATGAATTATAGCCCAAAGTACAATTTCATGTGAACCTATGATATACGAGTCATTATAATGACATCGTAGTGTATGCAATGTCGTAGCGTCTGATGATAAGTACGTACTCGAGGATGCCCTTTGCTTCTCATTATCGTACCTTTTGTGCTAGTTGACACCGAAGTGTCTAAACAACACCGTAGTGTCTGAAGTCAACATCGAAGTGTCTGGAACGAACAGTAGTGCTGGAATGCAGCTGCTAAGACTCTATGGACATCCAATTATACCAAAGACTCTCACACTAGTACTCGGGCATAACAATATAATATTTTCACATTCAATATCCAATCCATTAATACTATCATCCATAATTCGATAATGGGCAGTTCATACCCAAAATAACATTCATAATATAACATCATATATTACTAGTGATCCATGCATTTATATTTTACTTCTGACATTTTTAAAATATGTCAATCATATGCTCCATGATATAAATATAGTAACAATATAAATTATGGTAGGTTCATAGCAAACCATCCCAATGATGTATAAAACATCAATATATTATGATATGTATGCAATTGCACCCACCTTGGCCACTTAATACGATGCTTCACTAAGTCTTAGTTCGATCTTTTCTTTCATAGTACCTCGAACCTTCTCTGGTTCAAACTTGACTTCATTAATCACATAAATACAATAAAATATTTGTTAGATTCAAATCTAACAATACCTTAAACATGTTGTTTAACATAATCATTCGAAAATAAATTTTCCAATTATTTTCCTTTCTTCCTTGTACTGTTCGAAAACTCATCATGGTCCTTAGTGACCAATTTGAACTTCCATTAACTCTTCCGAGCTTGCTAACTAACATTTAAATACAAAATGTTTCAAATTCCATTTTTATAGCTTGTGCTACCTTCAAAGATTTACTTGTACAGAGCAGAATACATATTGGATCTCAATTTCCTTTCTACCGCAGAAACTAGATTCGATAATGGATCTAAAGGTATAAGCCACATAAATTAATAAAATATACAAAAATTATGAAAATTTCTTACATTCACGCCACAGAACTGTCCAAGCAGAAACTGCTCTGTAATTTTTCTGACCTTCATTCGATTAAAAATTCATATCTTTTAACTCGAAATCAGTTTCCATTTGTTGGAAACAAAACTAGCCTAACAAATCTTTACAACGTAATAAAATTCATCATTTAACCATTGTTTTAGAATTTATGGCGATTTTTTAAACTTACTGCATAATTCAAATTCCAACATAACTTTCCATGAATAACTTCTAATTTACACCAACTTTTCTTTATTTCTCTACTTGTTAATTTAGTCTCATCGCTTTACTTCAAATGGCTAGAATAAAGCTTGTATTCATATGTTCTCTTTACATCCTTCATCAAAATAAGCTTAAACCTTTACTCCTCTAATTTCTCTTGATTTGTCAAAATGGTCACCAAATTTCCAATATAAGGATTCAAGCTTCTTAACTTTGCAAATTAGTCCTCAAATCAACATTACTACCTTAATTCCATCATTTTAACTAAAAAATCAGATTTACTCCTTCTACATATCCTCTTTTCCGAATAGACCATTCAAGTTTGACAAATTGTCAAAATGGTCACTAATGCGATTAATCATCGGTTTAGCATTCTAACTTCATTTTCATGTCTCTAACATCATTAATAATATAAATACACATAAAATTCATAAAAATAAGATCTGGTGCCTTAATTTTGAAGCTTCCCAAAATGGTTCATATGTATTTAACTTAGGGTTTTGCTTCCAAACAACAAATCAAGCTTACTAGATCATTAATCCAACATCACAAACCCTAAGTTAGACTTGAATCCATAAACCCTAATCTTCTCTATACAAACTAAAATATGTATGTTTTAAATCCCAACTCAATAACATGATTCTAGCATCATACAAACATGATTCTAACTTAAAATCAACCATGGATTCATAAAATCATAAAAGCCCCAATTTGTTCATAAACCCTAATTTCTTCCTCATATCAAATATCATCAACCAAGCAAGTATTCTATTAATTATTTACATCAAAATATAGAGCTCGAAGAGTAGAACAACTTTGTAGTTCGAAAGATTACCTGAAAACTAAGATTCGGGGCTTAAAGCGAACTTGTAAAAAAATTTCTCTTCTTTTTCTCTTCACCAACGTTTTGGATAGTATTTTTTTCTAGTAATTCCTTCATTTTTAATATATTTAAGACACTTGTATCATTAACAATAAATTTTTAATTCAATAAATTCCACTTTCCAAAAATACCCTTCCAACTAGATTTATATTTCTAATTTGCCATTTTGTAACATTCCAACTAGATTTAGTTGGATTCTAATTAGCCACTATGCATCCATAAAAGAAATCTCAAAATTCCCTCCATGTCCTTTTTGGGCAAAATGACCAAAATGCCCTTTACTAATCAACTTACTCACAAAATTACCATTCCATGTCATTTCGATCGATTTAAATTTTTCCCAATCTTTTTAACATCCAAATAACCATAAAATGATATTTTATGACTCTTCTAAGGTCCATGGAACTATCTCTGAAATTTTAGCTCGATCCGATTATCCGAATATTTTTTTGAACTTTATCACTTTATAGCCATTATACAAATTCCGTACGAAAATTCGGGTAACACGGAAACGTCATTCTTGGGGGTAAACTATTCATTTACGGGGTTAAAATACATAACTTTTGAAAATTACACTTTGATCCCTAAACTTTTCTAAAGTTTATACTTTAGCCACAAAACTTTCAAAATTTACATTTTGTTCACTAGCCAAAATTGGGATATTACATAACCACAAACTTCTAATTTTCTTATTTTCATATTATTATATTGTTATGTTTGTGATTTATGATTATTCGTTTTAATAAGGCTTAAATATATATTTAGTATCTAATTTATACATTTTCTCTTAAGTTGGTATTTAAAGAATTTTTGCTCCTAAGTTGGTGCTTGAACTAGACATCTTCTTCCAAGTTGATACCGAATCTTATATATTCTATCAATTTGATCCTAATTCGAAATAATTCAATAAATTTAACCAACTATATTTTAAAATTTTATCAATTTACTATTTATTCTTATCCTAATTTGCTTATTCTTCTCTCAAAAATATTATATTACTTTTCTAGTATAATAATAATTTAACAATAATTTATTGTTGTTTTACGGTATAATGCAGTTATCCAATTGTTGTTTTTATCTGATGGACTCGCTTGGTTTGACAATATCACAAAGATGACTAAATCGATGAAAATTTTAAATATGAAGTTTTCAATTTATTGAATTGGTTCAAATTAATACCAAATTGATAGAATATATAAGTTTCGACACCAACTTGGGAGAATGTGCCTAATTCAGGTACCAACTTGGAAGTAAAAATTCTTTTAAGTACCAATTTGAAGAGGATGTCTGGTTCAAGTACCAACTTGAGAGTAAAAATTCTTTAAGTACCAACTTGGGAGAAATGGTATAGTTCAGGTACTAAATATATATTTAAGCCTTTTAATAGTTGTCCTTAAAATTTATATGTTTGTTTTATGGTCTACTTCGCAATTTGTGAAGGAAAAAACTTTGATACACAGACTATGTAAACTTTAGTTTATATATGCCTTTTAGTTTTAGGGGTTAAGGTTTTAGTTTAGGGTTTAAAGTTTAGAGGTTTAGGTTGTAGGGTTTAGAATTTAAGGTTAGTGTTTAAAATTTTGGGTATAGGGTTTAGTTTTTTTGGTATTAGGGTTAGAAATTTAGGATTTGAGTTTTATAGTGTAAATATGCAGGCTTGTGTAAAATTAATTTTACACAGCCTGTGTATTAAAATTTTACCTATTTGTGAATGTTCGTATAAATAATGTTATCTTCAAGGTCTATATAATTAAGGACAAAACTAGAAAATGATGTTAGTGGATTAAATAACTTAGAGACTTGAGTAGTGTTTAAAAAATTGAGGCAAAACTTATTTTAAATACATTAAACCCTAAGGACCTAAATTTCAATTAAACTAAAAGTTAGATGGTTAGACCCCTTTCAATATGTATTTAGGGTTAGCTCTCCACATGGTTGTCCAAAAAGGGAGTAACATGAGCACTCACTCAGGGTCCTCATTTTTTATTTTCACAGTTTGAGCCATTTTTTAGGTGACAATCTTATAAATTATTGATTGCATCTTATTGTTTTAGTTATATTTGAGATATTTTCTTAATAAAACAATAAAAATAATGTGTTTTACAAATTTTGATCATGTTTATATGGTTTATTAATAAAATATTAAATTAATTGTTCAAAGTGGTGACATATACTTTTGTTATATAGGAGTTCATTCTTTAGTTTTCACCCAAGGCCCCGAAAATGTCTAAGACGGTTCTAGTTCTTCATAGTTTTTCAAATTAGCTTATCCGGCCCGAAATCCCAATCGAGTAATTGATGTCACAAATTGGTAATATAACTAAAACCGATAATTTATAAATTTAATTCAACTTTTGAAGATCAAAAGGATCGATTTGGTTGTAAAACAAATGTTTAAAGACCTAAAAATAATTTTTAGAATATTTGAAAAATTCAATCAAATTTAGAGACTAAAATTATGACAACTCAAATTTAAGGGTTCTCAAACTCCTAGACTAAATGTTGAAAATCTAAGTCTAAAAGCTTCTAAACTTGTCTAAATGATATGTAACTCATGCTTGATGAATCATCATCACGTTTTAGTATGAAAATCATTTAAAATCATGTTAAAGACATTAAATTTCATTTGTTTTAAAGGAATTGACACAACGTTTTTAAAACTATTTTTTTCTGCAATTTTTAATTCCAAATACTCCTTTTATAACCAACATAAGCATTTTGGTACTTTCGCTCATTTGAACAATTTCATTTGACATATGAATCGTATGAATAGAAATCAATTGTAACTTTTTTTCTCGCCTCACACTAAAAAAATTGGTTTAAAGTTTAGAATTAAGATTTAGAGTTATGGTTTATAATTAAGGTTTAGGAAATTGGGATATAGTATATTTTGTAGGGTTTAGGGTTTAGGAGCTAGAATTTAATTCTTTAGTGTTGAGCAAAGAAAGGAATATAGAAAAGAGACAAAAAAACTATTTGAAGAAAAATTAAACAATGCTCGACGAACACCGCTGAACACCACAAATGCTGAACACCGATGAACACCATTAAATTGATTAATAAAGATTAAAAATCTCAATAACTCAACATATAATTATAAATTTTATTTTAAATAAAATTTTAATTAAATTATTTTCCATATATATAATATTTTTTAATCTTTTTTAAAAATAATTAGATCAAATACCAACCTTAGTCAATTTAAAGAATAAAAATCCTAAATCCTGAACCCTAAACCCAAAATCCAAAACACTAAACTACAAACCCTAACCCCTACACTATTCTTAAACCCAAAATCCTAAACTAAAAAACATGAGTACTTTTGCAGGAATGGCCTAAGTGTAGATAGCAGAAAGATTTCTTTTGCTTTGACGGATAATGTGCAACTTTAGAGAGACGAGACATATTTTCGACTATGGATAAACAGTTTCGAAATCGAAACTTATGTTAATAGTCTATTTGAGGATGTCAAAACTGGGTAAGTGTTTGAAACTGGCACTTGTTGCATATGTCACTGCAATCGCAACTTCACCTTATGACACAAGGAATGGTAGTTTTGTAATCCAATATTTCAACCATCAACATTGGGTTTAGTACTAACATCGGGTTTAGGGTTTTTTATTTTTTAAATTCACTAAAGTTGGTATTTAATCCAATTATTTACAAAAATAAAAAAATATATAATATATATAATAATTTAATAAAAAGTTTATTTTAAATAATTTATAATTATATGTTGAGTATTTAAGATTTTTAATCTTTATTAATCAATTTAATAATGTTCAGCGTTAATGGTGTTCAGCGGTATTCGTCGAGCGTGATAGACTCATCCTTATTCGAATCGTACATGCAAAATTCCATACCAAGCCAAGTTTCAAACCAAAACTTAACATATTTGAATAGTAAACCAGAACATGTCATACGGATGTTCCATGTGAGCTTCCCAGCTAGAGGACTACACCAAAATATCATCAAGAAAAATTAACATTATCTTTCTTAACAGCCTTTTAAACACCTTGTTCATTAGTCCTTGAAAGGTGGCTAGAGCATTTGTTAAAACAAAGGGCATTACTACAAACTCATAATGTCCTTCATGAGTTTTTGAGATGCTCCCACATTCGGATTTGATGATAACCAGACCTTAGATCCAGTTTGGAGAACACAGTAGCCTTTCCCAACTCATCCAAGAGTTCTTCTATGATTGGCATTGGGAATTTGTCCTTCAAAGTTAGTTGATCCAGCTTCCTATAGTCCACATACATTCTCTAAGATCCATCCTTCTTTTTGACCATAACCACAGGAGAGGCAAATGAACTGTTGTTGTCCCTAATCACCCCAAATCCAAGCATTTTTTGGTCATTTTCTCTATTTCATCTTTTTGAAATGCAGGATGTCTATAAGGTTTGCTCTTTACCACTGCAGTTTCATCGAACAAGGGAATCTTATGATCTTTTCCTCTCTCTGGTGGTAGCCCTCTAGGCTTCTCAAATACATCACTATACTCTGCTAGTAACTTTTGTAATTCTATAGAAGAGTGTTCATTATTTTTCTTCACCTCTAACTTAACATTCACAAATAACAAACAAGCTGTGTAAAGATTTGCACATTCCATCAATAACTTTTGTAATCACTAATTTTATATTGGGCTCGGCCCGCTTTTACTTTTTTGCTAATGGGCTTAACGTATTCGTATTGCATTTGCTATATTTATTTATTTAGTTTTGTTTAATATCTTATTTCATTTTTATATGAAAAGAAAAATACAAAAAATATTATTAGGTTTTTTACTTTTAATTCGCATTATATTAATATTATCTTATTGCTTAGTTTATCTTAGTTATTATTATGATATATTACATTATTGTATATTTATAATAATATTATTAAAAAAACTAAACTAAAAATTAAAACAGATTAAATATAAAGCCCAATTAAATAGTAAATAATAAGTCGAAGTTTTTAAACAGACCATTATACATTAAAGAGCCCAAAAACAAATAATAAATTACAAGGCCCGTTTTGGAAGCCCAAAAACCCTAAATCTGATAACCTAACCCTAGCTCTTTGTGACTTTGCGCAGGCAAGATCTGGCCGTTAGATCTAGCCCTTGATCTAACGATTCAGATTATCCCTTCAAGGAAACCCTAATTAGGGTTACCATTTGCCAAGCGCAGGAGCATTAAGGTCGTTGAGTCTGAGATCGAGATGGACGACCCAGATCATCTCTGAAAGGCTCTGGAACCTTCACGCGTCCACGTACGGCTTTCCCGCTCCTCCACGTGCGCGTGTGCTCTACGCGCTTGACGCTTGGACTGCTCCTGACCCTTCAGCTGCCACGGCCACAGCCTTTCCATTGGTCCCTCTCTTCCTCGTTCTGCCACGATTACATGCAAAACAGAAATAGATCAAACATTGGCAAAAAACAAAAAAAAACAGATGAAGCAAAAATAACAAGCAACGCAAGGATTTCGACAGATTTCATAGCACATTATAGCCACTGTTTTATGTTGATTTTCATGTAACCCATTCGGTTATATAAACTGAGCAAAAAATACTGTAACCAGTTTTTTAAAATTTGAAGAACAATACAAAAAAAGGACCCTTCAGCGGTATATTGTTTTCTTTCATTGTGCATGCATAAAAAACAAAAAGGGTCTAGATCTAAGGGAGTGTTTTACCTTTGCTTTTAGGGGCGTCGGTTCGTCGTCCAGATCTGAACGCCGACAATAAACCCGCCGCCTCCGGACTTAAAAGGGTGAGCCGGTAGTAAAAATTTGGAATATTTTTTGGACTCCTCATGCCAGTAACAAGCCCTAGGCCTTTGGCCGTTAGGGGTGAACTGGTCGAAAGTTAGAAACCCTTCGGTTCCAAGGCAGGAAGTTGAGATCTAGGAGGGATGGGCTTTTGTTTTTGGTAGATCTAAACTGTCTAGGGCTAGATCTTTGAAATCTAGTTTCGGTTTTGTGTTTAAGAGGGTGAGAGGAGATTTTTGAGTGTGTCGGTTAGGATCTTCGGCGTCGATGTACGACGATAGGTTTCTGGGTTTACCCCGATGAACGGTGGTGTTCATCAGGGGTGTGAGAGAGAGGGCAGAGCTCAGTTTGGTTTTTAAGAAAATGAGCCAAAAGTTTGCTATTTTTGGTAAAGGTTGAACTTTATAGTTGTTTTAAAAGAAAATAAAAGGTTTATTTCATTTTTAAATCATTTCTTGTTCTTTAAATTTACTGTTTAACCATTTCATCTTTTAAAACTACAACCCAAGTCCTCAGTTTTTTTAAAAATCTTGTAATTTCGTCCAAAATCAAACCGATTTGATTTTAAAAATGGTTTATTCTCCGTTTTGGTCCTTCCGCCCTTTTGAATTTTCTTTCAAGGGTTTTCATCTTTAGAAATTACACCTTAGGCCCCCTAAACTCTTACCCGTGTTTATTTTAACCCCTGCCTTTAATTAAATCTGTTTTAAACATGTTTTTTAGTTTGGTTATCCTAGTTTCAGTTTTGTTCGATTAAGTCCTAAGTTTAGTATTAAATTCCCTTTTACCCTTGCATACATATTTTATGTCTTCATTTATGCATTTTGCTGGAGTTTAATATTCATTCGTTATTAGATTAATGCTTGCATATCGAGGTCAACATGTACATTATGTAGTTTTTTATATATAGTATTTAGTATTGTTTACGTACATGTGTGGTATAATATATGATGTTTGCTTTATTTATATGTTTTGAAGTATATGATAGCATGATATTTGGTTCGCATACATGTTTTTTATGTGGTTTAGATGTTTCTTTTTCTAAAAATTTAAATAAATATAAGAATAAAATAAATATAACACATAATGATCGTGATATTGTTAAGATATGATATTTAGTTTGTGTTTAATTTATTTGTTTATTTCCGTTATGTTTTTGATTTCTATGCCTTGCTATGTAAATGTTGTGTTTAGAATTGTAAGTGTGCATTCGAATATTAAATTATGTTAATGCGGGGTCTTTTCATTCGACGGTAAATGCGGCCAGTATCAAACGTAGTGATGGTGGCCTTGCCGTTTACTCTCGAATAATGGGACCCTTGGTCAAATTCTTAGAATCTTTAAGGAGCTATTTTACCATTTTTTTCTGATGATTTCTCCCTTAATTAAAGATATTTTATCATGTGTTTTAAAGTTAATTAAAAAAGAATTTTAGTTAAAAAGTTAGTTAAGCTCTTTAAAGAAAATTCGTGTAGCCTTTCTCTCAACTTTTCTCTCCACTCTCTCCTCAGCCAAACACTTAAGTTTTCATCAAAATCCAGAGGTGAGAAGTTTTTTAACTTGTACTTATGATTTCTAATTGTTTAATTAACATTGTTTTACAAAATCTCATCTAAATCTTGTGTTATCTTAGCTTTTATCAAACCAATTGAGGGAGAAATCTCACAATAGGGTTAAGGTCTGTGATCTCCTCTATTGTATGGTTCTTTATTGAAATTCCCAAGTATTTGATCCTTGATTTATTGATTGTAAATTGATTTTGATGATTTATCAAGGTTTAATTGAGTAAATTGGGTGAAATTAATGTAACAACGTAATTTTCGAAGTAGATCTGATTTCCAGTGTTTAAGATTGATTTAATACATATTTTGGATGTATTATGATGTTGATAAGTTGTTTTATCAATAGAATCCCAAAACTCTTGGATCTCTAATTGTTTAGGTTGATAGAGTTGGGTTTTTGTGATGATATTCGAGTTTAATCTTTGCTGGAAGTAAAAGGATGTTGGGAAAGGTTTTTGGATGTTAATTGATGTTGATTGATGGGTTGAATATTTCTTTTATGGTTGGGTTAAGTTTCGGAAACGTTTGATGATGATTTCGGTTTGTTTCAGATGGTTTCTAAGTGGGCAACCTGAGAGTTGCGGGGTTTTGCTTTAAGGCAGTGGTTTGAATGCATAATGATGCATTTATCCTCTGGTTTTATGTGTTTCAAACAGGGTATAATCAAGGCGAAGAATCTTGACGTTGTTTGTTGCTTGCCGGGAGCTTGTATCGTGTTGGCAAGGAAGGCGAAGCGTATCGATGATTGGAAACTGGTTTTAAAAGTTTTACAAAGGTTTGTAAAGGTTGCTTGGAGTTTAGGGTAAGCGTGAGACACTTACCTAATCTCAAAAGTAAGTTTCCCTTGTTTTGCTCTTGAATATCAGCTTGGATACGAGAATGTTGTTTGCATCTTTTGGTGATAAACATGGTATGATTTACTTTACTGGAAATGCATGATTTTGAGTACATATGCAGGGGTTTAAAAGTATATTAAATGCTATTGAGTAGTGGTTTTCATTCCAGTTGGGAATGGTGTTATTGCATTGGCAATGAGATTTGCATATGTGGTGTTTTATGTAATGAATGTAAAATAGTAAGTAAATGGTTTTGTAAATGATATATTGGCTATGTGGCAAGGTGAGGAAACAATCGGATATAGTTGGCATGCCATAGGATTAAAAGTGCACTATAAAATATGAACAAAATCGATCGTGGCCATTGAGGTATGGCGGTTTAACAAGGCCACTCGAACTGTTGGGACATTATTTGGGGCATGCGGTCTAATTAGGCAACCCAAATTGATGTTAATCTTGCGGTTTAACTAGGCAAGGAAGTAAAACTCATGGTTTAACTAGGCGAGGTAATAAAATCTTGCGGTTTAACTAGGCAAGGAAGTAAAACTCGCGGTTTAACTAGGCGAGGTAATAAAATCTTGTGATTTAAGTAGGCAAGGTTGGTAAACTTGCAGTGTAACTAGGAAAGGGTGTTAAGCTCGCAGTTTAACTAGGCGAGGGTGTCAAATCTTGCGGTCTAACTAGGCAAGGTTTAGGATATCATGTGGTCTAACTAGGCATGATATGAGAAATTCGTGTATCCGATATGTGTGGATAGAGGGTATTCTATCCAGTTCACTATAAATGCCAATATATGTGGAGGTTCATGTGTTGAACTTATTTTTAATGCTTTGGGATTTAAGAATGGTTTATGATTTAATGCTTTGAGATTGAAGCATGGTTTATGATTTAATGCTTTGGGATTTAAGCATGGTTTATGATTTAATGCTTTGAGATTTAAGCATGGTTTATGATTTAATGCTTTGGGATTTAAGCATGGATTGTACATGATGTTGCATAAGGGTTATTATGCTTTGATTTGGTTGGAATCATGGAAAAATGCTTTGGTTGTAAGCATGTTTTTGGTAAATAAGCATATGGTTTTCAAATGGTTTTATTGCATCATTGTTTTATGAGCATCCTCACTAAGAAAGTATGCTTACACTCTCTTTTTCCTAATGATGCATAACATTAAGGTTTAGAGGCAGCAATAGGCAAGGCTAAGTGATCCAAGGACAATTACAAGTTTGAGTATGAACTCAGTATATGTTTCAGATAATAAGGCAATGTGTTCACCATGGTTTTGGGGAGTTGTACTTTTGTTATCCTTATGGATTTTGAGTATGTTTCTATGCTGGGTTTTGAGAATGTTTGGTGATGCTAAGCTTGTTGCTAATTCTTGCTTATAGTTATGGATGAATGGTTGCTTAGGTATACATCTAGAACCTTCTCGTTGATTTCCATGTTGTGATAATTTGAGCAAGTTTTCTATGTTGTGTGGGTTGTGTTGTTGATGCTTATGCTGAGATTGACCTTTTTGTGTATTTTTTGGATGTTTGGCAAAGTGATTTTTAGTAAGCATGCCTTTAGAATATCATGGGATGTATGAATGCTAGTTGGATGTTGAACTTATGATGTTTAGGTCGCTATTGCATCTTGGTAGTGTTGTATGAGAGTTTGTGGCATGATGGAATGGTTTAGATTTGAAATAAGCATGTTAAACCAGTCATTTGTGACCATTCAGGTCCAGGCATACTGGTATGCGTGTTCACGTATCGGTACGGGAAGCTATTTCAGGCTTATGGTTTTGGTATACGGGCTAGGCGTTCCGATATAGAAATACTTTTTAGGAGTAGCATACCGATACTCGGGCTTGTGTATCGATACGGGAAGGCTGAGTTTGGCATGGGGTTTTGGTACACGGGTTTGAGGATCGGTACGAGCCTATGGTTTTGGTAAGGCGTATCGGTACACAGGATCGTACCAGTACGGGAGTTGGCTACTGGAATTTCTAGGATTTGAAATGGAAAGGGCGTACCGATACTCAAGTGTGTGTACTGATACCCGAGGCAGTTAAGTTAGTTAATGGCTTTGGTGAAGTATTGTTTTCTTTCATTTTAGTCCTTGGTTATTGTGAAATCAATTGTATGAGTATGGAGGATCTTTTTGAGCTGATTTTTTTCATGTGAGCATTTAATCTGACTAATTAAAGGATGGTAATCTTAAATTCACTTTTGGCCGTGTAAATTAAAAGTTTTGCATTTTGGTCCATAAAATGTATGTTGTACAATTGAAGGCCTTTCCATGAACTGTTTCATTTGAAAATTCACCGCTGCGAGTATGTACACTTAGGATTAATAATGTGCATTTAGACAAGATAAAAAGAAAAAATGAGCCGATTTTTGTAATTCTCTCTAGTTTGCTTCGACAAACCTAATGTAGTTCTCTCGGTTCGGTTGGGCATCTAGGTTGGGTCGAAGGGGTTATATTTGTTAGTATCAGAGCTAGGTTTGTGAAAAGTTGGGATGATGTTGTTTGATTAGTTGATGTTGTTTGAATTGTACGGTGATTGTGTATATGTACGGTGATTGTTTAATACCATGTTGGGGTATGGTTTGGGAACACATTGCCTATTACCGAGGTTTTAAAAGGTTTTATAAAATTGTCTTTGATCCTTTGCCTGATTCTAGCCTAACTTTAATGTGTTTTGGTGTTCTTGTTAGCGTGGTTCGATATGAGTTTCGCATAATGGTTGGTTGTGCCGGAGTTGGGCAAAATAGTGATGTAGAAGGGAATCTATCTGATGTTTTACCTTTTTCTCCTCCGCTGGTTACTCTAGTTGATAGTGGGGCAGGTGGTGTACCCTAGGCTCCTCCAGTGTCAATTTTTGGTGATCTAACTTCGTTGGTCCAAATGATGATGCCAACTTTTTGAGTAGTGATGGTTAGAGTGCAAGTGCAAGCACCGACACATGATGTGGTGGTCGAACAAGGTTCGTTCTTAGCTGTCTCTGGGCAGGCAGCGAGTGTGAACTCGGGTAAGAAAGTGACTGATTTTGTCTATTATGAGAAGCATAATAAGAGGTATCATGATAAGAGGCGTAAGTCGAGTCACAAGCGTGGTGGCGGTGTTGGCCAGGGTAACCAAGGAGTTCGTAGTAGGGCTGAGTGTGAGTGTTGTGGTAGACGTCACACGGTTGTATGTTGAGGAAATACCATGAGTTGCTGGAAATGTGGATCTTCTGATCACCTGAAGCGTGATTATCCTCGTATTGTGAGAGCTACACTGGTTCAAGATATTGTTGTGTAACAGGAGAAAGGTAGACCGACCCAGATCTTTATTCGTCAAGAAGGTTGCAATGACACGGATGTGATCACAGGTACCTTTATTTTGCAATCCTTGACATTATTATCTTTGGTTAATTTGAGGTCTACTCATTCATATATGTCAAGTGAGTATATGTTTGATGATTTCTCCTATAGTGTTGGTAGGAGTTGGCATGTTAGTTGCCGAGTGTGAGGTGAAGTTTGTTCGCCTGAGAGTTCTTTCCCGAGGTTCTAACGTGATTAGTGCTAGTTGGGTTTTAGATCGCTAGCTGTTATGGCTACTTGTGGAGGCATCGAATGTGCCAATGACATTTGAGATAATGTCGTGTTGGGTATTCTCTAAATACCTACTTTTGGATAGTAGTCAGAGTAGTGGTGTTCTCGTGTACGGTGGTACCGAAAATGTTAAAAGTGAGTGTGGACATTAACCATGCACAGTGCAAAAACACTTATATGTATATATTTAAATATGTCAGTACATGCATACATCTTTGAGCATGACATTAGAGGTTTTGCATCCATATGCATAGGCATCTAGGATGATATGTAAGAAATCATGCATACATATATCCACACTTACGGATAACAATTTGGAGGCAGAGGTAGTGATAGTAGCTAGTTCTTCTGGTGAGTTGGGTATATTTAGAAGGTTGTATATGTGGTGTCCTTTGGTGGTGTAAGGTTATGAGTTGCCGCAGATCTATTGGAGTTGCCATTCCATGGTTTTAATGTGTTTTGGGTATATGATGGTTGAGTGAGCACAAGGTGGCTGTGGATTGTAAGTCCAAAAAAGGGGTTCCTTTGAGTTTACTCGATGAGTATGAGGTTGTGGTAATTAGGAAGAATATGGAATTCTTGTCCAATGTAGTGGCGGCTGCTCAAGCAAAAAGGACGTCGCAAGGAAGTTGCCAAGCTTATTTACCTATTGTGGTGAGTCCTGAGGTTAAGGGTGTTCCATGAATATCTTAATCAGTTCGTGGTGGTGTTTATAGATGATATTCTCTTGTACTCGCTACTGAGGATGAACATGATCGGCATTTACAGATTGCGTTACAAGTGTTGAATGGTAATCAGTTGAACGTCGAGCTGGGCGGGTGTGAGGTTTGGCTTAAGGAAATGATGTTCCCTGGTTGTGTGGTTTCCACAGAAGGCATTCACGTTGATCCACAGGAAATTGAGGCTATCCTTAATTGGAAGCAATCTAAGGTGCGTAGTTTTCTTGGGTTGGCTGGTTATTATCGTCGTTTTGTGGGGGGTTTGTGTATTGCAGCACCGTTGGCAAAGCTGTTACAAAAAAATGTTCCTTATGTGTGAACGGAGAGGTAGCAGCATAGTTTTGAGAAGTTGGAAGAGGTTTTGACACATGCTCCTGTGTTGTTTTGACCGAAATCGGGGAAGGAGTTTGTGGTTTATAGTGATCCATTGTACGATGAGTTTGGTTGTATGGTGATGTAGAATGGTAAGTTTGTGGCCTAGGCATCGAGGCAGTTGAAGGTTTATGAGCGCAACTATCTAATTCATGATTTGGAGCTTGCAGCTGTAGTTTTTGCCTTGGACGTCTAGATGCATATCTTTATGGCGAAAAGTGTGTGGTTTTGCGGATCATATGAGTTTGAAATTTTCAATGTCTCAAAAGGGATTTGAATCTCAAACAATTAAGATGTTTGGAGTTGCTTAAGGATTATGACTTGACGATTGAGTATCATCATGGTAAAGCCAATGTGGTTGCGGATGCATTGGGTCGTAAGGTTGAAGTTGAGCTTGGGCTTTGTTTGCAAGGTTGAGTGTGACACGGGAAGGTGTTTTGTTAACCGAGTTGTAAATTAAACATACTCTGTCACAGATGATTAAAGTTAAGCAACCATTGGATGACTCCTTGGTTGAGCATGTTAAGGATATATCGAAGGGTAATCTGACGGATTTTCATTTTGGTGATGATGGAGTTTTGTGTTTCAAGGGTCGAATGGTGATGCCGAATGATCTGAAGTTAAGGCACACTATTTTGACGGAGGCACATTCTAGTCCTTTTGTTATGCATCTCGGTAGTGTTAAAATGTATCGCGGGTTGAAGGAGGCATACTACTGGGTTAGTTTGAAAAAGGATGTGGCTATGTTGTTTCCAGGTGTATGGTGTGACAGCAGGTCAAGGCTGAACATCAGTTCTATCTGGGTTGTTGCAACTGTTGAGAATTATGGAATGGAAATAGAAGAGATCACCATGGATTTTGTGACGGGGCTACCTTTGGCACCAGCTTAAAATGACTCCTTTGGGTGATTGTTGATCGGTTTTCGAAGTCTGCATATTTCTTGCCAGTGCCTACGACAGATACATTGGACAAGTTAGCAAATGTGTACATTGCTGAGGTTGTGCGTTTACACGGGGTACCTAAGTCCATTGTTTCGGATAGAGATCTGAGGTTTACGGAAAGGTTCTGAATAAGTTTACACCAGGTCTTGGGTTTGAGGGTGAGTTTTAGCACTGCATATCACCCCCAAATGGATAGATAGTCTGAGCGGGTTATCTAGGTTTTGGAGGATATGCTGAGGTGTTGTATTATAGAGTTTCAAGGAACCTCGGTAAAGCTTTTACCTTTAGTTGAGTTTGCATATAACAATAGCTACCAAGTTAGTATCCAGATGGCACTATATGAGGCTCCGTATGGCCAGAGGTGTCGTACGCCCTTGTGTTGGGCTAAGGTAGGGGAAAAGCATGTTTCCCTGCCAAGTGTGTTGAAAGACACGAATGAAAAAGTAAAGATTGTGTGCGATCGCTTGAAAGCAGCAGCGGATCGGCAAAAATCTTATGCGGATTTGAAGCGTAGGGAAGTTGAATATGCGGTGGACGATCGTATATTCCTGAAAGTGTCACCATGGAAAAAGGTGATGAGATTTGGACGTAAGGGTAAGCTTATTTCGAGGTTTATTGGACCGTATGAATTTATTAAGCGTCTAGGTCTTGTGGCTTATCGGTTGTGGTTACCTCCCGAGCTAGAAAGAATACATGATGTGTTCCATATATCTATGTTACGGAGGTATCGGTCGGATCATTCGCATATTATGCCAGTGGAACATATAGAGTTGAGACCGAATTTATCCTACGATGAGTAACCGGTGGAAATCCTTGATTCCAGCAGCAAAGTTCTTCGTGGTAAGACGATTGAGCTTGTAAAGGTCTTGTGGCGACACCGAGGTGTTGAGAAACCCGCTTGGGAAAACAAGACGGATATGATGGGGAAATTTCCGCATTTGTTTCCTCTAGGTAATTTTGAGGATGAAATTTATTTAGTGGGGGAGAGTTGTAACACCCTGATTTTGGGCTTATATGTTTTAAAGGTTGGTTCGAGGGTCCGATGGACCGGGATTAGAGATTCGAGTCGATTTTGGGATTAAATTGAATTAAATATTTTTGAAGGAGTTAAAATGGTGGAAAATATTCTAAAATCATTATTAATTATATTAAGGATAATGGTGAAATCAATTTTGGAAAATAAGTTTTGGAAATCGAACATTTTGGCTAGTGACCAAAATGCAAGTTTTGAAAACTGCTTTTAAAAGTGACTAAAATGAAAATGGTCAAATTCTTAGAATCTTTAAGGAGCTATTTTACCAAGTTTTTTCTGATGATTTCTCCCTTAATTATAGATATTTTATCATGTGTTTTAAAGTTAATTAAAAAGGGATTTTAGTTAAAAAGTTAGTTAAGCTCTTTAAAGAAAATTCACGTAACCTTTCTCTCAACTTTTCTCTCCACTCTCTCCTGAGCCAAACACTTAAGTTTTCATCAAAATCCAGAGGTTAGAAGTTTTTTAACTTGTACTTATGATTTTTAATTGTTCAATTAACATTGTTTTACAAAATCTCATCTAAATCTTGTGTTATCTTAGTTTTTATCTCCTATATTGTATGGTTCTTTATTGAAATTCCCAAGTATTTGATCCTTGATTTATTGATTGTAAACTAATTTTGATGATTTATCAATGTTTGATTGAGTAAATTGGGTACAATTGATGTAACAAGGTAATTTTTGAAGTGGATCTGATTTCCAGTGTTTAAAATTGATTTAATATATATTTTGGATGTATTATGATGTTGATAAGTTGTTTTTATCAACAGAATCCCGAAACTCTTGGATCTCCAATTGTTTAGGTTGATAGAGTTGAGTTTTTGTGATGATATTCGAGTTTAATCTTTGCTGGAAGTAAAAGATGTTGGGAAGGGTTTTTGGATGTTAATTGATGTTGATTGATGGGTTGAATCATTGTTTTATGGCTGGGTTAAGTTTCAAAAATGTTTGATGATGATTTCGGTTTATTTCGGATGGTTTCTAAGTGGGCAACATGAGAGTTGCGGGGTTTTGCTTTGCGGCGGTGGTTTGAATGCATAATGTTGCATTTATCCTCTGGTTTTATGTGTTTCAAACAGGGGATAATCAAGGCGACGAAGCTTGACGTTGTTTGTTTCTTGCCAAGAGCTTGTATCACGTTGGCAAGGAAGACGAAGTGTATCGGTGAGTGGAAACTGGTTTTAAATGCTTTACAAAGGTTTGTAAAGGTTGTTGGGAGTTTAGGGTAAGCTTGAGACATTTACCTAATCTCAAAAGTAAGTTTCCCTTGTTTTGCTCTTAAATATCAGCTTGGATATTAGCATGTTTTTTTGCATGTTTTGGAGATAAACATGGTATGATTTACTTACTGGAAATGCATGATTTTGAGTACATATGTAGGGGTTTAAAAGTATATTAAATGATATTGAGTAGTGGTTTTCATTCCGGTTGGGAATGGTGTTATTGCATTTGAAATGAGATTTGCATATGTGGTGTTTTATATAATGCATTGTAAAATAGTAAGTAAATGGTTTTGTAAATGATATATTGGCCATGTGACAATGTGAGGAAACAATCAGATATAGTTGGCATGCCATATGATTAAAAGTGCACTATAAAATATGAACAAAATCGATCGTGGCCATAGGTCCTTGATGTATGGCGGTTTAACAAGGCCACTCGGACTGTTGGGACATCATTTGGGGCATACGGTCTAACTAGGCAACCCAAATTGATGGTAATCTTGCGGTTTAACTTGGCAAGGAAATAAAACTCGCGGTTTAACTAGGCGAGGTAATAAAATCTTGCAGTTTAACTAGGCAAGGAAGTAAAACTCGCAGTTTAACTACGCGAGGTAATAAAATCTTGCAGTTTAACTAGGCAAGGTTGGTAAACTTGCGGTGTAACTAGGCAAGGGTATTAAGCTCGCGGTTTAACTAGGCGAGGGTGTCAAATCTTGCGTTCTAATTAGTCAAGGTTTGGGATATCATGCAGTCTAACTAGGCATGATATGAGAAATCCGTGTATCCGATATGTGTGGATAGAGGGTAGTCTATCCGGGTCACTATAAATGCCAATATATGTGGAGGTTCATGTGTTGAACTTATTTTTAATGCTTTGGGATTTAAGCATGGTTTATGATTTAATGCTTTGAGATTTAAGCATGGTTTATGATTTAATGCTTTGGGATTTAAGCATGGTTTATGATTTAATGATTTGAGATTTAAGCATGGTTTATGATTTAATGCTTTGGGATTTAAGCATGGAATGTACATGATGTTGCATAAGGGTTATTATGCTTTGATTTGGTTGGAATCATGGAAAAATACTTGGTTGTAAGCATGTTTTTGGTAAACAAGCATATGGTTTTCAAATGGTTTTAATGCATCATTGTTTTATGAGCATCCTCACTAAGAAATTATGCTTACGCTTTATTTTTCCTAATGATGCAGAACATTAAGGTTTGGGGCAGCAAAATGCAAGGCTAAGTGATCCAAGGACAATTACAAGTTTGAGTATGAACTCGGTTTATGTTTCGGATAATAAGGCAATGTGTTAGCCATGGTTTTTGGGTGTTGTAATTCTGTTTTGCTTATGGATTTTGAGTATGTTTCTATGCTGGGTTTTGAGAATGTTTGGTGATGCTAAGCTTGTTGCTAATACTTGCTTATAGTTGTGGATGAATGGTTTCTTAGGTATACATCTAGAACCTTCTCGTTGATTGCCATGTTGTGATAATTGGAGCAAGTTTACTATGCTGTGTGGTTGTGTTGTTGATGCTTATGCTTAGATTGGCCTTTTGTGTATTTTGGGATGTTTGGCAAAGTGATTTTTAGTAGCATGCCTTTAGAATATCATGGGATGTATGAATGCTAGTTGGATGCTGAACTTATGATGTTTATGTTGCTATTGCATCTTGGTAGTGTTGTATGAGAGTTTGTTGCATGATGGAATAGTTTAGACTTGAAATAAGCATGTTAATCCAGTCATTTGTGACCATTCAAGTCCAGGCGTACCGGTACGCGTGTTCACGTATCGGTACGGGAAGCCATTTCAGGCTTATGGTTTCGGTATACGGGCTAGGCGTTCCGATATGGAAATACTTTTTAAGAGTAGCATACCGATACTCTGGCTTGTGTATCGGTACGAGAAGGCTGAGTTTGGCATGGGGTTTTGGTACACGGGTTTGCGGATCGATACAAGCCTATAGTTTTGGTAAGGCGTATCGGTACGCAGGGTCGTACCGGCACGAGAGTTGGCTACTGGAATTTCTAGGATTTGACATGGCAATGGCGTATTGATACTCAAATGTGTGTACCAATACCCGAGGCAGTTAAGTTAGTTAATGGCTTTGGTGAAGTACTGTTTTCTTTCATTTTAGTCCTTGGTTGTTGTGGAATCAATTGTTTGAGTATGGAGGATCTTTTTGAGCTTATTTTTGTCATGTGAGCATGTAATCTGACTAATTAAAGGATGGTAATCTTAAATTCACTTTTGGCCGTGTAAATTAAAAGTTTTGCATTTTGGTCCCTAAAATGTATGTTGTGCAATTGAAGGACTTTCTATGAACTGTTTCATTTGAAAATTCACCCGTTGCGAGTATGTACACTTAGGATTAATAATGTGCATTTAGACAAGATAAAAAGAAAAAAATATACGGTTTTCGTAATTCTCTCCAGTTTGCTTTGGCAAACCTAATGTAGTTTTCTCGGTTCGGTTGGGCGTCTAGGCTGGGTCGAAGGGGTTACAATGGGACCAACGACTACAAAATTTGTTCAAAGAAAATTATGGTAACATAGCACAGTTGATGTATGTTCAAATCAATCAGCCTATGCTCCGAGCTATTTTTCAATTTTGGAATCCGGTCTTCTATTGCTTCACCTTCAACGAGAAGAATTTGTTGCCTACGATCGAAGAATATAGAGCTTTGCTCAATCAGAAGAACATTCATGAAGATTAGATTTACACGAAACCGTCTAGGTCTTAGAATTACCCTTTGAAGCTTAGAACGTTGGCCGGGATGAGCGATGATTGGGTTAAGGGTTTGATTCAGGTTCAAGGTGATACCGACACATCCGGACGAATTCATGAAGATGGAATTATTTTATTTAGGGATCTATGGTTTGATCATTTTTCCCTAGAGTTTTGGGTAACATTGATGTAGCCATTTTGGACTTGTTCGAAAGGTTAAAGAAGAAGGCCAACCCAGTGTCGGCAATCTTGATCGAAACTTTTATTTCCTTGAACGCGAGTAGGAAGCATGAAGAGGGGCACTTTAGAGGATGTGCACAGTTACTTGAAGTATGGATTCGAAGCCACCTTTGGAAGACACCGACAAGGGTGCTCCCCAGGATAATCTCAGGAAATTTTTCCCCTTTACAAGAATACCTAGCGAAAGAATGGTGAGAAGAGCCCAACAAACAGAAATGGACGGCCATCTTCAAGAATATCCACGATGAAGACATTGTGTGGAGAGTACCTTGGCTCAGAAGCATCATTCATTTCTTATACAGTTGTGGAGACTATGATTGGTTAATGATGATAGGCTTATACGGTGGGATCGCTTGTGCACCTTTGTTAGTATCAAGACAGTTTGGTTCCCGACAGTTTGTGCCTGTCACCATCGGTTTGAGCACTTTCGAGTTCCTATTTAAGAATGAATATAAGTCAAAGGTTCAAGATGCTTCGAGAGCTTGGGATCACCTCTATCGCATAAAGGTAGAAGAAGACAGCAAGTGTATGTTCACCCCAGACTATGCCTATTGGATGCACATGAGAATCAATGATAAAACTCCGAAGCCCGACCAAGGGCCAACTATGTCACTTGAAGAACATTTGAGAATGGTTCCTTTCGAGGCTGACATTTTAAGAAGCGAGCTAGAAGAGCTAAAAAAGAATATAGATGCTTTACAAACCGAGCATACAAGCGACCTTTATAGGGTTAGCCTAGACGTGGATGAGCAAGATGGGACAATCAAACAGCTGATGAAGCTCAACATAGATTTGAAGGAGAAAATGCTCTTTATCAAAGTGACACCCTCAAACTTCAGGCTCTAGTAGGAAAGGCCGATCGAAAAAAGTTCCTAGCGATGGAAAAAGAAAGAATGAATGGGATCCGCTTAGTTGAAGAAGAAAGAAAAAATGGTAAGTAAGCACCCGAGAAAGAAGCGGAGAAATGTAAACAAACTGTTGAAAATGAAAGAAAGCTTGCAAGAATCACAATCCAACAAGAAAGAGCAAATGCTAAACAAAGAATGGATCCTACCCCATGGAAGAGAAAGGCCCAAGAAAGTAAAAACTGACTTTACGAGATGCAAGGTCTGTATAACTCTACTCTCGAGACCTTGAGTCAAAGCCAAGCCCAAAATGCTCAGTTAGAAGAAAGGGTTGGGAAGCTAGATCAGACTTTCCACGAGTACCGTGCTCGAAATAGATTTCTTAAGCTCCAAGCTACTCAACAAGAGAATCAAACCCTTCGAGCTCAGATCGAGACATTAGAGGCTATAGTCTAAGATTATCTCAAAATAATTGTGGTCCTAGAAGAAGCTGCCGAGGGAGGTGATAATTATTGGTTGAGGCACCTTCGTGATGCTACCCACATGATTCAAGACCGAGATCAGTACTGCACCGACCTAATGGTGCAAGTTCAAGAAGTCACCCAACATATGAGGGACCTAGCCAACAAAGCTAAAGCACTTCTTCCTTTTGTAACTCCAGACATGGAGGAGGTGTCTAGGTTCATTCAGTTGGCTGAAGATATCGAAGAGCTAGGAGTTAAGGCCGTGCCGTATCTGTAGGAGTTTATCTTTCTTTGTAATGAGAACCATTTGATGTTCAATGAAAGTTATTCGAGGGTGACCACCAATGGAATCAATGCCTTTATTTACATATATTCCTGTATTTTTCATTCATACATTGCATATCGCATATAATTTGTATTAATTGATTATGTCATGAAATTAATAATGAGAATGTTGTGACAGAATTTGAAAGATTATTTGCAAACATTCCACATCCTTACCGCACACGTTTTCAAGTCAGAAAAATGGAAGAGACCTTTGCTAAGCTAGAGGCTGATCTTAGGAGCCAATTGGAGCGAACACAGCAAGAGTTAAGAGATACCATCATCAAATATCAGCAAGATATGATGAATGAGATATCTCAAATGTTGCGAAACAGTCGTGGAGAAGATGTACGAGGGAAGAGTACCGTTGTGAACCCTGTTCAGAATTTGAGAGACCCTTCATATTCTCAAATTTTTGGAAACCATCTTTTCATTAATCCTACACCGAACCCTCCATAAGGGGTATCTTCGTCCCATCAGGCGAGTGCCTCTGCTCCACCTCAGCTGGCCATGATATTTGCAAATGTTGAGCATGTAGGAGATAGTATCCCAGACTTTGATGAACTAGAAAAACTGAACCAAGTGAAAGCGGAATTCTCCAAACAGTTGGAGGAGACTAGAAAGGACCTTGAAGAGAAATTTTGGGTGAGAGAAGACAACGACGATTCTTATGGTATGAACGCTAAGGATCTCAGCTTGGTCCCTAATGTAGAGATCCCATACAAGTTTAAAATCCCAGATTTTGAGAAGTTTGACGGGACAACTTGCCCAACCACTCATATTACAATATTTTACCGCAAGATGGCTGGCTACGCCAACAATGAGAAGATCTTGATAAATTTTTTTCAAGACAGTTTAGTGGGGTCTGCCACAATATGGTACAATCAGCTTACACGAGCTCAGATTAAATCGTGGAAAGATCTGGCAAAGGCTTTCACGGATCAGTATAAACACGTTACTAATATGGTCCCCAATGGGCTCCTATTGCAAAGAATAGAACAGAAGAGAAATGAAAGCATTCAGGAATACACCCAAAGGTGGCGTGACGTGGTGGCTCAATTTCAGCCCCTCTCCGAGAGAATGAGATTGCCCCTATGTTCATTGACACATTAAAAGGAACGCTCTATGATCGTCTGATCAATAACCCTATTAGTAACTTTACTGATATAGTAATGACCGGCGAGCGTATTGAAGCTGCAACCAAGAGCGAAAAAATCAATGGAGAAGAGCAGTGACGCAAGCAATTCAAGAAAAAAATCATGAAGTGAACAACGCAAATACTTATGAGGCTGTTGAGAATTTCACTATATCTTAGCCTCAAGTTTCAAACCCCCAAAATTTAATAGGAGGGAGGAGCGGGGACCCAATAAGGAAAACTCCTTCACACCGCTACCAATTACTTATAAAGAACTCTACTCACAGCTCTACAAGGCGGATTTGGTTCAGCCTCAGCATGTTACTCCCTTCAACCCCCTTATCTGGCATGGTATGACCCTAAGCCCATTGCGAATACCACGCCGACGTCCCATGCTATACTATTGAGACCTACATAGCATTTAAAAAGTTTGTTCAAAATCTGATCAAGACTAGAGTGCTACAGTTAGGGGAGCCCAGTACCGCCAATAATCTTTTGCATAATCATGGTGGTCAAGGCGTAAATGCTGTCGAGAAAAGGGTGTGCAAGAAGGGCTAAGGCAAGCGTGTCAGAAGTCAGGTCCCCCATGAGATGGGTCTTTCAGCAACTATGCATGGCTCGTCTCATCGATTGTGGAATGGTAATTGTGAAAAAGGGTTGTGGCCCTTATTGCGAATACCATCAGTCGGGGGATCATCAAATCCAAGATTGCATGGATTTCTGCCAAGTAATCTAGAAGTTGATGGATGGTAAAGTGATTGAATTTTTTGATGAAGAAGAAAGGAGCAGTGATTCAGAAATTTGCACATTAGATGCTCCAAACACCAAGTATAGTGCGAAGAGGCCTTTTGTCATCGGCCTCAAGCCCAGTCAAGAAAACGCACCACGGGAAGAGAATCCTATGATAGCCCCTAAAATTATAATTTTAGCCCCGATATCATTTCCCTTTAAGGATACCCGGATGGTGCCATTGAACTACACCGCCAATGTCTCTATACAAGAAAGTTCTAGTTCACAAGAAGAGGAGAAACCAGTTGAGGAGATGAAGCCTGCCGAAGGAGAACTAGTAAAGCTAAATATTGAAGAAATAAATGATGTGGGGCATTTCACACGAAGCGGTAGATGCTATGCTCTTGAAGCTCTGAAGGCAGAAGAAAAAGATGAAACGAAAAGGCAAGGCAACTGAACCCGAACCTATGAAGATATTTGGGGAAGAGCCACCCCTGAAACTCAATGAACCAGTGACCGAAGTTCAAGCTCAAAAATTTTTAAAGTTCTTAAAACAAAGTGAATACAGTGTGGTAGACCAACTCAAAAAACAGTCGGCCTGAATTTCAGTGCTTGATCTACTGTTGAATTTAGAAAAACACCGTGAGGCTTTGTTGAAAGTATTGAATCAAACTTTTGTCTAGAGTAATATTTCGGTTAGTAAGCTTGAACAGATCATCGGATATATCACTGGTTGTAATCATATCACATTCAGTGATGATGAGATACCGGAAGAAGGTACGGGATCCAGCAAAGCCCTAATATTACTACCCATTGCAAAGGTCACATACTACAGGGGGTGCTTATCGGCAACGGCTCTGCCCTGAATGTCATGCCCTTAGCTACCTTACAACGCTTGCCAATTGATAGCTCGCATATGAAACCTTGCCAAAATGTCGTGCGTGCATTCGACGAGACCCAAAGAGAAGTGGTTGGGAAAATTGAAGTACCCCTGCTCATAGGCCCAACTGAATATGTTGTGGATTTCATGGTCATGGACATTTGGCCATCCTACAACTGTTTGTTAGGGAGACCGTGGATCCATTCTGCCGGAGCTGTCCCATCTTTCTTGCACCAAAATTGAAGTTCATCATTGAAGAAAAAATAGTAACAGTCTATACCGAGCAAGATATTGTGGCTTCGGTAACTTCAGACGCTCTATATATTCCTATTGATGAGGAGGCTTTGGAATGTGCCTTCAGGGTATTGGAATTCGTTAATGCCACCTTTGTTGCTCAGGGGAATAGAATCACATGCCCGAGATTGTTAAATTGCACTAAGATGGTGGTGACAGAAACACTAGGAAGATGAGCGAAAAGAGGAAGAGGTTTGGGAAGAAGCCTGCAAGGACGTTTGTGATCCATAAGCGTTATCCACAAGAATGACCGTTTCGGGCTTGGACATAAACCTAACTTTCTGCAAAAGAAACAAGATTGGAAGAGAAGAACAACGGAAGGCTCGACTTAGAGGAGAGGAGATTCTGTGGGCTCTAATCACCTATACATATATGAAAAAAGTCTTCGTGTCTGGCGGAGTCGTGAATCCTGGACTCAAGGTCTAATAAGCTAATTAGGAGAATGAGGGGATCCTCAATGAAGAGTTGATCTGTGAATCCATGAATGGAATGGATGTAAATGTAATCTCTAAGGATGGCAAGATGGTTCAGCCCTTGGAAAAGCTCCGCCCATACTTTTCGGGCGAAGAGCTTAGCCATTGGACCAGCAAGGAGCTGCATGTAGTTTTTAGGACTCAATCAAAGCAATGCCCAGAATCACCCTATTGCTTTTGGTCCAAGAGTAATATGAATCTTTTGTAATAAGGCTACTATGTTAATTTGTTTTTATTTTCAGTGAAAAAGATGCTTCATATGTTTCTTAAAAGGCAAACATAACACTCATTTCATTCATTATTCATTCATTCATCACTTATTCTTTCATTGCTTATTTATTCATTTATAAGTTATTTCTATTCCCAATACATACTTCTAAACTCGTGCAGGTCCCCAAATATTAACTGTATGAATAATTCTAGGCCTAATCCCGAGATAGATTTTGAACAACCCTCATGCTCGGCTGAAATAGATGAAGGGGATGATAAAGAGGAATATGAGGTCCCGAATGAATTGCTAAGATTGATGGCTAGTGAAGAGAAACGATTCTGCCCCACCAAGAAGAATTGGAAGTTTTGAATTTCAGGACCGGAGAGGAAAAGAAGAAAGTGAAGATTAGTACCACTCTGTCGCCGAGGGTGAGACAAGATTTAGTAGAATTGCTTTCAGAATTCAAAGATGTGTTTGCATGGACGTACCAAGACATGCCAAGTTTAGACATGGATATAGTGGTGCACAGAATCCCAATAAAGCCAGAATGCAAGCCAGTCTAGCAAAAGCTTAGAAGAATGAGGCCGGATATACTGTTAAAGGTTAGGGAAGAAGTAAAGAAACAATTTAAAGCCAGATTTTTAAAGGTTGCCAAATACCAGAGTGGGTAGCCAACATAGTCTCGATGCCCAAGAATAATGGAACATTACGTATGTGCGTAGACTATAGGGACCTCATTAGGGCAAGTCCTAAGGATAATTTTCCCATGCCTCACATTGATACCCTAGTCAACAATACTCCGGGACATTCTTGGTTTTCTTTTATGGATGGCTTTTCAGGGTATAATCAAATTAAAATACACCCCGAAGACATGGAAAAGACCAACTTTGTAACTATGTGGGGCATATTTTGCTATAAATTCATACCGTTCGGATTAAAGAATGTCGAGGCAATCTATCAAAGGGCCATGGTTACCTTGTTCCACAACTTGATGCACAAGGAGATTGAATTATATGTGGACGACATGATAGCCAAGTCCCGAACCAAAAAAGAACATATTGAGAATTTGCGGAAGCTCTTCAAAAGGCTAAGAAAATATCAGTTGAAGCTCAACCCGTCTAAGTGTACCTTCGCAGTTACATCTGAAAAGCTCTTAGGTTTTATGGTTAGTTGAAAGGGGATTGAAATCGACCCCGACAAAGTGAAAGCAATTCAAGACCTATGCCACCTTAAACTCAAAAGGAGGTTCGAGGGTTCTTAGAGAGGCTCAATTACATTTCTCAGTTTATCTCCCAAGTGACCGACAAGTGTGATCCTATTTTCAGACTACTCTGAAAGAATAATTCGGGAAGATGGGATGAAGATTGCCAAGAAGCCCTAGAGAAGATTAAAAAGTACTTGACCAATGCCCTGATCTTGGTAGCAACAGTACCGAACAGGCCATTAATCTTGTACTTGACGGTATTTGATAACTCGATAGGATGCGTGATAGGATAGTATGATGCGTTGGGCAAGAAAGAAAATGCCATTTATTACTTAAGCAAGAAGTTCACCGAATGTGAGTTGCGGTACCCGTTGATTCAGAAGTTGTGTTGTGCCCTAGTATGGGCTACTAAGCGACTCAGACAGTATATGTTGTACCATGCTACCTACTTGATTTCCCGGATGGATCCGTTGAAATTTTTTATGGAAGCACCAGTGCTAACCGGAAGAATGGCTCGGTGGCAAATGTTGCTATCTGAGTTTGATATTGTCTATGTGAGCCAGAAAGCAGTAAAAGGAAGCGTGGTAGTAGATATTTTGGCAAGCCGCACCTCAGATGACTGTGAGTCTCTCGACTTTAGATTTTCGGATGAAGACTTGATTGGTGCTTTATTTGAGGAGAGCCCCACCAACAAAATATTGGAAGCTTTATTTTGATGGGGCATCCAATGCCCTAAGAAGTGGGATAGGGGTAATATTAATTTCCCCTGAAGAGGTCTATTATCCCTTTACCAGCAAGTTGGAATTCTTTTGTACAAACAACATAGCCGAGTATGAGGCTTGCGTCATGGGACTCCAGGCAGCCGTAAAAAGAAAAATCAAGGTACTTTAGGTCTTTGGGGATTCGTCCTTGGTGATCTACCAGCTCCGAAGAGAATGGGAGACTAGAGATCAGAAGCTAGTCAAATACTTTGATTTGATCCAGGAATTGGTTAAAAATTTTAAGGAAATCAGCTTCGGGTACCTACCAAGAAAAGATAATCAGATGGCTGGTGTCTTAGCAACTCTGGCTGCCATGTTTGAGGCAAGCCCAACTTCCAAGATGAAGCCAGTTGAGATGCAAATTTTTGAGGTACCAGCTCAATGTTATAATTTGGAGGAAGGTGATGAAGATGGCAACCCGTGGTACTACGACATCCTCCAATACATCAAGTTCCAGGTTTACGCAAAGGATACCAATGATAATGATAAGAGAACCATTAGGAGGTTGGCTTCGGGCTATGTCCTTGATGGAGAAGTTTTGTACAAGAGAAGTAAAGATCATGTTTTGTTGAGATGCGTCAACGCTCGAGAAGCTAAAACCATCCTAGCTGAGGTACACGATGGTTTGTGTAGGACCCACGCCAATGGTTTCTCAATGGCTAGAAAGATCATGAGATATGGTTATTTCTGGTTTACTGTGGAGGGAGATTGCATTAAATATGCAAAGAAATATTATAAATGCAAGATCTATGCAGATAAGATACATGCTCCGCCGGTACCACTTCACACTATGAACTCACCATAGCCTTTTGCAACTTGGGGCATGGACGTTATTGGTCAAATACACTCGAAAGCTTCTAATGGGCACCGTTTCATCTTAGTGGCCATCGATTACTTTACCAAATGGGTGAAAGTTGCCTCTTATGCTAGCATCACGAGAGCAACCGTATGTAAATTCTTGAAGAAGGAGATTATCTGTCGTTACGGTTTGCCAGAAAGAATCGTCATCGATAATGCTTCCAATCTAAATAATAAGATGATGACGAAAGTATGCGAACAGTTTAAAATTATGCACCACAATTCTACCACCTACCGTCCCAAGATGAATGGGGCAGTTGAAGCGGCAAATAAGAATATTAAGAAGATCATAGCCAAGACTACCGACACTTTCAAGGATTTGTAAGAAAAGCTGCCATTTCCACTTTTTGCTTACCAAAAATCTGTAAGGACCATGACAGGGGCAACGCCATATTCTTTGGTCTACGGCACGGAGGTTGTACTGCCTATTGAAATGGAAATCCCATCACTAAGAATTCTGAATGAGAAAAAATTAGATGATACCGAATGGATGCAAGCAAGGATTGATCAGTTGAACCTCATTGATGAGAAAAGATTAAGGGTCATCTGTCACGGCCAAATGTATCAGAAGAGGATGATGCATGTCTACAACAAGAAATTTCGACCGAGAGAGTTCCAAAAGGGGGACTTGGTGCTCAAAAAGATCTTGCCAATCCAAAAGGACTTTTAGGGAAAGTGTATGCCAAATTGGGAAGGGCCTTATGTTGTTAAAAAGGCCTTCTCTGGAGAAGTATTAATTTTGGTAGAGATTGATGGAAAAGAGTTGAGCAATCCTGTGAATTCAGACTCTGTCAAGAAATATTACGCTTGAGAAAGAAGGAAAAAAGAAGAAAAAGAAAAAGAAAAAAGCAGAGTGAAAACTTGAAAGGGCGTTTTGCAAAATGAAATGCATATGGTGAAAACCTGAAAGGGCGCCCCATGTAAAAAAAAAGGAGGGTTCAAGATAGAAACTCGGAAGCGGGCACCTTAAAACCAAAGGAGGATCTGAATTAAAAATCTGAAAAGGACGGTTCAGATGAATTTTGAGGTTAGGCATCTGTGATCGGGGTTTTTTACCCTCCTTTGAAAATAATATTAAAATTTGGGTTTCTTTACGATATCAAAGAAGACGCCACCCAGAGACCAGATGACGTTCTCAGCAGAATACCGTAAATTTTAAAACAAAATGGAAAATAGGAAATTTAAAAAATAGAGGTGGAGTCGCCACCGGCCACTTTGGTAGGCCAGACACCGTAAAAAATAACCAGAGATTCAAAAAATTGGGTTCGGGAATCGGTTACACTTGGGGAAGGATTAGCACCCCCACAACGCCCAGAATTGGTACCGCGTTGATCTAGTGTTGTCTTTGCAAGAAAACAAAAATCTGATTTTTAATTTAAAATTTTAATCCAAAAAAATAACAGTCTAAGGAGAACATTTTCTTATTTACGAAACCGAGAAAGATGACCCTGAATGAGTCAGGATGTCACTTCCTAGTCAGATTCTGAAATAAAGTGGAAAATATTCCCTTAAATGAACCGAGTTTAGAAAAATATATCCGAAGTAAAATAAGCAAATATATATACAAGTTTAATAATATAATATACATATAAAATATAATGAACATATATTATATAGTAAAAAATAATAATGTACATAATCTTATAATATGTTAAATATAATATAATATACATAATATAGTAAATATATTAATATAGTATACTTTAATAAAAATAATTATAAAAATACTAAAAAATATATTAATATATAAATAATAATAAATTATTCAAATATAGTATACATATAATATATAAAACTATATAATATACATATATAATACTATATACATAATAATATACTATAACAATAATAAACATATATATAAACATAAAATAAAAATAAGTACTAAAAAACAAAATATATATACGATAATAGTAGTAATACTAAACATGAAAATGATATTAAATATAAGAATAATATACATATAATATAAATACTATATATAATGATATATATAATAATAATATAAATATATATAAATATAAAGTACATAAAATAAAAATATAATATATATATATATAATATATGTAATAAAATATATATATATATACATATATTATAATAATAATAAAAGGACCGATTTGCAAGAAAAAGAAAACTTAAAAACTAAAAAGGGACGAAAATATAAAATGTCTTAGAATTTTGGGGACTTAAAGGGTAATTAAACTATGCGACAGTCCTATTTTGAAAATAATTTTGGGACGGAGGGACTGACAAGGTAATTTGACCATTGAAAATTTGATTAAATGGAATAGGGCGGGGGCGAATTGTAAAACGTTTAAAAAATAGGGACTTTCAGTGCAATAATCCCATGCGGCAGACTAAGAATGAAAAATGGGCCGGGAATGGGGACTTAGTGCGTAATTATACCCATAATTTATCTAGTATATAACTTAAAATCCTAAAAAGGAAACCTATTATTTTATTTTTCAAACAAAAAAAAGAAGAGAGCATTCAAACTCTCTGCCCAGGCCAGCCGGGGAAGTGGCCGTTGTCCGCTGCTCCATCGCGGACCGCCGCTCGCCAGCGGCGGCGGCGCAGCCTCCGGTGGTCAGAAATGCGAAAGACCACACTTTTTTGAGCCTCCTCGACGTGATGAACCTGAATCCGAGGTTGGATTTTGAAACCGAAGCTCCTAGGTGAGTAGATCTAAAGTAAATAGATTCGATTTATTTTTTTACCCTTTTCTTGCTTCGAATCTGAACCTCCACTTTTTTTTTGAACCGTAGATATAGAAATATAAAAAAATTCGAATCCCTTACTGAACCGAAAGTTTTTTTATTATATTTGAATCCATTTTTATCGAAAATCCTTTTTTTTCTATTCAAACTTTGATTTTTCAGATCTCTAAAAGAAACCCCATTACATTTTGGTTTGCATGGGTTTATATAACCCCAAAAAATATAAAAAAAATTACAACTTGCTTCCCACTTGTGTCTAAAATTTCAGATCTAATATGATTTTTTTCTGATAGATTCGGGCGGTGGCTGGCGTGTCAGGGCGGCGACGGCTGCAAGTTGGAAGGGTTAGGGTTTTTTAGGTTTAGGTTATCTTAGGGGTATTTGGGTAATTTTGTAATTAGGGTTAATTTTGTAATTAATGGATATTGGGAATTTAATTTGGGTTATCAGATGGGCTGTATTGGGCAGGGTAATTGGGTATTAATTAGGCATGGGTTATTTGTAATGGGTGTAATAACGAGTATGGGCTTGTAATTTAATTTGGGTTTCGGCCCAGACTAAAAATGGTTATGACAGATGCCCCTCTTTGCTCATTGTTGTGCAACAAGAATAGAGCAAAGACAAAAGAGTAACTATTTTTGCCCGGTCGGAGTTTCTTCTCTAGCCACCGCTTCTTCTCGGGCTTCTCTTGATCTTCTTGGCCTCTCTTGTAAGAAAAATCTTCAAAATAGAGGATTTATTGGGGGAAGACAAAAATCTAAGGCGATCCGTTGGAGGAGACAAAATGAGCTCGGCTTGCTACGACTCTGACGACGACGCAATGCATGGAGAAAATTTGACCTAGCTGCAACACTGACGAAGAGACTAGGTCTGCAAAACTTGATCCAGCTACAACTCTGACGAAGACACAGGATCGAAAGATAAAGATTTGGTTCAGCTACAACACCGACGAAGAGGCAAGATCGAAAGTCGGTAAATTTTGATACAGAGCTTCTTTTGCATTTTTCACAAATACACAGGGATTAACGGTTTTGAGTTGCCTTTACCGGTAGATGTTTGCTCTAGGTTAGTTGTACCATTCCTCTGGGTACAATCAATTTGTACCAATCATGATATTGGATTTTTTTCAAAGGATTTATCCATTCGTGAAAATAGATTTTTGATGGACATTTGAATTAACCATTGTCTTAAACTTTACCGTGTTTAAGCACATTGTGCCAACATTTCTGTCAGACTTGTCAAAATAATTTTGGATCCAGTTGCAACACCGACGAAGAGGCAGGATCGAAGGATGAGGGTTCTGATGTATGATCCAGCTACAACTCTGACGAAGAGACAGGATCTGAAAGAGTAAATATGGCCCAGCTACAACTCCTGATGAAGAGACAAGACCGAAGAAAGGTATGGTTTGACCAAGCTACAACACCTGAATCCAGTAAAGGTTTGACCCAGCTACAACACCGACAAAGAAGCATGGTCTGAAGTCAGTAGGCTTGATCCAGCTACAACACCGACGAAGAGGCAAGATCAAAATTCAGTAAATTTGGTCCAGCTGCAATACCGGTGAAGAGGCAAGACCTGAATTCGACCGAACTACAACACCAACGAAGAGGCACGGTCTAAAGATGAAAGTTTTGATCCAACTACAACACTGACGAAGAGGCGGGATTGGATTTGGGATACTTGTTCTGTCATTCCATCAACGGAAGGAAAAATTAGATAACAGCAATTTAGGCCTTACTACGCCCTCAACGGCGGAGTAAGAATGAACAACAACTTGGACTCAACCTCTCCATCAACGCAAGAGGTGAGATTGGATATCTGTAATTTGGACCTTGTTACGCCATCAACGGAGGAACAAGACTGGATGAAAGCAACTTAGACACACCACTTCATCAACGCAAATGAGCGGATCGAACAACTACAACTTGGACTCAACATCTCGATCAACGCAAGAGGTGAGATTGGATATCTGTAGTTTGGACCTTGTTATGCCATCAACGGAGGAACATGACCAAATGAAAGTAACTTGGACCCACCACTCCATCAACGTAAGGGGCGAATCAGACATCTGCGACTTGTACCTAATTTCTCCATCAACGAAAGATGAAGGATTAGAGAATGAAGCTTCATTTTTCTATTTTCCCTGAATTTTTATTTTTCTGATTTTTTTTATTTTTTTCAAATTGTAATTTTTTTTATTTTCTTTTTTTATTTTTTCTCTTTTTTTTTGAGCTACGACTACAAGAAAGATATAATATCTGAGGAAAAAGTTTGGTCTAGCTGCAACACCAATGAATAAGCGAGACCTGGATAGGGCTGGATCTGCTACACCACTGACGGAGAGACAGGATCTGAACTAAGTTGGTTTACCACCACTGACGGAGGCATAACCCACAAAATGCTTGATCTACTATGCCACCGATGGAGAAGCAAGATCTGGAAAGGATTTGATCTGCTACACCACTGACAGGGAGGTAAGATCTGGAAACACTAGGATCCACTACATCACTGGCGATGAGTCGAGATCCAGAGAAAATTTTAATCTGTTGCACCATCAACGGTTGCGCAAGATCTAAAAATAAAAGAGAACATTAATTAGTAATTGTTCAAAATTTTGCCATTGAGCTGGATGTTTGAGCTTTTCTGCATATTCGGCTTTCTTTAGAGCTAGAGGTTGATCATCATGTTGTTTCCTCGTGATTGAGGTTCCTCGGTCTCCTTCCTAGACTTGTTTATATGTTCCAGCCAAAAATAAAAGCATTGTGGATGCCCCTAACTTTGTACTTAATGCATGTTTAATGCATAATTGCTCGTATGAATGTATGATGTATTTACTTGATGCCAAATGATCTTAATGAATATGTAAATGATTTTTTTGCCCCTCAAAGGGATGCCCCTAACTTCATGTTTGATCGGATTGAGTTCTTGAACTTGTTTCTCGGAGATGCCCCCAATCTTCCTTGGATTTGATCATCTTCCTCTATCTTTCCGGGTTCATTCCCCAAAATTATTTTCATTGAACTTTGCTGGAATTAAGCGAATTCGAAGCTTGGAGTATGTTTTTGCCTTTTTTGAAAGATGAACGCGAAGGTCATTCTCAAAAATGCCTTTGGACCAAGCTCTTGCATAGGCTCGGTATAGTGCTTGATCAGTCAACTTCCACTTTATCTGGTATTGCTAGCACAGGGCATCCTGAGGACCGGTTTTAAAATTGTGAATGTATACATGTAAATGCAAGGTGCATGTCCTATATGCGGAGGTACTAATTCAAAAATGGTTCTCGTGGCTTAACTTTTAAATTTACAGGATTTATTCGCAACTTTGAACGTTGCATTTGATATCTAGAGTACTAGATTTTCTCCCGATAGTGAATTTTTCAAATTAGGAACCAGTTATGAATCAGTACTTCATGTCGGTGAAATGCAAAAATTAAAATGATGGTGTCATGTAATTAATGCAGAATGAATGAGTCTAATGTGATGCGATCAAAACAAGAAAATGAGATCAGTCCGAATAAAAAATAATCAAATGAATAGATTAATAAAATAAAAAAACTGTACAAAAAAATTAAATAAATGCACCAAAGCCTAAAAGGGTGACTAATAAACGGACAGAGTTTCGCATGGCTTTAAAAATGTGGCTTCTACGTCTCACTATATGAGGTTCAAATTTAAGGTAAAGGGTACCCGAACTGTCGCGAGACATTGATTCGGGGGAATACGACCCTTATACCATACGAGGGTGAAAACCCCATGAAATATAAGGACCAGTACTCCAGGAGTACATTACAATACTATACGGGGGTGAAAACCCTACAGAGCGAAGTAATCCTTCCCACTTAAAGGTGAGCAGCTCAGGTAGAAAGCTCATGCATGAATGTTAGGGGATTAAAAATTAAATCAAAACGAATTTTTGAATTTTTGCAATACAACACAAAACCAACATTGGTTTGATCCTCTTTAAAAAAATGTCCCCAGCAGAGTTGCCAAGCTGTGATCGTGGTTTTTTTACCCTTCTTTGAAAATAATATTAAAAATTGGGTTTCTTTACCCTTCTTTGAAAATAATAAAAAAATAATGTACATAATCTTATAATATGTTAAATATAATATAATATACATAATATAGTAAATATATTAATTTAGTATACAATAATAAAAATAATTATAAAATACTAATAAATATATTAATATATAAATAATGATAATAATAATAAAAATAATAAATTATACAAATATACTATACATATAATATATAAAACTATATAATATACATATATATAGTACTATATACATAATAATATATTATAATAATAATATACATATATATAAACATAAAATAAAAATAAGTACTAAAAAACAAAACATATATATACGATAATAGTAGTAATACTAAACATGAAAATGTTATTAAATATAAGAATAATATACATATAATATAAATACAATATATAATGATGATATATATATAATAATATAAATATATATAAATATAAAGTATAATAAAATAGAAATAAATAAATATATAATATAATATACTATATGTAATAAAATATATATACTTAGATTATAATAATAATAATAATAATAATAATAATAATAAAAGGACCGATTTGAAAGAAAAAGAAAACTTTAAAACTAAAAAAGGATGAAAATATAAATTGTTTTAGAATTTTGGGGACTTAAAGGGTAATTAAACCATGCGACAGTCCTATTTTGAAAATAATTTTGGGACGAAGGGACTGGTGAGGTAATTTGACCATTGAAAATTTGATTAAATGGAATATGGCGGGAGCCGAATTGTAAAATGCTTAAAAGAAGCAGGGGCTTATAGTGCAATAATCCCATGCGGCAGACTAGGAATGAAAAATGGGCCAGGAAGGGAGGACTTACTGCGTAATTATGCCCCTAATTTATTCTAGTATATAACTTAAAATCCTAAAAAGAAAACCTATTATTTCATTTTTCAAACAAAAAAAATAGATAGCATTCAAACTCTCTGCCCAGGCCAGTCGGGAAAGCAGCCGCCGTCCTTCGCGCCACCGCGGACCGCCTCTTGCCAGCCGCGCCGCCTTCGGTGGTCAGAAATGCGAAAGGCCACACTTTTTCGAGCCTCCTCGACGTGATGAACCCGAATCCGAGGTTGGATTTTCAAACCGAAGCTCCTAGGTTAGTAGATCTAAAGTAAATAGATTCAATTTATTTTTTTACCTTTTTCTTGCTTCGAATCTGAACCTCCCCTTTTTTGTTTGAACCGTAGATCTAGAAATAGAAAAAAAAAAACATTTGAATCCCGGAGACCGAGATGACGCTCCCAGTAGAATACCGTAAATTTTAAAACAAAATGGGAAATTTTAAAAATAGAGGTGGAGTCGCCACCGACCACTTTGGTAGGCCAGACACCGTAAAAAATAACCAGAGATTCAAAAAATTGGGTTCAGGACTCGGTTACACTTGGGGAAGGATTAGCACCCCCACAACGCCAGAATTGGTACCGCGTTAATCTGGTGTTGTCTTTGCAAGAAAACAAAAATCTGATTTTTAATTTAAAATTTTAATCCCAAAAAAAGAAAACGGTCTAAGGAGAACATTTCCTTATTTACGAAACCGAGAAAGATGACACCTGAATGAGTCAGGATGTCACTTCCTAGCCGGATTCCGAAATAAAGTGGAAAATATTCTCTTAAATGAACCGAGTTTAGAAAAATATATCCGAAGTAAAATAAGCAAAAAATATATATACAAGTTCAATAATAATATACATATAAAATATAATGAACATATATTATATAGTAAAATAATAAAAAATAATAATAATGTACATAATCTTATAATATGTTAAATATAATATACATAATATAGTAAATATATTAATATAATATACATTAATAAAAATATTTATAAAAATACTAATAAATATATTAATATATAAATAATAATAATAATAAATTATACAAATATACTATACATATAATATATAAAACTATATAATATACATATATATAATACTATTTACACAATAATATACTATAATAATAATATACATATATATAAACATAAAATAAAAATAAGTACTAAAAAACAAAATATATATATATACGATAATAGTAGTAATACTAAACATGAAAGTGATATTAAACATAAGAATAATATACATATAATATAAATACTATATATAATGATGATATATATATATAATAATATAAATATATATAAATATAAAGTACATAAAATAGAAATAAATATATATAATATAATATACTATATGTAATAAATATATATAATAATAATAATAATAATAAAAGGACCGATTTGCAAGAAAAATAAAACTTTAAAACTAAAAAGGGACAAAAATATAAAACGTATTAGAATTTTAAGGACTTAAAGGGTAATTAAACCATGCGATAGTCCTATTTTGAAAATAAATTTGGGACGGAGGGACTGGTGAGGTAATTTGACCATTGAAAATTTGATTAAATGGAATAGGGTGGGGCGAATTGTAAAACGTTTAAAAACTAGGGACTTACAGTGCAATAATCCCATGTGGCAGACTAGGAATGAAATATGGGCTGGGAAGGGGGACTTAGTGCATAATTATACCCATAATTTATTCTAGTATATAACTTAAAATCCTAAAAAGAAAATCTTTTATTTCATTTTTTAAACAAAAAAGAAGAGAGCATTCAAACTCTCTGCCCAGGCCAGTCGGGGAAGCTGCCGCCGCGCCACCGCACCTCCGCAGACCGTCGCCGCCTTCAGTGGTCGAAAATGCGAAAGGCCACACTTTTACGAGCCTCATCGACGTGACGAACCCGAATTCGAGGTTGGATTTTCAAACTGAAGCTTCTAGGAGAGTAGATCTAAAGTAAATAGATTCGATTTATTTTTTTACCTTTTTCTTGCTTGGAATCTGAACCTCCCATTTTTTGTTTGAACCGTAGATCTAGAAATAGAAGAAAAAAATATTCGAATCCCTTGTTGAACCGAAAGCTTTTTTTATTATATTCGAATCCTTTTTTCAAAAATCCCTTTTTTCTATTCGAACTTTGATTTTTCATATCTCCAAAAAAAACCCATTACATTTTGGTTTGCATGGGTTTATATAACCCAAAAAAATATAAAAAAAAATCACAACTTGCTTCCCACTTGTGTTTGAAATTTCAGATCTGATATGATTTTTTTCTGACAGATTCGGGCGGTGGCCGGCGTGTCAAGGCAGCGGCGCAGGGCGGCGACGGTTGCAAGTTGGGAGGGTTAGGGTTTTTTAGGTTTATGCTATCCTAGGGGTATTTGGGTAATTTTGTAATTAGGGTTAATTTTGTAATTAATAAATATTGGGTATTTAATTTGGGTTATCAGATGGGCTGTATTTGCCAGGGTAATTGGGTATTAATTAGGCATGGGTTGTTTGTAATGGGTTTAATAACGGGTATGGGCTTGTAATTTAATTTGGGTTTCGGCCCGGACTAAAAATAGTTATGACAGCATCCAATTGATAGGCTCCAATACTGTATAACCGCCTCATTTCGAGTTACGGTGGAACTTCTGTTGGGCTATTGGGAATTTTAGTCTAGCATAGGCTGTGAGAGGTTTACCACGGTCGATGGGCTCTCGCATCATTCATACAGTCAATGTTCGGGAATGCTGCACCCTATATTACTTATATATTTTCCTATTTCTCATGTTTGTCATGACTTTCAAATTGTTCCAATATCTCTTATGTTAATAAATAAATATTTCCTTCATTCCTTTGTTTATTTCATGAGCATCCTCCAAATAGATCATTGAAAAGCAAAGGATTTCTCGGCATTACTAAGATTTAACCCTTTAAGTGCAGGTTGTTCCAAAACAGAAATCGATTCCGTTAAAAGGAAGTCTGTCAAAGTCAAGGCTAAAGGACATGATATGCAAAGTTGACAAGATTTGCCCAGGAGACGATGAATGCCCTCCGTATTAAGGTTCAAGATAGAATAGCCAACGGTGAAAACCCGTAAGGGCACCCCAAAAGAGAAAAAGAAAAAGAAAAAGAAAGAAAAATAAAAAGGAAAGAGAAAAAGAAAGGAAAAAAGAAAAGAAACATTAGTCAAAGTGAAAACCCAAAAGGGCGCTTTGAAAAAAGAAAAAAAACTCTAAAGTGAAAACTCGAAAGAGCGCTTTAGAACAAAGTTTTGGAGAATATAAGGGTCAAACGAGAAATGAGCTTGGACACAAGGAGTGACAACAAACGTTCCAAGACAAGAAGAAAACGAAAAGAAGACGAGGCAGGAAGCCAAGAAAAAAGGCGTCTGAGCATTAATCATGCATCATGAATTGTTAGGCATCCTTAAGATAGGAGCATACTAACTAGCATCAACAAATCATTGTGTTTGTTTCTTCCAGGTATTTGAAAAAACAACAAGAAGCAGGTCCTATGAGTCAAGAATCTTTTACTGACATTCCATGTCAAGACGATGAAGATCGAAGGCATTCTAGAAGACTAAAAGCGAGATATTTGATGTCAAGACGACCAGAAAGCAAGACATAAGTTTTCGGGGTCCTCAAGACGGGGTATCACCCCATGACAAGACGAGGAAGATTGAAGGCACTCTAGAAGACTCAAAGCGAGATGTTTGATGTCAAGACGACCAGAAAGTAAGACATCAGTTTCTGGGATCCTCAAGGCGAGGTATCACCCACGCCAAGACGATGAAGATCGAAGGCATGAAGGCCCAAAGCAAGATATTTGGTGTCAAGACGACCAACAATCGGGGCATCATCAAACGAGATCCTCAAGGCAAGGTATCACCCCACGCCAAGACGATGAGGATCAAAGGCATCAAGGCTTAAAGCGAGATGTCATTTGGTGTAAGACGATAGAGGATCGAGGCATCATTGAAAGGACTTCACTTCTTCAAACCTTACATGAGAATAATTCGAAGCTCTAGAATTTCTGGAAGAGGAAGGGCGAACTGTTCTATTTAGGAAGGACTCGTAGTTCGAAATCTCCAGATAGAAAAATCGGATAAAATTAGTGTTTATGGTCTTTGCTTTATTCTCGTTCTACAAGGATAAGCAAAGAGGGGCAACTGTAATCACTAATTTTATCAGGGGCTTGACCCGCTTTTACTTTTTTGCTAATGGGCTTTGGGCTTAACGTATTCGTATTACATTTGCTATATTTATTTATTTAGTTTTGTTTAATATCTTATTTCATTTTTATATGAAAAGAAAAATACAAAAATATTATTAGGTTTTTTACTTTTAATTCGAGTTATATTAATATTATCTTATTGCTTAGTTTATCTTAGTTATTATTATGATATATTACATTATTGTATATTTATAATAATAGTATTAAAAAAACTAAACTAAAAATTAAAACAGATTAAATATAAAGCCCAATTAAATAGTAAATAACAAGCCCAAGTTTTTAAACAGTCCATTATACATTAAATAGCCCAAAAACAAATAATAAATTACAAGGCCCCTTTTAGAAGCCCAAAAACCCTAAATATAATAACCTAACCCTAGCTCTTTGTGTCTTTGCGCAAGAAAGATCTGGCCCTTGATCTAACGGTCCAGATTATCCTTTCAAGGAAACCCTAATTAGGGTTATCATTTGCCAAGCGCTGTAGCATCAAGGCCGTTGGATCTGAGATCGAGATGGATGGCTCAGATCACCTTTAGAAGGCTCTAGAACCTTCATGCGCCTGACGCCTAGACTGCTCCTGACCCTTCAGCTGCCACGGCCACAGCCTTTCCACTAGTCCCTCTCCTCCACGTTCCGCCACGATTACATGCAAACCAAAAATAGATCAAACATTGACAAAAAAAGCAACAAAAAAAACAGATGAAGCAAAAATAACAAGCAACGCAAAGATTTCGGCGGATTTTAGAGCACATTATAGCCACTATTTTATGTTGATTTTCATGTAACACATTCGGTTATATAAACTAAGCAAAAAATATTGTAACCAATGTTTTAAAATTCGAAGAGCAATACAAAAAAGGACCCTTCAGATGTATATTGTTTCTTTCATTGTGCATGCATAAAAAAACAAAAGGGTCTAGATCTAAGGGAGTGTTTTTACCTTCGCTTTTAGGGGCTTCGGTTCATCGTCCAGATCTGAACGTCGGCAATAAACCCACCACCTCTGGGCTTAAAAGGGTAAGCCGGTAGTAAGAATTTGGAACGTTTTTTTGGACTTCTCCTGCCAGTAACAAGCCCTAGGCCATTGGCCGTTAGGGGTGAACTGGTCGAAAGTCAGAAACCCTTCGGTTCCAAGGCAGGAAGTCGAGATCTAGGAGGGATGGGCTTTTGTTTTTGGTTGATCTAAACTGTCTAGGGCTAGATCTTTGAAATCTGGTTTCGGTTTTGTGTTTAGGAGGGTGAGATGAGATTTTTGAGTGTGTTGGTTGGGATCTCCGGCACCGACGTACAGCGGCCAGAGGGATTTTGAACGGTGGTGTTCATCAGGGGTGGGAGAGAGAGGGCACAGCTCAGTTTGGTTTTTAAGAAAATGAGCCAAAGGTTTGCTATTTTCTGTAAAGGTTGAACTTTATAGTTGTTTTAAAAGAAAATAAAAGGTTTATTTCATTTTTTAAATCTTTTTGTGTTCTTTAAATTTCCTGTTTAGCCATTCCGTCTTTTAAAACTACAACCCAAGTCCTCCGTTTTTTATTAAATCTTGTAATTTCTCCAAAATCAAACCAAATTGATTTTAAAAATAGTTTATTCTCCGCTTTGGTCCTTCCGCCCTTTTGAATTTTCTTCCAAGGGTTTTCGTCTTTAGAAATTACACCCTAGGCCCCCCACACTCTTACCCGTGTTTATTTTAACCCCTTCCTTTAATTAAATCTGTTTTAAAAATGTTTTTTAGTTTGGTTCTCCTAGTTTCAGTTTTGTTCGATTAACTCCTAAGTCCACTATTAAATTCCCTTTTACCCTTGCATACATATTTTAAGTCTTCATTTATGCTTTTTGCTTGAGTTTAATATTCATTCGTTATTAGATTAATGCTTGCATATCGAGGTCAACATGTACATTATGTAGTTTTTTATATATAGTATTTAGTATTGTTTACATACATGTTTGGTATAATATATGATTTTTGCTTTATTTATATGTTTTGAAGTATATGATAGCATGATATTTGGTTCGCATACATGTTTTTTTATGTGATTTAGATGTTTCTTTTTCTAAAAATTTAAATAAATAAATAAAAGAATAAAATAAATATAACACATAATGATCGTGATATTGTTAAGATATGATATTTAGTTTGTGTTTAATTTATTTGTTTATTTCCGTTATGTTTTTGATTTCTATGCCTCGCCATGTAAATGTTGTGTTTAGAATTGTAAGTGTGCATTCGGATGTTAAATTATGTTAATGCGGGGTATTTTTATTTGAGGTAAATGCGGCCAGTATCAAACGTAGTAATGGTGGTATTGTCGTTTACTTTCGAATAACAAAACCCTTAAAATAGACTCGCATGTATAACCAAATTTTAAATTAATCGTCACTTTAATTCACAAAGTTCGATATTAACAAAGCGGTAATTATTATTTTCTTTTTACGGTACCAATTTTTGGGCGGTATGGGGTGCCAAAACTTTCACCATCTATAACCGACTCCCGAACCCCTTTTTTTTGATCGAATCTCTGATTTTATGGTGTCTAACCTACCTCGGTGGCATGTGGCGACTCCGAGTTTTTATTATTTCTCAAACACGAATTTTTTAAGAAAATTACGTACTTTTAGCAAACCCGGAATTTTTTAAGGTCGCTACAGTACTCTCTCTGGTGGTAGCCCTCTAGGCTTCTCAAATACATCACTATACTCTGCCAGTAACTTTTGTAATTCCATAGAAGAGTGCTCATTATTTTTCTTCACCTCTAACTTAACATTCAGAAATAACAAACAAGCTGTGTAAAGATTTGCACATTCTCTCAATAACTTGGAACACACCTTAGGTTCCACCCAGGCCATAGGTTTTGGATGAATTCCTTCTAGTTTCATCACCCTTGTTTCCTACTGAAACTCCATGAATAACTCTGCAAAATTCCATTTGGTGAGACCTAAAGTTGAGAGCCACTGGATTCTTAAGACCATATCACTACTTTGAGAGGCAAAACCAAAAAGTCAGTCATGAATTTCTGCCCTTGAGTATTTCATTCCACTGATTTATATAACCCTAATATTTTCAATATACCTCCATCAGCCATTGTTACTCTTAAGCTGGCCATTTTCTCTACTCTCAAATCCAATTTTTTAACTATTGCCAGGCTCACAAAATTGTGAGTGTTGCCTGAATCCACCAAAGCTATCAATCTCTGCCCTTTCACTAAAACATCCAACCTTATAGTTTTCCAAGAAGACATTCCTCACATAGCTTGTAGAGATAGCATTGGTCCTTCTAGTTTCTGTGTTTTCAAAGACTCCTCGCAATCTAGAAATTCCTCTACTTTCCCTTTCTCTTCAACTCCTTCTACTGAAATCTAAAATACATGAGACTTAGCACATCTATGTTCTGGAGTGTATTTTGAGGCACACCAGAAACACAAACCTTTTTTTCATCTATCCTTAATTTCAGAAGAAGTATTTTGCCAGCTCCTCTATTATTGCTTGAGTTTGACTCTTTTACTGTTTGTGGACTTAATGACCCAGGTGAGGTGCTACGGGAAGCAAAAGCATTGTTGGCTACAGTTGCCCTACTCTTCATAATGGTATTAGGGGATCTATAAGGGATTGACAGAACGGAAGACACTACTCCCTTACTAGAGGGGCTATATGTTTTCTTAACTGGTGGAAAAAAAAATATAGTCTCCAAGTGTTTAGCCTTATGAAACGCTTCAATTAAATTTTTAGGTTGCAACAGTTTCAAAAATTGGCTGATTTCTAAACGTAGATGATTATTGAACAAACTTAAAACGTAATCATCAGGTAACTGTACTTAATTCAGCAACACCAAAAAATCCTCATAATACTGATTTACCGAGTCTATTTGTTGGAGGGCTACTAATTCCGCAAAAGGGTCCTCAAATCCTTTCGGAATAAAACGCTCACGGAGCAACTGCAAGTACTGATTTCAGGTGAATGATTCAAACTCTTCACTGCTGCGAACAACAAACTAGTTCCACTGAAGAGCCTTCCCTTCCAAATGGAGTATTACAAGTCTAATCCTGGTCTCCTCAGGAACTCGTTATGCCTCAAAAAATTGTTCGAGCTTCGATAACCAACCACGAAAGTCAGTTCCATCAAATTTGGGACATAAGAGCTTATAGGCAAAATTACCCGCCTGCGAATGGACAATCTGCACTAAAAGCACCGTCGATAGAACCACACCAGAGATGGGTTGAGTGTCATCCTCAATCACAATCGGGGGAGGATTATCAGTAAGGTTGTTAGTGGTTGCCTGAGTATTTGGGGGAAACCCAATATGCCTTGAACCGAAAATGAAACACCCACTACACCCTGAGTCAGTGCCGGAAATAATGTCTCCACTAGAACCTGAGCTTTGCCAAGGGCTATAGCAATCAACTTCTGTAGCTCTGACAAAATAAAGGTACGCATCTCGTTTATCTTATCATCCATCTTACTGTCGAGACAGGCTATATCAGACCTGACCATCGAAATTTTCGATTGAAGTCTGTTGGTCTCCTATTGCCATTGAGAAGCTGGAATTTCAACCTCGTGTGTTGTTTGGGCCGCTAGGGCTAGCTGCACCGACTGACTGCGAGTCACCACGCCGCCCACCATCGAATAAGATCAGCAAAGGCACTGATACATTTGTAAGGAACAAATTTAGAATTAAAAAGGGATAGGGAAACAGACAGAAATTTCAGAAAAGATAGGGGAAGAATTTGGGGAAGAAGAAGATGAGATTCTCATTCACTTTTTCGATAAGGAGAAAATAGGGCATAACCACCTATTTACTCAGCCTACAATAGAGTAAAACGACATCGTTCCTTCAACACAAAAAGACAAAGAAATAAACGGCTATAAGCCAGCTCAGCAAAACAGAAATAAAACATGAAACATAATCAGGTCCCTGACAACTCTCTAGTTTCTAGTAGATTTGTGGGTGACCGATATAAGGTTAACAATATAATCATGGAGAGCGTTTGATTCGAGGAAAAAATTATTATCAGAGAAATTTTTTTTTCGAAATCACGTGCTCATGCATAGTTTAGAAACATTCTCTCTGATGAATAATAGCGGGAATGTAATTTTCTTAGATTTTTTAGGTATTTGTCGATTCTTACCTCTTTAGACCATATTGCCCCTAAATTAATAATTTTTATTCATATGGATCATTTTGTTGAATTTAATTAGATTATTAAATATTTGTAGTGTAAATTAATTAAGGGTAAAATTAAATATTTTTATTTAATATTTAAATGGTGTTACACATATTTAAATATTATTTTAATAGTTTTTATTAATATTATATATATGATATTTATATGATATATGTTGAGATTGCATATTAATTGAGAATTAATAAGTTAAGAGTTCTTTTAATTTTATTTTTTATTTATAAGATGTTTACCATGTTATAAAACATTTTAGTAGGTTAAAATTATTATGTAAAATTCTTATCAGTATTATATGGCTTTTATATTTACTTTAATTTTTTTGCAATTTTTCACAAATAATAAAAAATTAAAAATTTGAACATCTTAAATGTTTAACATTTAAAAATTCATAAAAATATTTTAATAGAGAGTAACGAGTGTATACAAATATAAAATATATATTTTTATAAATATTTAATATAATAATTATATTAATAATACAATAAATAATATAATTCTATAACTTTTTGTGCATATATTTTTAATTTAATATTGAAAGTTTAACATGTTAAAATAAACTATAACACATGGACAATTTAATACATTTTACTTCTAGGTAATCTTATATTCCTCCAACCAAACACAATAATTTTACATCTCTAACAAATAAACCAAACAAGATAATGCAACATTCTCAGTAATGTATCAAATAATGTTATATTCCAAAAATCTTATTCTCAGGTATAATCTTACATTCTTGAATCAAACGCTTCCTAAGGGTGACAAATGACAATATAGTGTGTGGACCTTATAGCTAACCAATTATATCTAACAAGATCCATAAACTTACGAAATCATATGTACCGAAATAAATTTATTTATCACACTATTTAAGATGCTCGTCAAATAAGTGTGTTTGGATCATAGAAAAGAATATTACTAGGAGGAAAAAACTTTTTCGAAGTTTAATTCCTACGTTTGGATTGGATGGATTCCCAGAAGAGGGTAATATGTTATTACCAACCGTAGCGTTATTTTGAGTTTATTTTGGGAATGTCAATCCCTTAATTTTCGTAAGTATTTGATTATTCTCGACGTTTAGAAAAAAAATACCCCTGTTAAAATAATTTTTTTTTACCTTTATCCCTTCATTTTTTTCTTAAACCTTTCGTGAAATCTCTTTTGTTTCTTCAATGATCAGAGATCCCCAGAGAAAGAAAAAATCAACTCATCTTTTCTAGGTAAATTATCAAAGTAGTTTAAAGTGTATTTTGCTTGAAAAAAAGTAAAATTTTGGTTAATTGTTGGAAATCCATTTACTTATTTTGTTAGATTTTTAAGATATTAGTTTGGGTTTCTCTTTTCTTTTTTAAATTTCTAGTTCAAGTTCTTAGTTCTTATTGTTCTATGCAATTCTTGCTTCCTGCAAGAGGGATTACTCTTAGTTTTGTTGAAGTTGAGACTCCAAATCAGTGCGAAGTGTTAGTTAGGTATGTCTCATATGTTTTATTACTCATGTTAAAATAGATTTAACCATGAAAGAAGAGTGTTAGTATTGTGTACATGTTATTTTGGGTGTATTTTGTTTTACTTTTGCTTTGTCTTTCGACTCTCTGATTTTCGATGATAATTGTATTCTTCTTTTCTTGATCCTAAAAATTTCTTTTTTTTTGTCTTTTTGCTCTTTTTTAATACAAAAAACAATGAGCTTTAACTGAGCCGAAGAGTAGTTTTAGAAACCAGTTGTTAATGTTTCACACAATTAGTTCTTTTATTCAACTTTAGAATCTAATTTATTATTCATTTGGAACATTAAATGCTTCATGGAATTAAAATAGCTGGCAAATCAAAGCTTTTTATGAAACTAATCAAAGAGAAAGCATAGGTTGGGAACTAATTTTTTTATGCAAAATCATGTGTTCTTCTTGCATTCATGTGGCTGAAAATTGAAGAAATTTATATTTGTAAGAATAGGTAGTGATATATTGAAAACTAAGAACCGTATGTGACATTTTATAACTGTAAATTGCATGTTTTAAGTTTAAAAACTAGTAGTTATACATCCAAACAGCAGCTATAGTTTTATACAGTTTAGTCTTGAGAAACATTATTGTTTGCAAGTGCTAAAATAATTAAGTTAGAAGTAAAATAATTTATAAATAAACTTAGTCGATTTTTGTCTCTCTCAAAATAATTTTTTTGGTTTGAAAAAAAAAATTGTAATTTCACTTTCTATCATTTTCTCGCCTCCCAATCACGGTCTTGCCAGCATAGGGAAAAAGTAAGAAATATTGTGTAGCTGCGTTCCTTAATAAGGTGTCTTACGCTTTCTAATTCCAAATCGAAGTATCTCTATTCATATATATATTAATTTAGTAAAATTATTTTTTAAAACTTTAATCTGTTGTCTTAAAAGAGGATTATTTTTTGGAAGCTGGTTTTCATTTGATATATGCGAAAAAATGCAAAAAATTATGTGTGCATTGGTGTTTGATAATTAACGATGTGTGTTGTGTGATTTGGTTTGAGCGAACATTGCTATGTTCAATGTGTTCATGTTGTATCATAGAAATGAAATGCTTATTAATTTGTGCTGCTTGATATTTGGTCTTAAGAATTGTTGTGATAGACTCCATTCATATGCTAAATCGCTATGAACTGTGGAGCTAGAAATTGAAGTAATTTAGGGGCGAATTAGATTATATTTGTGTGTATATAGCATTGGTCACTTGAGGTAAGTAAATGTCGAGTATATAACATTGATGTTTCTATTAGAGATTGAAACTATATATAACACATTCACACCGGTATAAGCTCTTAATTACATCTAATTAAAACATTTACACCGGTGTAAGTAAATGCTGAATATGCTTGTAAAGAATCTGTCATGTTATAATTGTTAAACTCTAGTGAAAACATGACTTGGAAGCTTGAAATTTATTATTGCATTGCTTCAATATAGTTAAAAGGCGCTCACATGCTACCTTATGTATTTCAAACAACATAAAATGATTGCTAAGAATATCCCAAATTTTTTAGTAAAATATGCAAGTTGTGTTCTTGAAATTAGCTAGTGTGATGCTTGAATTCAGTGACTTGTGTACCAAAACATTGTGTTGTTATGTGCTCATTTAGGGGACTGTAAGTAACACTAAAGGCAGCAAGGAGCTACTGGTCTTTTGCATGCTTATGTCTTAGGATTCATCTGTGTTCCAAAAGTTTGTTAGTTATCTTTCGTTTCTATCTTTTTTCTCCTCAACTTTCCCTTGCCGCTTGAGGACTCATTTGAAGCAGCTCGGAAAATGAAGGAGATGTACTACTATACTTGTTCTGACATATTATCAAAGTTATTTTGCTTTTAATAGATTGTGATTTTGAGAATGTTTTGGAACAACTATTAACCTTAGGATTCTTACCAATTCATATATTGTAATGATGTTCACAATATTCTACTTTCAAATGGTAATCTTATAATAATTATTTTTTAATCATCATATGAGATAGCAATTAACTGATTAATTTAATACCCTTATTTGACATATTTCTTTTAGATATGTTTTTGAATTATGGAATTTTTCTTTGTTCCAAAAACAATAGAAACTTATCTTATTAAGACGACTCGTCAATCACACCAAATTGTTTCCCTAAACTCGAAAAAAAATAAATTGTATTAATAATATATTAAATAAATATATTAAATTTCTGTATAAATAAATATAGTATTTATGAAAACTATTTATAACTTAATAATTTAAGTTATTTAATATGGAATTCGAGACCATAATATTATTCAGATAGTTTTAGTATATTAATTGTATTAATAATAAGTTTTTTTTGTAAAATTTAGATAATGTAATGTAAATAGTTCTATGAATACAAATATTTTTAATTTAATATTGAAATTTTAACCTATTAGAAAGAAAATATAACACAAGGATAATTTAGTAAAATTTATTTTTAAATAATCTCATATTCCCCAACCAAACACTGTCGTAACTTGAACTCAGGGGAGGAATTGAGAATTTTTTTTAAGATGCTCATCAAATAAGTGTAACCTTAAAGGCAATTTCCTCATAAATATAACCAAAGTAACATGGCAACATTTTATGTTTGAAATATTTCATTCTATTATAGCCTGAACTCAGGGGCGGAATTAAGAAATTTTTTCACCCTTGTCCCTTTATACAATTTTTTTAAAATTTATTTATTTATTTATGAATTTATCACCCACTTTTAAACATTTATATTTTACTCCCAACTCCAAATCTTGGCTCCGTCCATGCCTGAACTCATAAACCATACAACATACTTTCAAGCAATATATAATGCATACCTTCATAAATTGACCTTAGCATGAAAATAATATATATACATGACATAACATAAAGGCTAATCACAAACCATAATAACTCATTAATTTAACAACCTCTCGTAGAATGGTATTTACCTAGAATCCAAGTTTAACAAAATCAACCAAAAAAATGAGTTCCTTTTCAAATTCACTCCACCAGTTTGTCATTCGCTTTGCTTTTAGGTTCGAGTCTCTTTGGATTCCACCCTCGGAAGCTTTTAATATAACTCATGTAATATATGTCAGTAAAGATATTGTTGGGAAACGCCGGTACACCTCATGGCGCAGCGAAAAATTATCTGATGTATTCCGCCAGTGATCCATGTACGAGGAACGAATCCGAGGTGAAAAGGGATGAAACGTTACCTTAAATAAATCTGAAAAATCGCAGGGAGTTAGGAGAATCCAATTCTCCTAGCACGACATCGAATCCAAGTCGTCACAACAGCGTTCTGGCCTCTACGCAGTCCACCCGAATGAAACGAACAATATTTTACTTCTCTAACTGTTAGAGAGGTTTTTCGCAAAAGGCTTATCACGACTGCTAGACCTTATGCCTTTATATAGCATTCAAAAACCTAATTCTAATTAAATTTAGATTCATTAAATATACAATATATTTAACTGAATATAATTAAATATGTAGAATCTGATTCTACTTTAATTAGGTTTCTTTAGAGATATATATGTTTTAATAGTATTTAATAATTACAATAATTATCTAGTATTAAAATATATAAACAAGATTATCTATAATTCAATAATTATAATAATCTTAGTTTTTTACTTATTACATGTACAACAAGTTTGTACACATGCTATCAAGTCGATATTTGTTCGTTTCAATCATAGGGTGTGACCCTTGTAGGTTCATGTAACGTTAGTAGTAATATCCAGAACAATTCTAATATTACAAGCAATGAGTGGCATCTAACAATGCATCATTGCTACCTAAGTTACAGGAAGTCGTGGTTCGACACAACCTTCGTGATTAACTCTTTCCATGTATTAAATCCTTTTGTCATCATATCTAGATAGGACACAAGTCATGGAATAGTCACACTTGTATAGTCCATCTAATATTTCTTGATATCTTGAGTAGACTATTATAAACGAATAACTATGATATCTCATATCAATTTATTCGAGCATGGCCATGCATTTTTCTAGTCTCACTCAATGAAGTGGCCTATGATATTACTCCTATTATATATGAGGGACAAATCCTATCTTGATCAACCATATTCCGCTACATTTATTGCGACATATCCAATATTAGTCTTTATAGTGTAGTCAGTTACGACACACGTTTGACCACATCAAAATATGTCACTCACGATGTTGAAATAATGATAATCTCAAGTCTGAGGATCATATATGTGGTTATCACTATGAGCAATGTTGTGACTGTCACATAATAATCCAAGAAATATGCTCATAGAGGGTCAGTCCAATATGTCGTTCTCTAACACATACTTATGTATTGATTTTGAAATCTTCATGTCAATGACAACACGTTGTCATCAATCAACTACATATTAGTCTTAATATATTATTATTGTTCATGCCCACAATAATACTCGACTAAGGACATTCAAGAATAACTATATTATTCTAAGGACTTTATTATAATTTAGTTTATTTATAAATGCACAGAATAAGACTGAAAAATAATAATGGCTTTATATTAATAAATATGATAAAATAAGTATGTCTTTTACAACCATCTCATGATTGGTCTTTCGGCATACTCCAACAATCTCCCACTAGCATTAAGACCAACCACTCATGTATCTAATACCAAGAGACTTAGTGTGACGATCATGCTTTTGTTGTGTCAGAGGCTTTGTCAGTGGATCGACGATATTGTCATCCGTTGATACTCTGCATATTTCTACGTCCCCTCGATCAATGATTTCTCAAATGATATGGTATGCCTAAGTATGTGTTTGGATCGCTGGTGAGATATGGCTTCTTTTTCTTCTGCAATGGCTCTGTTGTTGTCACAACGTAGATCTATAGCATTTGATATGCTAGGCATAACCCCTATTTCAGATATAAACTTTTTAATCCAAACAGCCTCTTTTGTAGCATCGCTTGCTGCAATATACTCGGCTTCTGTTGTAGAATCTGCTATTGTATCTTGCTTTAAACTTTTCCAGCTTACAGCACCTCCATTAAGACAAAACACAAAACCCGATTGCGATCGAGAATCATTCTTATTAGTTTGGAAGCTTGCATCAGTATAACCTTTTATACTTAACTCTTCCCCACCTCTATATATAAGGAATGTATCCTTAGTTCTTCTTAAGTACTTAAAGATGTTTTTGATTGCAACCCAATGACCTTCATTGGGATCCACTTGGTATCGACTTGTCATACTTAATGCATATGATACATCTGGACGTGTACATAGCATGACATACATGATAGATCCAATAGCCGAAGCATATGGAACCTTACTCATGAGCTCTCTTTCTTGAGGCGTTGAATGACACATTTCCTTTGAGAGTGAAATACCATGTCTCATAGGTAAGAATCCTCTTTTAGATTCTTTCATACTGAATCTTTTCTGTACTTTATCTATGTATGTATTTTGTCTTAGTCCTAGGAGTTGTCGTGATCTATCTCTATAGATGTTGACTCATAATATGTAGGTTGCTTTACCCAGGTCTTTCATAGAAAAACATTTTCCTAACCAAGCCTTTACAGACTGTAAGGTAGGTATGTCATTTCATATTATTAGTATATCATCCACATACAATACCAAGAATATGACAGTGCTCCCACTAGTTTTCTTGAAACACATGGCTCATCTTCATTTTTAATAAAGCCAAATTCTTTGATTGCATCATTAAAACGAAGATTCCAACTTCGAGAATCTTGCTTCAACCCATAAATGGATCTTTGCAGCTTGCATACTTTTTAGGCATCTTTTGAATTGACAAAACCCTCAGGTTGTGTCATGTACACATCCTCATCTAAATTTCCATTAAGGAAAGTGGTTTTGACATCCATTTGCCAGATTTCATAATCATGAAATGTAGCTATTGCAAGTAATATTCGAATGGATTTAAATATAGCAACAGGAGAAAAAGTTTCATCATAGTCTATACCATGAATCTAACGAAATCCCTTAACAACCAATCGCCCTTTGTATGTTTGTATATTGACATCCATGTCGGTCTTCCTTTTAAAAACCCATTTACACCTTATGGGTTTTATCCCTTCATGTGGGTCAACCAAAGTCCATACTTGGTTTTCTAACATGGAATCTATCTCGGATTTCATGGCTTCTAGCCATTTCTCAGAGTCTGGGCTTGCCACTGCTTCCTGATAAGTTCTAGGCTCATCTTGGTCCATGAGAAGGACAATACCATGCAATATGATGAGAAATCTATATCTCTCAGGTGCATTGCGTTCTCTCAGAGATCTTCGCAGTGGTTGTGTTTCAAGAATGATTGGATGTTCCTCAACTATTTGTGAAACTTGTTGTTCAATCTCTGGTTCAGTGATCTGTGGTTGATTTTGAATTTCCTCAAGTTCAATATTTCTCCCACTTTCTTTTCTAAAAATATATTCTCTTTCGAGGAAGACTCATGTTCGAGCAACAAACATTTTTTCTCATATGGATTGAAGAAATAATATCCTTTAGTTTCTTTAAGATACCCCATAAAATTACACTTATGAGATTTGGGTTCGAGTTTTGTAGACATCTAATGTTTAACATAAACTTCACATCCCCAAATTTTCATAAAAGACATACTAGGAAGCTTCTCAATCCATATCTCATACGGTGTCTTTTGAACCAATTTAGATGGAACACGATTTAGTGTGAAAATAACAGTTTCTAGCGCATGTCCCCCCAAAAAAGTTTGAAGATCAGCACGAATCATCATTGATCGAACCATATCTAACAATGTTCGATTTCTCCTTTCAGAGACTCCATTATGTTGTGGAGTCCTAGGAGGTGTAAGTTGTGAGATAATCTCATATTCTTTAAGAAGTTCATCAAACTCTAAGCTTAAGTATTCTCCTCCTCGATATGATCGAAGAGCTTTGACACTCTTTCCTAGTTGGTTTTGTACTTCATTCTTAAATTCCTTAAACTTTTCAAGGGCTTCATATTTGATGTATTAGGTAAATGTACCCATGTCTACTGAAGTCGTTAGTGAAAGTAATGAAGTATTGAAATCCACCTCTGGCTTGTGTATTTATTAGTCCACATATATCACTATGTATTAGACCTAATAAATCACTTGCTCGCTCGTTTTTACCGTCAAGCTGTGATTTGGTCATTTTTCCCATTAAGCAAGGTTCACATATATTAAATTGTTCAAAAACAAAAGAATCCAAAAATACATCTTTATGAAGTTTTGATATGCGTTTCTCACTTATATGACCCAAGCAACAATGTCAGAGATAAGTTTGATTAGAGTCATTTGTTTTTGATCTTTTCATATTTATGTTATACATAGAATTGTCTTGATCTAAGATATAGAGGTCATTTATTAAATGTGTCGTACCATAAAAACAGTATTGAGATAAAATGAACAACTATTATTCTTAATAATAATCTCAAAACCAATCTTGTCCAAACAAGAAATTGAAATAATGTTCTTAGTCAAACTAGGTACGAAATAACAATCCTCTAAATCTAAAACAAGTCCACTAGGTAATGACAAAGTATATGTTCCTATAGCTAATGCATCAACTCTTGCTTCATTTCCCACTTGTAGGTCCACATCTCTTTTTGCCCATTTTCTACTCTTTTTTAGTCCTTGTACATAAGTACAAATGTGAGAACCACAACTGGTATCTAATACCCAAGAAGTAGACGTTGATATATTTATATCAATAACATAAATACATGATCTGGATTGTCTATTTTCTCTCACCTTCTTGATGTCCTCAAGATAGTCAGGGCAATTTCTCTTCCAATGTCCAGCATTGTTTCAATGGAAACACTTTCCTTCTTTTGCAACTTCTTCTTTGGGTTTCAATGCAGCATTTCCTTTATTAGGCTTTGGCTTTGCCTTGATGTTGGGATTTCCTTTTCTGTTATCCTTTCGGACCATCAGAATGGGCTTGCAGCCAACCTTTTTCATGTTGTTCTCTGTTGTTCTTAATAGACCAAGCAACTGGGGTAACGATTTCTTAATTTTATTCATATTGAAATTAAGAACAAACTTATTAAAACTATCCGTCAATGATTGCAGGATAACATCAGTAGCCAATTCAACACTTAGATGGGAGCCTAATTTTTCCAGAGTCTGAATATACCCTATCATTTTGAGAACATGAGTTCCTATCAGAGTTCCCTACATCATCTTGCATCGAAACAAAGCCTTAGAGGTCTCATACCTCTCTTGACGAGCTTGCCCCTCATATAATTCCTTGAGATTTTTAACCATCTCATAGGGAACCATGTCTTCATGTTGCTTCTGAAGCTCAAGAGTAATAGTCGCAAGCATCAAACACCCGACATCTACCATGTCACTTGAATATTTTTCAAAGGCTTCCAATTCATATTTGGAGGCATCAACTGCTGGCTTTTTAGGGACAGGTTCTTCGATGACTTGTAATTTTCGTTCTTGCTTGAGGACAATCTTCAAGTTATGGAACCAGTCAAGGAAGTTCAAGCCATTCAATTTGTCCTTCTCAAGGACAGATAGCAATGATAATGAGTTTGAGTTTGCCATAACAAATCTACAACGATAAAATATGATTTATAAGTACCTTTTATCATGTTTATAAGGTAATAACATTCCCACTATTAAAAACTCTCAAAGTTGAAAAACTTACTAAAAAGTATTTCTAGTGGGTAAGGATCCATATTTCATTTCATCCTAAGTCAGCTTTGGCTTTACTCCTAGAATTCAATTATTTAGGTAAGTAACACTTGCTAATTACATCTCATGTAATTCCTATATTTGGTGAACAACTATTGTTCCTAATCATTTCATGGTTATCCAAATCATTAGCCTTTAGGTTTCTAATCTCATTAGGACAACCTAGTTTAACCAATATTACAACCAGTGAATATCACTTGTTTATTCTTCGCGTTTAACCAAGATAGATATAAGTACTTTGCTTTGTCAAAACCTACATAGTACCGATCGAGGTTTTAACGATGGCAAATATTGGATGGCTATTTTGATTAAATATGGAGGGGTTTTTTTGTTATATTAATCTCACCATTCAAGTATGATCTAATCAATTACCATCATGCTAAAACATACATTGTAACACATATATGTAAAGCAGTAAATATAAATGCAATGGTTATAGCCCGTAAAACTAAGGTGGCCCATCCTAAGCCAATGGGAGAACCAAAATAAATTAAAGATGGAACTTGCTTCTCAAGCATCTAATCCACCTTTGATCGGTCCATCATTCTGCTCCTGTGATTCACACTTTCTCCGCAAATATTACAATTTTCAAAAACTCGTTTTACATACGAGGGAGTAAGATGAGAAGAAAATTACAATAGATGAAAGAAAGGCACAACACGGGGGCCGTATTTATAAATATAAAACCAAAGTAAATGGGCTATTTGGCTATAACCATGCATTTCAAACACCGTGCATATTATCCAAAACATAAGCATGTTTTATCTTGTTAATTATAATTACCAAAATAGTTCCTACGACCTTTGTTGCCTATGCGGTCTGGTAGATCCGGTGCTGCCGGGTTCGCCCGTAGAGTGTGGGCCGGCGGCCCTGGTTTGCGGGAAAATTTTTAATTTTAGCACTTCGATTACCATATAAAAATCTCACGATTTGATAACTTTTATCAACATATTCGTGTTTTGAGGATTTTTCAATCCCTAAGGTTTTTCGCACTTGAACAACCATTGTTCCTCAGCCGAAAATGATTTGTTATCAGAACCGCATGTTCATCATGTTAACTATTAACATACGAACATTAAAACCTTACAGCAACAAACATGTGATTAACGTTTAACCATCGATTGTAAATACTTATTTAAAACAGATTAACATATTAACCGTGACTGGATTCAATTTCTTTGTTTCACACAAATATCGTATACTCCTCCAAACAGAACAATAAAACATACATCTCATACAAAAGCATCATCCAAGTATTTAAGTCTGAATTCGCATCATACAAGTGGCTCTGATACCACTGTTGGGAAACGCCGGTACACCCCATGGCGCAGCGAAAAAATTATCCAACGTATTCTGGCAGTGATCCATGTACGAGGAACGAATCCGGGGTGAAAATGGATGAAACGCTACCTTAAATAAATCTAAAAAATCGTAGGGAGTTAGGAGAATCCAATTCTTCTAGCAGGATATCGAATCCAAGTTGTCACAATAACGTTCTGACCTCTACGCAGTCCACCCAAATGAAACGAACAATATTTTACTTCTCTAACTGTTAGAGAGGTTTTTCGTAAAAGGAATATCACGGCTGCTAGACCTTATGCCTTTATATAGCATTCAAAAACCTAATTCTAATTAAATTCGGATACATTACATATACAATATATTTAACCGAATATAATTAAATATGTAGAATCTGATTCTACTTTAATTAGATTTCTTTAGAGATATATGTTTTAATAGTATTTAATAATTACAATAATTATCTAGTATTAAAATATATAAACAAGATTATCTATAATTAAAATAATTATAATAATCTTAGCTTTTTACTTGTTACGTGTACAACAAGTTTGTACATATGCTATCAAGTCGATATTTGTTCGTTTCAATCATAGGGTGTGACCCTTGTAGGTTCATGTAACGTTAGTAGTAATATCTAGAACAATTCTAATATTACAAGCAATGAGTGGCATCTAGCAATGGATCATAGCTACCTAAGTTACAAGAAGTCTTGGTTCGACATAACCTTCGTGATTAACTCTTTTCATGTATTACATCATTTTGTCCTCGGATCTAGATCGGACACAAGTCATGGAATAGTCACACTTGTATAGTCCATCTAATATTTCTTGATATCTTGGGTAGACTATTATAAACGAATAATTATGATATCTCATATCAATTTATTCGAGCATGGCCATGCATTTTTCTAGTCTCACTCAATCAAGTGGCCTATGATATTACTCCTATTATGTAGGAGGGACAAATCATATCTTGATCAACCATATTCCGCTACATAGATTGCGACATATCCAATATTAGTCTTTATAGTGTAGTCAGTTACGACACACGTTTGACCACATCAAAATATGTCACTCACGATGTTGAAATAATGATGGTCTCAAGTCTGAGGATCATACATGTAGTTATCACTATGAGCAATGTTGTGACCGTCACATAATAATCTAAGAAACATGCTCATAACTGGTCAGTCTAATATGCCATTCTCTAACACATACTTATGTATTGATTTTGACATCTTCATGTCAATGACAACACTTTGTCATCAATCAACTACATATTAGTCTTAATATATTATTGTTGTCCATGCCCATAATAATACACGACTAAGGACATTCAAGAATAACTATATTATTCTAAGGACTTTATTATAATTCAATTTATTTATAAATGCACATAATAAGACTGAAAAATAATAATGGCTTTATATTAATAAACATTATAAAATAAGTATGTCTTTTACAACCATCTCATGATTGGTCTTTGGGCATATTCCAACAGGTATCATATAGAAACTCCTCAATGCTTAAATAAAACATAAGGTAAACTACTCAGGTGACCACCGAACTATTTGGGCATACCAATTTTGACTACTGAACTAGACAACACGTCAATCAGACCATCAAACTTATTAAATGTCCTATTTTTACCACCACCGTTAAAAAACTAACGGATGGGTGATAGAGGGGTGTCGTGGTAGTTAATGGAAATTTGTAAAATTAAACATTTGGTCCATGTTATTTACCTTTTATATCAATGTGGTCTTAATTTTAATTTAATTAAACAAAATTAATCAACCAATTAGATGACGACACATGTCTCATCTTTTTTAATTCTAATTTATTTAATTTAATAAATTTAATCAACCAACTAGATGGTTACACGTGTCACCATCTGATTTGATGAAAAAAGTAAAATGAGAGACAAATTGCACGTGTCACCAAGAGCATAAAGGGTTAAAGCCACAATCGATGGGCTAACTCCAATTATATGACATGAGATGATAACTTGTTTTCTTAAATGGTTACTTTGTTGGTGAAAATTATAAAAAATAAAAGGGAATTAATGGGATTCAAACTCGGGATTAATTGTGTAAAATTAAAATGCTAAAAACCTAATCCCGAGTTCGAATCCCATTAAATCCCTTTTATTCTCTATAATTTTTACCAACAAAGTAACCCTTTAAGTAAACAAGTTATCATCTCATGTCATATAATTGAAGTTAGCCTAGCAGTTGGGGCTTTCACCATCCATGCTCTTGGTCAATGGGATCAAATCTCACTACTTCCAATTTGTCTCTAAAAAAATAGACATGTATCGGCATCTAATTGGTTGATTAATTTAATTAAATTAAATTAAAATTATGACCAAATTTATATAATAGGTAAATAAAATGGACAAAATGTGTAATTTTACAATTTTTCGTTAACTGTCACGTCACTCCTCCGTTAGTTTTTTAACGACGGTGGTCAAAATACGATCATTTAATAAATTTGGTGGTCTGATTGACGAGTTACCTAGTTCGGTGGTTAAAATAGATACGCCCAAATAGTTCGGTGGTCACCTGAGTAGTTTACCCTAGAACATATATCATATTTGGATGCCATGAAATTCATACCCAACTTCAATAACTCAAAACCTTAGTCCATTCTTAAAAACCTCAAAACTTACTTGTTAATCCATCTTTCAATTTAACATGGGACTAGTTTGCAAAAGATAAGAAACTTACATCACCGGTTGAAAGTTCACCCAAAATTTCAATTTCTCTCTTTCTCAGGAACCCATTAATCTTTTTCTTTTCTTTTATCAACCAAAACATTACCTAACATTCAAAATAATATTTATCTAATATTCAAAATAACATTACCGGAAGAAATAGTCACCGTTTTTGTGATCCCTCTCACGTTGAATAGAGGTGTCCACGATCCTCCTTACATGCGTACAAAATTGATGTACTGGTTTAGGCTTCGTTTCAATTCGGGGGAAAAAACCCAGTTACATGAGAACCAATTTTCATTATTGTTTGCACTTAATAATCCTTTTGGTGAAAATTCATTTTAGTCTCTAAATTTTTCTTTATCTACAAATTGAACCAAATATTCCAAAACTATCATTAATCATAATTGACATTCAAACTTGACCCAAAATCTTCAATATCTCACATTTAGCTAAATTACTATTTTATCCCTCAAACCTTCAATCTTTATGATTTTGTCCTAATTTAAATTCCAACATTGTTATCTCAAAAGCAATTATCTTATCTCATTTTAGCCCACATATTATTTGTTATAGGGTAAATTTCCTCCGAGGCTATTAAATTATTAGTACAATTCTATTTTGATCACTAAACTATTATTTTTTGATGTGGTAGTTAAGTAAATTTATATAATTACACATTTAATTCTTGTTACTTGCATATTCTATTAATTTGGTCTCAATTTCAATTTAATTCTCCCGTTACTATCTAATTGGAAGAAAAATTAAGACACCAAAATGACCACCAAGGGAACTAAACCCAGGCCAAATGGGTTGAAAGAAGAGCACAAACCATTGAGCCGAATCCATGAGTTGGATAGTGAGTGACAACATATTTTATTAAAGGTTATGTTGGTGATAAAAATGAAAGTAAAAATGAGACAGTAGGATTTGAACTTGTATGCACTGGGATGAGAGAGCAGGAACATTACACACCGGTTGTTGTGAAGCATCTTGCAAATTCATCAGAGGCCTAATCTTACATCATTGGAGGGGAATTATTCTCTTATCATTGTAGGGCGAGGCGGAAGAGTAAATGCATTATCGGCACAAGGACTTGCTTTCAGGGTCTATTTCGGCAACCCGGTACGTCCATTTTGATTACCCTACTGCACAATATGAAAGGACAACTGGATGGCCTAAGTGAAGAGTTCTCCATATGTAAACATCATTCCTAGTAAGATAGGTTTAAAACTTTACGATACCAAAACCAAGCCGTATTTGTAGGAAGACATATATTGTATTCTTTCATCATGCTGTTTTGACCATAAAACAGAGCAAGAGCAGGGGATGACAGGACGCTTATCCAATCACTAATCACTATGATTTAAAGAATATAAAAAAATATCCCTACTCAGTATAACTTACCCTTCAACCTTTGGTGCCATAGCTATGTTCTAGGAGGCATATTCCTCGACAGGAATGCACTGCAGCCTCATATGAAGTGATGCCAATACTTGTATTACCATAACCGGAGCAGATAAACTAACCTGCTTTATTAACAACACTTTCCATTCCACAAGTTCAGAGCCATTTAACAAAACAAATACGCAGGTAGTATGAAACAATGCACCATTTAAATATCAAACCCCATCAGAAAATGCACAACTATATCACAGATAAGTAACATATACTAGGCAATCAACGTGGTTGCGAAAACATAAACAAAGAAAGCAGAAGGTTTGTTTCTTGAACAGCTTTGAGACAGACATCATAATAGTGTCATTACAAAAGCTTCCCCAACATGCATTAACAGCTTTTAATTGCATCACAACAGCAAACAAGAAAAATGTCTCAAAGGTATTGGTTCCTTTCCTTTCAAATTCAAAGCCCTAAAAGCACCGATTAACTGAGCTCCTCGAACTTGCATTAGAAGTCCCTTGCATGCTTTGCTACCTCATTCTACAAATTGAAACATATAGTGTGAGGATAAATCTCAATATAAGCACAGCACTCACCAAAACTATCAAAATAGAGAATGGTTTTTATCATTAACTAAAAATATCTCGACTCATCAAGTAACATGCTAGAATATGTGTGAGCTTCTGAGCATGTGTGTGAGATAGAGAGACATAATTTTAATCCTAATTTGTCACGGGTTCCTGCAAATGCCCCTTAACCTGACCATTCTAATGAAGATGCGAAACAACCAATTTTATGTGCAAAACTACATAAAAGCACCAATGACTAGTCTACACTACAACAAGTAAAGGTACCTTTTTATGGGATAAATTTGAAGATGCAGAAGTATAAGCACTTTAATTTCTTAATGGAATCCCAGGTTATAATGTCAACTACATTGCAGTTGGATACAAAGGCTTTGTGAAACACTACAATTTCCTCAATGTAAATGGAATTTAAATAATAGAAGTACTAGCAAGTTATGAAAGGGGGAAAAAACAAATGTAACACCTCAAATGCATTCTTCAAATGATCAAGTTCCTTATCCAGGTCATTGATAGCCTGATTATACGCTTGCATCGGAGAAGACTGACTGGTCGTGTGTATCTACGAAATTGCATCGAATCGGTTAAATCCCCGAAAAAAAAAGAGCACTTGAATGCATACAATAAAACCAAAAATTAAAAGCGTTTAGCCGTATCCAACAAAGAAAAAGACTAACCCTAACAAGGATTTTATACTGCAGAGGGTGAGGAAGCTTGTAACCAGCAAATAAAACGTTCTCATCTCTATGCAATTGCCTGATTGTTCACCACCATTAACAATAAGGGGAAAATACAAATATTTAGACGAAATTTTAAAGGGTTAGAAGATAGAATGAAGCGTACATTCGAAGAATGTTGCCGATGGTGTGGTCTTCTCTCTCGATAGTGAGAGTCGCCGCGTTTATTATCTTGGTGTCTCTCTCGTAAGAAACCCTAAAATTTTCAACCAACAAACACGTATCAGTGTGTGATAACAGATGAGTTGGAGAAAGAGAGACGGGGATAAAAAAAGAGTGTACTTTTTGGTTCCCTCGGGGACGACGAATCTCTCGTAACGGTCGGGGGCGTTCATGGTTTCCTCTCTCTCTCTCTCTTTCTTCTTCTTCTCCTCCGCAAACTCTGCTCTTACTGCCCCAAAAAACAAATGGGAATGGTTTTGCTGGGTGGCTCAGACTCGGTATGATTTAATTTCCGATTATATTACAAATAAGTAGTAGTTAAAACATAATATCAACTTTTTTTTATTTAAGTACTTAAAATATATTTTTATTAAAATAAAAATTTAAAGTATATTTTTTATTAAAATAAATATTTAAAATATTTTTTAGTTAAAATAGATATCTAAAATATATTTTTTTATTTAGGTTTTTAAAATTTGACAAGAGATATTAATTAAAAATTATATTAAGTGTCTACTTTGAGAAAAAAAATATTTTAGGTATTTATTTTAATAAAAATATGTATATATTTTGACTAAAAAATATATTTTAGGTACTTATTTTGACCAAAAATTACTTTAAATACTTAAATAAAAAAAATTATGTACACTTTAGATATTACTTGTAATATAAGCCTTTAATTTCTCAAAACGACATCGCTTAACTCTAGAACAAGTGATTAAAAGCTTTCGGTTGAGATCCTTCTCTCCCTTCCTAAATTATGAATTTAATTGAGCAAATTTTCTCTCTCTAAGTAGAAATGGTTAAAAAAAATTAAAGAAAGGTAAATTACACGATAGGTCATTGTATTATAAGTATGTTCACAATTAGGTCATCATATCAGATCAATGGGCGTTAACTTTTTGGGTAAATTTATATTTTAATCATTGAACTATGAGCAAGTTTACATTTTTATCACTCAGTTTTCGATTGTGCGATAATTTTTGTTAGATTTTCTTTTCTACCTTAGTATAAGATTAATTCCTCGCTAGCTTTGTGTTATTTTTAGACAAAAGTTTAGCTTGATAATTGTAAAGAAAAACGAAAAGAATGTTTGAAATGTTGTATTACCGTATGTCTCTTCATAGTTATCAAATATCAAATCAATTTAGAATTTGATACTGTGAAGAGTTTTCTGATTTCTCTGTTAATGCGCAACAAAGGGTGGGAACTTTACCGTGCGCTACAAGGTCATTGACAAAATGAAACAGATTGTTCTCATCTTTTTTGAGGTATATGCAATGGTGCAGTCAAAAAAAGTCTTTTTACAACTTCAATGAAATCCACCGATTACGATAATCACTCAAATATGTAATTGCACCCAAAATCAATTATTTTGACTTTTTAAAACACTCCATTTTAGTCACTAACAACCAAATAGACATTGTTCAAAATGTTTTATATAATAACATTTTCGGTCTCTCTTAATTTAAATATTAATCGATTATTTTGTCCTTGTGAACTTGAGATGTAAATATTTGACTGAATTTAATATTTACGAGAGAGATTAAGATGAATTTGTTTGTATTATTTATGATTAATAATTGTTTTAGTTCGGGTGCATATTGTTTTGTTTGGTGATGGAAAGGATCTCCCACCAGGGATATCAAGCATCAATGTTTCATTGCTTTGCATATGCCTTTACCAAATACTGACATCATGTTAAGGACATTTGATGCTTATTTTATTCATTTATTAAGATAAATATATATTTTAATACTTAAATTTGATTTTAATGTATAATTCGGTAAATTTTTCATCTAAATTTGACTTTAAAATTTAACTTAGTACATAAACCTTTTCTTTAATCTAATTAGACATTTGAACTTGGCTTTTAGGTTTAAATTGGTACATAAATTTAATTTTTTTATTTAAATTAGTCAAATAAATCATTTATCACATGCACAATTTTGGGTTAGAAAGTTAAATTCAAATACCAATTTATACCAACAAATTAAGTTCAGATACCTACTTAAACCATAAAAAATTTAAGGCATTGCACCTTAAAATCAAGTTAAGTTATCAGAATATATATTTATGTTATAAATGATTTTTTTTATTTACTATATTAGTACAATTCCATTAAAATAGTTTTTTTATTAAATTTAGATATTAAAAATGATTACATTTTAATATAATTTAAATTATTTAATTTTAATTTACATTATTTTCCCTTTTCAGATATTAGTATAAATATTAGAAAATCTGCTCCTAGAAGACGTGGCACATAGTAGCATGAGCCACCTATATACAATAGTCGTACGCATTACGCACTTTCCATTGTCTCCTACCACCACTATCAGTTTGAGAAAAATGGCGGAGGAAAAGGTGAAGCTGGTGAACGATGACGGCGCCGGAGGTCGGAAGGGAGTCCTGAAGGTTAACCCCAAGCCCCAGAAAGGGCTGAGTGCGACGCTGATTGACTGGTTGGAGCAGTTGATAGTGAAACTTATGTACGATTCTTCTAAGCCTCAACACTATCTCTCCGGTAACTTCGCTCCTGCTCCGAACGAAACTCCGCCCACCCAAAATCTTCCCGTCAAAGGCCATCTCCCTGTAAGTTGCGATTGCTAGCTTAGCTGAAAGTGATTGTGATTTGGATTACTTAATTAAATGATTTTTTCCCCTTTACTTTGCCAGGAATGCTTGAATGGTGAATTTGTCAGGGTTGGCCCCAACCCCAAGTTCCCCCCTGTAGCTGCATATCACTGGTATGTGTATTTCTAACTCGTATGTTCTTCTTGTGGATTGAACTTTCGATTTTTTATTTCTAATTCTTTCTCCTTTTTTAATTTTAATTTCTCTACCTAACAGGTTTGATGGAGATGGGTATGTTTGCTTCACTTAATCATTACTTGATTTCTTTACAAACTTAGACCGAACATATATTGCTACAGCTAGGGGTGCGAAAAAATAGATTCAACAAAAAAATTTCAAATAAAGTTTGAGTTATAAAATGTCAATTCAAATAACTCGAAATTTTTAGTAATTAATAGATCCGTTTTTAAGTTCGAGTTGAGTCCTTCAACTCTATCTAACATATTGTATATGGTTATAGTAAGGCTCTTAAATTGGAACTAATTAGTATCATAACATTATAAATATTTATAATCAAATTTGAACAGAAACTTGAACAACTCAACTTGACTTTATTAGCTTGAGTTATAAAATAGGATTTGTTAACGCGACTAACTCGAAATTTTTTTACTCGACTTGATTGAATGCCTACCTCTAGCTACAGCTGTTAGATGCTTGTCAAAATGCCAATTCAAATCTTGTTCTTTGCTTCTTACCTTTACATAATGTGGTTGCGTGATATACCACAAATAATATTAGTTGATTGTGGAGTTTATAGAATGATTCATGGTTTGCGCATCAAGGATGGAAATGCGATGTATGTCTCTCGTTATGTCAAGACATCGCATCTTAAACAGGAAGAATATTTTGGAGGGGCAAAATTTATGAAGGTATGTCTTGCAAGTTGCCTTCTTGACAAGAAGAGTAATGACATGACCTGCAGAGTTAGAAGAATTTAGTTTAATTTTAACTGTAGAAAACCTCTGTTGCAAATGCTTGATATGTCGCTTTCCTCTTCCTGAATATGATATTTTTTAGATCGGAGATCTTAAAGGATTATTTGGACTGCTCATGGTCAATATATATAAGCTGAGAGAAAAGGCCAAAGTGTTAGATCTATCATATGGGAGAGGGACTGGTAATTTTTTTTATTCTGTTTCCGCTAAATGCAAAGATAATGCAATGGATTACATGTAATGTTCCCTTATACACAGTTCAACATTTCTTTTAAATGGATTTTATTGCTTACGCTGTTACGCATAATGTATGTGATGTATTTGTGCTTTATGTCTATTTAGTGGTAGTACTTGTATACCCGGTGTTTGTTCCATAGATAGTAAAGATACGGGTGAATGGTTCTAAAGATCATTGTTATTTCTCCAAACCTTCATAGAAAGGGAATGTTGGTAGAACACTGAGTGATTTAGAATGGATTGTGGATTACATCTACATTTTGATGCATTGTGTTGATCTGGTACATTTCTAGGCGGGGGCTCGAGAATGTATGTGCCCTTCAATTTTTTCTATAAATCCTTGACAGTGTGGCACATGCATCCCAAAAATGCAGTCTGAAAACAATCTCACCCTTTCTATTTTTTGTTGTTGGTCATCACTGGTAGTTTGCCTCTTTTAAAATGTTTATCTTATTGATGTGAAACTCTGACCTAGCATATCATCATTGAACAACTAATATATCTTTCGTATATCACGATGGGAAACTTCTGGCACTTCAAGAGGCTGATAAACCTTATAAGTTTGTCTTCTCTATTTCAATTTTCTTTCAAGAAAGAATGAGGTCGATTAAGGATGTTAACATTTACATCTATTACGATTTATGATTCTTATTATTTTTTTATTAGGATTTTTTTTACTTGGAACTTGGATATTAAATTGTAGTCCATGTTACAACAAACAGATGTCCTTAGAGTTTTGGAGGATGGAGATCTCCAAACTCTTGGCATGCTTGATTATGACAAGCAATTGGCGCATTCCTTCACTGCTCACCCAAAGATTGATCCAGTCACTGGTGAGACCCATTATTCATAAATGAGATAAGTTATCACTTAGGCTTTGCTTGGTAGGGTGGAAAGAAAATTGGAAGGATGAAAAACTAAAGGGGTAGAAAAGTGGAAAGATGGAAAATTAAGTGCTTGATAGGAAGGATGGAAAAATTGAAAGAAAATTGCGTTTTATTCCATTCATTGCTTGGTAGAGTTAAAAATTGGAAAGAAAAAAAATTAAGCTTTGAAAAAATCATATTTTGAACTAACATCTCTCCCACATTTTCTCTCCTCTTTTCCTTCCAATTTTGGTATGATTTATTTTTACACATGAGCATGGAAAATGATCATTCCTCTAGTTTTTTTCCTCCCACTTTTCTTTCCTACCAAGCACACCCAAAATTTATTTTCTTTTCATATTCCCCTCCCATCATTCCACTTTTCCACCCAACCAAGCAAAGCCTTACTGAGTGGCAAGATGCTTTTGATTTAAGATATTTCTGCATACAGGTGAGATGTTTACTTTTGGCTATGAACAAGAGCCTCCATATATTACATACAGAGTTGTCTCAAAAGATGGCTTCAGGCACGACCCAGTACCGATAACAATAGAAGAACCAATCTTGATGCATGACTTCGCAATTACTGAGAATTATGCAATTTTCTTGGATCTGCCTTTGCATTTTAGACCAAAGGTATGTCACGTTTTATAGAGCTTTGTCTTTATTTTTCTAACAGATATAGCTTCGAAACCCTTGTAGAGGTTGATATGTGACTTGCATTCCTAAAATGTTGTTCGGTTCCTCCTTGAAAACTTTTATTTTGGCGGGTAACTAAGACTATTGATGTGCCATAATGGAATCTTGGCTTCTGATATCATTGTTGAGGATAACGGTAATTGCATCTTCTGACTATTGGCATTTAAAATTTCAGGAAATGGTTAAAGAAAAGAAGCTGATATTCTCATTTGATGCTTCAAAGAAAGCTCGTTTCGGTGTGCTTCCACGATACGCAAAGGATGACCGCCTTATCAGATGGTTTGAGCTTCCTAATTGCTTTATCTTCCATAACGGTATTGTTTTCATCTTATCAATTTTCTTTTGCATTCCAAAACTTTCTTCTGCCGATAGTTTGAGTTTACAAAAAGCCGTAGCATGGCCATTTACATATTTTCACTGGTAATATACATGATAAGTCATCCCTGCTAGACATTTGCAGGGACTTGTTTTTACCAAACTTCAGGTTTCTTTATCCATAATAAAAAAGAGTAATTGATAGAAAATGATTTGCATCGACGCATTATTTGATTGGTTTAATTGTCGTGGCTGCATTCTTACTTTTTAACAATTATCCAGGACAAGACAATTCTGGTCTTCTCTCTTTATATTTCTAAAAGTCTCAAACTATTACATGTAAAATATTTGATCTTTGCACATGGAGGGGTTAGAATCTTATCTTACCACCTTTATGATGTTCTCTTCCTAGCGAATGCTTGGGAGGAGGGAGATAAAGTTGTTCTGATCACTTGCCACGTTGAGAATCCAGGTCTGGACATGGTCAACGGGGAGGTCAAAGATAAGCTCGATAATTTCTCAAATGAGCTGTGAGAATTCTGACGTATTATGTGAATTGTAGCGATGTCCCTTTTTTTCGCTAAAAAAACGAGGGGTTTTCGAAGGTGTTTGAAAGATGTTTGTGACTCTTTTGGATATAAAATATTTATTCCGTAGGGTTTTAAAAGAAACCGCATTTTAAAAAAAATGGAGTCGCCACCGGCCACTTAGGTAGGCCGGACACCATAAAACCAGAGATTCAAAAAGATTGGGTTCGGGAGTCGGTTACGGATGGGGAAGGATTAGCACCCCCACACCGCCCAAAATTGGTACTTTAATAATTACCGCTTTATTAATATTTGATTTTCCAGATTAAAGTGACGAATATTTTAAAATTCGGTCATAATTGCGAATAAATTTTAAGGGCCCCGTTATCCGAGAGTAAACGCCCAACCACTATCACTACGCCTGATACTGGCCCCGTTTACGCTCGGATAAAAGGACACCGCATTAACAATTTATATCTCGATATGCAATCTTAGTGGCAAAAATATAAAACATGGCAGATAATTTAAAGACAATAAATATTCACATAACAGAATACTAATCTAACATAAAATGCTAAACTAAAACATACATATATACATATTAATCTAACTCATAAAAACATATCTAGCATAAACAAAATACTAATATTAATAAAAACAAACTCAACATAAAATACTATTCTAAAACATACATACATAAATATTAATCTGACTCATAAATAAAAACATATCTAAATAAATAAAATATTAATATAAAACACAAATTTAAAACATATTAAATACTAATCTAAAACATAAACATACAAACTAAAAAATAAGACTACAATTCTAAAATAACTAATACTTCATTAAATTATAAAAATTACAACACTAATAAAAAAGGGAAGAAAATATACCTAACTAGGAGCTCGAATGACGAACCCCGATTGAACCCCACCGAGATCTACCGTGACCCCTCCAAAAATATTAACTAGATCGGACCTAAAATAGGACCCCGATCGAACCGGTTAGGACCGAGGATATTACCCCGGTCCTGGGCTAGCCGAATTGGCCTGCCTGCCGATTCCAATTGCAATTGTTGCAATTGCAAGAGCAATTGTTGCAATTGCAATTGCAATTTTTTCTTTTGCTTCTTTGCTGCTGCTGTATCCTCTATTTATAGGGGGAGAAGGGTGACGTGGAGCCTTGTGCTCCACTCCCCTCCCCCCCTTTTTTATTATTATTATTATATTATATATATATATATATTTTGCTTTTTTTGCTTTTTTTTATATATATAATTTTAGTATTATAATAACACTAATAACACTAAAACCCGGTCAAAAATGAGTGATTACAGTTGCCCCTCTTTGCTTGTTCTTGTTAAACGAGGACAAAGCAAAGATCAAAAGCACTCATTTTTGACCTACTTTCTCGTCTTTGGCTTCGAAATCACGTGTTCTTCTGGAACTATCCGCTCTTCCTTAGCTGAATCTTCAGGCTCGTAAGTTCTTCCTATATAGAGCTTCGTCACCTTCCGATCTTGGAGTTATAGGCTCTTTTGACATAGAACCCTTCACTCTGAAGCCTCGAATTATGAGTCTCTCCTATATAGAACCTTTCATTCTGAGACGGTGCAGCTTGGAGTCCTTCCTATATAGAACTCTTCGCCTTCAACGCTGGTTTCTCCTATATAAAACCTTCAAACATCGATGGATTCTTTTTCGACTAGGAGTTCCTCCTCCTATATAGAACTGCTAGTCTTCAAACCACGAGTTGTCGGTCCTTCCTATATAGAACTTTTCATTTTGAGACGGTGCAGCTTGGAGTCCTTCCTATATAGAACTCTTCGCCTTCAACGCTGGTTTCTCCTATATAAAACCTTCTGCGTCGCTGATGGATTCTTCCGACTGGGAGTTCCTCCTATATAGAATCATTAGTCTTCACCTGGAGCCGCCAAATCCTTCCTATATAGAACTTTCCATTTTGAGACGGTGCAGCTTGGAGTCCTTCCTATATAGAACTCTTCGCCTTCAACGCTGGTTTCTCCTATATAAAACCTTCTGCGTCACTGATGGATTCTTCCGACTGGGAGTTCCTCCTATATAGAACTGCTAGTCTTCAAACCCTAGAGCCGTCAGTCCTTCCTATATAGAACTTTTGGCGTCTGAAATCTCAGAGCTACAGGTTCTTCCTATATAGAACCTTTCACCCTAAGACATTGAAGCTCGGAGCCCTTCCTATATAGAACTCTTCGCTTTCGACACAACATGATTTCCTATATAATCTTGTGTGTCATGGGTGAATTCCTTCGACTGGGAGTTCCTCCTATATAGAACTGCGAGTCTTCACCTTGGAGCCGTCGGTCCTTCCTATATAGAACTTTTGGCGTCTGAAATCTTGGAGTTACGGATTCTTCCTATATAGAATCTTTCACTCTAAGACATTGAAGCTCGGAGCCCTTCCTATATAGAACTCTTCGCTTTCGACACAGCAGGATTTTCTATATAATCTTGCGTGTCATGGGTGAATTCTTTCGACTGAGAGTCCTTCCTATATAGAACTGCTAGTCTTCACCTGGAGCATCACCTTCCTTCCTATATAGAACTTTCAACTTCGAAGCCTCGGAGCGGAGGATTCTTCCTATATAGAACCTCTCTCCTGAGCTTGAAAACATGTGCCTTTTGTATGTAAAAACATTGTCTTCTCATTCGGGATTCACACCACGATGGCCATCGATGTCTCTTCGTCGATTCGGGATTCACACCAAAATGGCTACCAATCTTCAAATTTTAGGGACTCACGCCGAAGGTGGCTGCCGAAACTTCTTCAAATTTAGGGACTCACGCCGAAAATGGTCGCCAAAACTTCTTCAAATTTAGGGATTCACGCCGAAAATGGCCGCCAAAACTTCTTCAAATTTAGGGACTTACGCTGAAAATGGCCGCCAAAACTTCTTCAGATTTAGGGACTCGCGCCGAAAATGGCCGCCGATCTTTCTTCAAATTTTAGGGACTAATGTCGAAAATGGCCGCAGAAACTTTCTTCAATCTTTAGGGACTCACGCCAAAAATGGCTGCCAAAACTTCTTCAAATTTAGGGACTCACGCCGAAAATGGCCGCCAAAACTTCTTCAAATTTAGGGACTCACGCCAAAAATGGCCGCCAAAACTTCTTCAAATTTAGGGACTCGCGCCGAAAATGGCCGCCAAAACTTTTTCAGATTTAGGGACTCACGCCGAAAATGGCCGCCAAAACTTTTTCAGATTTAGGGACTCACCGAAAATGGCCGCCGAAACTTTCTTCAATTTTTAGGGACTCACGACGAAAATGGCCGCCAAAACTTTTTCAGATTTAGGGACTCACGCTGAAAATGGCCGTCGATCTTTCTTCAAATTTTAGGGACTAATGCCGAAAATGGCCGCCGAAACTTTCTTCAATCTTTACGGACTCACGACGAAAATGGCCGCCAAAACTTTTTCAGATTTAGGGACTCACGCCGAAAATGGCCTCTGGAACTTCTTCAGATTTTAGGGACTCGCGCCGAAAATGGCCGCCAAAACTTTTTCAGATTTAGGGACTCACGCCGAAAATGGCCGCCGGAACTTCTTCAGATTTTAGGGACTCACGCCGAAGGTGGCTGCCAAACTTTTCAATGAAATCCACTTCTTAATGTTCTTTGATAATTCTTCAGGTACCTGTCCAAAATAAGCAAAAATTGACATGCCCCTATCTATATGATGCATGCAATGTAATGGTTTTTTCTTTTCTTTTCTCTCTTTTTTTTTAGCTTTTTTGTTCTAAAGTCTTACACTCTGAAAGGTCGCTCCTCAGATTTCTTCATCTCTCTACTGCTTTATTGTATGTTCTTAAATCCTCATTTGAACATGCTTTTATACTTTTTGTGCGAAAGGCTTTCTTGTCTTTAGAGTTATCACCCGCCTTCATAAATGATCTTCTAGTTCTTATATTATTCTTATAAGAACCCTTGCCATCTTCTTGGCTTGGCGTTGCCCCATTCAACCACGGGCTCCACTGCTTTGAATTTTCTGGCCTATCATATAGAGCCTTGATCTATTTCTAGTCACCAGGGTGAGCCAAAATGCTTCAATCCCTTGAGCTCTTCCTTGATCTTCTCGCAGCATTTCGATGGGAACTAACTTTCGGTCCCTATGCTTTAAATCTCATCATCATTCATTTTTAAAGTAAAGTAAAAGGTAATTTACTTGTGTATATTTCAAAAAATAATGATTGTTTGAAAAGATAATAGTCATTTTGAAAATCACAACTTGGAGGGGATACCAAACATTTTGAAAACATTGTTTGGAACAAATGGTAAACATCCTTTTCTTTTCTTTTTATTTTTCTAAGGACCAAACATTTTTTATAAAATAATGCTTGGAGAATGGTAAACAAAACTCGACGTGTATTGCCAAACATTTTTAAAAACTAATGTTTGGGGGAAATGGTAAACATCAAAACTTTGGGAGAAAATGCCAAACCTTTTAAAACATGTTTGCCCCAAATATCAAACACCATAGCGCATCTCTGCTTCAAGTTGCCGTGAGATCAACTCTAATGAAGCGCCTATTTAGAAGATCTTGACCATTGTGGAGATATATGCCAATGTATAGTTTCTTCTGGTCTAATAGGCTTTTGAGAGGAACAACCCTACCTAGTTTCTACCCCGTTTAAGGTGGCTCTCTTAATCTCACTATCTCACCATGCCCCATCCTTCCCTCATTTGGGTGTCGATCAAGCACTTCGAAGTTTGACGTTCCTTGAAGAAAAGTTAACCCTTATAGGCGGAATGAAATCTGAAGACATTCTCATTCAACTTGGATATCTATGGATGACCAGAATGGTCTTTGAGGCTTGTAATGTAAGCCTTTGGTTTATGGTTAAATGAAACAATATTTTTGTACTTGTGTAACTTGGATATGTCCATTATTCCTTCTCTTTTTTGGATCACTCTAGACTGCCCGTTTTCGGGTTTTCACCCTAGAGTTCATTTCCTTTCTTTTTATTGTATGCTGCCTTGCACTCTGGCTATATACTGATGTTCGTTTTCTGTTCAAGAATGTTTGATCCTCCAAAACTCCTCGGAACTGAGATTTTTTGAAGGACTACGAATACATTTCTGGGAATTCTTGTGATTGGCACGCCCAGATGAAATGTTATTCTTGCTTTCTTTTTTCTCTCTTTTTTCTTTTTTCTTTTTTACTTTTTTTTCTTTTCTTCTTTTGTACCTTCGGATCAATGTATTTTGGCTGGATATTGATGCCAGCATGCTCAGGCATACTACTATTTTTCTTCATTTTCAGGATCACTCTAGACTGCCCATTTTTGGGTTTTCACCCTAGAGGTCATTTCCTTTTTCAAAATTGGCAATCTTCGGGCCGACTTGTCTTGACTTGGCTTCAATTCGAGCTTCTATACTAATTTTCAAAACTGATATTTACTTGAAATATGGATTCCTTGTCTCTTGCTCATAGTTGAAGTCTCGTTCTTGTATTGTTTGATCTGTGTGTGAAACATAGACTGTATTCTTTCTTTTTTTTTCTTTTTTAGACTGTTCATTCTGGGTTCTTAGCATTGAATCTCTTTCTTCTTATTCGAGTCTATGAATGTATCCTCGAATCAACACGGATCTATACTGGTATTGATGCGATCTTCCGCTCGGAGTTAATTGCCTCTCTGCAGCTCTTCTGATATTTACTCTATCTGGATTGCTTCGGCCTTCTGATTACCATTTATCTTCCTTTTGGTTTTTCATTTGGACATATCCATGTTTTCAACCACTTTCTTCTGATGATTTTCTGATCTTCGTACCCAATATGTATGGTCTCATCTGTGTCTTCTGGTAAAGTAAAAGAACACCATTCGTTGACATATTCACAAATGTCCTGAGAATGCCTTCAGGGGGTAGAGGTTTAGGGTCAACTTTCATTTCAAGGATCTTAAACGACAAGTGCCTGAGAAGATAAATTCTTAAAATAGGAACTGCCCATTGTCTAAACACTCGTTTTGTTCCCCTGTTGGCCTAAGTAAACTAGCAGATACTCACATTTACAGTATCACCACAACATTCAATCACTTCTAAATATATGCAACTTAGAGTTGATCTTTGGGTTTGAAGCAAATGTCTTTGTTGCATTCAAAATTCGAGGACTGTATAGAAATGATATATACATACGTCCATTAAAAAATGCATGTATATGCATATGGGAAAACTACCCTATAAAAATAAAATGTTTAAAGAACCAAGAATGTAAAAATGTTTTTCTAAAGGGAAATGTGATTTTTTAATTCTAATAAACAATGATTTTTTTGTTGAGAATTTCTTTGTGAAATGATGAGAAAACCGTAGGGACCTTTGGATTATCTCCAGGGTACTAACTCATTATGCCCCTTCCAAGGTAGTGTAGGCTTGCCTCTTCTCTTGTTTTTCCACCGCTGGATCAATTCTCTCGTCATGACTCCCTCATCGACCAGCTTCTTGATTTTTTTAACGACCCCAAATTTCTTAGTGTCATGACCCATCGCCTCAATGTTTTGAAAGTGGTACCTATTTATCTCTTTGTTTCCTTCTGCTCCTAGGCAGGTCTGGTCTTTAAACTTAGGTCCCGGAGTGCATGTTCGATTCTCTCTGACTGTCATGAAGTCCTTAAAGCTGGCTTTCATTTTCTCGAGCATCTTATTAAAGAAGAAATATGAAAGGTGGCATAGAAGTCAATTTTCTCTTCATCTACGGGAGGCTGCACTTGGGTCGCTAAACACAGACACCTCAAAGCACATTCCTTGAAGCTTTCATCAGGTTTCATCTTCGTACCCTAGAGATACCGACGACTTAGTGCTAGGTCCAAAGCATATCATATCACGGTAGGTCCTGCTAGACTGTCGGGTAAGTAGTGGATCGGTAATTTTTAATGCATCCCTCCATCTTTTGCAGAATATGGTCGCGTGAATCTTGAGGCATCTTGTTCCATCATCATGTGCAAATCTGAGAATCTTTGGAATTCGGAGGAACGACCAACTCAGGGTTCAAACAGAGTTTTCTTGCATTAAAGACATCAAACTTCTTGTTTTCTCTTTTTTCCTCGAGCCCATCTTTTAACTGCTCGAATCTTGATTTTTGAGTGTGTTCAATTCTTTTATTCACGATAAAACTCTAATTGTTCTTTGGATTACCCCCCCCCCAAATTTTATGCAAGGTAGTGATAGTGTTATGTAAAATATGTCATGATTGTACAATGTAATGCAATGCAATGCATGAATACAAATGCGGTGTTGATTCTCGAACAGTCCTTAAAAGACTTTCAATTAATAGAAAAATGTCTGGTTGCAAGAAACTAATAATGAATTACATGTGACAGTTAGCTTCCTTTTGGAGATCTTGACTTCGGGAAGCAAAACTTGTACTCCACGTCTCGACGTCGTCTTCAGGATGATGGATGACTTCGTCTTCTCTTCTTATTCTATTCTATGGACTCGTGACGTCATGATTTTTATTTTTGTGGCTTCTAAAAATGACATCAACAAGTGCAGGCATAATGCAGATAAGATCTTTTTTGGGTGCAAACGAATAATACGTCTAAACAGGGATGGATTCTACCGGTCATAAGGGAGTACTTTAAAAATTTTAGGGTTTAAATTAAAATTCTCAAAGATCATTTGGTTTAAAAATTTCCCCATTTTTATTATAAAAATTTTTAACTTACTTAAAAATGAAACTTTTAGGTTTCTTTTTGTTATTATTATTATTCTGAAAGTTTTATGAGAGAAGAAGTTTCAAAGCAAAATAATAATATTTTCAATTTTTTTCTTTTTTGGTTTTTTGAGTTAAATTAAAATCTGAGAATTTAAAAATGGTCAAATGTGAAGATTTAAAATTGGGGTTCTGCGGCCCTGACTGAATCTTCTGCGTCGCACGTGCCTTATTGTCGCACCGTCTTCTTTCGCGATTGGTCTTTGCTCGGCCTAACTTGATACTGTAATATTATCGTTCCCGGCAAAGCAAACTTTTTCTATTTTGAAAGCCTTTTAATGAACTGTTCTTGAATCAACACCATGTCATGATATGCAACATGAATGCAAATAAAGGCGTTGATTCCGCTGGTAATCACCATTTCGAACGAATTTCATGGGAATTAAAGGGTCCAGATTACAAAAAGATCCATATTATAAATGGAGTCCCTATTACAAAAAGAGTCTATTACAAAGTCTTAATTACAAAATAAAGTTCTACACATAATCCCTAGCTCTACCTCCTAGCTCCTCGACAGCTCTGAGCAACTTGATAAACCTTGGTGCTTCTTCCATGTCCGGGGTTACGAAAGGTCGGAGAGTCGTGGCTTCGGTAGCTAAGTCATTCACACACCTTGTAGCTCGTTGTATGTCCACCATTAGGGTCTCGTGTGTATACTTTGGCACTACACGCTTGTTCGGCAAATTGTTACGTCGGATCTGTTGAGTAATCTTTGACCGATGTCACGCGACTGGATTGATGCTGTCCTTCCTAAGACACATTTTTTCCATGATGAAAGATTTTCTAATCGGGCAAACCACTTGAATCAACGCCTCTATGTAATGTGGATGCAATGATAATGCAACAAAAATATGTGTAAAAATAAAATAAAACACAAAAAGAAATGAGTTAGTACCGGATAAAAATAATAAATACATAAATAAAAGGACAAATTAAATAAGGTAAATAAACAAAACGACCCTATTTATCTAGTCCAAAACACCTAAGGTTATCCGCATGGCTCTAACAGGGTGGGTTTCTATGTTCTCTACATGCAGTGTTGGTGCTAAGAGGTACCCGAATTGTCCTTGCTGTCCCCTACTAAGGGTAGCAAGGCCTCCGATCATCACCCATTATAGGCTCCTTTCAACTGGGTTCAATTCAGGGGGACCCATTTGCTTATGCCCGTACGAAGGAACGATATCCTTACGAAAGCATAAGGTACTCGAGCCCCAAAGGTACTTGCTAGGCCCATACGGGAGAACGATATCTCCACGAAAGTATTAGCGTTTTCCCCCCACTTAAAAAGACGGGTTTATATGCCATATTTTAAATGCGTTAAAATAAAAGCGTAGTTATGACCGAATGTTAATTTAATAGTCACTTTAATCCGGAACTTCCAATATTAGTAAAGCGGTAATTATTTTAAAAGCTTGACTCTCATTTGTTTTTTTTTTAAAAAAAAAAACAAAAATTTTCCCCAGTGGAGTCGCCATCTGTAGCGATGTCCCTTTTTTTTCGCTAAAAAAAACGAGGGGTTTTCAAAGGTGTTTGAAAGGTGTTTGTGACTCTTTTGGATATAAAATATTTATTCCGTGGGGTTTTAAAAGAAACCGCATTTAAAAAAAATGGAGTCGCCACCGGCCACTTAGGTAGGCCGGACACCATAAAACCAGAGATTCAAAAAGATTGGGTTCGGGAGTCGGTTACGGATGGGGAATGATTAGCACCCCACACCGCCCAAAATTGGTACTTTAATAATTACCGCTTTATTAATATTTGATTTTCCGGATTAAAGTGACGATTATTTTAAAATTCGGTCATAATTGCGAATAAATTTTAAGGGCCCCGTTATCCGAGAGTAAACGCCCAACCACTATCACTACGCCGACATCGCCCCGTTTACGCTCGGATAAAAGGACACCGCATTAACAATTTATATCTCGATATGCAATCTTAGTGGCAAAAATATAAAACATGGCAGATAATTTAAAGACAATAAATATTCACATAACAGGATACTAATCTAACATAAAATGCTAAACTAAAACATACATATATACATATTAATCTAACTCATAAAAACATATCTAGCATAAACAAAATACTAATATTAATAAAAACAAATTCAACATAAAATACTATTCTAAAACATACATACATAAATATTAATCTGACTCATAAATAAAAACATATCTAACATAAATAAAATATTAATATAAAACACAAATTTAAAACATATTAAATACTAATCTAAAACATAAACATACAAACTAAAAAATAAGACTACAATTTTAAAATAACTAATACTTCATTAAATTATAAAAATTACAACACTAATAAAAAAGGGAAGAAAATATACCTAACTAGGCGCTCGAATGACGAACCCCGATTGAACCCCACCGAGATCTACCGCGACCCCTCCAAAAATATTAACTAGATCGGACCTAAAATAGGACCCCGATCGAACCGGTTAGGACCGAGAATATTACCTCGGTCCTGGGCTAGCCGAATTGGCCTGCCTGCCGATTCCAATTGCAATTGTTGCAATTGCAAGAGCAATTGCAATTGCAATTTTTTCTTTTGCTTCTTTGCTGCTGCTGTATCCTCTATTTATAGGGGGAGAAGGGTGACGTGGAGCCTTGTGCTCCACTCCCCTCCCCCTTTTTTTTATTATTATATTATATATATATATATATTTTTGCTTTTTTTTATATATATAATTTTAGTATTATAATAACACTAAAACCCGGTCAAAAATGAGTGATTACATGAATATGCAAATATATTTGTAGAGCATGTTGTTTCTCATTCTTATCGTATATAATCAGGTGTGAGATGAGATTCCACATGAAAAGTGACCGTGCTTTACAAAAGAAATTATCAGCTTCTGCTGTAGATTTCCCCAGGGTGAATGAATACTACACTGGCAGGTATGTAATCTGAAAACACGAAAAGGAAACAAAGTTTATACTTTTGACTTGTCGTTTTTCTCTATCTCGTGGGAATTTAGGAAACAAAGGTACGTGTATGGAACCATTTTGGACAGCATTGCGAAAGTCACGGGGATTGTGAAATTCGATCTGCACGCAAAACCAGAGGTAGGAAAAACCAAGATTGAAGTTGGGGGAAATATCGCAGGGGTCTTTGACTTGGGTCCTGGTAAATTTGGTTCAGAAGCTGTTTTTGTGCCTCGTGAGTCAGGGACCACCGGTGAAGAGGATGATGGCCACTTGATATTCTTCATACACATGATGAAAATACCGGGTATTCCTCTCCCTTACTCTTGCTATTCAATTTTTCGTTTTCATTTTACCCTTTATGAATGAGTGCGGACCGAGAAGGAGAATCACTACTACTCTCAATTTGCTCGGGTCGTTTCTGACTATTGTTTTGGACTGAAAAGAAAATCGGCAGTGAATGTGATTGATGCAAAAACACTGTCAGCAGATCCTGTTGCAGTTGTTGAATTACCCCACAGGGTTCCTTATGGATTCCATGCATTCTTTGTGACAGAGGTTACTATAGTATAGTATAGTATAGTATAGTATAGTATACTATGTCAGTGACAGGGATTTAAATTGCAGTTGCAATCGCGTTTTTGGTCGCGGTGTTTTATCGCGGTTGCAGACATAACGGATGCTATTGCGATCATTGCATACTTTTATTTTTTGCAATAGCGATTTTGGACAGTACTGCTACCGTTATTGCGGTAGCGGACCACTATTTGAATCCCTAATCAGTGGGATTTATATCAAGAGATGATAAAATCTTTCTGCATTTTCGCAATTTTGTGCGTTCTTGCCTTCTTTACTTTTTTGCTTCCGTGGAACAGGAACAACTTCAAGAGCAAGCAATATAGAAATTGCAGAGATTTTTCTTTTCAGCAGGCAGAGGAATGAAAATATGTCATTGCCTATGTTTAATAGACAGACACGTTATATATATATATATATATATATATATATATAACCAGGAATAATAATGCCTCTCCAGTATACACAACTATTAAGTGTTTGTGCATGTATAAAAGTACGTCTCTGTATTATATATATATGATCATGGTAGTACTCGTATGCCTAATGCCTAGATACAAATACGTCTTTTATTCGACAGAGAAAATCCTTGAAATTTAGGGAAAATGTTACTTTGTAATATTTATAATTTATCAAATATAGTAAAATTATTTTTAAAAAATAGTTGGAAGAATGCCATATAAACTAATTTTAATTATACAGTATTTAATTTAAATTTTATTTTCTCTCGGATATTATTACCAATTCAATTGATATTTTTTTAATTAGGTAGGGATGTATTATATTCTCAAAGCAAATGTTGGGATTTAAATTTATACAAGATGAGGCAACACGAGCATATTTGTTACTAAGTCAATTAGTGGATCTCAATACAGTCGATTATTTTAATAATATTAATATTAACATTTAGCTCAAATTTATGCACTGGTGAAAATTTTAATTTTAATAAATGCTTAACTTTTAAGGTTTAAGTGTATAGGTGTTTTAGTGTTTGTAGTTAAGTTTTAAATTTTGAGAATATATTTTATAGTTTAAAATAGAATTTTGGGATTAAAATTTAGAGTCTTTAAAAAGACATGTGATAGTTTAGAGAATAATGTTTATTAATTTATAAATAATGATAATTATCTCATATAAATGTTAACTGCATGATTTTTTGCATACATAAAATCTTAAACTCGAGATCTACTTTAGCGATATTAAATTTTTTATAACTTGGACAGTAAAGTAATTTATAAATAATGAAATGTATTATTGAGTTGGGCCGTGTTGAATGATTTAACTTAATTTTTTAACCCGACTGGGTCGGGCCCAATACATGAACAAGTATGCCGACCTTAAGCAACCAGTGTTCCGAGAGCTGGAGTGTTGAAGGAGCTCGTACTCGTAGTGCACTGTCGTTATCGTTTCTTCCAAGTAATACATTTCTGCGCTTAGATCATTTTATTTAGGGTAAACTACATTAGTAGTTACCGGATTATAGTTTCTTTTTTATTTTGGTCATTAAACTATTTTTTGGTAAAAATATTACTAACGCTATGTTTTTTTCTTATTTTGGTCACCGAACTATTTTTTTTGACAAAAACATCACTAACGTTATGCTTCCTTTTTATTTTGGTCACCAGCTATTAAAACTTAACGGTTTTGCTGACGTAGAATTTTATTTTATTTTTAATTTTTTATGTTATTTCTTCTCTCTCCTCGTAAGCAATATATGTTATTTTATAATATTTTTATTCAAACTAACAGGATGGTGACACGTGTCACTGCCCATTAGTAGAATAAAATGAATGAAAATTAAGCCTCTTATGCAGCCATAGAGATTCGACTAATAGGCAATTACACGTGTCACCATCCTATTAGGCAGTTACACATGTTGACATCTCTCTGGTTGCATAAGGGGCTTGATTTTTCATTCTTTTTATTCTACTAATAGGCAGTGACACGTGTCACCATCCTATTAGTTTGAATAAAAATATTATAAAATAACATATATTACTTACGATGAGAGAGAAGAAATAACATGAAAAATAAAAAAAATAAAATAAAATTCTACGTCAGCAAAACCGTTAAGTTTTTAACCGTCGATGACCAAAATAGGAAAGAGACATAACATTAGTGATGTTTTTGCTAAAAAAATAATTCGGTGACCAAAATAGGATAGAAACATAACGTTAGTGATGTTTTTGCCAAAAAATAATTTGGTGACTAAAATAAAAAAAAATCATAGTTCGGTGACTACCGGTGTAGTTTACCCTTTTATTTATCTTTTCTCTATAGTGCGTGAGAGAAACAGTGTGAGTTGTTTGTTACTCTCCATTGCTTGTCTCTTTCCTTTCCTCAATTCTTCATTTGAAATGTTAGTACATCAGTTTCCTCTCTCAGATTTCCCGTTCTCTCGTGGCTTTTGTTAAGAATAATCCTAACAAAAGAAATACTGCAAGAAGGAAAGAGAGATAGAGAGAAAGAATGATAGAAATAGGAGAAAGAAGAACTATCGATAAGATAGATTGATAATATTTTGCATAAAAATCCCCTTACACCCATTCTCTTATTTATATATATTCGTTCTAGATATGGATAAAATAAGTTGGTCTCGCTGGAAATAGGTGGCTGGTGTTGCAATTTCATACTGCTGACGTGGTCTCCTTTTCAAGAGATTGGAGCTAAAGTGTCGCTTTTGAGTTCGGTTGTTGATTTTATGCGTCGATCTCTTTATCTCTAAAACTTGTGGATAACCAACGGATAGCCTTATGCTTTGGATAATGTTTTCTTGGCTTTTTTCGCGGATTTGTTTCAGTAGTTTGAAATATATTGTGTTTGAATAGCATCACATTTTGTTAGAGCATTTTTGCTCATAAGTTTACAACTGGAATACTCGACTCTTTCTATTTTCTCTGTCTTACTTCGCTTAGAAATTTCAGATCGCGGTAACTCGTGGTATATCTTGGAATGTTCCGTTGAACAAAAGTTAGATATGAACCTGTTGACTTCATTATCTCAATTTAGTAGCACTTTTCGTACATTAGAAGAAAATATAAACAGTGGAATCTCTAACAATAAGATGCTTCAAATTTAGTTACATTTTAAATTGAAATTTCTTTCTTGGAAGTATATTCTGATGCAATGGAAATTCTAGCTGGTGAACGAAAATCGTTTTTTCATTGTTTATTTATTTTTTCAGATTTGAGCCCAACAACTTACTCTGGAAGTGGAGGGTTCATAGAAGAAGGCATGCACATATCTTCTTGATATTTGGACAACCAGTTACATCCCCTTGTTCTCGACTAAAGAAAGAAGCAAGTGACAAAGGAACCGGAAGAAGATATTGGGGTATGTAATGAGATAAATATTTAATGATTTGCAGTTTGCTTTATTTATTAGAAAATTTAAGGTAAAGAAAATTAAACCACTTATGGTTTTTTTGGGGGTTAAAAATTGCCGCCTGTTTAAGCTTCTATACTTGCAACAGGTCCGGGAGTAAAAGTTGTTTTTAGGTTCCATGATCTTAAAGGAGATCGAGTTGACTTTGTTTGCAATTGGTTTCCTCAATTTATTATGACAATCACAGCCTAGTTATCACTGCTCATGATGATTTCCCTACACTTTCTGTTTCTTACAACTTATAGTTGGATGCATTTGCTAGGTTTAGATGTTTGCACTTGGATTAATGAAGTTTTCCATTCTATTGTTAAATTCGTGAACTGTTACTCTTTGATTGATCAGGGCAAGCACGTGAAGAATCTGGGTGGCCAGACATGCCAAATCTGCGGTGATAATGTTGGCAAAAATATGGATGGCAATCCATTCATTGCTTGCGATGTATGTGCGTTTCCTGTATGTAGGCCTTGCTATGAATATGAAAGGAAGGATGGGAATCAGTTATGCCCTCAATGCAAAACCAGATACAAGAGGCAAAAAGGTGCTTGAACATAATGTTTAACTAGATATTGGCATGGCTTTCTGAAGTTCCATACATGTATTATATTTGTGAGATATTTTGTTGTTTGTAGGATTTGATCATCAACACTAAGTATTGAATACATTTGTACATTATTATCAAATCACCCTTCAATTTCATCAATAATTATCAGTGGTTTTCTAATTATGGTTATCTCTGGTTCCAGGTAGCCCTGCTATTCTTGGAGACAGAAAAGGATGGTGAGGCAGATGATGATGCTAGTGATTTCAATTACTCTTCTTAAAACCAAGACCAGAAGCAGAAAATTGCAGAAAGAATGCAGAGCTGGCTTGCACAATATGGTTGAGGGGAGGATGTTGGTGCTCCAAATTATGATAAAGAAGTTTCTCATAACCATATTCCTCTGCTAACCAGTGGACAGGAGGTAAGGCTATAAGCTGTCTAAAAGCTAGTGATTTGCTGTGTAATTGTTCAAGCATGGAATGATGGATTGGTACTTTGCTTTTCTCTCGGAATATTGTAGGTTTCTGATGAGTTATCTGCTGCATCACCTGAGCGGTTTTCTATGGCATCTCCTGGTGTTGCTGGTGGGAAATGTATGAATTCTCTTCCTTATGTTGCTGAAAAAAATTTCGTCATTCAGTTGATAGGTACCTATGGCTGACTGATATAAGTATTGTAACTTCTCTGCAGCGAATATAAGGGTTGTGGATCCAGTGAGGGAGTTTGGTTCACCAGGATTAGGCAATGTTGCCTGGAAGGAGAGAGTTGATGGCTGGAAGATGAAGCAGGAGAAGAACGTTGTCCCTCTGAGTACATGCCAGGCTGCTTCTGAAAGAGGTGTTGGAGATATTGATGCCAGCTCTGACGTGCTTGTGGATGACTCTTTACTGTGCATTCTGATCTGTTTAATTTCTGAACTTTTATGATTATACTTCAGTCCTTTTTCTAGGGTATTTCTAAATCCTTCAATGCAGAACACACACACACATGCATGTATATTATTCTGAAATAGGAGAACCTGGTTTAAGCAACCATTGTGAAATTCCTGGTGTATGGGAGCTAAGTCCTGCTACTATCTATCTTGCCTAAGTTTAATTGTCGACACTCTTGCTTCTTAATTTTCAGGAATGATGAAGCTCGACGGCTTCTATCAAGGAAGGTTTCCATTCCCTCATCGAAAATAAATCCTTATCGGATGATTATCATACTGCCTTGTTATTCTCTGCATATTCTTGCACTATTGAATAACAAACCCTGTTCCAAATGCCTATGCTCTGTGGTTGATATCTGTGATATGTGAGATTTGGTTTGCAATATCTTGGATATTGGATCAGTTCCCCAAATGGCTTCCTGTTAACCATGAAACATATCTTGATAGGCTTTCCTTGAGGTGGGATGTTTCTTCCTGCCAATCTCATGAATCCTCACTAATATATTTTAAGCAGTTGTGTTCAGTCCCTATGATTTTTCTTGTTTTTTTTATTTCAATTCCTTGAATGTATCCCAGATACGACCGTGAAGGAGAGCCATCACAATTAGCTGCTGTTGACATTTTTGTGAGTACTGTTGATCCATTAAAGGAGCCTCCACTTGTGACAGCCAACACTGTACTATCCATTCTTGCTGTTGACTACCCAGTTGACAAGGTCTCTTGCTATGTTTCTGATGATAGCGCTGCCATGTTAACCTTTGAAGCACTGTCAGAGACATCAGAGTTCACCAGGAAATGGGTACCTTTCAGCAAAAAATATAACATTGAGCCTCGGGCTCCGGAATGGTATTTTGCACAGAAGATTGACTACCTGAAGGATAAAGTTCAGACAACTTTTGTTAAAGATCGTAGAGCTATGAAGGTAAGGGTTGGCTTGATTGTACCATATCACTCCATATTCAAAATGTGAACATGTTTGCTTCTCTGTTTCTGTTGCAGAGGAAGAATTTAAGGTTCGAGTTAATGGGCTTGTTGCAAAGGCACAGAAAGTTCCTGAAGAAGGATGGATTATGCAGGATGATACGCCATGTGGTAATAACACCAGAGACCACCCAGGAATGATCCAGGTAGGATATTTTTGCATTCATGGATACATTACACGTGCATCAACCCTGATTAGGATGGCATGTGTTCTTAATCTCTGGATTATATGATTCTATGCGCTCAAAGGCTAAGCAGACTGGAAAACTCCACCATTGGGATATTAATGGACACGTGAGAGGCAAACAAATCTGCTTGAGTTATTCCACTCCATTTTCAAGTGTATCACATAATTATTCTGCTATCCATACGATTTTCATTATTTAGAATGAGGTTTATTGGGAACAATTTGAATCCATTATTAAATACAATAAGGTTTTGTAAATTTGTAGGTTTTCTTAGGCCAGAGTGGGGCCCTTGATGCTGACGGCAATGAGCTGCCAAGGTTGGTTTATGTTTCTCGTTAAAAGCGTCCGGGCTTCCAACACCATAAGAAAGCTGGTGCTATGAATGCACTTGTAAGTTGTTTCTTAAATAACACCTTATGTGTACTCCTTGTTGTCTTTCATATGTCAATGTAGCTGTTAACAAATCTTTCTTGCAGGTACGAGTGTCAGCAGTTCTTACTAATGGACCTTTCATGTTGAATCTCGATTGTGATCGCTACATAAATAATAGCAAGGCCTTAAGGGAAGCCATTTGTTTTCTGATGGATCCAAACATTGGGAAGCAAGTTTGTTATGTTCAGTTTCCGCAAAGATTTGATGGTATTGATCGGAATGATCGATATGCCAACAGAAATACTGTTTTCTTTGACGTAAGTGCCATATCTTTTCTTCACTTTTGTAGATGTTCTATGGTTATTTAGAGTGATAGGTGTGTATCAGATTTTTAGAGAACATGCTGGCATTATAATTCCTTTTGACAAATCTTATGTACTTTGTAAATTATAGATCAACTTGAGGGGTCTGGATGGCATTCAAGGACTTGTTTATGTCGGTACAGGATGCGTCTTCAATAGAACAACATTATATGGATATGAACCTCCACTTAAGCCAAAGCATAAAAAAGCAGGGGTGCTGTCTTCACTCTGTGGAGGTTCTCGGAAGAAGAGTTCAAAATCAGGTAAAAAGGGATCAGAGAAGAAATCTGGCAAACCTGTTGATTCTACTGTGCCAGTATTCAGTCTAGATGATATAGAGGAGGGTGTTGAAGGTAAACTATGAATTTTCTTGTCTTTTGAGTTAAGTGCTGATTATTAATTTCATGTTTTTTGGCTTAATGAGGAAAATCCCCATCCATATCGTACATTTTTTCCCTGATATCACACTCTACATTGTGCATATGTGAAATCAGGTGCAGGGTTTGATGATGAAAAGTCTAATAATGTCGCAAATGAGCCTGGAACAACGTTTTGGTCAGTCTGTGGTTTTTGTTGCCTCTACACTTATGGAGAATGGTGGTGTCCCTCAATCTGCTATGCCCGAAACACTTCTTAAGGAAGCAATTCATGTTATTTGCTGTGGATACGAGGACAAAACAGACTGGGGAAGTGAGGCAAGTTGTTCCCTTTCCTTTTTTTTTCACTGCACCTGAAATGTTTAAAATAGCGTGATTCCTTTTACATGTAAAATTGATTGCTGGATTTAATGATGAGTTTATGTTAGTAATGTACTGAATTATTTAAAATTATTGCTTTTGGGCTTTAGAAGAAGGAAAAAAGAGTATAGTATAATAACCAATAAATTAGTGTAGATGAATATGAGCTTGTTTTGGGTGCATTTTTGTGTTCCTAGATCAGTGACTATCTGCATATTTGAAACTCAGTTTTGAATTTTAGAAATATGTCGCCATTCTGGGTAGTTGGACAAATGCTTGCTTTTATTACATTTTAAATTTCAGTTTTTGTTGCATATGCAAGTTTGTCTCTGGTCCTCTATGTGTATGTTTTTGCTTAATCTTCTTAACATCTTCCCTTTCAATCTGCCATAACGGAGTTAAATTTTCATTGTGTTCTTTTGCTGCAGATTGGATGGATATATGGTTCTGTTACAGAAGATATTCTTACAGGATTCAAAATGCATGCCCGTGGTTGGCGGTCAATATACTGCATGCCAAAACTCCCAGCCTTTAAAGGTTCTGCTCCAATTAATCTTTCAGATCGTCTGAACCAAGTGCTTCGGTGGTTCCTTGGTTCTGTGGAAATTCTTTTAAGTAGGCATTGCCCTATCTGGTATGGTTATGGTGGTAGGCTGAAGTGGCTTGAAGGGTTCGCATATGTTAACGCTACCATCTACCCAATCACTGCTATGGCTCTTCTCTTGTATTGCTCATTGCCTGCTGTCTGTCTGGTTACTAACAAGTTCATTATCCCACAGGTTAGTCTTTTCTACATTATTCATGCTTCATTTCCAATATATGCCCGCAGACTTATCAATTGGGTGGGTTGGGTCAATTTTGTGTCCGGGTCATTTTGGATTTGGATAAGGCACTTGGGTTCATTTTGTTAATTTTTAGATTCCAAGCTGACTAAACTTAAACATACTATTTGTTTAAGTTGGATTTTATTAGAAATTTATTCAAAAATAAATTTTATATATTTTAAAAAATTAAACATATACAATTTTACTTGATTATAGTTTGAACTTTTGGAAGTTGGAATATCTTGATCGTGTGTAAATATATATTTCCCTTTATATATTTACAAACATAAAAATTGAAATTCAATTATAGTTATAATCTTTTTAATTATATTTAAGAAAAAAGTAATATTCAAAATTAATAAATATACTTTTAAAGAAAATAATTTAAAATAATTAAATAAATTAATAATTCATGTTATCTTCGATATTTCTTCAATGTTTTTTCCAAAAGAAAAAATACTAAATCTACAAGTGTAACGCTTTTTATGTTAATTTCTGGTGTTTGATTTGATTTGTTGTGTCTGCAGATCAGTAACATTGCAAGCATATGGTTTATATCTCTCTTTCTTTCCATCTTTGCTACTGGTATTTTAGAAATAAGGTGGAGTGGTGTAGGAATCGATGAGTGGTGGAGAAACGAACAGTTTTGGGTTATCGGTGGCGTCTCAACACATCTTTTTGCTGTTTTTCAAGGGCTTCTCAAAGTTCTCGCCGGCATCGACACCAACTTCACCGTTACATCGAAAGCATCAGACGAGGACAACCCTTCTCATCCCACCAACCGCTCTCCTTATTATAAACTTGGTGGGTGTTGTTGCAGGGATTTCTTATGCCATCAACAGTGGTTACCAATCATGGGGTCCTCTCTTCAAGTTGTTCTTCGCCTTCTGGGTGATCATCCATCTCTACCCCTTCCTGAAGGGTCTGATGGGACGACAAAACCGGACACCGACAATTGTTGTCGTATGGTCGATTCTGCTTGCCTCCATTTTCTCTTTGTTGTGGGTGCGGATCGATCCCTTTACCACTAGAGTTACCGGGCCAGATGTGCAGCTGTGTGGAATCAACTGTTAAGTTCATAAAAGGTGAGAATGAGTTATGATATTGCTTAGTCTCTAATTATATTATGTGCATAATATAGGTGGTATGAATATGATATCTTGTTTTATCTGAAGTGTCATGTAACATTTTGGACATACTGGTATTTATTCTAGTGTGTATATATATATATATATATTTTCGAGTGTAGAAGCAAAATTGAATCTATTATTATATTTCTAATTAAATTACAGTTTGCTTTATTTATGGTATAGTAGAGAACAACCTTGATGGCTCGAACGAATGTTTAATAGATATGTTTTTGTATGGTCGATAACAACAGTTAAAAAAAATATTATCCAATTAAAACATGATATGTAATATATTTTTTATTATTTTATTTTTTTTAAAAATTAACAATTTAAATTTTTATAAAATAATTTCAAATCCTTAAGCCAAAATTCTCAAATTACCGTCATTGTCTACTTAGTCATAACCCACCACTATCATTATTGTATGTTGGACCTATTTTCTTCAACCACCTATCGCCGATAACTGATGATAAGTGTGCCGATAGGCTTTCTTTTGCGAGTTCAGCTTCCTTCGACGTTAGGAAGTTGACCATCACACCTTACGTCGATTATTTGCGATGAGTGGTTGGGAAAAATGGGTTGCGAGTCTGGGACATCAGACGACAGTAGTGGTAAGTTTCGACGAGGATATCGACAGTGGCAACAACTGTAATTTGGAGGATTTGGATTAGGAATTTGGGTTATTTTGTGAATTTTATGGAATTTAATTTTTCTATTAACATTAAGTTAAAAATAAAGAAAATTAAAAAGAAATATAAAACTAAAAACTTAACTGTAGTTAACGGCATGCACCTAAAATTTACTAAAATAAAATTTTAGACACCTATTTCGAGCTAAAAATAGTTTAGACACCAAAAGTGAATAACATGTATAATTTGAGCACTTATTTTACTATTAAGCCTTTAGAGAGTAACTTATTTTATCAATGAACAATAAAATATTATGATGAATAAGTTAAGCATTTTAAGCAATTATATTTGGTTGGTTGGTTAAACTGCTAATATTTGTTTCTTCATTTTTAGGTCATGAGTTGATTTTAAGTACAAACAAACTAGTGTTATATATATAGAGAGAGAGAGAGGTGGCAAATATGTCATTCGGTTCAGGTTATTTCGGTTATGATATTATTCAGTTCAAATTCAGTTTCGGTTCAGTTCAGTTCGGTTTTAGTTCGGGTCTATTGTGATTTGGGTCATTTCGGGTCGGTTGATTTTCGGTTCGGTTATTTTTGGTTCGGTTGATTTCGGTTCGGGTCAATGAGAGATCGGTCGGTTTTAATCGAGTTTTTAGGCCGGTCAGTTTTTTACACCCTATATATTGATTTATAAAGTCAATATATTTAACTTTTTGGTGAGTTTGTACGGTTGTTCATATCCTATCTTTATTTATTTCTATTAATATCTTTTTTATATTTCGGGTCTATTCGGTTCGGGTCTATTTTAATTCAACTAAAATTCGGATCGGTTTCGGTTCGGTTCGACTTGTTTCGGTTTCGAATCAAATTTCGGGTTATCATAATCAGGTCGGTTTGGGTAAATCGATTCAGTTTTCGGGTCTTGGATCAATTTTGCCAGGTATATATATATATATTAGAAAAGTATAGAATTGTTATAAATATTCATCCACGTGACACTAACTTTAATATATTTACTAAAGCAATTTGTTAGGTTTTATAGATTGAAAAATCATAAGCATGATTGGCAAAGTTTGGTGTCTCCAAAAGTATCATTCTTGTTACTTTATTTTATATATTGAGCCATTGTTTTAGTTATGATTGTATAAATTGTTGTTTTATTTACGTGAAGATTTAAATTTTAGAACTTAAAAAAAGTGTAATGTCGAACTTTAATTTTATACAATTTTATATATAAAGTTTTGATTCGATTCAATTCAATTTTCAAAAAATCACTAAAATTATTGCCAAAGTAGGCATCGTTTTAGGTTTAAGTATTGTATACACGAAAACTATATTTATTAGTATAAAAATAAGAAAAAAATTGATACACAAGCCGTGTAAACTAAAGTTTACATGTGACTTTTAGTTTTAGGGGTTAGAGTTTTAAGCTATAGGGTTTAAAATTTAAGGTTAGTGTTTAGAATTTAGGGTATATGATTTAAGGTTTAGGGTTTAGTTTTTTAGGGTTAGAGGTTAGGAAGTTAAGATTTAGGTTTTATAATGTAAATATGCATGTTTGTATAAAATTAATTTTACACAACTTGTGTATCAAAATTTTAGCCTATTTATTTTTTGAAAACATATTAAATTAAAATTCCACGTACATAATTATATCAGACCACAGTTAATATATCATACTATTTGAATTTTCTATATTTATTTTACATTTCAAAAAAAAAAAAGAATTTCTGGATTGCTGAATTGGATTAAATGAGCGGTAATATGAAGTGTATTTTTTTTTTTTACCTCTCTATAACCCAAAGATCCCACCTAGTCTAGAACCCGAACCGCTCCGGTAAAGGAACCGAAAGGAAGAACTATTGGAACATAAGAAAAACCATTCCAATTAGGGCTGGATCTAGGAGATGCTAGGATAGTCGCATTAAATTTTAAATTTTATATATTTTTATATTTTATATTAATATCTAATTTTATGTTTTTAAAATTTTTATTTTTTTATATAATTTTATTAAGTATAAAAGTTATATCCTTAATTAAAATATTGGATATGTCCCTAATCCAAATTTATTGTTACAAAACTTGAAACTATTTGAGCTACCGCCGATCTTAGAGGCTTCTATCGGTGGGGTTGCCAAAGACAACCTCAGGACCAAGCCTTGAAAGGTATTCTCTCTGTTCTATAAAAGTCGTTCTTTCATTAACTTTTCATGTAGTTTAGAAAAAAAATTGTATAAAAAATATGATATAAAATTATTCAAGTGACAATTTAGTCCATAAAAAATTACATTTTGTTTGGTGGAAAGCTAAAAGAAGGGATAAAAAATATATAAGTTTTAAAAGTTAAGAAAAACTATTTAATGAGACATAGGAAATACGAAATACGCATAGTCCAACGGATTTGGCCTATCGGTTTTAATATTTGGGTTAACGGGTCAGGTAGAAAAATATTTTTTTTTACTAATAATAATGTGAAATAAATAATGGCAAAAATACAAATTAACTGAGTTTGCAAGTTTGATTGTTTTGTTGATTTTAAAAAAATATATATAATTAGGGAATGAAATTGCAGCCCTAAGGTATATTACAGGCGCGCAGACAAAATAAACTCGTTTCAGCTCAAGTTCACCTCTTTGAACCGACACAAAACGATGCCTGTGGCTGTCTTGAGTTATAATCTCCCAACTCGGAAGGGTTGAACCAAAACCCTTTTCCAAATCATTCTCCTTTTCATACCCTTGGCTCAAAACAACGTGCTCTGTATTGAGGTATTTTCAGCTCATTTCTTACTCCTTGCTGATGCGTGTTCTTTTCAATTCTTTATGTGTTTTCAGTTTCTTATTATTCGATTCTTTTAAAACAATTCGGTCTTTAATTTGGATTCTCTCCAGCACGATTTCCCCTCTGCGGATAGCTTGTTAATGGGTCTTTAAAGTTAGTACTCTTTTTCTCCCCCAAAGCATGGTGCTGAGGGCGTTTCAATGGTGGCCTATCCTACGGGAGAAAACATTTTGTGGTGAATTCCAGTCTGGGTATTAATGGGTATTTTGTCTTATTCAAAATCATGTTTTGTTCAATGCGGTTTACTTCGACAAATTGTTGCTCACCACAAGAAATGTCTTTTAAGGGTATATTATGCTTCGTCATCTGAATTGTTGTTGGAAGAACATGACTTTTACTGCTGCTCTAAATTTGAAAGTGATAGTAGTGGAGTTGTGGAAGTTCGAGTTCCGGATAAGAAGTCCAAATTTTGTGGAAACCCCAGGCTTTTTCCCATAGTTGCTAGGGTGTTTAAGTCGTTGAATTGGTTCGCTGCAAGGAAAATTAGTTTTCATAATGCTGTAGAGATGTATGGATTTGATCATTCAATATACGCGTTTCGGATCATTGTTCATATATTTTCTATGACAGGGATGCAGATGGAAGCACATGCTTTGCTTAGAGATATTGTTTGCTATTACAAACTAGCTAAGAATGATATGTTTGAATTATTACCGTATCTGTTAGATTCGCCAGAGCATGTCCATCGATCAGCCGACGTCTTCAATGTGCTCATCAAGGTGTTTGCATCCGATTTGATGCTTGAGAATGGTGTAGACGTTTTCGTGCAGGCTAAAACAATTGGGCTTGAACTAAATATTATGTCATGCAACTTCTTGCTCAAGTGTTTAGTCGAAGCAAACAGAGGAGCATTTGTGAGAAATTTGTTCGGAGAAATGAAGAACTCTGGGCCATCACCTAATATTTACACCTATACGATTATGATGAACTTTTATTGCAAAGGATATCATGGGAGGGATGTAGACATCGAACAAGCAACCAAACTTATGGTGGATATGGAGGGAGATGGGATAAACCCTTCTGTTGTAACATACAGTACATATATTTATGGGGTATGTAGTGTTGGTCATGTTGAATTTGCCCTAGATTTCATTCAGTTTTTGAGATCTAGAAACCAGCCTGTCAATAGTTTCTGTTATAATGCTGTTATTTATGGTTTTTGCCAAAAAGGTGAACCATATGAAGCATCGAAGGTTTTGGAAGAAATGAAGAATTCTGGAATATCACCAGATGCTCATAGCTATAGCATTTTGATTGATGGGTTTTGTAAAAGAGGTGATTCTGTGAAAGGTCTAAATTTGATTGAGGAGATGGTACATAATGGTATGAAGCCTTCACTTGTTACTTATACATCACTGTTTGATGGGCTCTGTAAGAAAGGACTGGCAGATGTTTCGCTGAATTTGTTCCGTATTCTTGCTACTTCCGGATATGAATATGACCTGGTTGCTTACAGTGTCTTGCTCAAGGGCTTTTGTCTTCGAGGTGATCTGGATTCTGCCATGGAACTTTTCAATGAGATGATCAACAATAGCTTAATTCCTACTGCCAACAGTTTCAATTGGCTGATTCATGGATTTTGTAAGATGGGGCTCTTGGATAAAGCCTTGGAACTTTTCAACATCATGATGCAAAGTGGTGTCTTACCTACTGTCTTCACTTTCAATGTAATTGTTGATGGGTATTGCAATGCAGGCCATATGGAGGAAGCTTTGAAACTTATAAATGGAACGCAGGAGTTTGGCATATTTCCCAACTCTTATACGTATAATGGAATTATTAAGAGGCTTTGCAAGCAAAGCAGTGTCGACAAAGCTTGGGAACTTCTTCCCCAAATGCTTAAAATGGATACTCTTCATGATGCTCATTGTAACATCCTATTGGATGGATTTGCTAAGCAGTCGAACTTAGAGAAGACCTTGATGTTGTACACTAGAATGTTAAAGCTTGGAGTCACACCAACTACTTTTACATATACAATTCTTATCAACATATTCTGCCAGAGGAGAAACATGTACGAAGCATGGAATTTGTTTAAGGACATGATAGAAAGGGGTTTGATTCCTGATACTATTTCTTATACGTCTGTTATAGCTGGATTTTGTAGAGTTAAGGATATGAGGAAGGCTTGGGCTTTATATAGAGAAATGGTGCAAAGAGGCTATTCTCCCAATGTTGTTACCTACACCTGTCTAATTGATGGGTTTTGCAATGTACATCGTATGGATTTGGTCAACTTGTTGATCTATGAAATGAAAAAACAAGATATAAATCCTGATGTGGTGACTTATACTGCTCTAATTTCTGGGTACCAAAGACTTGGCGATATTAATAGAGCACAGGAGTTGTTCACTGAAATGAAAAGGAACGGTATTTTGCCCAACAATGTTGCCTATACTACAATGGGGATGGATACTGACATGGCTTCCTATGATTAGAAAATTGAGGAAATGATGAATGAACGGAATGGTAAATCACTGGCTTCTTTTCGTATTCATATTATCTGAAAATTTTTAATTTTACAAAATTTCTTTGAAAGAATGGAATGGATCTTAAATCTTCTATGTTAGTTTGATAGAATCATCTTTTATTTTTGGTAATATTTGTGCAGGTTAAGTGCTTCGTCATGGTTCTGTCACATGAAAGACTTCTTCGGCTCAATTATGTTTCCTTATGTTAGTGTAAGCTTTTTTTATATGAATGGGTTTTGATTGATAGTTGATGTTCTAGGCAAATTTTATTAGTTGTGCATGACACTTTTGTTTCTGCTACACAGTCCGCAGCTTTATGGCTAAATGCTGAAAAGGTCAGTACGAAATTGACCTCATTCCATGGGAGAGGTATGACTAAAACATCAATTTCTTAAATTTATTTCTAGTTATTTCATATACAACTAAGGCTTTTACAATCAGATGAAGTTAAATGTTTTAGTTTGTGTTTTTGGAATATGTTATTCTGTTGAAAAAGTTTGGAGAATCATTTTTCTTGCCGGTCGATTTATTATCTTTATGTTCATTTTTCTCTATGCTTCTCAGGAAAAGTATTTCGGAAGATGTTGGCAATCAAAACCCAGTAATTAGACCCTAAATGATTGTTGTGTGTCAGCTTTTTATTGAACATACTAGCAATAGAATTCCTGTTGACACATCTTATATACTATGTAAAATTATAGTTAAACTTGAGGGGTCTGGATGGCTCTGGACGACGTGTTTATGTCGGTATGGGATGTGTCTTCAGTATGTTTGCTTTATGTGGATATGAACCTCCACTTAAGCCCAAACATAGAAAACTAAGGAAAGCAGGGTGCTGTCTACATCACTCTCTGCAGATTATCGGAAGAAAAGTTCAAAATCAAGTAAAAAAGGATCAGCCAAGATGAAGTCCGGCAAGCCTGTTGATAGTCCTGTGCCAGGATTCAGTATAAATGACATAGAGGAGGGTGTTGAAGACTAAGCACTTTTTTGTGTTTTAAGTTCAGGGGTGATGATTAGTTTCATGCCTGTTTTGGCCTAATGAGGAAAAGTCCCGTCCATATCCTACATTGTGATTTGTGAAATTTGGTTCTGGGTTTAATGATGAAAAGTCTCTACTAGTGTCATAAATGAGCCTGGAGAAACGTTTTGGTCATTCTAGCAGCTTTTGTTGCCTCTACACTTACGGAGAATGGTGGTGTTCCTCTGTCTGCTGCGCCCGAAGCACGTCTTAAGTAAGCAATTAATGGTATCAGCTGTGGATGTGAGGACAAAACTAACTGAAGAAGTGAGGTAAGTTCTTCCCCTCCCTTTTCTTCACTGCACCTGAAAAGTTCAAAATAGTGAGATACTATACACGTAAAATTGATTGCTGGATTTGATGACTATTGAGTTTATGTTAGTAACGTACTGAATTATTTAAAAATTATTGTTTTGGGGTTTAGAAGAAGAAAAGAAAGAGTAATTAATAACCAATAAATTACATAGTTGAATATGAGCTTGTTTTTGGTGCTTTTTTGTGCTCCTACATCTGTGACTATCTGTGTATTTGAAACTCAGTTTTGAATTTTAGAAATATGTTGCTGATCTGGGAAATTGACCAATTGCTTGCTTTTATTCCATTTTAAATTTCAATTTTTGTTGTGTATAGGGTTGTTTCTTGTCCTCTATGCATGTATTTTTGTTTCATCTTGTTAAAATCTTTCCCCTCATTCTGCCATAATGGAGTTAAATTGTCATGTTTTCTTTTGCCTGCGGATTGGTTGGATCTATGGTTCTTTTACAGAAGATATTCTTACAGGATTCTATATGCATGCCCATGGTTGGTAGTCAATTTTGTACATGCCAAAACGACCAGCCTTTTAAGTGTCTGATCCTATTACCCTTTCAGATGGTCTGAACCAAATGTTTCGATGGGTCCTTGGTTCTGTGGAAATTCTTTTAAGTCGGCATTGCCCTATCTGGTATGGTTTTGGCGGTAGGCTGAATTTTCTTAAATGGTTCGCCAACACCTGCCGTCTGTCTCCTCGCTAACAAGTCCATTACACTACAGGTTAGTCTCTTCGACATAATCCATGTTTCGTTTGCATGTATGCTCCTATACTTATCAATTGGTTCGATATTGACGGTAACTTCACCGTTGCATCGAAAGCATCAGATGAACACGTTGATTTTGCCGAACTTTACTTGCTCAAATGGACAACCCTTCTCATCCCACCAACCACTCTCCTTATCATGAACTCGGTCGGAGTTGTTGCAGGAATCTCCTAGGCCATCCAACAGTGGTTATCAATCATGGCGTCTATTCTTTGGTAAGTTGCTCTTCACCTTCTGGGAGATCATCCATCCCTTGCCCTGTAGCATTTTGTACATTGTGTAATATATATAGGCTGTATGTATCTTGTTTTATTAGGAGTGTGATGTAACATTGTGGACATGCCTTATGGTTACAGCCTCTGGAAAATACTGATATTTATTCAAGTATTACCAGAGATTTTCCCTTAGGAAAGATACCAAGAACGCTAATCGAATTAAATTCAATCAAGGATCGAAACTTTGTCCTCGGAAACAAGATTCATTAGGCCGTTGCATTACATTACTGGGCCAAGGCAAATGATGTGAGCAATGCTTTAACTTTTGCCTGTAGTATTCCAGATTTTTTGGCTGGCTTTGTCTAACAATAGCGTCCAAAAAAAAAAACGGACAATATGTACAATTATACAGACATACAAACAGCTACTGTATGCAGTGTCAACGTGTTCACCCCACATCCATTGCATGACGTGCATTTTATCAGTTATCGTTATCCATCTTGACAATATGGTTATCGTCCCCATTGCTCGAACACGTGCAGCATTCGAGCCGTGACACATTCTACAGTTTGCTAGGAAACTCCCACGTGTAATCAATCCTATACATTTTCTTACATTATATATCATCACTCTTGGTTTGAAGACACATCTCGAGCTAGTTCTCTCCTGCTCACCAAGTTCATCAACTTCGACTTCCGTGAACTCAGAAACTTAACCTAATCTCGATGGGTATCATTGGTGAAGAACCGGTTCTGTCTAGACTAGATCGACTAGACAACATGGTATGATATTTTATTTTTCCATTTGCATGCATGCTGCCTTAGACTAATTAGTTATTTGGGAAATCTCTTGTTCCTTCAACGATGGGAAGAAATCTTTGAAGTGTCGTTGTTTCCAACAAACGACACTTTTAAAGAGATTCTCATTCTCCGGGAACATTTTGTGCTGTTGCCTGTTGATGATTTGTATAATGTTAATACGATATTGATGGTGGCAGCTAAGGCAGTTGGAGGAAATGAGAGGGAGCAATAACAATAATAGCCATTACAACAGGTCTCCCAGCCCAAGGAGCTCCGGTTCATCGACCCCATCAAGTGGGACGTTGACCAGCACATGCACAGACGGTCATCCATCGTCGGTCGACTTCTCGCCGACTTCCAAGACTCTGGAGAAGCACTGCCGTCCTTTGGATCATGTGATGGTGGAGACTCAGCTCAAAGGAACACTCGTTCAGCGGCTGGAACAAGCAGAGGACCGCCTACTAAAGGTGTATATTATATATAATCATAACACTGAAATCTGAATTTCTTTATGTTAGTTATTTATTTGTCTCTATCCGAGATTTTAATTTTATTTTTGTCCACCCTGTGCGGAGTATGTTAACCATCTAACCAGACGACGGTGTTCTTGTTTCTGAATCAGCTGTGTGTGCAGTTGGAGGAAGAATTAGAAGAGAAGAAGAGGAGGGAAGCTTCTAATGCGGAGAAGAAAGGAATCAAGCAATTTGTGAAGCAATGTGTCATAGGGAAACACTCGCAGCACAAACGGGCGGAGTGGAAAGTAGGCAAAGAAGGTTCAAAAATAAAATAAAAAAAAGGAACTTGACTTAATGTATAGTTTTGTAGTATATCATGCACCAACTTCCTCTTTTCTGTTCTGGGATTTTTAAACCAAGTACGTAGTAATATATTTTGCTTGGCTTGTTAAATTAGTTGAGCTGAGTTTTAATGGCGGCCTTGACTTACCTGTTTATCTGTGGGAAATGGGTATATTTATTTTTTATTCAGATCAACGTTGGAGGGTGTGATGACGATAAGACCAAATGGGGCCATTGGTGATAAGATAGGGAGCAGGATTTCAGATGCCATCTGGCACAATTTCAAGGCATTAAGCATAGGGCCAAATACCAGTGATTTATAAATATTGTGTGCTCACTTTTGCTTCCAACGCATATGACATAACATTCACATGCCATAAAAAGAAGGGTAATCGTATCACTCAACTATTAAAAATTAATATTTGATCACTTAATTATGGGTAAAGTTATATTTAGATCATTCTTAACTTATATATTTGGTTACTCAATTATACTTAAAGTTATATTTAGGTCATTTTTTATATTTAAAAATATATATATCAGCTTGTGTATTTGGTCATTCAATTATACCTAAAGTTACATTTAAATCACTTCATATTTAAGAAATATATATCAATTTGAGTATTAGATCACTTAATTATGGGTAAAGTTATATTTAGATCATTCTTAACTTATATATTTGGTCACTCAATTATACTTAAAGTTATATTTAGGTCATCTTTTATATTTAAAAATATATATATTAGCTTGTGTATTTGGTCATTCAATTATACCTAAAGTTATATTTAAATCACTTCATATTTAAGAAATATATATCAACTTGAGTATTAGATTATTAATGATTTTAAATGAAGTACTCTAGTGTTAACGAGGGTATATAAGTGATTTGGAAGAGAAAATGACTAAATTGAAATGAAGTACTCTAGTATTAACGAGGGTATATAAGTAATTATATTTCAATTTGAGTATTAGATTAATTAATGATCTTAAATGAAGTACTCTAGTGTTAACGAGGGTATATAAGTGATTTGGAAGAGAAAATGATTAAATTGAAATGAAGTACTCTAGTATTAACGAGGGTATATAAGTGATAATACTAGGGTATATAAGTGATTTGGAAGAAAAAATGACTAAATTGATATATTTTTTTTAAATATGAAGGGTAATCTAAATATATTTATTTATAATTAAGTGGCCTAAATATAATATTTAATAATTAAATGACTTAAATATAATTATACTCATAATTAAGTGATCTAAATATAATTTTAATAATTAAATGATTAAATATAATTTTAACTATAATTGAGTGACATCTGTTTTAGTTTACCTTAAAAAGAAAACTTTAATTATGATATAAGTGTCCAAACTATGTCATTTTTTTACAATAGGTGTAAAATATTTTTTGACCGAAATAGGTGTCTCAATGTTAGGATGATCAATCAATGTAGATGTTGGCCAAGAGGGGGTGAATTGACAATTTTAAAAGTTTAAGCAATTAGAAAATGATAAGCAATGGGACACAAAAATTTATAGTGGTTCAAACTTCTAACAAGCTCTACATCCACTACCTTAACTTTCTATTAAGGATTTTCAACCAATTTCACTATGAAATTTTTCCCCTTTTCTAGGCTTAGGAGGCAACCCTTACAAGTTCAAGCTTTTTATCCAAAACTTTGAACAATTCACTCTTGAATACAAAGAAAGAAATGACAAATGAATAAAAGGTCCTCACAAGATAAATATTTGCCCAATTTACAAGAACACTCAATCCCAAACTTAAAATAAAAAGATTACAAAAAGATTACACAAGTTGGGTACAAAGATTTGACTTTTTGAGCACAAGGGTTGGATTTTGCTTGAGTACTTGAATGTTGTTCAATGGAGTTTCATTAGTTGTTGCTGCTGCATTGGAGACTTGTATTTATACCCTCTTATTGAATTATATCCATTTGGGTGGTTGAAGTCATCAATAGAGAAGTTGGGGACTATTTTTCTCGTAATAAATACTGTTTGGTGAACAACCATATCGGTACACGAAGGGCCGTATCGATACCTATTTCAACAAAAATATAACCATCGTAAAAAGCGTATCGATACGCGTAAGATAACCAACTATCTCATTCAACAAACGAACTATCCTCTCTTTAAGCTCCAAATCAATGTCTGAGCGTTGCAGCATCCTTTGATAGTATCTGAACATATTGAGCAATGCCCCTTACTCGTCCTTTGAAGATAACCAACTCGTTATTTTGTTCCTGAATTGTACGCTAAGCTGCTTCGTACTTCTGTTTCCACACTCCGCTTTCTTGATACAACGCACCTTCAAAGCTTGCAAGCTTTCCTTTTAAGTCTTGAACTGTATTTTTCTAATTTAGTCACCTTTCTCTTCAGCTCTCTCTTCTCTTCATCCACAACATCCCTTCTCTCATTGTAATATCCTGTAAGAACATGTTCCATATGCGATATCTGAACCCTTAGTTCTTCATTCTGTTCTCCCAGTTCTGCATTCTGGGTCAACAACTCTGAATTTTGTATCTCTTTTTCTTTTAGCTTCTTTTAGCACGATCATATAATTCCTTCAAGTCTTGAATCCTTTTCTTGAAAGATTTTGCATAATCTTCATACATTCTCTTATAATCGTTCCTCTCCTTTACAGTCCTATCTAACTGTTCTGACAAATCACTGATCATCCGGCTTGTATTTCCCTTTTGAACTTTCTTGCATTCTGAATGAGTTTCTTTTAAATCCTTTAATTCTTGGATGATTTTTCGATTCTGTTCATAAAACTTTTTTTTCTTACCTTTTTGCACATCTACCTCTTGCGATGCCATGTATAGCTTCTGTTTCAGTTCTTCAATTCGCTTCTCGTATCCCTTTAACTCTTTCTCATGATTATGTTTCAGTTTCTCCACTACTGATGGTGCATCTCTCATACCTTCATTAATCAGACCAATATTACTGACTTCGTTCTGTCGAATACCGTCATTAAACCTTCGAGTCTTCCACTGTGTATAATTTTTCATGACCTCTAATCCATCTTGAAGCTTCACCCTTCTTGGCATTTCCCATGCCATTACGATGTATTTTATCTTTGTCTTATAACCTTCTGTCTTATGTATGTACTCAAATTCCTCCATGCCACCAGTAGCATGAATAAACTGTCTTGATCTGAACTGTCGGGATACTAACAGGGGGCAATAGGCTGTTCCTCCCCAAACTCCCGACAAAGGAACCTAATCAAACTTCCCACATCGGTACAAATAACTAACCAAATTTAACCAAGGGGTTTCCACACAATCTCTGAATCTTTTATGTTCAACAGATGCTCTTTCCACTGTTCTTCTGTCATTTTCTCAATTTGGCAAGCTGCTAGATGCTCCTCTAGTGGTGAATAATCAGTGCAGAACCTACGGGCCCTATAAAGTGCAACCCATCTGTGACCTCGAAACCATACCTCTAGCAGTTGAGCACAACCCCAAAAATCTTCCTTCTCCTGCTCTTCTGCAAGCAGTCAATGTCCTGTATGTTTCAGCCAAAATTGTTGGTACCGAATTTACCCTATTTTTTAAGTGCTCAAACAATCCTAGGGTTGATGGATCAATATAAGCTGGAGTTCTTGGGAATAACACCAATCCATAAATACACAAGGCATACAAACTTCTCTTTCTCTCGAGATTATCACTTGTTAAAATTAGTTCCTGAATTACCCCCTAATGAATGCGCTCATTATCCTCGATTATTTCATCATTCCCCTTGTGCTTTAGTTTTCCGTTAAACCATACCTCATCTTTCCCGGTGACCATTTTCAACTTTCTTCTAAAGGTTGAGTTGTTAGGGGGTCTTGTGTAAATATTGTCCTTTCCAAATTTTGAGCAATGTAATAAAGCCTCGTATTCTTCTAGCGTCAGTGTCATATCCACTTATCCAAATGTGAAACAATTATAAGACGGATTCCAATACTGCGTCATAGCCCTAATTAATCCTCAATCAACTGGAACATCCAACAACATTACTATGTCCCCGAACTCTGACTGAAAATCTTTCTTCATAGTTTCGTCCCATTGTTCCCACATCCTCTTGAGTTCCGGTAAACAGCTATTTTGTCCTGAATTCATTCTAGCAATCTCTATAGTCCGTGATACATAATCTTCCCTAATACTGTCTCCCTTGATGAACTGGGTTTCCTCTGACCATGTCCAGACTACGGTATTATCCTCTCCCTGTCTATCGGACCCTTTAGCTGTATGAGACATTTTCTATTCGATTGACTTCAAACTTAATACCCCTATGAACTATGATGCAAAAACATATAACAACAACAAAAAAACAAAAAGCAAAAAAAACTGTGTTAGTACAGCAAAAATGAATTTATAAACAAAAATAATTGATGTAAAATAAAACAATTTATGTTATAGAAAATTAACCAGAGAACAATTTATTTTGCACTCAAAGATAACCAGAGAAATGAATTTAAATCAGCAACACCCTGTCCTAGGCCCCTATCTGGCTCTAGTGGGGTAGGCTTCTATTACAACGTGCAGGTTTTGATCAAGACTATGGGTGCCTGAATTGTCGTTACAGGACTAGTAAGACATCGATTCGGGAGTATACGACCCCTTATAGCGGAGGCGTAACCTCACGGTGTATAAGGTTGGTATACCGGAAGGAGGACAAAATTCGATCACGGAGCTGAATAACTCACGTAAGATCATGCCTCACTCCCTCTTAAAGGTGAAAAGCCCGGGTAGAAGGCTTATGCATGAATGACAATTTATATCACACAAGAAAAAGCTACATGCATTTTTCCAGAAAATTCATCCAATAATTATGGAAAAATTAAATTCAAATTACTATCCAAAATGCCAAAATGCCACGTAAAATTAATTAGGCCTTACTCTCGATTTTTTTAAATCCCCATCGGAGTCGCCAAGCTGTCGCGACCATTTTTTGAAATCAGGACGTATGAAAAATAGCCCGACGATCGATCTTTTAGAAAATTAAGGTTTTCTGGCTAGTTTTATTTTAATCTTGAAAATTAGGGTTTTTTGTATTAAATCTGATTTTCCTTTATTTATCCTTTATAAAATATTTTGGATTCGCCTCCGATCACTTCAAGGTAGACCGAACACCAGAAAAACAAACCATAGATTCTGTCTTAAAAATTGGGTTCGGGAGTCGGTTACGTGTAGAGAAGGGTTAGCACCCCTACGAACGCCCGTTATCGGTACCTTTAATTTTACGTGGCATTTTGGCATTTCGAATAATAATTTGAATTTAATTTATCCCATAATTATTAACCAAATTTAAATTCCGAATGCAGATATCCTTTTATAAGGAAATTCATTTTGTTCGAATACGAGATTAAAAGCACCCCGTTAATTGGCACCCCTATTCGTATTTAAAATGAATTTCTAACATAAAAGCTTTTTACTGAATGAATTTCTAATTAATTAGTTGTTTAAAGCTATGAATATTAATTAATTTAATGACTTTTATGTGAAAATGTCATTTGCTTGAACACCTTCCATATATTTAAAGCCCTTAAATTAACCATATTCCTAATTAATTCTTTCTAATCAATTAAAGTTCTAATTCTAATTAAGGCTCTAACAATTTATTATTTAATTATAAGTGAAAATGTAAATCGAATATACACCTTTATGACCAAGGCTGAGATAACACCCCATTGTAAACAATGGAACACCATCCAGATTTGAACCTCAAAGGTTTAATTCAATATGCATTTAATTAACTACAATGTATTTTTAATTATTTAATTTTACTCAAAAAACTAAATTAATATTCAATTATATGTGATTTATATATTAAATATATTCATTAAAATCCATGTTGAGATAACACCCCATTGTAAACAATAGAACATCATCCAAATTAGGATTTTAAAGTTTATATTTAATATATATTTAATTACCATAATTATCTTACCTAATTCAATTATTGTATCCTAATTAGAGAACCTAGGTTAAAGGCTCTAATATTTAATTTAAGACTAAATGTATTTAATTGTCTAAAAAATACTATATGCTAGATTTAAAACATGCAACACATATATAAATTAATTGCATAAAATAAATAAACAATGACTAAATTAAGAACAAACTAAAACATAAAACCCAAACTATTATTAATGGATCAAATTGAAACAATTACAAACCTAGAAGCCCAAATTACAAAGCCCTAGTGACTCAAATTGAAAGGATTGTAAGCCTGAAGGTTCAATTAAGGGAAAAGGGACCTAATTCAACTAATTACAAAGCTAAGGGACAAATTAGAGGTGATTAGGGACCAAAATGAGAGAAATCAAAGGTTTGGGCAAAAACCAAATGGTATGTATTTGGAAATGCGCGGATCTTGGGTCGACCTGGATACGATGCGCAGATCTTATTTTGACTCGGTGCCAAAACGACACCGTATCAACTCGTGCAAAAATAACCCAAGCCCGAGTTAAAACGGCAATAATCCTCAATTCACTCTCTCTCTCCTCATCTCTGTTCTTTCCCCTCTCTCTCCCAACTCAAACCTTTTATTCCCAGAAAAACAAGACTTTTCTCGATCAAAACCCTTGTTCTTCATTATGTTCTTCCCAAATTTATCCGAAATCCCCTATTCAATTCACCACAAACACCCAAAACAAACCATTTCATGTTTCTTTTCGATCAAACTCCCATTTTCATTAGAATTCATCCTCTTTTCTTCATTCTTTCCCATTTCGATCTCCAAAACCCTAAAACTCCTATTCTAACCTATTTCTCGAGATCAAAAACCTCTTAAATTCCTCAATGTTCTTCCACATTCATCCTAAACCTCACAAACCCTAGAATCTCTACCCAGCTCCGCCTAATCCACTGCCCTTAGATCTAGGACCACCGTCCCTATTCCTTCCGGCGTATTTGTCGGTCACCGGAGGCGATGCAGGCCACCTCCGATCATCATCTCCGGTCACCTCCTTCCATTTCGACACATCTATACCTCTGATCATCCCTAACCTCTTTCCGACCACCATAACCCTAGTTCCAGCCGCCGTCCTCTGTCGTAAGGCGATTTTCGGCCGCCATGCTAGAACCATAAAACTTCTGAAATCCTCTATTTTTTCTGATCTATCCACCTAACCTACCCAATCCGTCAAGATCTCCCATCTTCCCCCTAGATCGTCTCATGATCTTACCACAACTATCATTTTCAACCCCTTCCAAATCCTAAACTCTCTCTGGCGACCACTCCGACCACTCCGGCAAGCTTTGAGATAAGTTTCTGACAACTTACCTTAATTACTTACTATTTTATCATTATTATTTTTTAAAAAAAAACTAGAACTGACGCTTTCTTGTTTATATTGCAGGAAAGTAAAAGATTATAGAGAGGTTTACCTTTCGATCTCGGCAATGTAGATTCGATGACAAATCCGGTGACTGCTTGTCTTCTTCGGCGACCTTTGATATCTCTGGTAACTCCTCGGCTCTTTCTCTCTTCAATTACTCAAGTAATAATTGTGTAATTATTACTAGATCATTAATTCCTGAATTTTCTCTCTCTGTAAGGTATTTATAGTTGAAATGATGGCTGACGTCAGAGGCGAATGACCTGTGGACAGCTGGCTTTTAGCAGAGCTTAATCCAAGTGAAATACCAATAGGCAAATGGCAGCATGCCACGTGGCATGTTTGGGTGGCAAAAAGAAACACAACTATGTTTTCTTGGGCTTATACCGAATTGGATATGGAATTTTAGAATTTAGGGATGTAAATGGGCTTTGTAAAGTTTGGGTTTGAAGGTTTTGTAATGGATGTTGTAAAATATGGACTATGGATCTTATTTTATTTGGGCTTTATTTATTTATTTACTTATTTATTATTCACTATTTATTTATTTAGGCCCGGTCAAAATTTGGGTATAATAATGTGCAAATAGGTGAACTTCTCATTAAGGAAAGCCATGAGAGCATCATGATTTGGTTGGGCCACCGGAGCTTATTGTGGAGCCACCTCGGGATCGGGTTGAACACCACCCGAAAGGTCGGTGTTTCGAATCCATTCTCCATTGAAGTAGGTGAACTTTGCACGACAGAGAGAATGCTCATCAATTGGATCCGTAAGAGGTTCCGAAAGATCATATGAACAATCAATACCCATCTTATAGAAGATGTAGCTCAAAGCCATGTCGTATGTGAAGGATGTAACCAAGGTGGTGTGGCGATGTTGGATAAGAAAGATGAACTCGGAGAACATAATCTAAGCAAGGTTGGGTCGCTCCTCCTCACGAAAGCATCGAAGCCAAAAATCATCGACTTGGCAGATGGTAGAGTATTTCGCACCAGATGGACGAAACCACCAAGTGATCATGAGGTGCAAGATGCGGTCATGGGCATCAAGAACAGTCACTTAACCACTAAGGACATGTCCTAACTCACTCTCATCATCTATTCCCCGTATCCTAAGACTCAAAAAATTTGCAAAAACACTTGAATCAATTCAAAATTTCTTAACCATTAAGTAAGATTCAATTGCAATGACCAAAGATCGTTTTTCTTTGTAAATACACCGAGCGTTGGAATAGAAGATCAAAACAAGATTTCTGTATAAAATCCCGGGTATACTTAAAAACTCATAAATTTCCAATTGTGCATTAAATGAATATATTTGAATGAAAATCATTCGGAGGATAAAAACGGGATTGAAGTAACACGCTCGGGGCAAATTTTGTAACTTTGGTATTCTTTAAAAAAATTTATGGCGTTTGGAAATTGAGGTTCATTAAAACAATTTTGATAAATGTGGGTAAGATTGGGTCTATTACCAATATGATCGGGAATAGGACACGGAGGATTTGAACTAGAGGCAATGTCCTTTCGTGCTCGTTTCTTAAGGGCCATAATCTGAAAACAAAATCAAACCAAAAACGATGTATGCATAAATCAATACATTCGATCCAAAAAGTAATCCAATAATCAAGGTATTGTTAAAATACTATACAATATAGTTTAAAAACATATACAAGTATAAAAATAATTTTTGGTAAAAGAAAACTTCAAAAATAGTGTTAAAAAATATACGATATAATTTTATATTCGAATAAAAAAGTTTCAGATTTGAAAACGTTTTTACAAAAATATTGAAAACTATACTATATAGGTTCTAAATCTATGATTATAGTACAAAATCATTGTATATATGTGTACGAAAATTGAACAAAAAGTTAAGGTTCATACCTTGAAGTTGAGATTTAGGATGAATGAAGAGATTTGGATGTACACACTTAATGATTTTAGCCTGGGTTTGATGTAAAAAATAAAAGCCCTCAAGAATTTTGAAGATTGGTGTGAGAAAAAGTGAGGGATTTAAAGGGTTTTATAGAGGATTTTCGGCTAGGGTTTTGAAATAAAAGGAAGATGCGTTTTATTTGAAGTTGGAAAGCTTTTAATGCCCGTAAAATAGCCTAGCATGAACGCGTACCGATACACCAATGTGACGTATCGAACCCAGCATCGAAATGCTTTTAGAGTCATTTCGATACGCGACCCGTACTGGTACAGTTAAGCCTGTACTAAAACGATTGTAAATAACCCGTATCGATACGTTGAGCACCGTATCGATACGTTTGTGCTAGAAATGTCACTTTTGGCTGCAGGTTGCTCAAAAATTCGATTTTAATCGAATCGAAATACATGTGAATGATGTGAGAACATCATGTATGAGCATAAATAGATGCATACTCCCCCTAGCAATAGACATATATGTATATAGGAGCCAAATTACAAAAGCAATCAATTAAATAAATTTAAGCATGATTTTTAAGACCAAAAGATGTTCTAAGGGTCAATGGAGGTTGGTTAAACCTAACTCTCTCCTAAGAGACCAAAAACGCTCTTTGTCTAATGGTTTGGTAAAGATATCCACTAATTGGTTCAAGGTGTCTACATATTCTAGAACTACATCATTTTTCAAGACATGATCTCTAATGAAATGATGCCTTATTTCTATGTGTTTGGTTCTAGAATGTAGGATGGGATTCTTAGTGAGACAAATGGCACTAGTATTGTCACACCTAATGAGGATGGTACCTACATCAATTCCATAATCTAAGAGTTGTTTCTTCATCCAAAGGACTTGAGCACAACAACTTCCTACGGATATATATTTGGCTTCGGTGGTATATAATGCTACATTATTTTGCTTCTTAGAAAACCAAGATATGAGCATACTACCTAGGAATTGACATGTGCCGGAGGTACTTTTTCTATCTATCTATCTATCTTACAACCCCCATAATCCGCATCTGAGAAGGCTTGTAAGTTAAAGGAAGACTCTCTAGGATACCAAAGACCTAAACACGGTGTATCTCTAAGGTACCTAAAGATTCTCTTAACGGCTATAAGGTGTGATTCTCTAGGACTAGCTTGAAATTTAGCACACAAGCAAACACTAAACATAATTTCGGGTCTACTTGCGATAAGATAAAGCAAAGATCCAATCATAGAACGATAAAGCTTTAAATATACACACTTACCTCATTCATCTTTGTCAAGTTTTGTGGAAGAACTCATTGGAGTGGCTTGAGGTTTCACATTCTCCAAGCCAAACTTTTTGATCATGTCCTTGATGTACTTAGCTTGATTGATGAAGATGTCGTCCTTCCTTTGCTTAATTTGGAGTTCCAAAAAGAATGAGAGCTCCCCCATCATGCTCATCTCAAACTCACATTGCATTAACTTAGCAAAATCTTGGCAAAACAATTCATTGGTAGAACCAAAAATTATATATTTGAACTACTAAAATGTCTTTGCCAATTCTTTTAATAAAGAGTGTAGTGTTCACCTTTCCTTTATTAAAACCTTTTTCAATTAAAAAACTTGATAATCTTTCATACCAAGCTCTAGAAGCTTGTTTCAAACCATATAAAGCTTTAGAAAGTTTAAAAACATGGTTTGGGTAATTTGGATCTTCAAAACCGGGTGGTTGTTCTACATACACTTCTTCATTAATAAAACCATTTAAAAATGCACTTTTTTACATCCATTTGAAAGAGCTTAAATTCGTGATAACATGCAAATGCTAAAAGCATCCTAATGGCTTCCATTCTAGCTACGGGAGCATAGGTTTCATCAAAATCGATTCCCTATTCTTGAGTGTAACCTTGAGCAACAAGTCTAGCCTTTTTTTCTCACTATGTTACCACTCTCATCTAGTTTGTTTCTATAAACCCATTAAGTTCCTATAGTAGATTTATCACTAGGCCTATCAACTAATGTCCAAACTTGACTCCTCTCAAATTGGTTTAATTCCTCTTGCATGGCCATTATCCAATAATCATCATTTAATGCGTCTTTAACATTCTTAGGCTCTATGCATCAGATAAATGCTACATTACATGCATTTTTAAGAGAAAGTCTAGTGGTTACCCATTTGGATGGATCACCCAAAATCTCATCACTTTTGACATAGTTGTACTCTCTTAGGTAGCTCACTTCTTTTTCCTCTAGGCTCATGTCCTTCAAGGCTTCTGATAAGTGTTCAAAAGTACTATTTTTATTACCCTTTTTACTCATATTATTGTTAGACTTAAGCTCATATTAGTTGCATAATTAGTTATTCATGCATTAATTCATGTTTCTTTCCATTGTTGAGCTTGATTACATAACTTGGTGATTTTTGTGGAAAAAGATGCTGCTTTGGTGTGTTTTTGTGTGTGTATGTGCAGGATCACTTGCCAAAGCAATGCCGAGTTAGTTGCCAGGGCAATGCATGAAGGATATGCCGAGCTAGTTGCCAGGGCAATGCATGAAGGAGACGCCGAGCCAGTTGCCATGGCAATTGTCGACAAAGAGAAGATGCAATAGGGATGTCGAAATTAATGACTAGACAAGCCCAAGATGACGTGGAGCAAAGCCCAAACCCAAAGGAATTTGATTGCCATGCAGAGATTAAAGAAGAATTAAATTCCAAGAAGATAGGAGAAGTTCTAGTAGGAATACAATTATAATAAATAATTATATTCTTTAAAGATAATTTAATTCCAACTTAAACTCCTCCTCAAAGAAGGACTTTGGCCTAGCCCTATAAATAGCAAGGAGATTTCGACAATCCACATAGAGAAAAATAGAGAAATTTCGACAAGAGAGCATTAGGGGAAATTTCGAATTCTTCTTCTTCTTTGCTTCCATTAGATTCATGTTTTGGGGATTATTCTTTGTATATCTTTTGAACCCAACCATGAACTAACTTGATCGGTTGGGGTTATTGTGTTTTGTTGTTGTGAGAAACAATTGGATTTTGTTTAGGTAATAAGAGTTTGCACTTTTCTATTCAAGGTTTACTCATTCTTGGCTTTTATTCTTGTTTGCGAGTGAATTGGGAGAGGATCTCGTAACTTCATCTATTTATCTATTATCGGGAGAGTTAGATTCAAGGAACGAATGAGTATGGTCTTTATTCAATCTATTGATGGTGAAGATTAATCCGGCTTAGAAATAAGTTAAGGATTTCAACGGCTAAGAGGAGCGCAAGATTGGTTGTTGTTCACCCTTGATTCACGCAGGGATGTATTATCAAGGCATGCACAAGTAGCTAGAGTTTCGACTTAGGGATAAGAAGAAACCATTGAAGAACGCTCTGCCGAACCTTGAAGGTTGCTGCCCAGACGCCCAAGTAGTTGCCCAACTAGTTGCCCAGGCAACCATCGATTAGTTGCCAAGGCAACCCCGTTGTGCAAGTTGCCACGACAACTGAGTTGCCCGTGCACTCTTTTACCAAAACGATCCAATCGGCTATCACACCTCAACTCACGATAACCTGGCCTATCTCTCTCTTTTTCTTTCATCTATTCTTTTAGTTTATTGCTTTTACTTTTCTCGTTAATTAAAACCTTTATTATCAATTGTGTTTTTATTTTCACAGTGCAGTAACTTAAGCAAAGTGGCCCAAACCAATCCCTGTGGAGACGATACTCGATACTCATATCACTTTATTACTTGCGACGTGTATACTTGCACAATTGCGTAGCACTTATCACACGCAACAAGTTTTTGGCGCCGTTGCCGGGGATTGGCAATTGGTGTTAGTTGTTTTTGTTATTGCATTTTTTTTTCTCTTAGTTTTACTAACTTTTCTTTTTGTTTGTTTTATCAAAAAAAAATTAGGTGCGCTACAAGTTAAGGGACATCAACATGTCGGGAAATAAAAGCCGATCTATTCGAGAGATGATGTTGGAAGATATGAATCAATCCAATCAAGAGTTTCTTGCACCCTTTGATGATTACCTATACCAACCGAGAAAAACCCAAAGAACTTATACCGTGGAAAAATCTTGTGCTATGTGTGGAGAACATCATGTGTTTGAAAATTGCCCTCACATTTTCGGTGCATATAACTACATGGAGGACCATAGAGGGAACCAGCTGCAAAATTCTTCATGGTATGGTCAAAAAGCTCAAAATTTTTTTTACCATAACAATTTTGCCCCAGCAACAGATATGCCATGGCAATGTAGTCCTTTTCAAGAGCATTTCAATTCCTTGGAGGAAACGTTACTAGCTTCCTTGGCTAGACTTGACAGATCAATTGAAGAGATTCGAGAACTATCAAAATCTATGGATACGAGGATAGCTCAGTGGGATGCAACGTTAGGGGATTCAGAAGATCAATTGGGGAGATCCACATATGTCATAGATAACATGCACCAACAATTCATTCCTAGGGATACTGACGTCCCAAGGCACGAAATCTCTCCGATGTGTGAGGAACAACTAGAACCTCAAAGTCAAGATGATGCCAATGAAAGAGACTGTCCAACACATGATGAGCCTGAACAACAAATTACCTCGGCAATGATTGAGGAGCCTGAAATGAGCAATGCCGCGACAACACTCGGTGAAGCCGAACAACAACAATACTACAACAAATTCGAGGAACCCGATGCCCGAAAGTTACAACGTTGATGTTGAAGCGGAATGTGTAGATTGCTCTCATCTACAATTGCCACGGAATTACACGACCACATGCAAGATCAACGAGATGATAATACTTTGCCAATGGAATATGAGCGGGTAATAGTTGAACCTTTTGAATTCTTTAAAAACTCACCTCGTCCATTGCGGGTATGTCTTGAGGAACCGAGGTTGGTAGATTTGAAGCCATCAAATCTCTACCGATGGAGATGTTTGAGAGGCCAAAAGAAAAATGTGTTTGGATTCATAAAGCTCTTGAGAAATTGATTCTTCCCTTGACTTACAGCAAATTTTGGCAACTAATTGCCCACGGCAATTGGCTTGAGCAAAGAATTGCCACGACAACAAAGGCTACATCCAACCATGATAGAAGTCGACAAGAATGAGGTAATTGAATGGTTGAGAATGGATATAATTTTTCCTATTAATATATTTGTGCCTTCGGGAATAGTAGCAAGGTGGAGAGTATACATGGACTACAAGCGAACAAAGAAGAAAGACACCTCCACCATGGTAACGCAAAAGGGAGTAGTGGCAAGCACATTGGCCAAACTCTTTTTGGGCAATATTATCACCCGATGGAGGGTGCGGATGGACTATAAGAAGTATCAAAACGGCAACCTTCAACACCGCAGCAATTCTCGATCGCACGCCTCGGCAACCATAGACGCGCAGCGCCTCGGCAACCCCGACGCCGTGGCAACCATGGATGGATGCATGCCTCGACAACCCTCGACGCCACGACAACAACTACGATACATTTATTTTTATTTTTATTTTTTTGAACTATTTTGTTCTATTATTTTTGGTTATTTTTTCTTTATTTTTTTAGGATATATTTTATTTTTCTTCATTATCTTTAGTCTTGAGTTTTCTTTTCTACAACAAGACTCACAACCACCATGCTAAGGAAATTTATCACCGACTACTCGCCACAAAGAACCAACCAAATGAAATCAGCGATGCCCGTGCAACAACAATGGCTTCGGCAACTCATCGATGCACATGCAAGTAAACCCGCATCGGCAAACATGGATCAAATCAAAGGCAATGCTATTCACGCGGTACCAGCCACAAGCATTCAACCACTGACCGGAAATTGAATCAAGCAAACGGCACGAAGGAAACTCATCACTCGAGATGACGACCTCTCTGACTAACTCATTTCATTTAGTTTCTTTTAAATTTTGTTCCACTTTTACGTGCATTGAGGACAATGCTTCTCTCGAGTTTGGGGGGGTGTTGGTTTCTAGTTAGTTTCATGTTTAGTTGCATTCATCTTTAGCAATCACATATAGGTTGCATATGTTACTTGCCATGCCTTTAATTTGATTTAATTGCTTAAGACTTGTTGAATATCCAATGATGAATTTTTGCCACTGCACTTAATTGAAAGAACCTTTAATTTTAGGATTACATGAAAAGAACTTAGAATTTTACTATGATGCTGAATTTTTTTACACGGTTGTGGGTTGTTGATTGAAAGAAACTTAGTGAACTTAGGTTGCTTAAAATTTGGGTAAATTTAAAATTGAAAATTAAAAGTTAATTTCTTGCTAGAGGTGCCCAAAACTGCTCTAGTAGTAAATACACTTTCTTGCTAGAGGTGCCCAAATTGGCTCTAGTAGTTAATGCACATTAAAGAATCGCTAGAGGTGCCCAAATTGGCTCTAGTCGACTAAAATAAAATGAGAAATTGCTTACTTTACTAGAGGTGCCCGAAATTGGCTCTAGTGAAAATTAAAATAAATGCCCCAGTAATTAAATTGATAAAAGCCTACTATTCACATAGAATCTTAAAAATCAACTTGTACACAACTACGCACACACATTGTCACGAGCATTATAGTTTTGCTCCGGGAAATTTTTGTGCTATCTGAAAAATTTAAAAGGTGATCATACTTTGTGCCATGGTTCCGAGGTTTGAATTCAAGTTTGAAGCATGTCTTTGATGATTAAAGTCTTGGCAGGTAATTGTTAGTTTGCATTGCTTGAGGACAAGCAATAGTTCGAGTTTGGGGGCGTGATAAGTGTTCAAAAGTACTATTTTTATTACCCTTTTTACTCATATTATTGTTAGACTTAAGCTCATATTAGTTGCATAATTAGTTATTCATGCATTAATTCATGTTTCTTTCCATTGTTGAGCTTGATTACATAACTTGGTGATTTTTGTGGAAAAAGATGCTGCTTTGGTGTGTTTTTGTCTGTGTATGTGCTGGATCACTTGCCAAAGCAATGCCGAGTTAGTTGCCAGGGCAATGCATGAAGGATATGCCGAGCTAGTTGCCAGGGCAATGCATAAAGGAGACGCCGAGCCAGTTGTCATGGCAATTGTCGACAAAGAGAAGATGCAATAGGGATGTCGAAATTAATGACTAGACAAGCCCAAGATGACGTGGAGCAAAGCCCAAACCCAAAGGAATTTGATTGTCATGCAGAGATTAAAGAAGAATTAAATTCCAAGAAGATAGGAGAAGTTCTAGTAGGAATACAATTATAATAAAGAATTATATTCTTTAAAGATAATTTAATTCCAACTTAAACTCCTCCTCAAAGAAGGACTTTGGCCTAGCCCTATAAATAGCAAGGAGATTTCAACAATCCACATAGAGAAAAATAGAGAAATTTCGACAAGAGAGCATTAGGGGAAATTTCGAATTCTTCTTATTCTTTGCTTCCATTATATTCATGTTTTGGGGATTATTCTTTGTATATCTTTTGAACCCAACCATGAACTAACTTGATCGGTTGGGGTTATTGTGTTTTGTTGTTGTGAGAAACAATTGGATTTTGTTTAGGTAATAAGAGTTTGCACTTTTCTATTCAAGGTTTACTCATTCTTGGCTTTTATTCTTGTTTGCGAGTGAATTGGGAGAGGATCTCGTAACTTCATCTATTTATCTAATATCGGGAGAGTTAGATTCAAGAAACGAATGAGTATGGTCTTTATTCAATCTATTGATGGTGAAGATTAATCCGGCTTAGGAATAAGTTAAGGATTTCAACGGATAAGAGGAGCGCAAGATTGGTTGTTGTTCACCCTTGATTCATGCAGGGATGTATTATCAAGGCATGCACAAGTAGCTAGAGTTTCGACTTAGGGATAAGAAGAAACCATTGAAGAACGCTCTGCCGAACCTTGAAGGTTGCTGCCCAGACGCCCAAGTAGTTGCCCAACTAATTGCCCAGGCAACCATCGATTAGTTGCCAAGGCAACCCCGTTGTGCAAGTTGCCACGACAACTGAGTTGCCCGTGCACTCTTTTACCAAAACGATCCAATCGGCTATCACACCTCAACTCACGATAACCTGGCCTATCTCTCTCTTTTTCTTTCATCTATTCTTTTAGTTTATTGCTTTTACTTTTCTCGTTAATTAAAACCTTTATTATCAATTGTGTTTTTATTTTCACAGTGCAGTAACTTAAGCAAAGTGGCCCAAACCAATCCCTGTGGAGACGATACTCGATACTCATATCACTTTATTACTTGCGACGTGTATACTTGCACAATTGCGTAGCACTTATCACACGCAACAGCTTCTAGAGGTAGATCTTGTGCATCTTCTTCCCTGGTTGGAACTTCATTCACCTTTGATGATTGTCCACCATCATTGGCTTCAAAAATCCCTACATCATCATCATCACAAGAATCCTTCCTCGAAATGAGGTTATCATCGAAAATTACATGTATCGACTCTTCAACAACTAAGGTTCTTTTATTAAATACTCGATAGGCTTTAAAGTTTAAAGAATACCCTAAGAAAATAGCTTCATCACTTTTAAAGTCAAATTTGCCTAAGTTGTTTTTTCCATTGTTTAAAACAAAACATTTACAACCAAATAGATGAAAATAGCTAATGTTAGGCTTTTTGGATTTTAAAATCTCATAAGGAGTTTTCTTTAAAATAGGCCTAATCATTACTCTATTTATGATATAGCAAGCCGTATTAGTGCCTTCCACCCAAAAATATTTTGGCAAATTATTTTCACAAAGCATGGTTCTAGCCATTTTCTCTAAAGTTCGATTTTTCCTTTCAACAACCCCATTTTGTTGAGGTGTTCTAGGAGCTAAAAAATTATGGCTTATACCATTTGAGTTACAAAAATCCTCAAAACCTAAATTTTAAAATTCGGTGCCATAGTCACTTCAAATGTGAGAAATATTTTGACCAAGGTCATTTTGAGTAATTTTTGAAAATGTGATGAATTTTTCTAAAGCCTCATCTTTGGTACTTAAGAATAAAACCCATGCGTATCTAGAGTAATCATCAACTAAAACATATGCATATGATTTTCCACCCAAGCTAATAGTTCTAATAGGACCAAAGAGATCCATTTGAAAATGCACTTTTTAATTAATAAAACCATTTAAAAATGCACTTTTTACATCCATTTGAAAGAGCTTAAATTCGTGATAACATGCAAATGCTAAAAGCATCCTAATGGCTTCCATTCTAGCTACGAGAGCATAGGTTTCATCAAGATCGATTCCCTCTTCTTGAGTGTAACCTTGAGCAAAAAGTCTAGCCTTGTTTCTCACTATGTTACCACTCTCATCTAGTTTGTTTCTATAAACCCATTTAGTTCCTATAGTAGATTTATCACTAGGCCTATCAACTAATGTCCAAACTTGACTCCTCTCAAATCGGTTTAATTCCTCTTCTATGACCATTATCCAATAGTCATCATTTAATGCTTCTTTAACATTCTTAACCTCTATGCATGAGATAAATGTTATATTACATGCATTCTTAAGGGAAAGTCTAGTGGTTACCCATTTGGATGGATCACCCAAAATCTCACCACTTTTGACATAGTTGTACTCTCTTGGGTAGCTCACTTCCTTTTCCTCTAGGATCATGTCCTTCAAGGCTTCTAGAGGTGGATCTTGTGCATCTTCTTCCTTGGTTGGAACTTCATTCACCTTTGATGATTGTCCACCATCATTGGCTTCAAAAATCCCTACATCATTATCATCACAAGAATCCTTCCTCAGAATGAGGTTATCATCGAAAATCACATGTATCGACTCTTCAACAACTAAGGTTCTTTTATTAAATACACGATAGGCTTTAGAGTTTAAAAAATACCCTAAGAAATAGCTTCATCACTTTTAGAGTTAAATTTGCCTAAGTTGTCATTTCCATTGTTTAAAACAAAACATTTACAACCAAATGGATGAAAATAGCTAATGTTGGGCTTTTTGGATTTCAAAATCTCATAAGGAGTTTTCTTTAAAATAGGCCTAATCATTACTCTATTTATGATATAGCAAGCCTTATTAGTGGCTTCCGCCCAAAAATATTTTGGCAAATTGTTTTCACAAAGCATGGTTCTAGCCATTTCTTCTAAAGTTCAATTTTTCCATTCAACAACCCCATTTTGTTGAGGTGTTCTATGAGCTGAAAAATTGTGGCTTATACCATTTGAGTTACAAAAATCCTCAAAATCTAAATTTTAAAATTCGGTGCCATGGTCACTTTGAATGTGAGAAATATTTTGACCAAGGTCATTTTGAGTAATTTTTGAAAATGTTATGAATTTTTCTAAAGCCTCATATTTGGTACTTAAGAATAAAACCCATGTGTATCTAGAGTAATCATCAACTAAAACATATGCATATGATTTTCCACCCAAGCTAGTAGTTCTAATAGGACCAAAGAGATCCATATGGATCAATTGTAAAACTTTACTAGTTGAAACATCATTAATAGGTTTGAAAGAAACTCTTTTATGTTTGCCTTTTGCACAAGCATCACAAATTTTATCATTTGAAAACTTTATTTTAGGCAAACCTTTATCTAGATCTTTTGAAACCAATTTTTCTAAAACACTCATGCTTGCATGCCCTAATTTTCTATGCCATAACCATTAATCATGTTCATCATTTGCAACAAAGCATGCATTAGAAATATGAATTTGATCTAAATACACCATGAATATATTTCCTATACGATGACCAAAATGCACAATTTTGTGGGTTTCGACATTTATAATTTTGCAACCAATTTTATCAAACATAACTACGAAACCTTTATCACAAAGTTGGCTTATGCTTAATAGGTTATGTTTAAGACCATTGACATATAAAACATTTTCAATAAGTATAGAAGAGTGATTACCGATGGAACCCATTCCTTCAACTTGACATTTGGAGTTGTCACTAAATGTCACTAATCCTCCTCCTTTTAGTTCAAGCTCCACGAATCTACTCTTGTCTTCGATCATATGTCTTGAGCATCCACTATCAAGGAACCACGTATTTGCACTTGATGATTTGTTCTTGTAGCAATGCTCCCCCTACAAAAATGGAATCAAACTTTGATTTTTGGTACCCAAATCTTTTTGGGTCCATGAACATTAGTTCTCAAAATCTTGGTTCCCTTAGGAATCCAAGAGGCAATCTTATTTACATTGTTAGAAGCAATAATATCTTTAGAAATCCACACACTTCTAACTTTCTTACCATAATAGGAAATTGAGTGCCCTCCATGTTTGTACCCACCAAAGTTCCTTTTTACATGGTTGGGTTTTGAAGATTGTCCTTTTTCAAAACTTGGTTTCCCAACCTTTTTCAAGGAAGCTTTGAGATCATTAACCTCATTGAGGTAATGATCTTTTAACTCGGAAAGAAGGTTATTTAAATCCACATTTTCTTGTTCAAAATACTTTTGATTATCTTTTAAATCATTAACATTCTTTTCAAGTTTCGAATGGTTTTAGATAAGGAATCATTTTGGTTTTTCAAATCAAAGATAGTTTTCTTATTTTTCAAAACGGATTCCTTATATTTTTCAACCAATTCGTCATAAGCCTCTTGTAACTCATTATAATCATCAAATAATTCATCATATGTAGGATCATTTAATGAGTTAGAGGTTGCCTTTGGATCCTCTCAAAGGCCATGAGACAAAGGTTGGCAACTTCGTGCTCCTCATCACTTGAAGACTCTTCATCGTTCCAAGTGGCTACATGTGTCTTGTGCTTCTTTTTCTTCGCGAAGCCTTTCTTCTTGAGTTGGGGACAATCAACTTTGATGTGTCCCAACTTCTTGCATTCGTAGCACACGATCGGATCATTCTCATCTTCTTTGTTCTTGTTCTTGAGATCCCTTCTACGGTTGAATTTTCTTCTTCGATTGGATCTCATGAGCCGAGTGAATCATTTGGCTATCATAGCCAATTCTTCATCTTTCTCCTCACTCGAATCACTCTCTTCTTGTGAAGCTTTGAGAGTGATTCCCATATTCTTCCTCTCTATTTCCTTCTTATTGACCTTCATTTCCTCTTTTTTTTCTTCCTCTCTTTCTTTATTCATTATCTCATGGGTGAGAAGAGACCCCATGAGAGCATTGAGCTTTAGCGTCTTAAGATCCTTAACTTCTATGATGGCCGTTCTTTTACCATCCCAAGACTTGGGAAGTGAGTAGAGTAGTTTCTGAACTAGTTTCTCCTCCGGAATGACTTCTCCTAGACCCTTGAGGCCATTTACAATAACGGAGAACCGTTCAAATATTGTGGAGATGTCTTCGTCTGGGTCCATCTTGAAATTCTCGTAGCTCAAATTAAGAAGTCCAATCTTGGTCTCCTTAACTTCATTAGTGCCTTCGTAAGTGATCTCTAGCTTATCCCAAATTTTTTTGGCACTTGAGCACGATGACATCTTAAAGTACTCATCCAGTCCAAGAGAGCAAAACAACATATGCATTGCTTTATCATTGATTTGAAGCTTCTTCTGATCTTCATCGGTCTTCTCATGCTTGGACTTAAGTATTAACCGATCACATTCTCTCTTCATCGAAATTCCCGGTCCATCTTCCACTACATTCCATAGGAGGTAGTTATGGGATTTGATGAAGAACTTTATACGGTTTTTCCAATATGGATAGTTGTCCCTATTGAAGTATGGAGGTTTGGTGATGGATTGAGACTCGTACAAGTTGTTTCCAAAGGTGGATGCCATGGCTTTGACTTTGATTGATTGGATCTCCTTCTAGGACCGCCTCAACGGTTGTTAGACCTTCGATTGGGTGTGGCTCTAATACCAATTGTTAGAAGATCAATCAATGTAGATGTTGGCCAAGAGGGGGTGAATTGGCAATTTTAAAAGTTTGGAAGCAATTGGAAAATGATAAGCAATGGGACACAAAGATTTATAGTGGTTCAAGCTTCTAACAAGCTCTACGTCCACTACCTTAGCTTCCTACTAAGGATTTTCAACCAATTTCACTATGAAATTGTTCCCTTTTCTAGGCTTAGGAGGCAACCTTTACAAGTTCAAGCTTTCTACTCAAAATTTTGAACAATTCACTCTTGAATACAAAAGAAAGAAATGGCAAATGAATAAAAGCCCTCACAAGGTAAATATTTGCCCAATTTACAAGAACACTCAACCCCAAACTTGAAATAAAAAGATTACAAATGATTACACAAGTTGGGTACAAAGATTTGACTTTTTGAGCACAAGGGTTGGATTTTGCTTGAGTACTTGAATGTTGTTCAATGAAGTTTCATTAGTTGTTGCTGCTGCATTGGAGACTTGTATTTATACCCTCTTATTGAATTCTAGCCGTTTGGGTGGTTGAAGCCATCAATAGAGCCGTTGGGGACCATCATTCCCACAATAAATGTAGTTTGGTGAACAACTGTATCGGTACACGAAGGCTCGTATCGAACCTGTTTCAACAAAAATATAGCTATTGTGGAAAGCGTATTGATACGCGTAAGGGCGTATTGAAACAGTCATAGTGCAAAATGGGGGGCGTATCGAAACGACAATATCGTATCGATACGAGTTTTGCTCACTGGAATCTTGGATGAAAAATGCATCGGTACGCCTAAGGGCGTATCTATACGGGTTCAACGGTATTTTAAAATTGGGGATTCCAATAACTGACAAGTAACAGTCAAAAAATTTAATGCAAAGATCTTGAAACCGTATAGGTACGGGGCTAACTGTATCGGTACGTTTTGAAATTTCTTAAATCTAAATTTCAAACCGTATCGAAACATAGTGTACCGAATCGATACGAGTATAAATTTCTTAAACCCAGATTTCAAATCGTATCGAAATGGTTGTCATCCGTATCGAAACGCTAAGCTAAAAACGTTTGCCCAAATAAATCCTGAAGACCGTATCGAAACAGCCAAGGTCGTATCGAAACGTTTTGCAAAACTAAATTCAGTAGCCAAAATCCGTATCGAAACACCAAGGGGTGTATCGATACGCCTTGGCGTATTTGTATATTTTTAGCTTGAAACACTTAGAAACTTTTTGGGTTTAAGTCTTTAACTTTGGAAAACTTTTCCTTGTTATTTTGTGAGACTTTTGAATACTTAAAAATTTATTTTCTTTTACAATTTAGTCCTTAAACACTTTGTTATAAAAAAATTAAACATAGGTTTTACACTCAAGTTTTATTTTTGACTAAAATATGTGTTTAAAGTTTTATTTTTAGTTTGTTTAAAGTTAACGGAGGGACAGTTTGACCAAAAAAATTAAAATACCTATTTCAGCTATTTTTTGCACCTATTACAAAAAAACATGGTTTAGGTATTTTATAGCTAAGCTTGGTATATAACGGCGCTTATCGCGACATTTTAGAAATAAACGCCACTATAAAATGATATATGGCGACATTTTGCCATAAACACCACAATAACTTGTACTTAAGTGGCGTTTGTATTAAAATTGTCACAATAAATGTGTTTTCTAGCGGCGTTTTGCTACAAACGCCACAAGAGGTGGTGGCGTTTAGTCAAAAATACCGTAAAATGTTTTGTTCTTTAATGGCATTTTTTTAAAAACGTCACAATAATTATAAATTTGGTGGCGTTTTTCAAAAAACACCACAACAATTATAATTTTGGTGGCGTTTGTTTTTACAAATGCCGCAATAGATTAAACTCATCATTTTATTTTTGATGATTTAATACTCCCCCTCAGACATTCTCTCACCTTGCGACCCTCAAATCAAATTATCCAAAATCCCTAATTTCTACAGCAATCTCTCCTCCGCCTCCTTTCTTCCAATCTGGCACCACTCCTCTGTCTCCCTTCTTTTTATCTTCTTCTTCCATCGTTCGTTTGCCAAGGACTGTTATGGTTTTAAGTACTGTTGGATGTTTCTTTCTTTCCTTCTTGATCTTTAAGTTGGTTTGCCAAGGACTCTTACAAGATGGTATATGGTTTCACTTTCAATCTATCCTTGTACTTCTTATTTATTGCTTTTTTGGGGTTTGGCTATATGGGTTTTATTTGCAAGTTTTAAAAATTGTGGATAAATTTGAAAGTTTGGGTGTTTTGATATGCGTTTTTCTTCTATTTTCTCATATGGGTTTTATTCATAAATGACTATGGATGAGAAAATGGGTGGTTCCAGTCGTGAAGACGACGTCAAGGATCGATTTTCGATTGGTATGTAATGGTTCGAACAAGATTTGAAGAAGAAGAAGAAGAAGAAGGGGGATTTCAGATGGTAGAAGAGTAGATTTCAGGAAAAGATAAAGTTTTTACATTAATTCAAGCATGAAAAATAAGGAATACAATACAGTCTGTATAAATATTCCTAAGGACACAACAAATTATTTAATAACAGGTGTCACTCTCTCTTTAAAATTCTCCAACGGTAAACCAGCTCAGATTTTCATCACGCGCTCATGCTTGTTTCCCACTCATTGGGCTGATATTCTCATTTTCACCTTGGTCCAACTGCACTGCCTCTATTTGACTAATTTCCTTATCCTCAAGGATCAAAGTCAGAAAACTGAGATTGAAGGACGATGAAGTCTTCCCATGTTGCGTTTTCAGAACCCATGGTCGTCCATTGGATTAAAAGGTGAGTCACTGGCATGTTGTTCCTTTTCACAATGTGTTTATCGAGGGCTTGCAAAGGATAAATCTTCAAGTGGCCATCATCATTAACAGTCGGAGGATCAAAAGAGGTATGCACTCTATTACCAACTTTATTTTTGAGTAGACTGATATGGAAAACATGATGGATTTTTGATGTTTCTAGGAGTTGCAATTGGTATGCCACTGGACCAATTTTCTTGATGATTTTGTAGGGACCATAGAAGCAAGCAGTCAATTTTAAATTTTTGCACAAAGCCACTGATGATTGCCTGTAAGGCTACAATTTAAGGTACACAGTATCTCCTACCTGAAATTCCCTTTTTGATCTGTTCTTGTCTGCATAAAATTTCATGCGATGTTGAGCTTTCTGTAAATTGTCCTGTAGCAGCTTTCTTGTGTGTTCTCTGCTTGCCATAATTTTATTTACCCCTTGGACATTAGAATCTTCAGACCAATTCAACATATAAGGCTTGTATCCATAGAGAGCTTTAAAAGGGGTAATACCTAGTGTCGTGTGGAAATTGATATTATACCACCATTCAGCCTGAGGTAGCCAATTCACCCAAGTATTAGGTGGTAGAAAAAATAGAGACCTCAAATATAATTTAGACACTAATTTAAACGCTCAGTCTGACCATCAAATTCAGGGTGGCAGGCTGGGCTAAAATAGGACAATATAACTAACTTCTTCATAAGCTCTTTCCAGAAAAAGGCTTGTGAATATTTTATCCCTGTCAGATATTATAATATTCGGACTGCCATACAATTTATAAATCTAATCCAAGTAGATTGAGGCTACCTCAGTTGTTGTAAAAGGATGAGAAAGGGCCAAGAAATGTCTATATTTGGTGTATTTGTCCACTATCACCAGTATGAAATTGAACTTCTTAAAAGGGGAATGCCCTCAATAAAGTTCATAGAAATAGTGGCCCATGCTTGATTAGGAATAGGGAGAGGCTGTAAGAGACTAGGTTTAGCTATGTGTTCATTCTTAATTCTCTGACACACAACACACTGATGGACATAGTCCTTGACTTGCTTCTTCATCCCTGGCCAGTAGAAGCATAATTTTATTATGTGATATGTGGCATGAACACCAGAATGGCCACCCAATGGTGAGTCATAAAGCTGGATCAACAATCTAAATCTAAGATCTTCAGTGCTGCCAATATACACTTTTTTCTTGTACCTCAAAATGCCTTTAGTATAAGTCTGAAGATTTGTACCCTGCTATAAGGAAGCAGCAGTTGTCTTCCCTTTGGCAAAGTCATCACCCTTGTAAGTGTCCTCTACATCTCTGACCCAAGAAGGAGTAATTACAATGATAGTCATCTGAAACAATTCAAGATCCTGTCTAGAAAGGGCAAACGCAACAACATTATGCCTACCCTTTTTGTATTGAATTGTGTAGTCCAGACTTAAGAGTTTAATCAACCCTTTTTTTATAGTGGTAGTCAATTTCTGCTCGATGAGGTTTTTAAGAGCCTCATTATCTATTTTGATAATAAAAGGACATCCCTTTAGGTAGTGCCTCAACTTGGTGACTTCTAAGAGGATAGCCAAGTATTCTCTTTCATATATAGAGAGATCAGAATGTCTGGGCCCTATGGCTTTACTTAAAAAAGTAATTGTCGACCATCCTGAGATAACACAGCCCCAATGTCCTTTGAACTAGCATCTGTTTCTAAGTAGAAAACCTTCCCAGAGTCAGGTAAGGCCAAAATTAGTGCCTGACACATAGCCAACTTTAATTCCTGAAAAGCAGCTTCTGCTTCACTAGACCACTTGAAACTGTCTTTTTTAAGCAGATTAGTTAGTGGTCTGCTAATTGCTCCATAATGCCTGATAAATTTTCTGTAGTAACTAGAAAGCCCCCAAAAACCTCTCAAAGCCCTTAGTGTCCTTGGAACATGCCAATTTTGCATGGCATCAATCTTAGAAGTATCAGTAGCAACTCCTTGAGTAGATAGTGTGTTCTAGATACTCAATTTTCTCATGTCCAAAGAAATATTTTTTTCTCCTTGCAAACAATTTGTTAGTTCTTAACAGAGAAAGAACTATCTCAAGATGATTGCAATGCTCATGTAAGGATGCACTGTAAACGAGTATATCATCAAAGAATACAAGCACAAACTTTCTCAAGTAGGGTCCAAAAATTAGGGTTGGTAAAAATACCAGTACCCAACCTGACCCGATCGGGTTTTGCTCTATTTTTTCAGGTTTAGGGCGGGTTTTTTTAAGGATGAAGTTGAGGTCGGGTTTTGGTTTTAGATTAAAATAACCCGCCCACCCCGGTATGTATATTACTATTATACCCTTAATTAAGTTATTTAATATATTTTAAAAAATTATTTTATTTCTTTCAATTAAGAGTTTTGAAAGCTGCTGCGGTTTTGCACCCCAACCTCTCTCGACTCTCGACCAGTCGACCTTCACTCTTTCAGATTTCAAAAGCTTCAACCGGACATCACCACATTGGACCGATTATCATCTCGTTCCCCTCCATGGCTCCACCCCAACCTTTATTTTCCGATTTTCCCCTTCAAGCTTCAATGGTGAGTTTAAGAATTTTAGGGTTTTTCTTTTCCCTTTTGATTTCAGATTTTAGGGTTTTTAATTAAAAATTTTCTTCTGATTAATTCACTTTCAGATATTAGAGTTTTAGGGTTTTTTATTTTCCCTCACAATTTCAGTTTTAGGGGTTTATATTATTGGAATGATGAATAGCTGAGAGCTGGGAATTTGTGGTCTAGGTTTGGTTTCTTAATCATGTTTTTAGTTTTAAAATGCAAAACAGTCTGTAAAATGCAGTGCAGTTTAGTGTTTAAATGCAGTGCAGTTTAGTGTTTGTAAAATGCAGTGCAGTGCAATTTAGTGTTTAAATGCAGTGCAGTTTATAAAAATATAAAATGCAGTGCAGTGCAGTTTAGTGTTTGAATGCAGAACAGTTTTGAAAATGTAGTGCAATTTGGTGTTTAAATGCAGAACAATATAATTTTGAATGAAAAACAACTTGAATTGATGCAGAAAATAGTTTGTATTGCATGGAAAACAGTTTTATATGACATGGATGGAAAACTAATTGAACTTTGATGTGGTTAATTAGAGATGAGATTTGAGATAAGATTATATTTAATTGCTAATAAGATTTTTTTTTGATTTATGCAAGGTCTTCGAAGAGAAAGTACAAATGTCCAATTTAGGGGAGAACTCTGTTTCATCAACAGCTGGTAATCCTCAATTACCAACCGAAGAAAGCATAATTCCAAATTTTGAGGGCAACAAACAACCCTCCTTAAGTCAACCTAATGTTGTAGTTGACAATAATGAGCCAAGCGAATACAATCCATCGAGGTTGAGATCTTCAGTATGGGAGCATTTTACAAAAGAAAAGATTAACAACGAGCGGAAGGCAATATGTAAGCATTGCAACAGAAAGCTCGTGGGTGATTCTAAGAATGGGATAAAGCATTTGCATGTTCATTTAGGAAGATGCAATAAGCGAGGTCAAATGGATATTCGGCAATAAGTTCTGGTAGCCAATCAGAAAAAGTTGGATGGAAAAATGACATTAAAGGCCTCTTCATTTAATCAAGATGAAGCAAGGAGGGATCTTGCGAAGATGATAGTCAGGCATGAGTACCCTTTGTCAATGGTTGATCATGACTTGTTTAGAAAGTATTGCCATACTCTACAACCCTTATTTGATATGCCTTCTCGCAATACATTGAATAAGGATATCTTGAATATGTACGAAAATGGGAAGGTAAAAACAATGTCAGAATTGGAGGTTAACGAAGGAAAAATTGCCATCACAACTGATATGTGGACTGCAGATCACCAAAATAGAGGATACATGGCTGTTACTGCGCATTACGTAGATAATTCGTGGACTTTACAAAAACGTATAATAAGATTTGAGTATGTTCCAACTCCACATACTGGTGATGTCATTGCTACAAGACTAATGAAGTGTTTTTTAGATTGGAATATTGATAGGAAGCTTATGTCGATCACGGTTGACAATTGTAGTGTGAATGATAATGTCGTGGAATTGTTGCTTGATAGATTGGGAAGTGACACACTAGTGGTTCAAGGAGCTTTCTTTCACATGCGTTGTTGTGCACACATATTGAACTTAATTGTTAAATATGGCTTGAGTGTGATCGGAGATGGAATAGAAAGAATTCGACAGAGTGTCATTTTTTAGAGTGGTACTCCAAAACGGTGGGAAAAATTTGAAGAGGCAGCGCGACAATTGCGCATTCCAACTACCAAGAAATTATGTACTGATGTCAAAACACGATGGAATTCAACCTTTATGATGCTCTGGACAGCTTTGTCTTACAAGGATGTTTTCCTTCGGTGTGTGCAATTACATCGTGATCCTTTATACAAGCACTTGCCAATTGAAGATGATTGGGCCTTTGCAACAAAGATTTGTGAGAAGCTTAATTTTTTATGAGATGACCGAAGACTTTTCAGGGACAAAATATGCAACAACAAATCTTTATTTTCCTCATATTTGCTCAATCAGGGTGGCATTGAATGAATGGATTCAGGATATTAATGATACTATTTCGAGTATGGCAAGACGCGTGTCTGATAAATTTGAGAAGTATTGGAGTGTTGTGAATGGTATCATGGGTGTTGCCACAATTTTAGATCCAAGGTACAAAACCGACTTCTTGGAGTGCTATTTTGAGGATATTTATAGGTTTGATGCTGAGTATGAAGTTGAAAAAATTGTGCAACTATGTCGTGATTTGGTCAATGAGTTTGAAGGAAAAATGTCTTCGAGGAGTGAACATCAATTCTTCAACACTACATCTTCTCATACTGTTGGGGCTAATAAAGGAAAATTCAAAAAGTATGATGCTTTTATTTCATTGAAGAAAAAAAAGGAAATCAAAAGTCTTATCTCAGTTGGATCGTTATTTGGAAGAAGATGTCATTCCTAGTTACCGAACTTTGATATCTTGAACTGGTGGAAGACAATTAGGCCTCAATTTCCTATCTTGCAAGTTATTGCTAGAGATATTTATGCTATACTAGTTTCTACTGTTGCTTCGGAGTCTAGTTTTAGTACGGGAGGGAGATTGGTGAATCCACAACATAATAGACTCCATCCATCAACCGTAGAAGCTTTGGCATGTTTTCAAAGTTGGTTAATTGCTTAAAAATGTATAAATTATAAAATACTTTTATTATATTATTGCTAGTTATTATTTTCTTATTAGACCTTATTTTTATCATGTTAAAATCAATTTCAAATGAAACAAGCTTCAACTACGAAGATGATGAAATCGAGGCATCAAGCAATATCGAATGACGGTAATGAATAATTTATATTTATTAATTTGATTATATTATTATTTTAATTCATATTAACTTTAATTACTATGGGTTGTTGATGTTTTCAATACATATTGAAGACTGAAGATGATGATGAAGGCATTGGAGATGTAAGTTTTGAAATTTCTTTCAGTTATACGTTGTTACTTATACTCTGACTTTTTTGTAACTAATCTGAATTTAGTTTGTTTGTTTTGTTGAAAGGAAGATGATGATGAAGATCCAGAGAGGATAGCATAATCAAAGTGGGATGTGATAGTGTTTGGTCATCTTATGTTAATGCTTTTAAATATTTCATTTAAGGAAAATGTAACTCTAAATCTTGTTGTTTCCTTTTGTAGAGAATTTAGTCCCTCCTTTATGACTTTTTTTCTTTTAAATGTTTTTAAATGCACATTTCTGATGTTAATGTTTCCAAAGATGGTTAATTCAGTGGATTCTGTTAGTTATGTGTCTATTTTTTTGTTGTTTGAGTGTTATATTAAATTAGCTTGGTTTAATTTTGTGTTGTGCTGTTGAGTGTTATATTAAATTAGTTTGTTGTGCTATGCTTCATATGATTTTGATGTTTGAGTATAATATTAAATTAGCTTGGTTTAATTTTGTAGTGTGCTGTTGAGTGTTATATTAAATTAGTTTGTTGTGCTAAGCTTCGTATGATTTTGATGTTTGAGTGTTATTTTGAAATTTTCAGATTGTGCATTGAAAAAATTATTTGAAAAATTTTCAGATTGTTATGTTTGAGTAAAGGTCTTTGACTAAAAGTAAAGGTCTTGGGTGCAAGAGTTGTAGGTTTGAAACTCAGCAGATCCCTTTGCCAAATTATTATTTTTACTTAAACGCATTTTTAGGTTGGAAGGTAAAAAGAGAAAATTACACACATGGTCCCTAAACTATAAAAAATTCAAATTAGTCATTAAATTCTAGAGATCGGGTCGGGGTCGGGTTTCATTCTTAATAATCGGGGCGGGGCAGGGTATGCCATATCATTTTTTGGGTCGGGGTCAGGGCGGCTAAAAACCCGGCCCGCCCCGCCCCGTTGCCACCCCTACCAAAAATATAGTTTATAAGGGATTGGAAGGTTGCTGGTGCATTTGTGAGTCCAAATGACATCACTTTGAATTCAAAGTGGCCATGATGTGTTCTGAATGCAGTCTTATAAATGTTCTCCTTTTTCATCCTGATTTGTCAATAATCAGACCTGAGATCAATTTTTGAAAAAAAAATAGCCCCTGATAATTCATCTAACAAGTCTTCCACCACATGAATTGGAAACTTGTTCTTCACAGTAATTGCCTGTAGTCCACACAAAGCCTCCATGAACCATATTTTTTCTTCACCAGCAATCAAGGTTATGCAAAAGGACTCTTGTTGGTCTGAATAATTGAAGCAGTCAACATTTCTTATATTTGTTTTTCCACCTCTATCTTCTGGATGTGGGAAATTTTATAGGGTCTCAAATTGATAGGTTGAGCTCCATCCTTGAGAATGATGGCATGATCATGAACTCTTGTAGAATGCATCCCTTTAGGTTCTTGGAAAACATCAGCAAAAATGTCCAATAGCACTCTGATTTTAGGACTAACTTTAATTTCCTCATATTCAGAGCTTAGGACATAGATTTCTCCTGTAATGTCCACATCTTTTTCATTCAACTTGTAGAATTTATCCCAAAAATGAACTGGAAATTGGCAGGTTTTCTTTCTCATCTTAAGATGATCAACTCCTCATCTCTTTGAAAGCTCAATATTATTAATTTAAATTCCAAACTGACAAGACTGTACTTCTTCATCCAGTCTATCCCTAGCACCATATCACCGCCTGCATAGTTAAAACTCTAAAGTCATGTTCAAATGTATAACCTTGCATCCTCCATTTTAACTGTTTTGACTTGGCACTACTATAGATTTTTTCCCCATTAGCAACAGTGATCACCAAAGGATTAGTGATGATGACTTCCACTCCATCTTTTGCCCAGCCTGAATTGACGAAGCTATGGGTGCTTCCACTGCAACAAGAATACTCAAGGATTTTCCCTTAATAGAGCCTTGAATCCTTAATGTATTATAGCCTACACTTCCAGTTAAGGCATTAATAGAAATTTTCAATTCTTCTTCTATTGCCTTATCAGTGGTTTGCCCTGTTTCTTTACATGAGTTTGCTTCCTCAATAATCTCTCCAATATCATATTCTTCCATAGAATTAAGTTGTTTGACTTTGCGTTGGTGTCCTGTGAAATATTTCTCACCACATTTGAAGCAAAGGTTGTGAGCTCTTCTATAATCCAATAGGGCTTGTTTGGTAGTATTTTGGGTGGTGGTCTTTTGTTGGTTTTGGTTGGTTGGTAACCATGGTTTTTGGAAAGTGGTCTGAGTTGCATAAGTGTAAGGCTTAGGCTTAAGTCTTTTAGTCTCAATTTCCAAAGACAATTTATGGAGTTTGGCTAATCTGTAAGCTTCAAGTAAGAATTTGGGTTGATTTACTTTAACTATATGCATCAATTCCTCCTTTAGCCCACTGAAAAAACTGGACACATAATAAGCTTCCTCCTGATAAAGATTCTGATGAATAATATAAGGTTTAAGCTCCTCAAACTTTTCTTGGTACTCTTTCACACTAGATTTTTGAACTAGTTTGTTGAATTCCTCAATGACATTAGTGTAAGTTCTATCACAGAACCTATGGCACATGTCAGCAGTAAATTCATGCCAAGTAATTCTATGTTTCTGCATAATATAGCCATCAAATCAAATTTTCGCTTTTCCCTCTAAATGCATAGCAATTACATCTATTTTCTGTTCTTTAGAAATTCCCAGTAGGGTAAAATATTTTTGGCATCTTTTTATCCACATCTAGGGTTGGTGCCACCAAATATGTAGAGATCAATTTTAGGTCTGAAGTGACTACCCCTATTAGTCTCCAGGTGGGAAGGTAAAGCTTGTGGCTCCAGTAAAAAAGGTTCTTCCTTAACAGATTCATCCGTTTTCATTTTAAGTTTCTGTTGAGGTAAAGAAGTGTTTCCTGGTTTTGAAGCTAAAACACCAGGCTCTTCAGGTTTATAAGAAAACCTTTCATTATCATCTAGAATGGTAACCAAAGGAGAGAGCTTACTTGTATTTCCCAGCTGACATTTGCCTGTTTTAGGTGATGGCTGTTATGTTGTTGTAGGGGTCGCAATCCTCAATGTTTTTGCACTGCATCCAGTATTTTCTCCAAATACCTCTGGGTGACATCCATTCGATTCTCTAGATTGATAACCCTCTGGTTTGACGTTTCCTTATGTCTTGTCCACCATTTGGGTTCTTTTTTCTCATCCTCCAGGTCATTCAATCTGTTTTGAATAGATATTAGGGCTGTATATCTGACAGATCAGGAGTTTCTGCCATTTTCTGATTCTTTTTAGGTTTTCTCAGTTTTGCAGGGGATCTTGGACAGGCTCTAGATACCAATTGTAATGGTTCGAACAAGATTTGAAGAAGTAGGGGCATTTCAGAAGGTAGAAGAATAGATTTCAGGAAAAGATGAAGTTTTTACATTAATTCAAGCATGAAAAATAAGGAATACAATACAGTCTGTATAAATATTCCTAAGGACACAACAAATTATTTAATAACAGGTGTCACTCTCTCTTTAAAATTCTCCAACGGTAAACCAGCTCAGATTTCCATCACTCGCTCATGCTTGTTTCCCACTCATTGGGTTGATATTCTCATTTTCACCTTGGTCCAACTGCACTGTCACCATTTAACTAATTTTCTTCCCCGAAACGCTGCCGTTTCCCATGGTCAAATTACTTGGTCCATATTTCCATCCATTCTCAAGCTTTCCAATCGAATATCCTTATTTCATCAATTTCTCCTTTTCTGCTTCGATCATTACATGGTATGTGTGTTCTAGCCGTGGATGATGATCCTATTTGCCTCAAAGTTTTGGAAAATCTGCTTCGTAAACGCCAATATCAAGGCCAGTCCTTTTTTCCTGCAGAAAGATTTGGTTTTCAAATTGAAACTTGCTCGTAAGATGTTTGGTAAATTGCCTAAATGTGTCATTTCTTAGGGCATAGAGACTTTGCTTAGCAGTGAACTGCAATGCACTAATGATTTTTGGAAGTGTTGTCGCGCTCTCTATTTGTAATTTAAATGCCTTTAGTTTATATAACATCTTAAATGACTTTTGCTATGATTATGGAAGGCAAGAGGCAAAGATGGATACGAGTCACCTTACATCCAAGAACAGAAGAAAACATAATACCAAATTGAGGTCTTTGCATACATGTTTTTCACTTCTTTAACATATAATATTCTTAAATTACTTATATTTTCCACGTTTTATGACATTTTTTTTGAGCAGGTAGAAATTAACTGCTCTCATACTGTTGATGCTGAGCTCTGCATTTCAAATAATGGGCCAATGGAATCAATGGTTGAATCAGCCAACAAAAAATTGGATGTTCCGAACTTACCAGCAGTTGAAAATGCGTCGGAAAAGATGGCATCAACAGCAGGTTTCTCTCTAACAAAGATAGACTTCTTTTACGAAAGCAAGCTCTCAGTATAAGGAAACTGCCCGTGCTTGCAGTTGGTGATTATCTCCTTTTAGTGCTTCCATTTTTCCTGAACTATTATGCAGTGAGCTTTATGATTTGACCGCATCTATTAGAGTTCCAAGTGTTCGGCTTTATCTTTTTTATTTTCCCGTGCTTGCAGTTGGTGATTATCTGCTTTTTTATTACTACCATATCCATGTTGAAGTGACATTGAAAGTTCCATCTTATCATCGATGCCTTCTGCTACGGGAATGATGCTCTTCTTATGTACTAAAGATTTATGTTGCTCCAACTCTTTATTTTTCATGAAGTACTCGTGTTCTCCAAATACATGTAAAACATAGAAATTAAATTCACTCGTGTTCTCCAATTTATTTTAGTGTTACGCTCGCCTTATTTTCAGGGAGGAACAATGTTGTGACTGGTCTGGGGAAAGCTATCAATGCACACTTCCTTGTGTAGCGACCCTCTTTCTTTTTGAAAATTCTTTCTTTTTGAAGATTATGGTTGAAATGTTTTGCGGCACCAAAGGAGATGACACCCGGATGGCCGGAATGACACTCATAATATATTACCGTTAAGTTTTTAAAACGCAGGGTGGAGTCGCCACCGGCCACTCTTGGTAGGCCGGACACCGAAAAAATAACCAGAGATGGGTTCGGGAGTTGGTTACGAGTGGGGAAGGATTAGCACCCCCACTACGCCCAAAACTGGTACCTAAAGATTCGCATTATTTTATTAAGGAAAAATAAAAATTTGATTTAGTTTAATAATTAATTTCCAAGATGAGTGCATGCACGATAGTTTAAATCTGCCTTGGTATTCACGACATTCAAAGGAGATGACACCCGGATGATCGAGATGACACTCCCAATAGAAATATCGGAACAATAAGGCTTAATATTATATGAAACGATATATGAATAAAATACATAACAAATAGATACACATATTAATATATACGAACATAAACGAACAAAAATCAGAAAATGAGTAAGAAAATACATATAAATATAATACACATACATGCTATAATACTATACTATAATATATACATACATATATTACACATTAATAATAATAGCAATATTCATATATGTATATATATACTATTTACTTATACTATACAATGTACGGATAAACATAATTATGTAATACATAATGTGATATTATACGAGCAAAATACAGCATAATACAATACAAATATCGGGGATTGAAATAAAAAGCACAAATTTAAAGGGGACAAAATCGAAACTATTTTGGGATTAGAATAAAATAAAAAAACAAAATTAAAGGAACAATTTGAAAACAAAAAGGGACCGAATTGCAAAGCCTCTAAAACTTCCAGGGACTGCAAAAAGGAATATTCTAGGGGGGAGATCCTTATTCTGATATTATCCCATTTTGGATTTAGATCATGGACCAAATAAAAATAAATAAAACTTAAAGGTTGAAAAGAAGAAAAAGGGCACGATTGAAAACTTTAAAAAAACTAGAGGGACTGATAACGCGATTAGACCATGTGAGAGGTCACTAATGTGAACTGGCTTGGGACGGAGGGATTTACTAGGTAATTTACCCATTTTAAACTAGTTTATAACCTAAAAATAGGGAAAAACATATCCAACTTTTTCATTTTGTTTGGTCGGCCTCCCACCCCTTATATTTTTTTCCTTATTCAAACCCTATAACACTAAATCTCCTTTTATTCGAGTCTGAAGACGAATGGCTCAAAAGGAAGATGGTGATCAACTCAGGACCATTCATCGGTAGTCCGATCCTCAACAGCGCAAACGGCGGCGACAACAACTCGACCGAACCGAGATAAGAAAGAAAAACTCTCGACTTTTATGTTTTTTAACTGATTTTGAGCATGGAAAAAATGAGATAAGTATACCTTGTTTTTCTGTTTGCACTTGTTTGGATCTAAAACGTCTATTTTTTATTTCTTTTCGAACATGAAAAAAGGCCCATTTTAGATTACATGATTTGTTCTTTTATACTAGTTTTTTTGCATAATCCAAAAAGAAAAAAAATTATCTCCCTATTTATGGCTGATTTGCCTGGTTATGATAATGTTTCAGATGACTTCTTTTATATTTGGTTTTGCAGGTCTAACGATTTTGGGCGGTGGTGCAGGCATCTTGGGCGGTGGCCGGTTGGGGTGTCACGCGTGGTGGCCACGCGCGGAAGGGATTGGGTAGATTAGGAGACATGGGCGGCGGCAGACTTGTTTGCTAGGGCTAGGGTTTATTATTTTTTAGGTTATATCTGGGTTTGGGCTTTGTAACCGGGTCTGGGTTGGATTATGGATATTGGGTATAGGTATTTGGGTCTTGGATGTGGTTAATGGGTATTGGATGTATATTTAAATGGGTCTGATATTTAACAATGGGTCTGGTTAATAAAATAGTGGGCCCGGACGAAAATGGGCTGCAACAGTTGCCCCTTTTTTTCTCATTGCTGTGTAACAGGAATAGAGCAAAGACAAAATAGTTACCATTTTGTTCCGGGTAGGCTGAGGGTTCTTCGTTGACCACCGCCCGCTCTCTTGATCTTCAGTTGATCCGCTTGACCACTTTTGGAGGCAAAATCTTCGAACTGTAGTGCTCTGCAAAATCTTTGAGTTGGGAGTTCGAGGTCACAAGCTCTTCCTATATAGAACTATTTTCTCTTCCTCCGCCTGAAATCCTGTAAGTTTTTGGAGAGATCTTCAGGTTGCAAGTCCTTCCTATATAGAACTTTTCACATTCGAGTCTTGAAACTCTAGGTTCTTCCTACATAGAACCTTCTACAGGTGGAATCTTCGAGTTGGGAGTCCTTCCTATATAGAATTTTTTGTCTTGAAGTTCTGAAAAACATGACAGTTTATTCTGATTCCCGAGTAGTGTTAGTACCAGAAGTACGGGTTTCCCTACCTCTTAAGAAGCTGAAGACCGAAAAAGTTATACCCCGATTTTTGATCATCATAGGTATGAAAGGATATCTTGCTACTTCCCCAAAAGCTAAAGTTTGCAAAATCCCTAGATGGTGTGCCCCGATTTCTGACCGTCATAGGCACAAAAGAGTAACTCACTTTGAGATCGCCACACGATTTTCACTGCTTCCCTGAAAATCCAAAGACTGGAAATTCAAGAGGATGCCCCGAATTCTGACCGTCTTGACATCAAAATGACATCTAGTTGTGAGAATATTAGAAAATTTTTGCCACTCCCATAAAAGTTGAAGACTGGAAAATTGAAAGGATGCCCCGGGTTCTGACCTTCTTGACATCAAAGTGTAACTTGCTTCGCAACTAGAAAGTTCTTCCTGTATAGAACCTTCATCAATGCTAGAGGTAAGGCTGAGAATTCTTCATGCGTAAAATTTTCACCAAACCCGGAGATGTAGAGTTGAGAGTCTTTCACTCTTATCAAAGCCAGAAGTAGGGCTGAAAGTTCTTCCTGTATATTCCATCAATGCCAGAGGTAGGGCTGAGAATTCCTCCTATATAAAATCATCATCAAAGCCGAGGATGTAGGGCTGAGAGTCCTTTACTCTCATCAAAGCTAGAAGTAAGGCCGAAAGTTCTTCTTGTATAAAACTTCCATCAATGCCAGAGGTAGGGTTAAGAATTCCTCCTATATAAAATCCTCATCAAAGCCAGAGATGTAGGGCTGAAAGTCATTCACTCTCATCAAAGCCAGAAGTGGGGCCGAAAGTTCTTCCTGTATAAAACTTCCATCAACGCCAGAAGTAGGGCTGCGAATTCCTCCTATATAAAATCCTCATCAAAGCCGGGGATGTAGGGCTGTGAGTCATTTGCTCTCATCAAAGCCAGAAGTAGGGCTGAAAGTTCTTCCTGTATGAAACTTTCATCAATGCTAGAAGTAGGGCTGAGAATTCCTCCTATATAAAATCCTCATCAAAGCCAGGGGTGTAATCTTCAAGCTGGAAGTTCTTCTTGTATTTCATCTTGATGTTCCAAAGAGAGTTGACACTTTAATCTGTTCTCGGGTAGTGCCAGTACCAGTGATAGATAAAAAATCTTTGAGATGATGCCCCGATTCTGATCGTCTTGGGCATAAAACAGTACCTTCTAAAGCAAAACGGTCTGGTCTGGGGAAAAAGGTTCTTGCTCTTACCACCATTTCTTTCTTAGGCTTCTTGATCTTCTTTGTTGTTCTTGTAAGCAAAATTTGGAGAAAGATTAACTTAGCTGCAACATTGACGCAAAGGCAAAGTCTGTTGAAGGTTTGAGCATTTGATTCTTCGGTTTGATTTCTTTTGCATTTTTCCCAAATGCACAGGGATCAACGGTTTTGAGTTGCCTTTATCGGTAGCTGTTTGCTCCGGGTTAGTTGTATCATTCCCCTGGGTACAATCAGTTTATATCAATTATGACATTGGATTTTCTTAAAGGATTTACTTTCTTTCGACTATTCGTAAAAATGGATTTTCGATAGACATTTAAATTTTCCATTATCTTAAACTTTACTGTGTTTAAGCACGTTGCGCCAACATTTCTATTGGACTTGTCAAAATGGCTCTAATCCATCCATCCTACTAACAAAGAGACAGGATCGAAAGATGAATGTCTCGATATTTGATCCAGCAGTAACACTAACAAAGAGGGGTTAAATGAAGGTTTTCTTTTGCATTTTTCCCAAGTGCATAGGGATCAACGGTTTTGAGTTGCCTTTACCGGTAGCTGTTTGCTCCGGGCTAGTTGTACCATTCTCATAGGTACAATTAGTTTATACCAGTCATGATATTGGATTTCCTCAAAGGATTTATTTTCCTTCGACCATTCGTAAAAATAGATTTTTGATGGACATTTGAATTATCCATTATCTTAAACTTTACCGTGTTTAAGCATGTTGTGCCAACTTTTTATGTCGGTCTTGCCCAAATGGCTCTGGTCTAGCCACCACTAGCAAAGATAGGGGATCGAAAGGTGAAGATTCTTATGCCTGATCCAACTTCAATTCTGACGAAGAGACGGAATAAAAAAAGAGTAGATTCGACCCAGCACTTATGGAGGCAAAATTGAAAGAAATTAACTTTGCCACTTATGTTTGTAAGTCATGACCTGAACATGAAAGGGGATATCAATTTCAAAATTTTGTTGTTGTTATCTGGATTTTTTTGAGAATTTTTTATTTGGCCTTCTTTGGGGCTAGAGGTTGGTCATCATATCACTGCCCCCATGATTGGGGTTCCCTAATCTTTTTCCTGAACCTGTTATATGTTTCAACAAATGTCATGGGTGCATATGACTTTATGCCTAAATGCTTGTGTACAGCTTCAATGTATGAAAGCCTACATGGATGTATGACACATGCACTTGATGTTAAATGATCTTATGAGTGTGTAAATGGTTTTTCTTTTTGCCCCTTGAAGGTATGCCCTGACTTTGTGCCGGTACGATCGAGTTCTTGGTCTCGCTTTGCAAAGGTGCCTCCAACATTTTTTGGCTTTGATCATTTTTCCTGAAGTTACTTCCTCGGGGGAATACCCCAAAAGTGTTTTTGCCGCCTGTTCGAACTGTATGGTTTAATATTTCCATCATGATGCCTTTGTGTCAAAATGGTATGGTCATATTAAATCCAAATGTGAGTCATATATTCGTTGTTTCCACATATGAGTACGATCAACATCACTAGAAAGATGAACAAAATGTATTCCTCATTAAAACTTGTAGTTTTTGGCCCTTACAAAAGGTTCCCACTGCTATTAGGCTTAAGTGAGACACACAAAAGAACATCACTTTAAAAGAGATAAAAACTACAAGAGGACCTATCGTAGTCAAAACAATTTAACAATCTGCCTGGCCAAAATAGTCAAAAAGAGGCATGCCTAAACTCGGATGTCGAGTATTTTTAATTGTGACCTTCATGCTTCAAAAGGAGGTTCTTGATTGCATCTAGCCCCTCTATGTTGACAACGACTTATTCAGCGTGTAAGTTCCTATGTAAATCTCTTCCAAGGCCCTTCCCAACCTTAGCTCCTCGACCTAAGGTCTCTTGGACAGTCATCTTGGTGAAATTAGACAACTTGGGATGTGGGATCTTGCTTTCTTTTGTAGCAAATACGACATTTACAAATTCTGGAGCCTGAAAGAAACACTTTGCTGTATCTTCATCATTTTGGATATATAGGGCATCAGTCGTGACTGAAATGCAACTATCTATTTTTTTCCTCTCTTCGTCTTTCTCGAAGAACTCAATTTCTTTATTTTCCATCATCTTTTGAACCAATTGTCTGAATTACCTACAATGTTGGATCTCATGTCCTAACTCATGGTGGTATTCACAGTAGGGTCTGCACCATTTACACATTGTTTCTAACCATTTCTCTATCATGCGTGCCATGTATAGTTGTTGAAAGACCCATCTGAGAGGGGACTTAACTTCAAAAATGTCCTTTTTAGCTCTTCTATTACCCTCATCTTCTATTGTATTGACGCAATTCCCTCATTGGTTTGGCAACGGGTTGACGGCTACACTTGGGTCGTCAAATTTCAAAACTCTTGTGTTTATTAAGTTCTGAACAATTTTCTTAAGAGCAAAACAATTTTCCGTAGAATGACCTGAAACACCAGCATGATAGTCACAATAAGCGTTTTCGTCGTACCATAAAGGAAAATGGGGGTTTGATTGGCGTAACATAATACGGTCGAATCAGGTCAGCTTTATGTAACTGAGAATACAACTCTGTATATGATACTGGCAAGGGTGTAAAAGACATCTTCTCCTTCTCTTTTCTAGGGGCTTATCTTCTTTCTTACTTGAGTTTTGTGTGCTTCTGGTAAAAGCCCGAGGTTGAGAAATGGTGATGTTTGTTGGGACATCATAAGTGCTGGCGGCATTTACTTCAGTGTCATTCTTCTTATAATGCTTTCGGGAGCTTTCTCCATCATCGATTCTTCCGGTTTTTATTTCTACTTCAATTGACTCCCCAGTTCTTATCAAATCGGCAAAGGTCTGAGTGGTATTGTTAATCAGATGATCAAACAAGATCCTTCCTTAAGGTATTCACAAACATTAGGGTAATCTCGTACCTAAGGATAGGCGGATGAACTTGGGTTGTAACATCACGCCACCTCTGAGCGTATTGACGTAGGCTCTCATTCGATCACTACTTCATTCCTTCTAACATAGTTCGACTAGGGGTCATATCAAAAACATGTTTGTAATGCTCAATGAAGGCTCGGGAAAGACCTTTCCATGTCTTGACATCATCTAGTCTGAGCTGCGTATACCAACGGATAGCAGACCCAGTCAAACTGTCCTGGAAGCAATGAATCAATAGCTTCTCATTTTTATGAATGGTGTCATTTTTTGGCAGTACATGGTTATGTGTGCGTAAGGGCAGGAGGTTCCGTCATATTTGTCAAATTCTGGTATCTTGAATTTTGGTGGAAGAACCAAGTCGGAAACAAGGCTCAGATCGCTTGCATTACTTTCTCGTTCCTTCGCCCCTTGTATGGCTTTGAACTGCTCTTCAAAAAGGTAGAATTTATCCTCATATTTTTTCTCTATCTTGACCCTGATCTTTTCCACTAAATCAAGGTTCGATACTTCTTCCTCATAGCTTGTTTCCAAATTAATGGGCCGTTTGGTGGCTATTCCTTCCTGGTGGCCGGTAGATGCCCCAGTGGTGTTGACATGTGCCCTCTTTTCGGGAATTGATGTGTCTGATTGAACCCTGGTGTGAGACGCAATACCGTCTGGTTCTTCTATAGTATCTTTACTTTTCTCTAATAAAGTAAATATTTGGGCCATAATTGCCTCTTGTGATTGGGAATCCGCTCGTTGATGCTCCGTTCGGCCCTATCAAAACGGTCCTCCAGACTCTTCTGGCCTTGTTCTAGTTCAGCTACTCGACTTTTCATTTTCTTTGCTTACAATCGGGTACCGTATCGATGTGGAATGATTGTGATTTGAAGTTAAACTTTCTTCCATGATATTTCTATGATTAATTCAGTTGTCCTTAAATATATATGCAAATTATGATGTATAATTAAATGGTTAAATGCCATGTTAAAATGAATGCAAATGAAGTGTTGATTCGCAAGTAGTCCTTAGAAAGACTTTCATTAGATGGAGAAGTCTTACTACAAAAAGCAACAATAATGCGTTTACAGATAATGACTAGCTTCTACCCCTAAAACTTCTACTTCTTAAAGCAGAGCATACACCTGGGATCCCAACTCTGATTCCAGACTGATGCGTGCACCTAGCTCATGTGCTTCTATGGCCAAGCCTTGGATGTATTGGGCTACCCCTTGTGCTTGTACCATGACGTCTGTCATCGCCCTATGTTGATCCTGGATTAGCTAACTGACCTGTTGTAGTCCATATACTATTCGGCGGTTATTTTCCTGCAAGGCTCCTTCGAAAGACACAAGCATCTCCTTGCAGTCACGGAGAGCACCCTCGAGTTCAGTCGCTTTAGCCTTTAGCAACTCATTTTCGTCTCGCGCAAGGCTTAAGGCAGCAACGCTGTCTTGGTTGTGATATTCTTGTAGAATTCCTTCCAACTGCAGAATTTGGGTTTCAAATTCCTCGTTCTGAGTCTTCAACTTCTGGTTTTGAGCATGACCGGTGGCCAATTCTTGAGTAACGATTTCTAGTTCCTTCGTCTTTTTGTCTATATGTTTTTGACCAGCTTCATATCTCCGAGCATAACTATCTGCTATCTTTCTTTTTTTAGCAGCTTAACGGTCAATTCTTTGGCAGTGGTACCCAAACCATCTCTCTGTAGGTTCTGTTTCAGCTCCAGCTATTATTCTCTCAAGTCTTTATGATCAGCTTCGAGGATTTTCTTCTGTTTCAAGAGGTTTTTCTCTTGTCGTTCGTACTTCTCCACATCTACAAAGGCTAGGTAATTTGCTGCTTCCTGGTCAGCGATGCGCTTTTCCAAAGCTCGTACCTCCTTCGGGTGGGCTCTCTTAGCCTTTTCCAAGTCTGAAAGAGCATATTCCATATGTTTTTCCAATGCTCGGACAACTCTTGGGTTAGCAGGAAGAATGGCATCATTGATCCGGATGAGTCTACACTGCTCGTATCCAGGAGTGACGGGTGAATTATAAACCTCGGTCATGTATATGCGCTTTCAAGAAAGATTTATCTTTTGGACCTTCTTTTTGTAGCCATCGCCTTTATGCTCAAAACTGGATGTGCTCAAACCGTAAGTGGTAGGAATAAACTGCATCGAACCGTACTGTCGTGCCACAAGCAAAGGACAATATCTGATTCCTCCTCATATTCTAGGCAAGGGTACCCAATCATACTCTCCACAGAAGTAGATGAAATTACTCAAAATTAGCCATGGTACCTTCCATTTGACGGTGTCATCTCGAAGATCTTGGAAACCCGACTTCTATTGGTCTTCAGTCATAGCCTCAGCCTGGTATTCTTCCAAAAAGGTTTTTATAGGAGAGAATATAGTGAGGCACATCCGGTGAGAATATTTTAGATCCCACAAATGACTTCGAATCTAGATCTCCAATAATGGTGCGCATCCCAAGAATCTGTCTTTTTCTATTTTTCTACATGCATTCAGCGATCGAAATGTCTCTGCTAAAATAGCTGGTGCCGGATTGATCCCCTTTTTAAGTTTATTGCATAGATTCGTTGTGGCATAATCTATATATCCCAAGGCTTTTGGAAAGATAACCATCCCATAAATGCTAAAAGCAAAAAAGTACATCTTCTTTGATGGATCTAGATGCCGATAGATTAAGTCTCGAATGTATGACCAAGCTATGCGACCAGTCTTTCCTTTCCTCGAGATTTTTCCATGGATCCACTCTTTTCTCATTCCGTTGACATTAACCAAACTCTCCAGGAAGGATGATGAGTCCTTGGGTTTGACATATACCTTTCATTCCTTGATTTCCGGACAACGAAGAAGAGCAGTATACTCTTCGATAGTTTGGGTCATATCTACCTTTCCGAAAGTGAAACAGTTGTAGCCTGGATTCCAAAACTGCGTTAAGGCTCTAAACATGTACATATCAGTCTGGACATCCAATAAAAAGGCAATATCGCCGAACTCCCCTTGAAAGGCCTGCTTCATACTCGAGTCCCAACTTTGCCATATCTCTCTTAGTTCTTGAATGTCATTTTGCTGGGAAACTTTCAACGTGGGCCCATTAATCCCTGATACATATCATACTTTCAAGCTATCTCATTTCTCCATTTGTATACGCTCGGACCATCCCTATACCGTAGCATTATCACTTTTGAAATTACAGAACCTCCCTTCCATACTTGAACGCCTTCTAAAACAGGCTCCCCTCGAATCAACACCTATATATGACATGACATGCAATGCGGATGCAGAAAAATGAAACAAAAACAACAGAGCAAATGAGTTAGTGCAATAAAATAATCGAAAAAGATAAAAGAAATTAAATGACAAAAAATAAATAAAAAATAAGCAGTTAAAATATACAAGAAATATAAACAAGAAAAGCAAAACCTAAAAAAGGCCATTCTTAGATGGGCAGAGTACCTGCGTGATCAAAGGGCGAGATACTATGGCTCATTATACGCGGTTTGGTTCTAGAGTAAGGGTACCCGAACTTTCGTTGGGACATCGATTTGAGGGAATACGACCCTTATACCATACAAAGGTGAAAACCCCGCGGAATATAAGGACCAGATTCCAGGAGTACATTACAACACTATACGGAGGTGAAAACCCCACAGAGCGAAGTAATCTCTCCCACTTAAGGGTTCTATTACTAATGTATGATGACAGTTCATATCAAACAACAAATGAAAATTAAAAATTAAATTGAATTTAAATTTTTGTTAATAATTACAATGCGAACCCTGATTAAGGCCTAACTCCTCTTTTGTTTTTGAAAACAAAATATTTCGTCCCCAACGGAGTCACCAAGCTGTAGCGACCCTCTTTCTTTTAGAAGATTATGGTTGAAATGTTTTGCGGCACCAAAGGAGATGACACCCGGATGGCCGAGATGACACTCCTAATAGATTACCGTTAAAATTTTAAAACGCAGAGTGGAGTCACCACCGGCCACTCTTGGTAGGCCGGACACCTAAAAAATAACTAGAGATGGGTTTGGGAGTTGGTTACGAGTGATAAAGGATTAGCACCCCCACTATGTCCAAATTTGGTACCTAAAGATTCACATTATTTTATTAAGGAAAAATAAAAATTTGATTTAGTTTAATAATTAATTTCCAAGATGCGTGCATGTACAATAGTTTAAATCTGCCTTGATATTCACGACATTCAAAGGAGACGACACCCGGATGGCCGGGATGACACTCCCAATAGAAATATCGGAACAATAAGGCTTAATATTATATGAAACGGTTATATGAATAAAATACATAACAAATAGATACGCATATTAATATATACGAACATAAACGAACAAAAATCAGAAAATGAGTAAGAAAATACATATAAATATAATACACATACATGCTATAATACTATACTATAATATATACATACATATATTACACATTAATAATAATAATAATAGCAATATTCATATATGTATATATATACTATTTACTTATACTATACAATGTACGGATAAACAAAATTATGTAATACATAATGTGATATTATACGAGCAAAATATAGCATAATACAATACACATATCGGGGATTGAAATAAAAAGCACAAATTTAAAGGGGACAAAATCGAAACTGTTTTGGGATTAGAATAAAATAAAAAAAATCAAAATTAAAGGAACAATTCAAAAACAAAAAGGGACCGGATTGCAAAGTCACTTAAACTTACAGGGACCGCGGAAAGGAATGTTCTAGGGAGGAGATCCTTATTCTGATATTATCCCATTTTGGATTTAGATCATGGACCAAATAAAAAATAAATAAAACTTAAATGTTGAAAAGAAGCAAAAGGGCACGATTGAAAACTTTAAAAAACTAGAGGGACTGATAACGAGATTGGACCATATGAGAGGTCACTAATGTTAACTGGCTTGGGACGGAGGGATTTACAAGGTAATTTACCCATTTTAAACTAGTTTATAACCTAAAAATAGGGAAAAACAGATCCAACTTTTTCATTTTGTTTGGTCGGCCTCCCACCCCTTTCTATTTTTCTGTTTTTTCCTTATTCAAACCCTATAACACTAAATCCCCTTTTATTCGAGTCTGAAGACGAATGGCTCAAAAGGAAGATGGTGATCAACTCAGGACCATTCATCGGTGGTCCGATCCTCAACGGTGCAAACGGCGGCGACAACAACTCGACCGAACCGAGATAAGAAAGAAAAACTCTCGACTTTTATGTTTTTTAACTTATTTCGAACATGCAAAAAAAGAGATAAGTATACCTTGTTTCTTTTGTTTGCACTTGTTTGGATCTGAAACGTCTATTTTCTATTTCTTTTCGAACATGAAAAAAGGCCCCCTTTTAGATTACATGATTTGTTCTTTTATACTCGTTTTTATGCATAATCTAAAAAGGAAAAAAATTATCTCCCTATTTATGGTTGATTTGCCCGGTTATGATTATGTTTCAGATGACTTCTTTTATATTTGCTTTTGCAGGTCTGCCGATTTTGGGCGGTGGTGCAGGCATCTTGGTCAGTGGTCGGTTGGGGCGTCACGCTTGGCCACTAGCGTCGCGCGTGGTGGCCACGCGCGGAAGGGATTGGGTAGATGAGGAGACATGGGCGGCGGCAGACTTGTTTGCTAGGGCTAGGGTTTATTATTTTTTAGGTTATATCCGGGTTTGGGCTTTGTAACCGAGTCTGGGTTGGATTATGGATATTGGGTATGGGTATTTGGGTCTTGGATGTGGTTAATGGGTATTTGATGTATATTTAAATGGGTCTGATATTTAACAATGGGTCTGGTTAATAAAATAGTGGGCCCGGACGAAAATGGGCTGCAACATCTTGCTATTGTGAACGTGAAAGGGGGGCTAAAAGAAGCTTTGTGCATGAAGTGGTGCTAAAGCTGCAGGTCTGCACTCTCAGATTCGACTTCTTTTTCACCTTTTGTCTGTAAACTAAGCTATATCTGATAATGAGAAAAAGCTATCGATATTAAATTTACAGGAAGCAACCGGTGCAGTTCTAGTTTCTCAAGAACCTAGCAAAGTCATACTGTATTGAGGTTGGGGTGTGAATGAAGATGTGGCACGCGGGATAAGATGAATGTAAAAGATACATCAGTTCAGAATCTGAGCGCAGGCATCCCCTGAGCTTATTGCGGCAATCAAATTTGAATGTGGCTTGCAACGTTTCCGAGAGGAAGAGACACCTTGATTTGTCGGAATTTTGAAGGTTAAAACAGTATTTTGGATATAGTTTATCAGCTAAATTTTCATTATGCAGACTTCAGTTCAAGCACCTATTGAATTTGTAGGTGATTGATGATTGTTTTACTATTTGGCAGTCGTAAAATATATTCTAAGTTTCTATACTTTTTGTACATTTAAATTTTGGTCCTTTTACATTGCAGATTTAAGAATTCAATTTTAATTGTCAATGGTGTTAAAATTGCTCTGCAATGTCATTTTGAAATAAAAAATAGTAATTTGTAATAAAAAATAGTAATTGTCAAAAGGCAAATTTCAGACGTTTGTGGCAAAAAGCCACTAAATATTGCAATTTATAGCGGTGTTTGGGGAAAATGCCATTATAACTCAACAATTGGTGGCGTTTTGAAAACCGAACGCCACTATAGATAGGGTATTTAGCGGTGTTTTAAATTAACGGCACTAAAGATAACGTATTTAGCAACGTTTTAAAATTCAAGTGCCACTAAAAACAAGGTATTTAGCAGCGTTTTAAATTTCAAACGTTGCTATAGAATTTGACCTTTTGCAGTTTTTTTGTTCACAAACGCCGCTAATAATTGTGGCTTAGATCTAGCAGCACTTCTTGCGGCATTTTTTCTAGCACCAGAAGGGTTTTTAGCGGCGCTTAAAAACACTTCTTGCTGCAGTTTGTCATATCCACCAAGCACACCAGAAGGATGTTAGCTCCGGCACCTTTAAACAGAGACTTGGCACTTTCATTTTTCAAGGCAAGCCATTTTTGTCTTTCTTACCCTCTTGAAGTAATCCTTGAAAGCAAAGTTCAAGGCCTATTGCAAAATATAGTATTATCACTCTACATATTTGAAGGATCTACATATTTGAAGGATGTATATATTAAATTTTATAAAACATAAAATCATATTTTCAATATAATTTGATTAATTATTTAATTTAAATAATATTTGAAGTATATCTATTAAACTCATATAATAGAAGAAAAACAATTATTTAAATTATATATGTGAATACGTTCTACTTTTAAAGTATTTATGAGTTATTTAAATACAATATATAAGTTGTGAATAAAAGTATTTATAACTTTTATATTTAATACTCTAAACAGAAAATATTGCTTCTTGCAGTCGAACATAATTTTTTTGTCATTTTTCGATCCCCTATTTATGCCCCTACACTAGAAAAATTAAGATTAAGATTTAGGGCTAAGCTTAGCCGGTGGGTGAATTTAAGCACATGACCATGCCCAAATATTTTATCAACACGAAGCAGCTCCTGCTGCTGCAAAAAACAATGAGCCAAGCCCATACACACATTGCTGTCTCTAAAGTTGAGTTCTCAAGTTCTAAAAGAGAAGATGTAATAATCGTTTAATGAAATTGATTAAGCTTATTCTTTTTAATGGAAACGTGTATGAAATAAATTATTACTTTTAATTTAATAAAAAAACTTAAATTAAAAATATTTTTAACCAGTATTTTCAATGAGCAAGAAGCAAGTTAAGAAAAAGGTTTCTTCCACCTAACAAGCTAGGCATTTGAGTAGACGTGGTAAACTTGACCTGAGACCCGAATCGATTTACTCTATCCGAGATCCGATATCGACTCGAATACGATAACCCAAAATTTGATTCGAAATTCAAAATAAATCGAATCAAAAATGACCCGAATTTTAGTCGAACTAAAATGTACCCGAACCGATTTTTAACCGAACCGATAGCAACCTGAAATAAAGAAAATATATTTAAAAAAATAAAGAAATATGAGATGTGAACAGCCACGCAACTCACAAAAAGTCAAATATATTGGCTTTATAAAGTCATATATTAGGGGTGTGCAAAATAAACCGTAACCGTTAACCGGTATAGCCGTTAAATTTTATCGGTTAATTAACCTACCGTTAAAGTTTAAACGGTTTCGATTAACCAACCGCTAAAAATGATGGTTAATGGTTAATCGTTCTAAAATTATTTAGACATAAAATGAAGTTGTGATTAGAATTTCTTTATTTAATTTTTTTTTTGAAAATTTTAATATAATATTTAACGGAGAAATAATTTTATTATTCTCAAAAAATTAGTGAACATGTGAAAAAAATTGTTATAGGTTACATGTAACCGAACCGTTAAGTAGCGGTTAACCGCTATAACGGTTAAACATTTAAAAAATTTAATGGTTAATCGTTTCTTAATGGTTAAGTTACGGTTTAATAACCACTATAACGGTTAACTAACCGTTTATGCTAAACGGTACGGTTAACCTACCATGAACACTTCTACCATATATAGCATGTAAAAAACAGACTCGACCTAAAACCCGATTAAAATTGACCGATCTCCCACTGACCCAAAATTGACCCGAACCAAAATCAACTAAATCAACAATAACCGACCCGATATGGCCTGAATCACCATAGACTCGAACTAAAACTGAACCAAAAACAAATTTAAACCGAATAATATTAGACCCAAAATGGCCTGAATCAAAATGACCTAAACTGAAACCGAACCGAATTACTCATTTTTTCACCTCTCCCTTTGAGCTACACAATTGAGTAGTGAATTCTAGTCTTGTTTGATAATTTTTTGAATTCAATCAATTATAAACTAATATTTTCAATGATTTAATTTTAAAATGTGTTTATAAGGATAAATGAAAAACATCTAATAAAAAATTAAGGAACTACTTATTACTTAATATAGGTTATGTTCAGCACACTTATTTTATTATTCCTTTTAAGTATATTATAATTTAGTTTTTTTATTTATCAAACAATTTTTTTTGAATAGTCCTAAGGTGATTACAAAATAATATATTTATCAAACAATTTAATTACATGTAGTACTTAATTTTAAATAAAATATCAATCATTTTTCAACACTTAATTTTTCAAATTACCAAATAACACCTTACTCGTATTATGTTTGAATTTAATGTAGTTTAAATAACACTTTAAAAGTTATAACGTAGTAGTTGTTACATATAAATCATCATCATCAACAACAAAGACATGTTTTATTAGTGAATTAGATGACAAGACTCTAAAATAAAATTAAACATATTTATTTTGTAAAATATAAGATGATATTTTATTATCTAATCCATTAATAATAAATAAAATTATACCTAGCTAATACGTTAAATAATAATCTATAATGGTTAGGCTTAATAAGAATGTGTACAATAAGATAATTAACTTCTAAGCACTTATTAAGATAATTGAATTATTGTTTTAAAAATTTATATTTAATATGACACTTTAAAAACCTAAAACAAAACAAATTGGTAATTATATTTTTATAAATATTTTCCTTCAGAATATTATTATCCTAATATATATATATTGGAGTTTAAGAAAAAAATTGAGTTGAAAAAAATCTTTTTATTGTTTATTGTTTTACTATAACATTTGAATAATATTTTTTATATTATTATTATTATTATTATTATAAAAAGTTAGAAAATTAAACATGAAATTACATTTTGTGTCTATATTAAATTACACTTTTATTATTATTTAAATTATTAATTATACTTGTTGGTTGAGTTTTAGCTCTTTTGGTACGGTTATTGTTACAACATCGGTAAGTTATAAGTAAGATATGTAATAATAAGTAGTAGACGATTATGCCCCAAACATATTTTATTTAACGTTTTATATTTTTCAAGAAAATAAAAATAAAAACAGCCTCTATTTTTCTAGAATTAAATGGGCCCTAAGTTTGGATTTCTTCTATTGTTATATAACTAACTAAAAAAAATCTGTGAACCTTATCGTTATTTTGGCGCCACTTTAGGGATTGTTTGGATTGTGGGAAGAGGTTAAAGTTGAAGCAAGCAGTGGTTGCATCTTACATGACATGATTAAAACCAGCGTCCCCGGCTCCCATCACAATTATACGATTGCCGACGACTTGGAGTTCAAAGCAGACGGCCCACCCCCACCAGCCCAGGACGGAAGCAGAACTTATATTAGGGGATGCTGGATGCACCTATAAAATTCTAAGAAAAACAAACGTATAAAATTTTAGGAAACGGAAATAAATTTTTAATAGAAAATCCATAAAAATTACTAATTTTTTTTAAATTATATAAAAATTTTAAATTTTTAAGGAAATAACCGCGGCCTCCGGCCCCCTGATCACCCCCACACAGTCAAAAAGAAGTTCAGGCAGTGTTTTTCCTAGGACCCTGTTGCTTGATTTGATTATTGATCTTTTACATTTTTAACCATCCTCTCACATGCACCATGTTGCCCCTTGATCTGCGGGATTCTCCTGTTTTTTCCCCATGGCCTGCCATCTGCTTTTGATGGTTTATATATTCAAACCTATCTTAACTGTTTCGAAATTTATTTTTTATATTTTAGTTCTATTCAAGATTCGAACATTTGACCTTGTTAAAGGGACTCAATGTCTCGTTTCACTAAACTAATTGGTTGGTAGTAAAAACAATATGTTTTTTAATCTTTTATGCTTACCGTTGTTTTTTAGCAATTTTTCTCAATTTGGTATCTAAACCTAATTTTTCTCAAATTGACAACTTTGTTGACTTGTCATCTCAGCATAAATTAAAATGTTGAAGTGAAATCTCAGATGAAAATGATGATATGAAGTGTCATATGTCAAAAACTTGGCTGTTGAAGTACCACACTAGCATTATATACCAATTTGAGATTTTTTCCAAGTTTAGGTACTAATATGAGAATTCTTTCCAAGTTTATGTACTAATTTAAGAAAAGTTGTCAAATTTATGTACTAATTTGTATGATAAACCTTTAATTAACGATACTTTTTTTTATTAATTTGTAAAAATTAAAAATCAAATTGATAAAAAAAATTATAAACGTAGGACTATTTTTTTAATTGTCAGGTCAAGTTGTAATAGGGATCAATATCTTCAAATAAAAAAAACACGGATCCAATGTTCTCATGAAGTATTTAAATCACTTTTTTATAATTTTATTCGAGTACAATGGAGTATATGTGTCTAGCTTCAAATCTCAATAAACTGACGCATAATTACAGACTATACTGCTCGAACTTAGGTCTCCTAGGATCACTAGAATTACTCCTTAAGTTCTATTTAACCACATTTAAATTCCAAGAAAACAACCTTCTTTGATTGCAGCATTATGCCTTGGCAGGACTTGCCTCATTTTATTATAGGAAGCTAAGCTTGTTGTGTCTCTTTCCATCTTTGCAATTAGAGGTCTGTTTTCTGCCACAATTTTTCCTTGTGCAAACCCACGAAGCTGTCTGCTAAGCCGAAGGCTAGAGTCAGTGTCCCCAATGCTGGCGAGGTTTTTGGAGTTTTTCGACTCGAGTTTCTTCGTCTTTATCGAATCTTATCCATCCATCCACTCATCTAAACACTTCTTCAATCGCTTGCTGCATGTCTTCTTCATACAAGTCATTTCGTGATGGGTAAACATAAGTTGCTACTTGGATCAGTTAAACGACGGTAAGTACATACTTAATTGTCAAAGCCTCAGGTTTCTTTCCATGTAGGGAACTCCTGAGATTGGGGCATCACAACTGTCCAAAAATTTAATATCATCAATGGGTTTTGAGTATCTTACACTATTACAACCGTAAACTTTCAACATGTTGATTCAGTAGGATGGGGTGTTAGGTTTTTTAAATAAGGTTAGGAGTTTAAATCTTAATGTTGTGAATAAAACAAAATAGATTGGGAGGATTGTCCCATAATAAATTTATATAGTATAACGTACGAGTACGAAGTATATTTTAATCTTATATATGTATATATATATTTGAACAGTTCCTACCTAGGGGGAGGGGGAGGGGAAATTTGCTCATAATAGGTATTGAATCCACAATCTAATGGGAGAGAGGAGGAAGATGTCAACTAATAGCTTTTAACCACTTGTTCTAGAGATTGTTGACATTTTAATCTTATATTTTAAAATTGAACATAAAGTTCCTAGTACATTAGAAAAATGAGCTTAATGGTCATTTGCCTAGCAGATGAAACAAATACTTATAAAGTGGATTTTTTTATATATACAATACATAAACTAACCATAATCTTCTCAAACAATTAAGTTAGACGTGATTATGCTTCAACCTATTATAACTTAAAAAAAGAACTTGTATTGTCACATTTAACCCGACTAAATTTTATAATCTATTCACTGATTAATGTAATAGTTCGATTTTTTTTAATAATGGCATCTTAATTTTATTAAACACCATAAAAGATATTACAAATACAATGCATCAAAAAAGAGAAAAAGGGACTAATCCACTAAAAATCTCATACAAATGCAAACACTTCCATGAAGATTAGTATACCATCAAAACTCAGAAACCTTCATGAATCTCCTTGTCTCTAGCCAAAGGAGACGCTTTACGAATGAAAATGAAGTAGTGAGCAAACCAAACTATCAGGCAGATTGCTCCGCTACACTACTGATTAAATCGGCTAACAAACCATCAAACTAGTGGGGATCAATCTTTTCTATGACCACCAACAAAATTAAATCAGAAAACTAACGCCGTGAGGATCTCTATACGAGCACCAAACGACCGTTAAAGTATGTTAAAATCATACCAACAGATGAGACGAACCACAAAAGTCAATGAAAAGCGTGCTACAAAGGTATAGTAAACGCATACCACAAGAGCAGAGATTCTTATTAAAAAAACTCAAAAAATTATAAAAAAGTGAAATAATAAACACCGACGATCGACAATCAACACAAAAACTGATATCGTCGCTGACTAATCAAAGAAAAAAAATGGAAAAACCCTAACGGCGTAGGAGGTAATGAGAAAAAATTTTAATGGTTCAAATTTTTTAAGTTATAGTAAATTAGAAAAACATATTAACTTATGCGAGAGTTTAACATTATTAATTAAATATACATCGTTAAATTTAACAATATTTCTAAATTATTATAAAATTTACTATTCTGTTTATTTTTGTAACATATTGGTGAATCATCGTACAATGATGGGCGTGGATTTGAACTTCTACACATATATCAAGTGGGAAGACAATAATTGTAGGGCCCAAAAACTGACCTGCAGGGTTATTCCATACGATAAGGTAAAGTAAGTCAAGCCATTAACAAAATTATTAAATTTATCAAATTATTACAAAATAATCACTGTGATGTTATAATAATAATAATAATAATTTTATAATTTCTGAAAATTTAATGATTAAAACGGTTGAGCATAATTTGATGACTTCGAGTGTTCTTAATCCTAGGCTTAATTATAACAAATTAGAGTGGAGGGAATGGAATTGGTCCACTGTGTGTGCATTGAATCATGATGTGGTTAGGACCATTCTGTCTGTCGTTTTCGGCCTAGAAAAACTTAGCTATTTGCTGAAAACGCCCGTATTTGGGGCAAACTTAGGGTACAATAATCTAATTTAATGTTAAAAAATAGTATAAAGAAAATACAGAACCTAAAATGTTACCACACAACTTAAAATATTATACTTTTCAATAACATTTTAGGTTGTGATTTCTTGACAAGTTTTGAAATTTGGTTTGTGGTTTTACAAGTTCTGAATATTGTTGTGAGAACACGAAACCTAACATGTTATCAAAAAAAATATAATATTTCGATTGTGTGGTAATATTTTAAGTGTTAGAGTTGTGATTCAAATTCTTTTGGGATTTGGTTTAAAGTTAGAATCCTACTTTTAGTAAATATTGTTTACTTTATATTAATTAAAGGTAGGAAACTCAGTTTGAGTAGAATTTGTTTCTATGCAAGTTTCCTCTGTAAATAAAGAATCTATCCCTATAAATAGATACTAGGGATTAGGGGTTTAGACAGAACATCATAAATCAGTTGTAATCTCTTTCTCCATCATAGTGAAAGTTCTCATCCTCTGTCCGTGGTTTTTCCCTTTTGGGTTTTCCACATAAATTCTTGGTGTTATTTTTTTCTGTGTTTGTGCTTATTTACTTGTCTCGTCATTATCGTCCCGGTAGTATAACAAATTGGTATTAGAGTTTTTTCAGGTTACTCAGGATAATGACGACGGTGAAGTATGAAATTCCGCTGCTGGATCGCAACGTCAGGTTTTCGCTATGGCAGGTGAAGGTTCGAAATGTTCTTGTTCAGATGAATTTAGATAAATAATATGCCGAAAGAATGGTCGGATACAAAGAAGCACCGCAAGGATATGAAAGTTGTTTCCTAGATCCGTTTGCACTTATCAACAGTATTTTGTAGGATGTTCACAAAAAGAAGACAGCTGTCGACTTATAGGCAATATTGGAACAAATTTGCATGAAGAAAACTTTGACCAGCAAGTTGCTCCTGAAGCAACGCCTATACTCCCACAAGTTAGCAAAAGGTTCGTGTCTTGGCAACCATCTAACTGATTTCAAGAAGATCGTCTCAGATTTGGAAACGATGGAGGTAAAGTACAATGAGGAAGACTTATGTTTGATTTTACTTTGCTCATTGCCCGCTTCATATTCCTCTGTTAGAAGCACCCTCCTACACAGCCGTGATACCCTTATTCTTGAAGAGGTATATGATAATTTGAATTCACATGACAAGATGCAACATCTTACCGACTCCGAGTTCCAAGCAGAGGGTCTTATAGTGCATGGATCGACTAGTTTAGACCGCAGAAGAAAAAGGTGATCGCAATTTTGGCAGTCAAAATAGAGGCAGGTCCAAGTTGTCAAATTAAGGTAAAATATGTTATTTCTGCAAAAAGTAATGTCATATTAAATCTGAGTGTTACAGATTACATAATAGATAAAGAGGTAATATGAGAATTAGAATTCCTGTGAAGATGAAGTTGATATTGCAAAGGAGTATAATGATGGTGAACTTTTAGTTGCTTTCGGCGAAGACTCTATAACGAGTGAGGAGTGGATTCTTGACTCTGATAGTAGTTTTCATATGAGTCCAAATCGGGATTGATTTGCAATGTATAAACCTGTGTCTACAGGTGGTGTCTTGTTGGGAAATAATATCTCTTGTAAAGTTGCAGGTATTGGTACAATCAAGATTAAGATGTTCGATGGGATTGTTCGAACACTTGGTAATGTGAGGCATGTTCCAGATTTAAGAAGAAATATGATTTCGTTAGGTACTCTGGATTCAAAAGGGTACATATACTCCAATGAAGGTAGAGCTATGAAAATTTGTAAGGGCACTCTCGTTGTGATGCAAGGGTATAAAAGAGCAGTCAATTTTTATGTTCTGCAAGGTTCAACTATTTTAGGTGATGCATCCGTTGTTTCCTCTTGCGTGTCAAATGACGATGTTACTGGTAAATGAGTCTTGACCGAATCAAGTAAAATAGGATTTTGTGTTGAAAATGACAATCATAGGCATAAAGAATTTGGTAGGCAGAAAAGAGTTCGATTTCATGGGCATAATGAATTTGAAAAGAAGAATAAAGTTGAATTCCGTGGGTATAACGGATTTGAGAAGCTTAAGAGAGTTCGATTTGCTTCAAAGATAAATAATGAGAAAGGTAGAAGTGCCATTGATGATCGGAGTTGTGTTATTGCTCGTGGTGATATAGTTGTGAGCAAAGTTGGCATTAATGTTGATCTTACCGACGTGAAGACTAAATTACCTTGTACATCCAAGCTTGGGCAAGGCTTGGATTCAGTCAGTGTTCATTGTTGAAGACTACCCCTTAAAGGGGTTTCATGGAAGAGGTGGAGATATTGTTCGACAGGAATTTGTCTCAAGGTGGAGATTTGTTAGAGTTGTGATCCAAATTCTTTTGGGAATTGGTTTAAAGTTAGAATCCTACTTTTAGTAGATATTGTTTACTTTATATTAATTGAAGGTAGGAAACTCAGTATGAGTAGAATTTGTTTATATGCAAGTTTCCTCTGTAAACAAGGAATCTATCCCTATAAATAGATACTAGAGATTAGGGGTTTCGACAGAACATCATAAATCAGTTGTAATCTTTTTCTCCATCATAGTGAAAGTTCTCATCCTTTGCCCGTAGTTTTTCCCTTTTGAGTTTTTCACGTAAATTCTTGGTGTTATTTTTCTTTTCTGCGTTTGTGCTTATTTACTTGTCTCGTCATTATCGTCTCAGTAGTATAACATTAAGTTACGTGTATTTTAACATTTTAGGTTGCACCATTTTTAGCCTTAAATTAAGCCCCCACACCCTAAACTCACCCCTAGTTATTTGTGTTTTGTTTTATTGTGTTCAATGCTAATGGTTAGTATGGAACGGAAGAAACAAAAATTGAATCGATAGTTGAACAAATCAGATCATCAATTTTCAATTTAATCAATTCAACCGTTATTTTCTCGGTTATCCCACGCCAATTTCCGAGTTAAGGTAGAAATGTATCGGGTGAAGGTCGGGCTTCTAAACTCGATTCGACTTGAAAATCGATTTTATCGACTCGATGCGAAAAAAATTCAAATAAAATTTGAGATATAAAATGAGAATTCGAATAATTTAAAATTTTTAGTAATTAGTTGATCAATTTTCAAGCTCGAGTCGAGTCCTCAATTTTGTCATATATATGTATATTACATATGAAAAATTCTGAAGAAATATATATGTATATCGTAAATATTAGAAATCTATTTAAATTGAAACAATTAGTACTATAACATTATAAATATTTTACAATTAAATTTGAACAGAAAGTCGAACAATTTAACTCCACTCATTTCAAATTTTATAAATTCGACTCAAATAAAAAAATTCGAATAAAATTTAAATTAAAAAATAAGACTCATAAATTTAACCAATTCAAAAAAGACTTTTAAAGAATGGTCACTCCTAACCCCGACTGTATTGATTTTGGACTAGGAGGTAGTGGGGATGAGAACCCATGCAATGAGCTGCAGCACATCGCTTTCAACTATGCAGAGAGCAAGTAGCATCTGAATAAATTAATATTATTTATATTTGATTAATCGTCCTCTCCCCAGAACTAGATAATAAAAATGAGGTCAGAATAAGAAGTGAACAGTGAGTTCCAATCATGGAATTGGGGGGGGGGGGATGGCAATCGAGGCCAGGTTCTCAACTGTCGCCTTCACAGGTATTATTGTTATTACAATATTGTCTGCTTTATGGATGGGGAGGTAGCTTTCGCACTTTCTCTACCATTAACATCTATCTTGTCAAATCTAATCACCAATCATCTTAACCGGAACTTAAAACCTTTCCTTTGATAGATTACTGGATTGTCCCTGTTATCACAGTTCAGATAAGTCTAAGTTACAATAGTTTAATTTTAGTTAAATTTTAAAATTTTTAATTAAACTTTTTTAAACTATACGATCAAGATCTGCCACTGCACACAACTAAAATATTATATTTTTTAATAATATTTTAGGTTGATAGTAAGTTTTAAAACTCGTGGATAAATTTTAAAATTTATCGTGAAAAAATATTTTGGATAACATTTCGTTTGGTGTGAGTAATATTTAAGTTTTATATTTTTAATATTTCGGTTGTATCATTTTTTAGCCCATTGCACCCCATATTCACCTTAAAAGTAAGTTTTTGCGTAAAAAATCTCAAAAGGTATGACGGAGAAAAACAATTGAATATTTTCATAAAAACCCAACAACAAACATCAAAATCTTGTTATGACATTATATTGAGTAAGAATGGAGATAAAAAATCAATCTTGTAGTTTATTTTGTCAATGGTTTTAATTACATCAACAAACTACCACAAAAGTAAAAATAGTGACCGATTGCAGTGAAGCTGTCGCGACCATTTTGAAATCGGTGTGAAAAATAGTCTGACGATCGATCTTTTAGAAAATTAGAATTTTCTAGCCATTTTAATTAAATCTTGAAAATGTAGGATTTTTCATATTAAATTAGATTTTCCATTATTTATACTTTTAAAAAATATTTTGGAGTCGCCACCGATCACTTCGAGGTTGACCGGACACCGGAAAAATAAACCAAAGATTCTTATCTTAAAATTTGGGTTTAGGAGTCGGTTACGTGTAGGGAAGGATTAGCACCCCTACGAACGCCCGTGATCGGTACCTTTAATTTTACGTGACATTTTGGCATTTCGAATAATTATTTGAATTTAATTTATTCCATAATTATTAATTGAATTTAAATTCCAAATGCATATATCATTTTATAAGGAAATTTATTTTGTTCGAATACGAGATTAAAAGCACCCCGTTAGGTGGCACCCCTATTCGTATTTAAAAATGAATTTCTAACATAAAAGGTTTTTTATGAATGTTCTTTTATTGTCTTGTCAACTTTAAGTACGATTCCTAAAAGGCTCTAATAAATTAGTTATTTAAAACTATGAATATTAATTAATTTAATGGCTTTTTATGTGAAAATGTCAAATTCTTGAACACTTTCCATATATTTAAAGCCTTTAAATTAATCATATTCCTAATTAATTAATTCTTCTAATTAATTAAAGTTCTAGTCCTAATTAGGGCCCTAGCAATTTATTATTCAATTATAGGTGAAAATGTATATCGAATATATACCTTTATGACCAATGTTGAGATAACATCCCATTGTAAACAATGGAACACCATCCAAATTTGAGCCTCAAAGATTCTATTCGACATACATTTAATTAACTATAATGTATTAATTATTAATGTCAATTAAAGAACTAATTTGATATTCAATTATAAGTGTAAATATATTAAATATATTCATTAAAATCCATGTTGAAATAACACCCCATTGTAAACAATGGAACACCATCCAAATTAGAATTTTAAAGTTTATATTTAATATATTTTTAATTACTACAATTATCTATCCTACTTAATTATTGAATCCTAATCAAGGAACCTAGGGAAAAGGCTCTAATTAATTAATTAAACTAAGTGTATTTAATTGTCTAATATTTAACTCTATATACTCAATTTAAAGCATGCATCAGACATATAAATTAATTGTATTTAAATAAAACAATTAAATAAAGACTAAATTAAAACAAATTGAACATTAAGACTAATTTTATTAATATGGGAACCTAATTGAAACTATTACAGAATTTGGTGCCCAATTACAAAGCAATGGTGACCCAATTGAAACAATTCGAATTTAGGGGATACAAATATGGGGTATGAGGACTAAATTGAAAGAATTACAAAAGCTAAGGAATGAATTAGGAGGAAATAGGGACCATATTGAAAAACAACCACAAAACTTTAAGGACTAAAGCTACTATTTACCCAAAAGCCTAAAAAAACGTGGATCCTAGAGCTCGACCCGACCCACTCTCGCGGATCCTCCAAACCTGCTGCCAAAACGACAGCGTTTTGAGGAGGTTATAAAGCTCTTGTTTAAGCCCCAAACCTCATTTCCCCTATTATCCACTCTCTCTCTTGTCTCTCTCTTCCCCGAAATCCTATCGTCCCTAACAACTAATTTCCAGAAATTGGCCCTAATTCAGATAAAAAAAACCTTTTTTTGTTTGAATGTTCAGGCGATCTTCATAAAAATGAAGAACACGGGCTCAACCACCTCTTCGACCGCCATTTGATCTTCTTTCGCCGAACTCCGATCACGACAAGTTGTTCGCCGGCAGCCGTGTTACCACTCCAGCCACTATCCTCTTTCGGCCGGCTGCCGTGAGGCAATTTTCGACCATCGGCTGAAACCCTAAAATTACCTCAAAAACTCCATTTTGAACCTTAATCCTAGATCTAAACCTAAATCTATCCCGATTCAGGAGAATCACCCAAAATTTCCCAGCCTAAATCTACCCGGATTCGAAAGAATCCTTCCTAAATCTCTCGATCTAAACCTAGGCTATTCATAGTCATTTATTTCTGACTTCACCAACGCTCATAAATCACTCCAGCCGCCACAAAAAAAAGATCTAAACTCTCTTTTATTTTTTAATTTTGTTTGTAGGAAACTAATGATTTTGTTCTGTTTTTTGCAGGAATCGAAAAAAACAAGGAAGAATACCTCGGTCATGGCTGTACTAGAGGTCCGATGATTTTTTCGGCATCCGATTAGTGTTCGTTCACTGTCCCAACGAAGGTTCAGCTTCAGGCGGTTCAACTTTCATGCCGGTTCAATTTCCCAGGTAACCCTATCTCTTTCATTATTATAGTATATTTATTATTTTTATTTTATTTCTGGTAACTATTAATTACTGTCATTATTAAACTGACACACTCTCTCTTAGGTATTTATAGGGCCTGACGAAGGTGATGTCAGCGGTATGCTAGCTGGATCAAAGAAACACATATCCTGGTGAACTTGATTCGGACGAATAGAAGCATGACACGTGTCCCTTCTGATCAAAATTTAAGCGGTAAAATTTGGGCTATCTGACTTTTGTGTTTGTTGGATATTAGAATAGGCGGGGAAACTGATTGTAATGGGAATTTGGGCTTTAATTGGGCTCTTGGATTTGTAATGGGCATTATTTGGGCATTTGAACATTATTTGTGGTTTATTCATTCATTTATTTATTTTTATTGTATTTATATATATATATATATATATATATATATATATATATATTCTTGGCCTTATTTATTTAGTATATGGGTACCCTAAACAAAATACGGGTATGATAGTTGCCCCTCTTTGCTCATTGTTGTGGAACAGGAAGTGGGCAAAGATTGAAGACACAAATTTTGTCCGAATCCACTGGCCATCTTCTAAACTACCGAAGCTTGAAGCTGTTCTTCTCATTTCAAAATTCTTCAAACTTTTTCCAAACTATAGAATTCGAAGTTGTTCTTCTTATTATGAAATTATTCGTCTTCCAAGGTCTGGAATTGTTCTCGACATTCTTCATCTCTTGAGTTCTGAAGCTGTTCTTCTTATTATGAAATTCTTCGTCCCTCGGTCGAACTAAAGAATCTGAAGCTGTTCTTCTTATTATGAAATTCCTCATCTTCTTACGCCTGACATCATTCCTTGAAATTCTTCACCTTCTGAGGTTTGAAGATGTTCTTCTTATTATGAAATTATCCATTCCTCTATTGAACCATCCACTTCTCTGTCTAAGTGTTGAACAAGCGAGTTCTTCTTATTATGAACTCTGGATTCTTTGCTGAAAATATTGGTTTGCCTCACTGTAAAGGCGTAGAATAATCAAGCTCTTCTTATTATGAACTTCCCCATTCTTCAAAAGGGTGAACTCTTCTTATTATGAGTTCTTCATTCTTTGCTGAACGAACTCTTCTTATTAGGAGTTCTGTGGCGAATTCTTCTCATTAGGAATTCATCATTCTTTGCTGGGTGAATTCTTTTTATTAGGAATTCTGGAGTGAACTCTTCTCATTAGGAGCTCTTCAATCTTTCTTAGCGAGTTTTTCTTATTATGAACTCTGAATTCTTTGCTGGTTGAGCTATTCCTACTGAGAACCCTGGATTCTAGAAATGTTGATTCTCCTCTCATCTGGGTAATGATTAATCTTTGATGTCATTGCTTTTCTGTCTAAGGTATCTTGATCTTTCTATCTGAAGCTCATATGGGATTTCATCTCTTGTTTCTCTTTCTCTGTTGATCAAGATTCTTCTATTCCTGCAGAAGTCAAATTTATCATTAATCTTCCAACATTAATTGTAAAAATGCATAATTTGGGTATATCATTAAAATTTCAAGTGCTTCAACAGGAGACGCTGAAACTATGAATCTTCCTCGTTTGAGCCTGAAGTTGGTCTATCTTGCTTTTCAATCTAGCAACTTGAATCGTTTTTCTCTTCTTATTTTTCTTTTTTTTCTCTTTCTTCTTTCTTCTCTTTTTCTTCTCTTTCTTTTCCTTTTTCATTTTTCTTCTTATTTTTTTCTTTTCATTCTTTCTTTTTTTTTCTCATTTTTTTCTTTTCTTGTTTTTTCTTTATTCTTCCTCTCTTTTTGTCATTTTTCTTTTTATTTTTTCTTCTTTTTTCTCCTTTTTCTTTTCTCTTTTTTTGTTTTTCTCTCTTTTTCTTTTTCTTTTTTCTTTTTTGTTTTTTCTCATTTTTTTTGTCTTTTTTGAAACTGAGGGCCAAAGGATTACTATTTCTGCTGATATCATGCCCGACCATCTTATTGCGATAACATTTGGAAAGTTCTTATCATTTGTGAAGGTATCGGCCCGAAGGACTTAACATTATGCCCGAATGACTTATTGATGACTCGAAGGATTTAAAACTGTAATGCACTTTCTTTCCTGTGCACAGAATCACATCACTCCCGAAGGTGATGGCCTGAAGGACTTAACATCATGCCCGAAAGACTTACTGACGACCCGAAGGATTTAGAATTGTAATACACTTCCTTTTTTGTGCAAACAATTACATCACTCCCGAAGATGATGGCCCGAATGACTTAACATCATGCCCGAAAGACTTATTGATGACCCGAAGGATTTAACATCATGCCCGAAGGACTTACTGATGACCCGAAGATTTAAAATTGTAATACACTTCCTTTCCTGTGCAAACATTTACATCACTCCCGAAGGTGATGGCCAAAAGGACTTATTGACGACCCGAAGGATTAGAATTGTAATACACTTCATTTCCTGTGCAAACAATTACATCACCCCCGAAGGTGATGGCCCGAAGGACTTAACATCATGCCCGAAGGACTTATTGATGACTCGACAGATTTAACATCATGCCCAAAAGACTTACTGATGACTCGAAGGATTTAGAATTGTAATACACTTCCTTTCCTGTGCAAACAATTACATCACTCCCGAAGGTGTGGCCCGAAGGACTTAGCATCATACTTGAAGGACTTACTGATGACCCGAAGGATTTAGAATTGTAATGCACTTCCTTTCCTGTGCAAACAATTAGAAAATCTTTGCTGAAATTTGCCTCTGCAAACAGATTGAAATCTTTGCTGAGATCCGCCTCTTCAAATAGATTGAAATCTTTGCTAAAATCTGTCTCTTTAAACAGATTGAAATCTTTGCTGAGATCCGCCTTTTCAAACGGATTGAAATCTTTGCTGGGATTCGCCTCTTTAAACGGAATATTTGTTAAAATCTGCCTTTGTACATGGAGCCTCTTGCTGAAATATGTCTCTAAAAATAGAATGTCTTGCTGAAATCCACTTCTGTAAGTGAAATATTTGTTGAAATCCGCTTCTCTATAAACAGGATATTCATTGAGATCTGCTGAAATCTGCCTCTGTAAGCGGAATATTTATAGAAAATTTTCTTTGCAAACAGAATATCTCGAGATTCGCCTCTGCAAATGGAATATTTTAGAGAAATCCACCATTATAAATTGGGATCTGCCTCTTCCAACGAAACGTTTTAAGATCTGTCTCTGCCAACAGAAAATTTTAGAAAAGTCTGCCTCTGTAAACGGAATATCTTGAGATCTATACCTACAAATAGAAAATCATGAATTAATATGTTTGCTTTCTCACAAACACAACTGTAATCTTTGCTAGATCTATTTTTCAAAGATCTATGCTCGCTCGTTGTTGGATTTTCTCCCATGAGATTTTCGTTTATTCCTTGCTAGATCTTCCTTTTCGAGATTTTTATTTACTCTAGCTGAATCTTTCCTTCGAGATCTTGGCTCGTTCCTTGCTGGATCTTCCTCTTCCAGATCTTTATTCATTCCTAAATTGATCTTTTCCCCAAGATCTTTGCTCGTTCTTGCTTGGATCTACCTTTTCAAGATCTTTATTTTTCTTAACTGGATTTTTTCCTGAAATCTCTTTCTATTCTTTCTTGGATCTACCTTTTCAAAACTAGAAGCTATAAATTGGTCTTCCCCTTTCCTTGATTGAATCTGCAAATTCCTGCCAAAATATGCAAAAATGCTTTGAATGTATGAATTAGCATGCTCCTTCTTATGGATACATAACTATATGATGCATGAATGTTGTCACTTGAGGACCACTTAGGCAAACTTTCATCTGCTGGGGAGCTCCAAATTTCTTCACTCTATCTTTCACTGAAACTTCTTCTACCAACAGCATAACCCATCTCACACTCAGGTCCAATCTTCAGGATCTCTGCATCTCTTCTCTAAAGTGCCTTCTCAGGTTTTCACTTTAGATTTTCTTTTTTTCTTTTCTTCTTTTTCTTCTCAATGCGCCCTTTCGAGTTTTCACCTCAGTTTTTCTTTTTTTTCTTTTTTTGCAACAATGTTTTTTTTTCTTTTATTCATTCTGATGGAACTTTCTCTTGCCTTCATGGATCAAGCACATGTACCCTTTTTGACATATCTCACCATGTATTTCTCACAATTTGAATACCAGTGATCAATATTTTCTCAGAAAGCCACTCTTGTTATGTCTTCATTTAGCTTCTTTGACAAAATTCTTCCTCATAAATCTAAAAGAAATCATAATTCACTATTACTTTGACTTTGCAGATCTTGTTTACCGGCATATGATGTTCTTCTGTAATGTTCTTTTCGCCTTGCTTTCTTACTTTTAAATAGCAAAATCCTCAACGGATTGATCTGACTACATCTTTGCTCCCAAAAGATAGCTCATACTTTCTCTTTTGCCCCAGAATCACTTGTGCCATTTTCTTGCAGCTCTGTTTGAATGTTACTGACACCCGGAGTTACGTCTTTTCCTCATCAAACTTTTCATCATTAAACAAGTATCGAGGCCACCTCCTGCTCTGCCTGCACTTAAAGGATTAGTACATCATAGTAATACCCACGAAATCCTTTACTTTTCTTGTATCTAATCAATTTATCTGCAAGATGCTTGTTGAAAAGATAAGTGAAAGGCTCAAAATATTATTTTACTAGATTTGAGAAATTGGAATATTTTGATAAGTCATGGCAAACATCACAAATCAAGATTAAGCCCCCTAAATATCAAGTTTAACAGAGCCTTTGAACCAAATTGCAAAGATCAACTCAAATGTGACCCCTTTCAAATTATTAGACTTCTGAGAGAAACATTTCCTGTATGCCTAATTCTATCCTATTTAAAGTAGAACTCTTCACCTCACTAACTCACCATACCCAATCCTTCTCTTTTTTCTGATCTCGATCAAGCATTAGAAGTCTGGAAGTTCTTGAAGAAAGGTTAACCTTTATAAGCGGGATGTATTCTGAAGACAAACTCATCTTGCTCCAATACCCGTATATGGTCAAAATGGTCTTTTGAGGCTTGTAATGTAGGCTATGGTTCACGGCTACCAAAGAAAGGATATATAGGCTCAAATAAATACTTAAGGGTGATAAAACCAAGAATCATTTTTCAAGTGAAATATCATTTTTGCACTGATCTGAATATGTTCGGATAAAATGCTCTCTTTTCCCTTTCTCTTTCTCATTTCTTTTCCTTTTTCCTTCTTTTTCTGGATCGCTCTAGACTGCCCAATTTTGGGTTTTTACCCTAGAGTTCATTTCCTCTCCTTGAAATCAATCTTCTACCGCTCCTTTAGATAGAGACTTATTTGAATGGGAGATCTCACATATATGTATTGCTTTACTTTTGCAGCTTTTATCTTTAGTGCTTTCTTTGCTTCAACTTGATTCAGTTGACTTTTTGAACACAAATCTCACTGTTTCTTTCTTTTTCTTTTCTTCCGCTTCTTCTTTTTTAATTAATTCAGAGCATTCTTTTTCATTCATCATGTCTTTCTGACTTTTGTACTTGATATGATCACTTTTGTTTCTTTTCCCCTGATTCACAAGGCATTACTATCATAGGATGATCAAAACTTAGCACTTTCACTTGCAAACGAATTTTCATCCTCTTTGCCCCCAGTGTAGGGGTGATCCTTGGTTTGGGTTGAATCGAAAGAAAATCCTCAGGCTCAAAGGGGACAACAAATGATATTTTTCTTATTTTCTTTCTTTGTGAAGGTGAATGAAAGAATGCCAAATGTCCTCCCATGCTTGGATATCTTCGAAGAAAAGCTGTCTTCAGGTGGATGATGTTTTGGGTTATCACTTCATTCAAAGACTTTAACCGCCAATGCTTGAGAGGAAATTCACTCAAAATTTGTATTTGGGATTTTTCCGCGATTCCTGAACACTCATTAATGTCTTCCCATTGGCCTAAATAAACTAGAAAGATTCATATTTCTAAAGTTGATCTCTGAATTTAGTTCAAGGTTACTCTTACAATTAATATATGGGACCTGAGAAAGAAATGTTACTGAAGAAATATACATATATGTATTGGAGAACAAAAACTAACCCATAACAAAGAATGAATAAAATATTTAAAATCAAAGAATGCAAAATGTTTGCCATTTGAAAAACATATATAAGAAACAGGCATCATGAACAAATAAATCGAAATAGCCTCCATTACAAAAGACCCCCAATACTCGCAGGCAAAAGAGATTGGGATGATTCAGGGTATTACTCCGCAACGGTCCTAAAATTGTAGATAGATCCATATGGTTCACTGTTGACCATTAATCAAGAAAGACCTGAGTTAATTTTGGTCACTCTGCTTCTATTGTCAATTCTTATTTTTTATCATTATGAAGAAATGCCTATTTTTGTTCATGCTCTGATGCTCTCATTCTTTCTGAATATTTTTTTTTCTAATTCTTCAGTGATCAAATTCTTTAATGTCACTCCATTGGTCTCTCGCCATATTAAGTTTGCCTCACCTTTATTATTTAGGGCGAACAAATGCTCCAAGTCTTTGGACATTTTAAGTTCTTGAACTTTCACCAAGTTCATCTTTAATTTTACAGAACCATTAGAACTCCGTAGGAAAACTTGCTAAGCCCCTGAACTGGCTAATATATCAACTGAAGATGATTGCCCCATACTCAGTCATATCCTTCCCATTAATGGTCAAACATTTGCATCCATGGCCTTACATTTTGAAGTCATCTCTGAAACAATACAGGGGAAACTTTGGGCTTGAAGTAACATAGTTGATTTCATATTCTACTCTAGAGATAATTCTTGCAAGTTATACCCCCTTGATGCATAAACATGAACGAAGCAGACTTCAAAACTCTAGACAATCTTGGAAGCATTCATTCTGGATCTCTGACTAACCATCTTCTTGATTTCTCCATTAAGGGCCTACACTTCTTGGTAAAACACCCTGGTTCCCCATGTTAAACTTGTAAATATTTTCGGGATCATAACTATAAGTATATGGGCTTGACATCTTCTTCACCGGACTAGGGGTAAAATAAGTCTGAAATGGGCATTCCAAATATATCAAAATTTACATTTATCCAAGGAATCTTTCATAATAGACCTGATGAGTTAGTTGAGCTTTTTCTCTTATGACCTCAGGGAGTCCGATCATTGCATTCATTCACTTCTTTTCATCTGTTCACTTGACATCTCAGCACTTTATTTCTGAGCAATCCAATTGCATTTCCTCCAATTAGGGGACTACTTTGAAGTCACATATCTTAAATACTAATTTTCAGTGCCAACTTCCAAAATCTCCCACTTCAGAAAGTCTTAAATTTGCAGCTTAAAAATGTAGCAACTTTCAATGTCTCAATCACAACTCACTATAGTCTTGATATTGTAACAACTTAATTAATGGGGCTTTAATAATTTCTCATGATACGACGAATCTTCAAGCAGTTTGAAATATGTCTCAATAAAAATATGAATGAAATCCATTTTAGATTTTGACTTTCCACTGACAGGAGCATCTGATCTTGGAGCATTCTTTGGTAAAGAAAATATTTCAGCAAAAATACACAAATATTATTCTGACTCTAAACTTCAGACTGCAACGAGTTGTTCACAAAAGCTTGTCATAGCTTCTGTCATTTCCCTTTTATCTCAACAGCTATAACAAATAGTAGTCTCTGATTGAACCAGTCTCTTTACTTCGAACAATAAATACTCAACCCTGATGAAACTAAAAACTTCAATGGGGCTATTATCTGAAAGTGATTTTGGATAGGGTAGAGCTACAAACATGTACATGACATTGAATAGGAACAACTGCTTCCCTGAACTCTTCAGTCTCTTTGTCTTGTATTTGTATTATGCTCATCTTGCAATCAATTCCTCTATAAGTAAACTTCAATCTTCAATTGACTCTGCATTCATCGCTTTAGAGAAAGACTCTTCTGCCCATCGTCTCTGTTGGGATCATCATGTCTCATGACTATCACTGAATCATCGATTGGCAAAACTTTCGGCTAAACTTCAGAATTTGAATTCATTCAGTCTTTTTATATCTGTCCACTGAGCTTCCTTTATTTTAGCATTTTCAAGATCCACCGGTGACTTTAAGTCAAGCATTCCACTGTTCTCATCATAATTCAAACTTGGGTCTTCTAGATTCTTTACATATGCCCACATCTATGTCGATCCGGACTTGCTCACCTTTCTTATTTGGCTTTTTTTATTATCATCTCTCTCTCTCTCTTTATTTTGATTTTTTATTTTTTGACTTTTTTCTCTTTTTTTTTTATTTTTTCTGACTTTCTTTCTTCTTTTTTGCTTTTTTTACATGAAGAGTCCTTTCAGACCGAACCTTTATGTGAGATGAATTTTTATCTTGATCACCTTCGTTAATGTTTCATATTAGCTCGTACTTCATCTCGTTCTCAGACTGGTCAGTCTTTTTCTTCATTCGATCCAAGTGGTCCTCAATAACCTTTGTGACTGTTCATCCTTAGCAGATTTGTTGCCCATGTTTCTCAAAATGCAATGTTACAAAATGCAATATTTTAAACAAAAGTGCAATATTTTTTAATTTACAAAATGTTTAAATGCTGTAATACATGAATGCACGAGGTATCGATTTCAAGAACTAGTCATTAGAGCAACACCCATCTAACTAAAAGGTCGAATATAGAGAAAATGCAATAAGTCACTAGCTCCAGCTCCTTTGGTTGATCACTTTGTTTAGCCTCTAAATCAACTTCATTCCTAGCTCGGTGTTGATATCAAAATGTTGTTGTAGGTTCCCGACCTCTTTGAACAAAATCTATACATGTTAGGTGACTCCCCGTACTTGGCTCCCAAAGTTAATCATTTCACAACTCTATTTTTGGATAGCCTGGATTACTGCTTCGACTTAATTTTCAGTGTTTTAACCTTCATTGTGGTATCTCTTTAAAACTTACGAGCTGGTCTTTCAAAAGTCACACTGCATTTTTTGATTCTGTTATTTTCTTCAGTTCCTCATTTTTATCAGCACCTTCTTTAATTATGGTGTTCCCCGGTAAATTTCATCATTAATAAACCCTGAATATCGCCGCCGAGTTCAAAGCTTTCTGTTCTTTCTTAGGTTTAGAAACAGTCCCTGAATGCCCCTTCAATTTATTCATCCTCTATCATTCCTCTGGTTATCACTGTTTTTCCAGAGACCACGTCTTGTTTATCTCTATAACTGCCACTGACCCTATCTTGAACTCTGAACTTTTGTTGAGTCTTTTATAAACTCTGTTCTTCTTGACCCCTAGAAAACCTCGCATTTCTCTATTATTGGTGTTACATGTATCCTTCTAAAAGGTGAACAATTATACCGGGCTTCATACACAGGTCACGACCTTAAACAACTATCGATCCTTTTGACTATCTGACAGCAACATTATAACCCATGAATCTTACTAGAAATGACTCTTCATAGTCCCCATCCTATGGTTCTAGAATTAAACTTGGCTCTGGCAAAACCTTATTATGCTAAAAAAATTTGGTACAATTTTACATTAATGACACCTGACCTCCACGGATATTATCTTCGTTCTTGTATTGAATCTTCTCGAATCCAATCCACAGTGACATATTATCCCCCACTTGTCTATCGGACCCTTTGGCTCTTATGGCCACTGCCTACTCGAGTAATTCTCGAACCTATACCTTTCATGAATTCAATGTGATACAACATTTATCGAATAAAACACACCCACACAAAAACAAAAACAAAACAAAAACTGTGTCAGTATGGTGAATTAACATTATAAACAAAAATAATTGATGTAAAATAAAACAAATTTATATTGCGTAAAATTAACCAGAGAACATTTTATTTTGCATTCAAGAATAACCAGAGAAAAGAATTTAAATCAGCAACACCCTGTCCTAGGTCCCTGTCTGGCTCTAGTGGGGTAGGTTTCTATTACAGCATGTAGGTTTCGATCTAGACTCTGGGTACCCGAACTGTCTTTACTGGACTAGTATGACATCGAGTCAGGAGTATACGACCCCTTATAGCGGAGGCGTAACCTCACGGTGTATAAGGTTGGTATACCAGAACGAGGACAAAATTCGATCACGGGGCTGAATAACCCAAGTAAGATCATGCCTCACTCCCACTTAAAGGTGAAAAGCCGGGTATAAGGCTTATGCATGAATGGCAATTTATATCACACAAGAAAAAGCTACCTGCATTTTTCCTGAAAATTCATCCAATAATTATGGAAAAAATTAAATTCAAATTTCTGTCCAAAAATGCCAAAATGCCACGTAAAACTAATTAGGTCTGACTCTCGGTTTTTAAAATCCCCAGCGAAGTCGCTAAGCTGTCGCGACCATTTTTGAAATCGAGTGTGAAAAATAGCCTGACAATCGATCTTTTAGAAAATTAGGGTTTTCTGGCCATTTTTAATTAAATCTTGAAAATGTAGGGTTTTTATATTAAATTAGATTTTCCATTATTTATACTTTTAAAAAACATTTTGGAGTCGCCACCGATCACTTCGAGGTAGACTGGACAACGAAAAAACAAACTAGAGATTCTTATCTTAAAAATTGGGTTCGGGAGTCGGTTATGTGTAGGGAAGGATTAGCACCCCTAGAACGACCGTTATCGGTACCTTTAATTTTACGTGGCATTTTGGCATTTCGAATAATTATTTGAATTTAATTTATTTCATAATTATTAATTGAATTTAAATTCCAAATGCAGATATCCTTTTATAAGGAAATTTATTTTGTTCAAATACGAGATTAAAAGCACCACGTTAGGTGGCACCCCTATTCGTATTTAAAAATAAATTTCCAACATAAAAGGTTTTTTATGAATGTTCTTTTATTGTCTTGTCAATTTTAAGTACGATTCCTAAAAAAGGCTCTAATTAATTAGTTATTTAAAACTATGAATATTAATTAATTTAATGGCTTTTATGTGAAAATGCCAATTTCTTGAACATTTTCCATATATTTAAAGCCTTTAAATTAATCATATTCCTAATTAATTAATTCTTCTAATTAATTAAAGTTCTAGTCCTAATTAAGGCCCTATCAATTTATTATTCCATTATAGGTGAAAATGTATATCGAATATACACCTTTATGACCAATATTGAGATAACACCCCCATTGTAAACAATGGAACACCATCCAAATTTGAGCCTCAAAGATTCTATTCGATATACATTTAATTAATTATAATGTATTAATTATTAATGTCAATTAAAGAACTAATTTGATATCCAATTATAAGTGTAAATATATTCATTAAAATTCATGTTGAGATAACACCACATTGTAAACAATAGAACACTATCCAAATTGGGATTTTAAAGTTTATATTTAATATATTTTTAATTACTACAATTATCTATCATACTTCATTTTTGAATCCTAATTAAGGAACCTAGGGAAAAGGCTCTAATTAATTAATTAAAATAAGTGTATTTAATTGTCTAACATTTAACTCTATATGCTCAATTTAAAGCATGCATCACACATATAAATTAATTGCATTTAAATAAAACAATTCAATAAAGACTAAATCAAAAAAATTGAACATTAAGACTAATTTTATTAATATGGGAACCTAATTGAAACTATTACAGAATCTGGTGCCCAATTACAAAGCAATGGTGACCCAATTGAAACAATTCAAATTTAGGGGATACAAATATAGGGTATGAGGACTAAATTGAGAGAATTACAAAAGCTAAGGAACAAATTAGGAGGAAATAGGGACCATATTGAAAAACAACCCCAAAACTCCAAAGACTAAAACCACTATTTACCCAAAAGCCTAAAAAAACGTGGATCCTAGAGCTCGACCTGACTCACTCTCGCGGATCCTCCAAACCCGCTGCCAAAACGATAGCGTTTTGAGGAGGCTATAAAGCCCTCGTTTAAGCCTCAAACCTCATTTCCCCTATTATCCACTCTTTCTCTTGTCTCTCTCTTCCCCGAAATCCTATCGTCCTTAACAACTAATTTCCAGAAACAGACCCTAATTCAAATAAAAAACCCCCTTTTTGTTTGAATGTTCACGGCGTTCTTCATAAAAATGAAGAACACGGGCAACCGCCGGCCTTAACCACCATTTGATCCTCCTCCGTCGAACTCCGATCATGACAAGTTGTTCTCCGGCAGTCGTGTTACCACTTCGACCACCATCCTCTTTCGGCCGGCCACCGTTAGGTGATTTTCGGCCGCCAACCGAAACCCTAAAATTACCCCCCCAAACTCCATTTGAACCCTAATCCTAAATCTAAACCTAAATCTATCCTGATTCAAAAGAATCACCCAAAATTTCCCGGCATAAATCTACCTGGATTCGAAAGAATCCTCCCTAAATCTCACGATCTAAACCTAATCTATTCACAGTCATTTATTTTTGACTTCATTAGCGCTCATAAATCACTCCGGCCGCCACAAAAAAAATCTAAACTCTCTTTTATTTTTTAATTTTGTTTTTAGGAAATTAATGATTTTTTTCTGTTTTTGCAGGAATCGAAAAAAACAAGGAAGAATACCTCGGTCATGGCAATATTGGAGGTCCGTTGATTTTCTCGGCGTCCGATCAGTGTTCGTTCACTGTTCCAACGACGGTTCAGCTTTAGGCAGTTCGGCTTTCATGCCTGTTTAGTTTCCCAGGTAACCCTCGCTCTCCTTCATTATTATAGTATATTTATTATTTTTATTTTATTTTTGGTAACTATTAATTACTGTCATTATTGAACTGACACTCTCTCTCTTAGGTATTTATAGGGCCTGACGAAGGTGATGTCAGCGGTATGCTAGCTGGATCAAAGAAACACAGATCCTGGTGAACTTGATTCGGACGAATAGAAGCATGACACATGTCCCTTCTGATCAAAATTTGAGCGGTAAAATTTGGGCTATGTGACTTTTGTGTTTGTTGGATATTAGAATAGGCGGGAAAACTGATTTTAATGGGAATTTGGGCTTTAATTGGGCTCTTGGATTTGTAATGGGCATTATTTAGACATTTTAACATTATTTATGGTTTAGTCATTTATTTATTTTTATTGTATTTATATATATTCTTGGCCTTATTTATTTAGTATATGGGTACCCCGGACAAAATACGAGTATGACAGAAGTATTTCAGAATCTTATGCACCGGAGCAAAACCAAGGTAATTCCATTGTAGTGGTGTTGCATAGACTGCTGCAACAAGAATGCGAAGTTCGACCGCGACATGTGATGCGTGAAATAACTTGATAGCCGATAAGCTGGCAGGTTTGAGTCGAGGGAACCAGACGAATGGAATTCTCTTCAAAACACCGTCGAGATCTATTGCTGAACTGGTTTGTCAAAAAGTTAATATTAGTGACTAACGGGTTGATTCAAATGGTAAGCGGTTTGATATCGCTTGAGCAATTTTCGAGTTCGAGGTGTTGTGTATGCAGAAAATCTCTGCTGGGAGAGTCACCCACCAAAACTAAGTATATGACGCAGGTCGGTCCGGATTAACCAAAACTCAGCCATGAAAAACTGGGAGGCAACAATAAAAACTAATATTAGTTCAATAGATGTAATCTTAAGTTATATGTTATGTATTATAAAAATATCTATTCATACTTGACTGTTAGCCTTCCTTGATTATAAGGAGTGTCCTGATGATCACTACAAAGTGTCGAACTATCATAGAGATAGAAGAAAATTGTGTCACAAGACAAAATAAAAATAGTGCCTTAAAGAAGGCGAATAAACGCATCAAGATGTGCGAAAAGTAGAAGTTTAAAACATGATAGATTTTTATTTGGAATTGAAAACAAAAGAATATAAACAAAGAAAAGAAAGAAAAAGCCAAGACCACGATATTACAAACTCTATTAGAAATGACATTCTTGAAAAGAAGAAAAAGTAGAGAAAAACTTTGATGTATTAGTTAAAGTTGGGGTAATTTTTTGATACACAAGCTTTGTAAAATTTATTTTACACAAGTCTACATATTTATACTATAAAACTCAAATCCTAAATTTCTAATCCTAATCCTCAAAAATTAAGCTATATACCCTAAATTCTAAACACTAACTTTAAATTCTAAACCGTAAAACAAAAATCCCTAAAGTTTAAACCCTAAACTAAACATTTAACCCCTAAAACTAAAAGGCTTATGTAAACTGATGTGTAAAAGTTTTTTCCTTGAAGTTAATAGTTTTGAATTTGAAAGATAGGAGAATATGTTTGACTAGAAGTGGCAATTGTTATTGTGGAGCTTGAAATGGAAGGAAAGTAGACTCATAAAAGTGTCATGAATTATGAACAAGAAAAAGTCATGAATTGAAGCATGAGAACTTGAGCAGGCAGGCTGGTTGGTACGCTCTCTTTCCAAATGTATGCACACATTTTTGTGGAATATTGACAAATTGATTAAATAATTCTCATAGTATAAAATAGAACTACGGTCGTCCAGTGTGTTCTTCTTCTTTGGCCAAACGAATCAAACTCATGTGGGCAAATATTATAATATATTCAGAAAATAAAATTTAAAGGGTAAGATATTGGTATGGATAATAGAATTTGATTTGGCATTTGAATTAGAAGTGTCAATGAATAGTACTGAAGTTCAATTAAAAAAATTGGTTTGAATCTTAGTTTGATTCATTCTGATCCAATTCAAATAACTCATAATTTTATTAAAAAGTAAAATGTTAAAAAACTATTTTATTAAAAAAATAATATTTCAAATATTTAAAAGAGTGATATTTAAATGAAATTCAAATAGCAAAACTTGGATTTAATGTAAATTATAAATAAATTTATATTATTTTTCTTCTATATATGTTTTGCGATCAAATATCTTAAATTTGTTACCGTCTCAATCAATAGTGTTATCTCTAAGATTCAAACTTGAATTGTTTCATCAAAAACACTGTTAGACCCAAGGCATAAATTACACAAATAATGAGTAGAATAACAAATTACCGTAAATTAATCAATTGTAAATTAATTTGAAAATAAACATAAATTTATGCCCCACATCTGGCAGATACGAGTTGAAAGCATGTCTTGTTGAAGTCTGTATAAGCAGTCTCCTTAAGATAGATTTGTCCTCTCCCCGGTGCTAGAGAATCGTTGGACGTCTATCTCTCAGGATACATCAATAAACGTTCACTGTAAGAAGCACTACTATAATAAACTAAGAGAATTCAATCATGCCTTCTTCCACCACCAAACTTCAAACGAAATTTGAGAGAGAAAGGAGATGAAATATTTTTTAATGTGTTTGAAAAGAGAGAACTAGCATCCTATTTACAGTAGAAAGAGGAAGAGAAGGAATTAATAGAGCAGATAAAGAGTTTACAAGGATTTAATTTCAATAATTAAATTATAATTTAATTTGAACAATTAAATTAAAATATTAAATTGAGATCCACTAATTGACCTAGTGGCCAATGATGCTCATATTACCCTATCTTGTATGGGTTCGAAACCCGATATAGAAATGTAATACATCTCTAATTAATAAAAAATTAAAATATTAAATTATTTTTGGAATACCAAGAGACAATTTGTTGAGAAAAATATTTTTTATATGGGCTAACAAAAAATATTTTGACAAACCCAATAAAGCCTAATCGATTCAGACATTTGTATCACCCACGTTGTACAAATGTCAGTTTACTTATACATTTACTAACAAATAAATTAGTTCATGCTTAAAAACACCTTCCAAACTCTCATACATTTCTCACGTGGAATATAAAGTGTTTTAAGCACCACATTTCTCAACAACATTTGCAAGTAGCTCACTTTAAGTATCTATTTCTCATTCATCATTCAACTAATTTGAGCATATTATATGTTATTTTAAAGGTCTTATGGCGTATAATATAAACCATAATGTTCATTATTCAAAACTCCAAATTTACCAATAATTAATATGCCTCAAATTCATTAATTATCCATTATTTTCTAACAAATATAATATGTCGCATCACTGAATTTAAAATTCAAATATTACAAAACTTACATGAATATCATCAAATTTTCAACAATGTCATAAAGTTGGAAACACTTGATTCCCACGCCATAATCTATAACTATAACCTAAGTATGTTTAGTTAATGTCTATATACGTATGGGATGATTAGAATGTAAAAGAGATAAAAAAAAAAGGAATAATTACAACCCTTTGGCTTTTATGATATAGGTGGTGTCTCCTTCATCACACATTCCTTTCCCATTGTTCAAACATTACCTTTCGTTTTCATGGATTCCAGGCTTCAACTTTTAATTCTCATACCGACACCAAAAACTTGCACGATTCCCTTATGCCTATTAGTTAAGCTTCTACGGCCTACATTCAACATCGTCACCATGTGTCGATCTCATGTTGATACCAGAAACTTCTGAACGTGATTGATGTAAGGTGTTATATGAAAAACGATATAAGTAGAGGTGAAATTATGATTAAGTATTAAAAGAGGTCAAAAATCAATTAAATATTTAAATTTTAAAATTAAAAGAGATAAATATTTTATTTATTTAAATTTAAATTTAAAAATACTTAAAATATCATTAAATCAATTTTTTTTTTTATAAAACCACGGAAGAAGTTTCAGGCCATCACAAGTCATTAACAGAATGTGCATGTCGACCATCATTGTCGTTGTCCGATAACTCAATGATGACTTAATTACCACATAATAATCCTCGAAATTATTCAAAGTTTATACGATTGGTTATTAAAATTTATAATTTGGTCAATCGATTTAATATTTTTTTTATAAAAGAGATGTATGTGATTATAAATAAGAAAATTGTGAATATATTCTAATATTTTTTCAATTTTATTTATCTTCATTGTTAGAGTTGTGACTCAAATTCTCTTTTGGATTAACCTGAATATTAATCAAGAAGCAGTAGCAAAAATAGGGGCTTATTCGGGCCCGAATATTCAAAGTTTTGGCCCCTGCGGTAATGGAACTGAACAATTCATGTGGAATTCTACTTCATCCTTGTAATATACGCCGAAAGGTAAAAAACTCAGTTTGAGTAGAATTTCTTTTTATGCAAGTTTACTTTGTAATCAAGCAACCTATCCCTCTAAATAGATATTAGGGATTAAGGTTGAAATTATCAATTGTATTCTCTATTTACGACATAGTGAAATTTCTCCTCTTCTACATGTGGATTTTTGTTGGGCTCGAATCGATAAACAGAAATCACCTAGAGGGGTTGCGATGGCTTGTTGAAGGAATTGGTGAAAACCGAAATAAAAATAGACAAATTTGCACAATCGATCTTAGAGTGGTTCGATTTCTAAACCAATTTTACATCTACTACCTTAGCTTACCCCCAATAAGAATTTCTCAATTCACTAACAATGAATTCATGTCTTTAAGGATAAGGCGTAACCTTACAACCCCTATCTTTTCAATTGTTAAGATAGAATCACTCTAATTTAATCAAACTAATTTAACTGATATTCAATTTTTTCTTAAAATATCTTACATTAATTAAACTGAGATGACTGATCGATTAAACTAATTGAATTAAATTTTGATTAATTAATTTATTTTAATTAAAACCAAATAAGAAATGATTTTTTGAAATTCACCAGAAGATGGTTTTGAAGAAGATAAGTCTAAAGTTAAACTAACCAAATAATAAAAGATTAAGTATACTAACGACAAGAATTAGCTTTCTAATTACGATCTTAGCTTTCTAATTATGAACTTAGACTTGAAGTCTACCTAATCCAGTTAATCAATTATCTCACATTTAATTAATCAATCTACTTGTTAATGAATTAGCTAAACCCTTCCGGTACTCGCATTCAATTATTCAACCTACTTATTAATGTTAGCTAAACCCTTCCGGTACTTAATTAAGTTATTTGCTCCTCATCAATAGTTATATTCAAAGCTAGTTATCGATTGTATTGAAATTTGTTTTCGAAAAGTGTTTTTTTTTAAATATACGTGAATAAGTGTGTATGTAATTTAAAATGCTTAGGAATGCTTAGGGGTGATAACGAGCCAAGTCGAGCCGGAGCTTGCCCAGGCTCGGCTCGGCTCGGAAATAGTATTATTGGGTTCGGCTCGGGCTCGAAGCTCGTCGAGCTCGAAATTTTAGGCTTGAGCTCCAATTTGACAAAATGAGCTCGGCTTGTTGTTTTCCTCAAATTGTTTTTAAATATTTTTTTTAGTTTTGAAAAATAGCACGTGAAAACCTGTTTGGAAAAAGATAATATTTATTTTTGAACTCCGTAAGCAACCATAGTGCATTTTTTAAATTATACAAGTCCACAAGGAGGAAAATATTTAAAGTATTTAACCAGGACAACAAGTTAACAACACTAATATATATATATATTTCGAGTCTGTTCATGAGCTTTTCGAGTTTAGTTTGGGTCGGCTCAGCTTGTTAAGGTCTCGAGCCGAGCACGAGCTCGAGCCGAATTAACTCGAACCAAATTTTGATCGAGTCGAGCTCGAGTAGCTTGCGAGCCAGCCAGGCTCATTATCACCTCTAATAATGCTATTAAAAATGATAAGAAAAATTAAAATATTAATTTTAGATATGATGTTAGAATGTAAAAGTTATCTTCAATGATATTTTGACAAGTTTATGAAAAAAATTAGGTTTCAGTAAAGGTGGTTTAAAAAATATTTTTTATTCTGAAAACTATTTTTAAACTTTGTTTTTTTTTTAATTTTTTCGAGAGTACTTTGACTCTAAACACTGATTTGAAAAGTAATAAAAAACTGACCCTAATCCTAACATTTTCTTTCAAGAAAAAATAAAACTACCCAATTAATAGAATTTAACGGTGATTTCAGTGAAAAGGAGAAGGATGTTCATCTTAAAAAATCTGTATTCAAGTCATTTTTTTCTGCAAGTTGTCTGTGTCTTATTAAAAAATTATAAATAGATACTAGAGTCCTCTTGAAATTTTTGGTCTAATGACTCTTTAAGTTTTTATTAGTTTAAATTTAAGTTAATTAAATTCTTTGTCCCCTCCCATTTTTGAAAATAAATACTTAATGAACGTTTGAGATCAGATAGGCATATTAAATAAACACTAAATTGAATTAGTTGTTGAACATTGTTCAAAACAATAGAAGATAAAATTTACAAACAAATCTAAATTACCTCTTAAAAATAGCAAAAATCTCCTGGTCCTTTTGGTAATGTTTTTTTTGTGCCTCATCATTAAAAAAAATAAAATTACAAGTCTTAATCATAAATTTTAAATTTTATATACTATAAAATACAACTATCTTTAATTTCTATACTTTAAATCTTTTTTTAACGATGAGACATAAATAAGGGCTGTGAAAATAAGCAAACGATTTTTACTTTTAAAAATGCGATTAAAACTGAAATAGTTCTAAAAACTATATAAAACGAGGGTTAAAAGCTCCACCGCTTTATTCCATCTCCATTAATTATATTTCCATGACTCCCTCTGATTGTTAAAGTCATAGGAGACATCGAAGAGGAACTTGATTGTTTAAATCTCTGACTTATGTCTCCATCTTTTACTTTATTTCCTTGTCTGCATGGCATAGGCATAGCGATAGGTGTAATTTGATTTCTTCCCTTTCACAGTGCACCCTCTTTTCACAATTTTACTATTCACTTTTGTTGCTATTTCCGTCTAGCTAATTAATAGAATAATAGGGTGTATACAGTTCAGTTTGACAAAAAAAAATGGCTTAATTATAAAATAAGTACTTAAATTATATTTTTTTACACTAGATGTTTAAAATATTTTTTAGTTGAAATATGTGCCTAAAGTTTTATTTTTGGTTGAAATAGGTGTCTAAAGTATTTTTTAGTTGAAATATGTGTCTAAAGTATTTTTTGGCTGAAATATGTGCTTAAAGTTTCATTTTTAGTTGAAATATGTGTCAAAGTAGGTGCCTCAGATGATTTTAAAACAAGCCAAAAATGAAACTTTAGGCACCTATTTCAGCCAAATATAAAACTTTAGGCACCTATTTCAACCAAAAAATATTTTAGGCATCTATTGCAAAAAAGAAACATGGTTTGGACACTATTTTGTAGTTAAGCCAAGAATATTTAACAACTTACAGATTTTCGGTCCGGTTAACCTCATTCTAAGTTTTTCCACATTAATTTTAAATTTTGTATTTTATTTTGACCAAAATAACTTTATTTGATGACTTTTAAACATTATTGATAAACTTTTAAAGTGTTTTTCATATATATTTCTTAAAAAATAAAAATAATTTATATATAATATTTTAAAGTTATTTCACTAATTTTAAGTATAAAATACTTATTTTTACATTATAAAATATTTCAAAATTAATTATAATTCAAATAAAAATTCAAATTTGGTTTGGTTTGGTTAACTAAGGTTTTTAAAGTTTTAAACTATAGTCCACACACTTTGGTTTAGATCGATTTTCGTTTTTTTGTTTAGCATGCTCAGCCCTACTAATTACTCTTCCCACACAATCATGCATATATGAATGTAAATGTATGTATATATCTATCTTATCTATATATATTTGATTGTGTATTTCATCATTCCAGTTGCCAAAGTACAATCCCTCCCCACTTGATTGCTTTTCTCTTTGCAATATTCTTACAACCATGACAGATCCTTTCTCCAATCTCTTCACCGGAGGAGCCTTCAACTTCGTACCTCTAAATCCCCACTACAGTTCTTGTTTCAGTACTGATAAATCTTCTGATATCGGAGCTCAGAGTTCGTCTCCTCGGAGACAAGCTCTTCCTCTCATCAATTATCTGAGTAGTGAGGCTGAACCTTCAAGCAGTTCCATGGAAGGTGATAAGAGCCTGTTGTTCTCCGACGCTGCTGCTGGTGCCAGTGATGAAGCTGAGACTGTAACCCTAAACATAGGGCTGCCTAGCCCTATCTCCGATCTGAGAGTTGGGGTTTCCCCGGTTGCTCATGTGACGGATTCTGGGTTTCCATTGAGCAAGGGACAGTACTGGATTCCTACCCCTACTCAGATTCTCGTTGGTCCTACACAGTTCTCATGTCATGTCTGCTGCAAGACCTTTAACAGATACAATAATCTGCAGGTATGGCCACCTCATTGCATGAGACATGATCCGCCAAAATTTGCTTTATTTCCTCCTTTCATCTCCATTCATTTTCCTTTTCTTCACATCTCATCTTTAAATATGCCCTTGGTTTGATTATGTACCTGGTTTTGGGTAGATCTGTAAGTCATTAAGGTAGCAGGAGAGACTCAAGTCGGTAGGTTTGAGTCATTAAGGTACTGGAAATGTTGCTGTTGCTTCTTGGGACTTTGAAGATTGTGCTGAAGCACAACCCCAGATATAGGTTAATATGCTGGAGTGATCAGATTTTCATCAGTTTTTTTTTTTCTTTTTGTTCAAGTTTCAGATTTTTCATCAGGGTTTCAGATTTCAGGTGGACTTTACTCTTTACTTTGAACATATCTTGTCTGAAAAAGAAACACCCTAGATTTGCATCCCCAACAGACAAAAAACGTGTTAATCTGACACACCAGCATTGAAATTAGAGACCTCTACTTGTTACCTATTGCGATTAACAAAGACATGTCATGTTAAAATTACCGAAACAACTTGCTGAAGCTTCAAAGATAACCTACAAACAATTAGCCCTTTTCCCCTTCATCCAAATTGTTATTTTGCAGTTTATTTCCTTCTTCATCCAAATTAACGACTTTCACACTTAATTTTAATTTTGGTAAGTGATAATCTCTGCGAGTATTTTTTATATACACAAAGTCTTTAACTCCATACCTGCTCAAGTAATACCAGATTGTATTAATATTTGATTTGATGCATGCATCTACTGTCTGTGGACACATGCCTTCTCTCTCTCTAGGTCTTGATTTTCAATTATTTAACTTAGTATAATATTTGAATGATTAGAACGTTATATTCCTTCACCGCCCTACACCTATATCCATTGTGCATTATGCATATATGTACTTTTTTGCTGGTTATGGGGGGCGTTGTATCATGTATGATAGACTTACTAATTGTGCAGATGCATATGTGGGGGCATGGATCACAGTATAGAAAGGGACCAGACTCCCTAAGAGGAAGCCAGCCAACGGCCATGCTAAGGCTCCCATGTTACTGCTGTGCACCGGGTTGTAAGCACAACATCGACCACCCGAGAGCAAGGCCGCTCAAGGATTTCCGAACCCTCCAAACGCACTACAAACGGAAGCACGGCGTGAAGCCCTTCGCCTGCAGGAAGTGTGACAAGGCGTTTGCGGTGAAAGGAGACTGGAGAACGCACGAGAAGAACTGTGGGAAGATATGGTACTGCATCTGTGGGTCTGATTTCAAGCACAAGAGGTCTTTGAAAGACCATATCAAGGCCTTTGGCCCCGGCCATGGTGCGGTTGGCAGCATCGATTCTTTAGATGAAGATGATGAACCAGGGTCCGAATTTGAGCTTGAATGTGAGTCGTCATTCTAGCTAGTCCATGTACTTGTACTTGACTCTTTTTAGGTTAGATTAAACTGCTTTTGTTTACATTTTTCTTCCCGGTTCCCTCCTTTTAAACATGACGAGCCATGGCCATGGCATGTTGCTTTGTTTATGTATATACATACAGTTTTTTTTTCTTTTGATTTTTGTCTGTGTTTATCATTGCTGAACCAGTGCTTGTTTATGTTCTTTGGTTTGACTTAGTATTTGCAAGCAGCACATCTTATAAACCAACGGATACTATGTGTGCAGTTTGAGTGTACATGTAAACACGCATGCGATCAATAATTAGAAAATGTTTAGGTTAGAACTCTCCGAGTCCCAATGAAAAAGAAAATTTGGTTATCTTTAAAAAAAACTCGAATTTAAATAGTTTATCCGTAAAGATTAAAAAAGCGTTCTAATTTTCCACCGGATAACTTAGATCGTATTTTCTCGGACAAGTAACCTAGGTGGCCTTAGTGACCTGTGAATGAAGTAAGAGAACGCCAAGATACATACTCAAATCATTTACCTCTTTAAACCCAAGACCTCCATCGATAGTATCACGCTAATCTTGTATCACATTTTTCGAGAAAAAGAACCAAGTCAGCTAGGCCATCTTCTTCACGTTAATCTTGTTTTTCGATATTAGTAAATTTCTCTTCCTTTAGTTTTTTTTTTAAAAAAATTATATAAATCTTTTTTTTCGCTCAATAAAATAAATTTTATATTAATTAAAATACCACAAAATGGTACCTTGATCCAAATTGTATGTTTCATTAAAAACCTCTTTAACCCTGCTCAGAGGAAAATAGTACACCCAACTTAAAAATACACGAGATAAAAAATCACCTCTAACAGGCTCACACAAAACCGATCAACACTAAGACCCCACCACACTAACACCAGAGCAACTCCTCCACCAGTGCAAATAACAAAAATACCGCAATATCATGATGCATTCTTGGACGTCTAGCCTCACAACTCCCCGAAACCAAATCCAACTGACCTGCTAGTCCCACCAAACTTAAGGGGTCGCATTGTCATTCAGGCAATCTTACGCTTGACAGAACTGATCTAGAGAAGCCATTGTGTTTTGGTGCATTGGCATTGATGGTATGGTTAAGACTTAAGACGGTTGAATATGAGGGCCATCCAACAATATGTTACGAGTGTGGCACATACGGTCATTCAAGTGAAATCTGTGGAACTAAGAAGGGTGCTGTAGAACCTCGTGTTAAAAGAGAAGAACATGACAATGGCATGCCCCTACATGGACCTCGGACAAAGGCGGCGCCGCCGGACAGAGGCGGAGGTGAAAGCAGCTGATCGATCTTTGGTTAAGGAAAAAAAAGGAAAGGACGTGGCTAAGGAAAAAAAAGACAAGGGTTTGGCTAAGGAAGCTACTGGCTCTAAAATGGTTTTAGAATTGATGAGAGTTGAGCAGTCCACAAGGAGCGTCAAAAGATGCGGGAATGGGCCCAACTGCAGCTAAACAGAGCCGAAATGTTCTTGAGAAGCCAACTACATTGGGTGACCCGAATCACCAAGTGGTGGTTATTAAGGAGGAGAACCCGAATGGATGCAGACTAAAAGGTCCATGCAGCCTACTAACCCATGTGAAGCTATGAGAAAAAATAAGCAGGGATTGTTGGGAAAAACTTCAAAGTGAAGGAGCGCGGCGAGCCAGGTAAATATTTGTTGACTTATTGTGTGAATCATAGATTTGTTTTTAAATAAAAAAATAATATAATATAACTTAAAATTTATGAAAAATATTATTTTACTTTTTATGTGTTTTACCGTTAGTCTATAATTATTTTTTTATAACTATTTAACTTTATTCATTTTGAAATCTTCCTTTTTTGAAATAACGTGTGGTCGTATTATTGTACTTGTTCAAAACACCTTTATAAGAGATCAGAGCATTAAATTAAAGTCGTAACGCAATAAGCGTATTATAATAATTTTGAAAATCACTGTAATATCCGCAACAATCATTACGTAATGTCTACGACATCTATAATCACGACCCTAACCACAACGCGAGAGACAACCACAGGCGGAACCTACTTTAGGGAATGAGTTATAATAATATAGAGAATGATAATTCAAATATTTCAATAAATATTTTGTCAAAGCACAAATATCACTCTCGATATTTTAAAAGTATATATACGGTTAAATATCGACTCAAATTTAAATTAACATTTAATTTGGATTGAAGTAGAAATCTATTAGTTAGAGATTACTCGGTGGCTTAGTATATCTAATCCATGAAATTTTATTTTATATTAGAATTCTTAGAAAATACTATAATATTTAGTTTCGTTAGGTAAATAATCTAACTTGAAACTAATATTTGGAATATAGGGTATATGTTGTGGAAATTTTAGGAATCTAGGGTATTTTTTACAATACCATGGGAGAACGCCACATGCAGGAGACGTTTTTCATTTTTTTAATATTTTTGGACAAAAAACGCCTCTTGCAAGAGGCGTTCTCTATTTTTAAATATTTTTTGGGTTCAAAAAATATTAAAAAATGAAAAACGCCTCATGCAGGAGGCGTTCTCCCCTGACACTGTAAAAATACCTAAAATTCCCCAAACATACCCTATATTCCAAATATTAGTTTTAAGTTAGATTATTTACCAAATTTCTCTAGAATATTTGGTGACCAAATAATGGACACATATAAATCGAGATTTTTCTCGTGACTCAAGGACTGAGGTTGGGAGGAATAGTTATCCCTCTCAAATTTTTGGTTTAATAGCATTTTAGGTCCTTTCAATTTAAATAAACAATGTTTTGACCCTCCATATTTTTTTTGAATAGATGCGATACTGAATTTTATTGAAACAAAAGAAGGTACAACTGTAACAATACAACCACACAAAGAAAGGAAATTATGGGCTATGTCCACCAAAACCTAACAAAGAAACAATGAAAACCTAAAGTCGCAACACAACTGAAGCCTTCTTTTGAATCTGAAGCCCATCATTCATAGTAATCCAGTAACGTCAATAGTACTCCTTTGTCTCTATCCATCTAGACGCTTTTGAGATGATGGAGTGGCGAGCGAACCAAAGTAATCTTACGGCTGCTTCGCAAAAACATATCTGAATACATCAGCAAACAACCACAGAAAGGGGATCTAACCTTTGAAAGAGCGTCGATAACCACAAATCAGATACGAGCGATGTGAGAATCTCTACACTATCGCTGATCTGCCGTAAAGGTAGGCGAACAATATGCCATAATATAGAGGAGACGTGCCATAAGTGCAGACGAAAGCGTGCCACAAAGACAGACGAACTTGTGCAAATATACGAAAAGAAAAGAATCAAACAAAAAAGATTTTTATTAAAAATTAGAATAAAACTATAATAAAACTAAATAAAATAAGAAAATAAAGTAAGATATAAAAATGCAAGGCGAGAGATGAACACCAGCGGTCGACTATCAACACTAAAACTAGTGTTACCGCCGATAAAATTAAACGAAAAAAAAAAGACTGACGGCTAGAGAGAAAACTTTGAGAGAAAGCCTAAAAAGAAAAAGCTGTTTCCTAACAGTACAATTTTAAATAAAATATAACTTTTTGCTGCCCTCCATATTTTTAGATTTAAAAGCTTTATAAAATTTTATCTCTCCCAATATTTAGTCCTGTCCATGTTTTACGTGGAGTATTCAACATATCAATTAGCAGATTCACAAGTTGTAATGTTGTTGCATTGAAATTGCAGTATATCTAATCTAAATCCTTAGCCAGACAAGATTAAGAAAGTAGAACTGCTCACTTGCTTGCAATATAAAGAAAAACGAACAAGTGAAGGAACTGCAGTTTACATGATCATATCCAGTAATATTACAACCATCAAAACCAAGACCAGAGTGAGTTTAAGATTATCCAACAGTCTTGAAAGACTCATGAACGTGCCTTAAAATGTCCTCGTCGCGTTTCCACTCCGGCTCCGGCGCGTTAACAAAGTGAGCATACAGCTTGTTCTTCGCACAAGTAACCGAGATCAGACTATGCTTCCCGATTCCATCAATCTCGTACACATAATAAACCTGTCCATCTTCGTCCTTTTTCTCCTCCGACACTAAGCTGTCAGCCCCAGCAATCAAATCCTGCAACTCCACGTCTGACAAAGCCAAGTTGTTCAAGATAACATCCTTCGGAGCTAATTGTCTGAATCCGGCCAAGAATGTTAAGTACTCCTTCTCTTGTCTCTTCTTCGGATTGTAGAGCTCGCTGTCTGTCCCGTTGGTGCCCTTCTCGACTTTCGAAACCAAACGCTCCTTCCATCCCTCCGGGACGTCGTAGACGTACTCGGAGGAGGCTTTCTTGTCGGAGTTTCCACCGTAGCCTCCGTAGTTGGCGGCACTGGCGGCGGTGCCGTAGTAGATGTTGTATGTTGAGGAGGCGATGGAGGAGGGAGGGGAGGTTAGGATCATTGCGGAGGTGGCTAAAGCGGTGGTTAGAGCGGTGGCTAGTGGTTCGGGGAAGAAGAGTAGCGGTGTTTTCAGGTGTGGGTTTTTAGAATTGGTGGCGGAGGAAGGAAGAGTGGACGGAGGAGGAGGAGAAGATAGGGTCGCCATGGGAATTGGAGAGACGAGTGGCTCTCTTTACGTGTTTATTGCTTGTACACTATTTTATCTATCTACCTAGATTTCCCTTATCCATACTTTTTTTTATTGGGATAAAGCAATATTAAACTCCTGGATTTGGTAATTTATTCAATTTGATCCCTGAAATTTGTTGATTACATTAATCTATAAACTTGACAACTTTTTCAAATTCGGTACTTATGGTCCACATTAGTATAGGTACTTGTAAACTTTTCCTTAGTCCCTAATATTAGATTTTGTCACACATTTTAAATCCTTAACTAAAATATAATTTTAGTGATCAAATTAAAAAATGCCAAGTTTTGTGGTTAATTTTAAAAAAAGGTTTAAGGATCAAAGTGAGAAAAAGATTACATTAAGAGGCAAACGGGGATAAAAACTAGGGACCAAGTTTAGAAAAGTTATAGGTAAAGTACACTAGTCACTAAACTATGAAAAATGATTGTTTGGTCACCAATATTTTAAAAGTTATAAAATGATCATTAAATATATTGAATTGTTATAAAATGATCATTAAATTTTATCGAACTGTTACAGAAAGATCATTAAACTAATCGAATTGTTACACTATTTTTGTAGCATTTAATGGATATTTTATAACAATTCGATAAATTTAATAATTATTTTGTAACTTTTGTAATTTATCGAACTGTTACAGAATGTTCGTTACATTAGTGTTCTTTACACAAATTTTAGTGACAAAAAACATTCGTTTAGAGCTTATATATTATTTTATGAGTTAATATTTGATGCACTATCATTGTAATTTTTTTACACAAGCGTGCCTATTTAAAATCCACAGTATAAATTCTAAATTTTAAACTCTAAACTCAACCCCTAAACTCTAACATTAAATTTTAAATTCGAAGCCTTAAATCTTAAATTCCTAAATTAAACTTATGAATTAGACTCCTTGTGAAACACAAGTATTCCAACGTTGATACATGAAATATTTTATTATATTTTATAATTCTCCTGAGATTTTTCATATCTTAGCTTTTCCTTATTTCCTAAACTTCAAAATTATTAATGTTTTGATTAAATTTTCACTAAAATGATTCGACTTCTTGAAAGGTTAAAGCTAAATAGAAGACATCTATTTATTTTTTATCCCAACCAGTGGCGAAACTTAGAGTAAAAGTTTGAGGGGGGCAACTTAAATTTTTAAAAAAATTTACAAGATTGAACGAAAATTTTTAAAAAAATTGAGGGCTTAACTAAAATTTTAATAATTTTAAGAGATTGAACAAAAAAATTTTAAAATTTTGAAAGGGAATTTAATTAAAAATATTCAAAATTTTAAAGCTTAATATGAATTTTTAAAAAATTTGAGGAGGCCAAGTTAAAATTTTTAAAAATTTTAAGGATAAAATTCAAATTTTTTAAAATTTTGGGGGACCGTGGCCCCACCGGCCCCTTAAAGCTTCCGCCACTCCACGTTAGCTAAATTAATAAACTTAGTTAGAGTTTTCAAAAATAATTAATGATTACATAAAATTAAGAACATTTCTGTAATATTTTAACTCAGTTATTTAAATCTTTAAACTTTTATTCTATTTAGGGGTGCATAATTAACCGTAACCGTGAATTATAACCTTTAACCGATATAATTGTTATATTTTACAGGTTAATTAATCAAATCGTTAAGGTCAAACGGTTTCGGTTAACTAAACCGCTAAAAATGATGATTAATGGTTATGGTTAGGGTTACGAATTTTGTCAAATGGTTAACCTATAGGTGAACCGTTATTAAATATTTATATATATATATATATTAAAAAATAAAATAATTTAACTAAAAGTTCAGCCCACATACCCTATTTTCTAATTTCTAAACCTATTTGGTAATCTAATTCATAATTATTTTTTATCTTTGATTTTCTAGTATTACATTATATTTCTTGTACTAACTTGTTTTATATTTTTAAATATATGATTGAAGGATTTAACACTTAATCAACAAACAATAATGATTGATTAGTCAATTTCATTTTATAGAAAGTAGGCGAAGACCTTTGGTGATTTGGTCATAGAGTTGATTTTTGTGGCTTATAATACTAATTCATGAAAGTTTCATTTACCTTTTGTTTTATGTTAGTTAAAGATTTTTTTTTTAAACTTTGATTGTGTATGCTATGTGTTGAACATGATTAAAACTTAAAATGTTAAACTAAGTATGAAATTTATGTATTTTGTGTTGTGTTGAAACTTTGTAGTATGTATGTATTTTTTTAAGGGTAAAACTTTGATACACAGGCTGTGTAAGCCTGTGTATTTACACTATAAAAACTCAAATCCTAAATTCCTAATCCTAACCCTAAAAACTAAACCCTAAACCTTAAACCCTATACACTAAATTTTAAACACTAATCTTAAATTCTAAACCCTACAACCTAAACCCCTAAACCTTAACCCCTAAACTAAAACCCTAACCCCTAAAACTAAAAGACACGTGTAAACTAAAGTTTACACGGCCTGTGTATCAAATTTTTTTCCTTTTTTTAATTATGGACTTGGTGTTTAAAATCTCTTTTTAAACATATTTATGAACATTTTAATATAATATTTATTAAAAATATAATTTCACTATTCTCAAAAGTAGTGAACATGTAAAAAAATTATAATAAGTTACAAGTTAACTTGTAACCGAACCGTCGGTTAGCCATTAAGAAATAACCAATTCTTAACGGTTAAATTACAATTAATTAAATTCAATAATCGTTATAACAATTAACCGTCCATTTAGGCTAAAGAGTACAATTAACCGACCATGAACACCCCTAATTTTATACCTCTTAACCCTCTTTTTTTTTATCAAAACGAACCTCAATAATAGAGCTTTTAAATTAAGGTCAAATAATATGCCATCTACTTATATGTCATAAAAAATAAAAGCTAAACCTTTGAATATAGTTTTTAATATTTTCTTTAAATAGAGAGTAAAATAAACACAATAAAAGCTCAAGAGCAAAAGTAAATTAAGAGACCAAAAAGATCATTCTTCCAGTTTATAATATCCAATTATTTATTTATAAATAAATAAAATTTATACTAATTAAAATTACAGTCGCGTGTAAAACTTGCCTATATAAAATTATTGTAAAGCATTGTTTTTAATACTAATTGGCACTAATTATAAAGGCTAATGTTATACCTACATAAAAATCATATACAATGATCACCCATTGGTCTCGAGATGAGGATGGTTCCATGCCATCTGTGGGTGAAAGAAATAAAACAAAAATACATAAAGATTGTATGAAAAGAAAATCCAAACAACTTCGACAAAACGAATTATTACTGATTATATTCATCTGTGTGAAACCCGGCCAAAAAATATGTCAGGTGATTCGGATTCTGGTCTACCCTCTTCAGCCGGATGCTCCGGCAGCAGCGCGCTTGACATCTTCACCCTGCTCCTCTCTAGAAAACTCTTCAATTAATTCACGTTGTCTTGGGGTCAGATTCCTGTTACATAAATCAGATCAGTAATTTGCTTTCGACTCCAAATACGATCAAGACTATAGTACATTAAAAACATGGATGGATAATGGAATAACCTAGTGGCATATAACACACACTTACTTCGGGATGCTAACATTGAAGTGCACATATTGATCACCATATGAGTAGGAGTTCCTTGTCTTAATTCCTGTTATCAAACATACACAAATTGTATCAAACAGAATGCACCTTACAAATCAAAGATGCGAGAACTATATATATATATTCAATACACTGGCACTATATATATATTCAATACACTGGCGGTGAAAACTCAGTTTTCACAAGCGCCTTAGTTTTAGGGTTTAAGAATTTTAGTTTAGGGTGTAGGGTTTAGGGGTAGAGGTTTATAATTTAAGGATAGTGGTTGAAATTTATGGTTTAGAAGTTGGGGTTTAGTTTTTAGGGTAATATGGTTAGGATTTAGGTTTTAACTTATAAACCCTGAATTATAACCCTAAGCCTTAAATTTTAACCACCATTCCTAAATTCTAAACCCCTACACCTAAACTCTAAACTAAGACCATAAACCCTAAAACTAAGGCGCTTGTAGAGTGTATGAATAAATATATAGATAATATATATATATATATATATAGAGAGAGAGAGAGAGATTCCCACCTTTATTCTTAAGAACCACCTTCTGGCCAGGTTGAGTGCCAGGGCGTACCTGCAAATTGGAAGTGACAGATTCAGCAAAATAAGCATTCGCCATAACTACCAGAAATAATTAAAGGTCGGTTTCTATGCTTTAAATCAATCATACACAAGATCCAACAAACCTTAAGCACAACATCACCGGTAAGAGTTGGGACTTGGATGGTTCCTCCTAATATTGCCTGCAAAACCGGGGGGGGGGATCAAATTAATTCAGCTAAATCAGATAGAAGGATCAGCCTCACCAGGTTATGATCCATTTGATAAAACCATTCTTCAATGCTTAAAAACCTTTAAAAAAGAAATGCACAATGATAAAAGCTAAAATAGTTGTTTGGCACTGTATGAACATTTAAATCAGAGAAACAATCCATGGAAGACTGGCAATTATGTAAACTGTGCTATCAAATATAGGCATTGCTCAAGACCAACACATGAGCCACTTAATAGCTTGTTTGAAAAGTATTGGAATTCCAGTTCTACCTGAACAACGCTCAAAACAGCATCTACATGAATATCGGCACCTTCTCTACGAAAAACTGGGTCTTGACGGACCTGCAAATATAAACATGATCAATGGAGACAATGATCTTCAAGAAATGAAAAAAAAACTAGGCTATTGCCAACTGCTAGGGTAAAAGACCAGGACCTAACAAAAAAATGGTTAGGTAAATTTCGCTCTCAAGGGTGAAAAGTTGGACTAGTAATTTTGAAAGAATTCTGCAGACTAAGGTAATGAAGGGGGGAAAAGTGCATTGATCTAATTTGATTCAACTTCCCAAGTAGAAACAATGCACAACAGCCATAAAGGCCAATAATTTGAATTCGTATTTTCTATCACAACTATCTGAAACGACCTGTCTGCAGCACACAGCATTTACAGCCTCCTAATCTTTAAGTACCAAACCCTATCACCACTAATTTCACAACATATTGACTGCTTTAGTACTGCATCCAGAATTAAAGCATAGCCAGATTCAGTCCATGGCAAGAACTAAGGGTTACTATATGCTGTGTCAAATTCGGTAATCGTTCTTTTAAGTCTACGTTAAAGCCTAGTTCTAAAATCGTTGTCCCTACCACTGCTTTCTTTATATGTGCACCATTCTTTTTACAAGTATAACTCTGATCACCAGTATTACCGTCTTTGCCAACTTCATCCACCATTCTGAAATAAGCTAAGAAAAACGCACACCCAAATAAACTCAATATCTTCTATAATTCTATTCCATTTCTTAAACAAGCATGTACCGAGATTATGAATAAATTGTGTTTAGAAGGCTCAAATATTTACAATTATTTCTTTTCATTGAAAGCTATGCAAACTGTCAGTATCAGACAAAACCTAAACTGGTTACCTTTATGGTTACATAAAGATCACCGGGATGAGTTCTATCAGGATCAGCTCCGCCACTTCCATAAACCTTCAATGTTTCATTATTATCAACTCCTGAAAAAAGGGACATAACCTTGAGTCAATCAAATGATAAAGATCACAGTGACACCACTTTGTTGTTTTTAATTCTGACATTGAAAATGAAAATGTGATAGACCAACGCACAGTTTCAATGCCTTAAGTTCAGGTCCGCATAGGACATTTTGGCTTTAAAAAACACATACCGACATTCCATGAGACTCAACAGAAACCTCCATGAATAATATAATGAAAGACATGGCAAGTTAAACCATTACAAAGCAACCACCAATAGACATTTAACTTCATAAAGTACCTGCCATTATGTCCAATTTTACTGTTTTTGGTCCTTTTACTAATCTAGCTCCATTGCATGACTTGCAAAGCTTCTGTAACCAGAAAAAAGTAAAGAAATCTCAAATGACAATTCTAAAACAAAAATCAAACTGGAAGAAAGCAAAAAAAAAAAAAAAACAAGTTCTTCGTTATAAAAGGAAGAACTAATAAGCAACATTAATTGCTCAGAGGCATTTTATCAAGAGAAAAAGAGAGAAAAAAGAAATCATCCAAAATCCAAATTCATGAGAAAATTAATTACTTCTGTTAACCATGAGGAAGACAATCGCATTGAATAAAAACCTCAAATAAAAACAGCAAAAAGCAACAACAGCAAACTGATCATAATCAAAACACAAATAAATTCGTTAGAAGTGAGAGAATTTGGATGTTTATCATACCGATACAAACTGACCAGTTCCACTACAATGAGGACAAGTAGAACGGATACTCATAAAGCCCTTGTTGATAGATAGCTGAGACAACAGCAAAACCATAAGTTAAAAAGGAGATAATCAATTCCCTTACATTTATAGTTAGGAGTATCTCAACAATTCTGAGGGCTTGCATGATTCTATTCCAGTAAACTAACCATGCCTGAGCCTCCACAGTGCCGGCATCTTTCAGGTTTCACGCCAGGAGGAACACCTTCTCCACCTGAAAAATGGAGAAAATAACTCGAGACCAAATAAATTTATCAACATACGTTTATATATATGGTTCTTTTATCATAAACTTCTTAAAAACATTGTTTGCTTTTGCATCCAAAAGAGCTTTTTTCCTTCTAAAAGCAAAAAATAAAAATAAAGATATCAACCAAATAGAGCCTAGAGAAATAAAAAAAATACCAAAAACAGTTATCGAGCTTAGAACATTTTGCTAGACAAGAGATTACATTAGGGGGGAAAAGCATTGTTTCAGAGGCAAGATAAGACCATACCACAAGCTTGACAAAGCACTGGAGCTTGAAATGTCACTGTTTTGGTACATCCTTGAACGGCTTCCATAAATGATAGTTCAATCGCAACCTAAGGTATGGTAAACCGCACGTGACAACTCAGAAGAACAAAATAGATAGAGTAATAACATAATTATCAACATGAAATTGGAAATGATGAAAACCTTGATATCTTCACCACCCATTTGATTTCTGAATATATCCTGAACATTGAATATCTGGTCAAGCATATAAGAATATCATGTTACTAATTGAAAACAATAAATATAAAAGCACTAAGAAACCTACAGATAAGCATGTTCACCCCATCCAGCAACAATATTCTCATGCAAGGAACACTAAATCATGCCAACAACAAGAGTGGTGACCACCAGATCAAATACATATACAGGTAACCAAGCATAAAAAAACAACCGCGTACCAGGCACTGACATTTCAAATATCAATAATACTGTGAGAAAAGTATGACACCTATGTCTTTCTCTATCGGCCTTGACAGTTGACTGGAAAATCCAATGGTACTACAGTTCATACGTCTTTTCATTAGGAAATAATAGTACCAAACTTGAACCTCCAACAACACTAAAACAAACTAATGGACTGCCTCACTCTCGTCCTTAAGGGCTCCTGAATTTGCATAAAACATTAATAATCTCTTCTGCAACACGGGACACCACATTTCCTATTATCTCACAGTTCTGGAATAAAAAAGCTCAAAAACTTGCTCCTCCTAGAATTGAGTACCATAAATGAGCCAGAGAAATCGAATATTATCAATGATAAAACACTAAAACAAGCTTTAAGTTCAGTAATTAAAAAGTACATCATTGACTAAATGTAACCAGAACCAACCAATAATGTTAAAAGAAACATACATCATGAAAGTTGGTGAATTTGAATGGATTAAAATCCTCTTCACTAAAGCCGCTATTATTTTGCTGCTGTTCAAATGCGTCATGGCCAACCTATAAAATTTTGCACATAACTAAGGTCAGCAGGGCAAAAGAGTACAGAAAAATATAAAAAGTGTCTTTTACATAAACCTTCCGAGAAACACTTGAGCAGCTATAAATTCAACAAGGCACATGTCAATTGAGAAGGAAAATGACGTGTCATCTTGCCTTCTCTGCTTAATGTATTGACTAATAACTTAAAGGTTATTGAAAACATTTTCCATCTGATAATAAAAAAAGGTTTTATGAGAAGAACAAATAAATAATTTTACCACACCTGATCATACTCTGCACGCTTGTTCTCATCTTTTAAAACCTACAATAGAACAAACAAAAAGTGATTCCCTTCAGGTTTCAAGCTTCAGTCCCAAGAGAAATTAACCATGACAGACAACAATCCCGGGCGAGAAAAACTTACCTCATAGGCCTTGGAAACTTCTTGAAATTTTTTCTCAGCTTCAGGATCATCTTTATTTACATCCGGATGGAGCTTTTTGGCAAGCTATAGAATAGCAAGAAAAACTTGAATCAAGCATAACAAATAATAGAATTCTGAAATAACGCCCTGAGTACAAACGAACACACAGACATACAAATTTACTCGTACACTGACAGAAAGACGACTAGATAGAATGTAGAAAAACAATTTACCCCAAAATATGCTTTCTTTATTTCAGATGCAGTAGCACCCTTGTTTACACCAAGCACATCATAATAATCCCTAGCAGACAGAGGAGCTGAATCCAGAAGATAAAGATCAGAGCATGAAAGAGAGAACAATAATGCATCCCTGAGATATTTATATAAGCGGAAAAAAGGAACTTGTACAATACCAGTGCCATGAATTGGCCGTCTTGCACCCAAGTTCAGATTAAAAACTCCAAAAACCAAGAAGTTTCTAGTTTTAGCTGGCATTGACAAGGCATGTAATTCATTAAATTTTCAACCAAAAAAGAAAGAAAAGAAATTGTAAAAAGGGTGAGATAGTAAATTACCCGATCGAGGAGTGTGAATTCCAATTGGATTGCCAAGTCCGGCAGTGAAGCTCCTCAAACCCCCAGCAATTAGAGTCTTCTGTATTTACGATTGAAGAAAGATATTATTAACGGAAAAAACCAAATTTTAATAATGGGATCATAAAATAAACATACGAGGAGCAGAAATAGATATAAAATTATTTGAAAAAAAGAAGAGAACGTACAGAATTTGAGTGGTGGAAAAGGGTAGAAGAAAGGGAGTGAGATCGGCGAAGCAAGCAGTGAATAAGCCTAACGCCATTAGACCCAACCATTTGCGACCTTTTTCACTCAAATTCCCTTCGTTTACTTTAGGGGTCTTACCTATAACTCGAAATCTCCCCCCTCTCCGTCTGTAACAACTGAATCGAAATAAAAATTGATTTTTTTTCTTTAGGGAAAAAGAGATGAACTTTGGCTAAACCCTAACAAAAACCCTAAATTTGGTTTTTGGTAGTTAACTTGGGAGAGCTGGAAAGTTCTAGACTTTGGGGTGGCAGTATTTTTGCATTTTTTTTTCTATAAATTTGGGGGGAAAACTGAGAACCACTCACTCTGACTCACCTAGACCCATTAAACAAGGAAGCAGCAAGTGAAGCGAGTTGTAATAGGTAAGGGCCTACATACAGTCTAACAAATCTTGTCTTTGCTGGTTTCTCTTTTGGATTTGGACCTTTGAGCTAAACCCCTTTGCTTTATATACAGAAAATTCATATCACCCAACCCAACAACAAATTAACTCACCACTCCTTGTTACATTTCATGAGCAACTGCTTCTAGTTGAATCTAAGATAGAGTTTTTGGATACGTCCGGGAATACTTCTCAAATGATCGTTGAAATGTTGAACGGAAAACCAACGTCAAACGATCGCACCAAACATACTAAACGAATATTTAAAATTTTGATTTAGCGACAATTGCAAAAACTGAAAAATTTAACTTTTCTCCTTTTGCAATCTAACGCTCGTTCAATAATCCTTGTCCAACGAAGCCTTAGTAGAAAAGAGGAATCTTGTTTTTCTTAGAATATTCAGATTCAAGTAGTATAAAGGCTAAAAACTGAACATATCTACTATGAGACCACATTAAGAATCCTAAAAATTAAATTTTATATATTCGGCTATTGTGATTTTCAATTGAATTATCGAGTTCTCAAACTCCCGACAATTGAGTGATTGCAGTGACACAACTCAACATTATTTATTGATTAATTTAGAGATCAACAAAAAATATATTTTGAAAGTTAAAAAACAATTTTACTATGGTCATGTTTAGTAAAAAGCTTTTTAAATTAAAATTAGAGGTTTTAAGCATTTTAGATGTTTGACTAGTCAAATCTGCTAATTTAGATGTTTGATATAGACGATTGTAATAGTGGATTGAGGTGAAAGCTCTCATTTTAAAAAAGCTCATTTTAGGAGTTTTTTTATTAATAAGGGGAGCTTACTACTGCGGGCATTGTTAAAAACCTTTCTAATCCTAAATGGAGGAAAAGAGTACTCACGATAGTAATTATATAGAACACAAAACGACTATAAATCCATAAAAAACCACACGCCCCTAATCACAAGAGCAACACTAAGAATCTGAGGCATCTTACACTTTTGTAAAAAGCAATCCTTTTAGGAGCTTTGGATAAAAGACTTGTAAAGATATTTTTAGGAGCAATCCTTTAATTACCAAACAAGAGCAATCTTTTAGGAACTTTTTGAGTTAGATGTTTAGATAAAAGACTTGTAAAGACACTTTTATCCTAGATAATTATAAAAAATTCTTTAAATAACATAAATTTGATTAACTAATAAAATTTTAAAAAAAATCATAAATATTAAATTAACAAATACATATATGTTTAATAATTAATAAAATTATATTCAAAATATAATTTCATAAATAAGAAATTAATGTATACATCTAAATTTAATAATTATTAAAATTATATTAAAAAGATAATTTTATAAATAAAAAATTAATATACATATTCTTCATATATATGCTCAGTAATGATATTAAAGAAATTATTTTCATAATCTAAATAATATTAGGGTAAAGTACACAAATGGTCACCAAACTATTTCAAAAAATAAAAATGGTCATCAAACTTTTAAAAGTTACATAATGAGCATTAAACTTTAGTTTTTGTTACAAAATGGTCACTGAGCCGTTAACTGTCGTTAAGTGTATGACGTTACAGTTACAAAATTTTGACTAATAGCACATTTAATCCTTAATATTTACACATCCAATCAATTTAGACATCAATAACGAGGATTAAATTAGGACTAAATTGATTGAATGCGTAAATATGGAGGATTAAATGTGCTATTATTCAAAATTTGTAATTGTGACATCATTCACTTAATGATAGTTAATGGCTCGGTGACCATTTCGTAACAAAAATTAAAGTTTAATACCTATTATGTAACTGTTGAAAGTTTGGTGACCATTTTGTGTTTTTCGGGATAGTTTAGTGACCATTTATGTACTTTGCCCTTAATATTAATAGATACAAACAGTTAATAACTAATAAATTGTTCAAACAAGTATTGAATATAATCATGTCCTTGCATGTCATTTTACTTGTTCAAATAATTAAACAATTATAAGCTATTAGTTAATTTTATTAAACACTTTTATACAATCAACTAATACAATATGCTAGTCAAATCAACTAATACTACCATCTAATATAATCCGCTATCCGATGTCAGCTATCCTCTAATTACCAAACATGACCTATATAATTTTTATTTTTTTAATAGTTTTTCTTGGCCATGGCTTTTAAAAGCCAACTAAAGCCCAATTTATTGGTGTACGCTTTTACATGCACTAGTTAAGCCTACGGTTGATCATAAGTCATGCAAGGAAATGGCAATGTTTAAAGCCCTTGAAGACAAAAATTCATTGAAGTACAACTTGATAATATAGACACGTTAAGAGTCGTCTTAGATATTTTTTAGGCCCTGAGCGAAAACTTAAAATGAGCCCCTATAGAACGAAAATATGTTACATTACTTTGAATAATTAATTTAATGTTTCATTAATAAACCACTGAAACATGATTAAAATTTATCAAAAACATTATTTTTATTGTTTTTTTAAGAAAATACAATAAATACAACTAAAAAGAAGAGACAACTACTAACTTACTAGATTGTCACTTGAAAAAATATGTAAAGTTGTGAAGGTAAAAGGTGGGGCCATGAGCAGTCGCTCATGTTGCTCATCTTGCTAGATGTCACTGGATATAGTTCGAATATTGCCCAAGTCTATCTCACTAGTTCGAGTTATTAATCTCCTATTTAAGAAAGAGTTGATATGTTAACTTTAAACTCAACAAATGAAAAATAAACAAATAAAATAATAAAATTGCATGAATCGACAAACACTTCTATAATGATGCACGAAATAATATCTAAAACTATTCAAACCTCTTTTGAAAGAGACATTGTGAAATCTCCTTACACCCGCGTAATATCATGGCTGTATTCTTTGAAATAATTAAAATATAAACCCAACAAGTGGTTTCAATGGAAAAGCAAATGATGTTCATCTTAAGAGACCCAAGTTCAATCGTTCTGTCTAAAAAGTGTGTAAATTGTCAAAAGGTTAAGAATATGTATAAACAGATACTACATTGTAATCACTTTTAGATCATTAAAAAAACAATTAATAGATGTACCATCTTTATCAATTAATTATATACATCATTAATAAATTAATGATTATTTTGTTTGAAGTAGTATTTATAGTAACAAATACCACCATAATCAATACATATGATGATTATAAAAAATAAACATTACAATTACTGATAATCAAAATATATTTGTGTTGATCACCTCAGTAAGTAACACCTTTGGACGATGGTTTTGGGTTATTGAGAGGGTGGAGATGTGGGATTTCGGTCAAGTGTTCTTTTAGATCCGTTATGGGTTTTGCCCAACTTACTCTTGTTTGGGGGTGCATGGCTCATTATAGGGGGCTAAATGAGGTGAGGGCACGTTTCAATCGAGGAAGACAAGTGTCTTGGTGAGTTGTTATGACTCAGGTGTCGATGTGGATCAAGTGCATCGTCACGTGATCTAGGGTAACGTTTGCATATCAAATTTGCAATGGGTCATAATTGGTTGTTCGCACGGTCGTGGTCTGCTAGTATGTTCATAGAGGGTTGTTATTGGGTGTTCACGTGGTTGTGGTTCACTGGTACTAACAATTGCCCCCAGGCAAGGGAAGGTTATAAAGTGACCTTCGCAGGCTTAGAAATGTGAACGAGTGTTCTGGAAAAAGTTGGCTTTCCTTTGTTGTGAAATTTTGGTCCTTAATGATGAGAAAAGTATACAATTTAAATTATAAAATTTGAATTATAAATTATAAAATTTGAATTCACAAGAAGTGATTTATTGCTTAGCATATTCCGTGTATGCTTGTTCCCTTGTGCTCGCTTTTAGGAGCGATAAATAGTATTTATTAATGTTCGTTGTAGGACTTATAAGATTGGCCTGATAGCAAACTACATTATATGTATTTGTGTAGTTTTATAGGTGAATAGACGTTTATCAGATTCTTCGTGTTTGTTTGTCTTTTGTGGCTGTGTGACAGTTTTTTAGTAGTGAGTAGTTGCTTCATCGTTATCGTGATTAGACGACCTAAGATAGACTGTAATGAGAGAAAAAAACTCAGATTGATTGTAACAGGTGCACCCTCTCACGCGTGCATTTATTGATTGAAAGTTTCAACATTGCGTGATTTAGGCATTTGTTTAAGATTTCAAAATTTGGAAATTAACTGGTTGTCTCGGCGGTTTTCAAGATTTAAATTTTAACCGTCAGATTTTGGTATTTTCTCTTTCTTTGCTATAAATAGTACTCCTTTGGGTCTGAATTTTCATAATCTAATTACTGAGTGATCTATTTTTTCTTTGCAGCTTTCGTCTTTATAATTTTATATGTGTTGGTTGGAGAAATTTATTTGTGGTGATGACTGGTATATGCGGGCTTTGTTTTATAGATCCTAGGGGAGTGCTGATTGTTCATCTAAGTTGTTTATGTAAAAAAATAATGGTATTTGGAAGACTATGATTAGCTATTTATAGCGATGAACGTTAACAAACAAAGTGTTTGGAAAACCTTGCTCTCAAGATTTTTCAAATACTATTTTTTGTTGTTATTTGTGACTATTGAAGCTATTGATGTGTGCTTGGATTTCGTCGTTTTCCATATATATCATCAAGGTGGTTGTTTGCTCATCAATCCTTCGCGGAGGTGAGTGTTAACTCCTCAAAAGTACTTTTTTTTATGCATATATTGCCATGTTTTTGCTTGTCTTTAGGTGTATATTTGTTCATTTAGTTAGTAAAATCATGCATTTGCATTAAAGAGTTAATAGTTGTTTATTTTGCCAAGGTGAAAGGTTGTTTTGTTGGTTTTGATGCAGGTTAGGAGCAGGGAAGGCTTAGCAGAGTAGTGCATGAACATAAAGCAAAAAAAGCAGAAGAGAATTGTCGAGTCGCACTTGACAAAGTTGGACCAAAAGTTGCCAAGCTCAGTTGGCAAAGAAATGACATTTGATGCTCGGTCAAAGTAGCTATTGAACCAAGTACACGTCACCCCTAAAATTAAAAAAAAAAGATAAGAGGATAACACACTTATCTCAAGTGCGTAATCGACTTTCAAATTCAAACCCAATCTAGGGTTTCCACGAGTGTCTATTTAAAGTAAGACGATCATTGAGACTAGAGAGAGGCTGCACCATGGTGAAAAACGAAGGTAGATGGCAGATTGTGGTTCGACCAGGCTATGACTGAGAGCTCTGGATCTATTGAAGGGTTGCATCGACAGATCTCATTCCTTGTCCATTTCTCATTATTTCTATTCTAATTTTTTATGGTGTCTATTAAAAATGATATGGTGTTGATGGACCCCCAACCATGAACTAATTTCTTTTAAGTTGGCTGAGGATGTTTTTACGATGAACACTCAGTTAGTTTTAAGTTTTTAAAAATTGAATGCCTTGGAAACTTAGTATATCCTGCTAGCACTTCATTTTCTTAAATTCTTTGCCATACGACAGTTGGCATTGTATGCTTATTATGCCTTAATGTCTTAACAAACTTAAGGGGTAATTATCAGTTACCAGATACTAAGGTGAGAAACTTCAACAAAAGATATTCAAGCATATGAACTTACACATGAAGTGATTCTACCCCTTAGGAGTAAAGATGGAATCTTAACCAAGTTAATTGTTTGAAAACTCGCTATAAACATATAAGTGTTAAAGATAATTAACTTAGGGCATTGCCATTGATAGAAGCCATACTACTTAAAATTTGCTCGGCAATAAAACCAAGGTCAGAAGTTATTAATTGTTGCCATAGCTAGCGTGAAATCCAAGCATCCCTTGCCAACACCAACCATCTATCTAAAAACACTTGTTTGCCAAACTGCCTGAATTTTTATTGCATTTTTCCTTAGTCATTTTTTTCTAAATCCAAAGTCTGAATTCCAAATCAAACTAATTTTCCCTTTCGCAAGTAAAATTGTGGCAGTTAATTCCTAAACAATCCCTATAAATATGATACTCAGCTTATTGTTCTATTACTTGCTGACGTGTATACTTGTACGTAAAAAGACCTAAACTTGGCATTATTTACTGGCATATTTACACTCATTCATTGATTATTTGCCAAGCGTTAGCAAAGTTGACAGTGATACCGGGCATCGTGACAACAAAGAAGTTTTTCAGCAAGTTCGCCAGATTTTGTCACTCTATTTTGTGCTTTAGCATTACTAATATTTTGCATTTGTACCAAATGATTATGTTTGTTTGTGTAATTGAAACCGAGTTTGTTGTAGAGAGTTCTGAGATTTTCTTATTATTGAGATTCTAAATTTAGCTTTTTGTTTCTTTGTCGTCTTCTATTTTACTAGAGTCAAAATCATAGATAGCCTGTGTTTTTGTAGACATTAGTTATTTTTACACCTTTACTTGGGAGTGGTAGTCGTTAAGTGAATATGGTCAAGCACGCGTTTTTTGGAAACGACATACGCTTTTATGATGTATAGTCTTATACCCTACTTACGACGTCCTCTTGTGGCGAGATACCCTACTTACGTCATTCGCTTATGGCAACATTACATGCTTAGAAGCGTTCATATGCCAAGTTTGCGTAGTAGAGGTTTGCAGGGTATAACACTTGCCCCCAAGTGAGGGAGGGTTATAAAGTGACCCTTGAACTATGAGTGATTTTATTAATCTTGGAGCAACAAGTGAGTGTGTTCGCTCACGTTCTAAAAATAGTTCGTAGGGGATGAATTATTGTTTAGTATATTTTTGTCCCTCGTATTTCAAATTTTAGATTCATGAGCGACTTCGTTAACTCGGAATGGCTTCACTAATTTGTAGCGAGTATATATTTTTATTTTATGCATTTTTATTCTTTTTTTGAAAATGATGATTGTTTAAGGGTTCGTAGATTCACATTGCTCGCTTGCTTTAGAAATGACGATCGTTAAGTTGATTTTATTTCGTATACTCACCGGTTCGTTTACAGATAATTACATAATGTTGTTATTCCTGAGGAGCTCGTAGATTATCTTTTATTTTCTATTTTACGTATATGTTTGAAGTAGTTTTATCTTGTGTCGCAATGACATATTGTCTTTCTTTTGGGGTGAGTTCTCGGCCCATTGTGATGAGAAACCTTTGGAGAATAAATTATAAAGTTCGAATTATGCTTATATATTGGTGTTCGTACCGTACTTCTCTTTCTTTAAAATGACGATACATAAATATAGACTTCCGGTGTTTACAAACTTGTAAGATAAATAAGAGGTGAACGCTTGCCCCTATTTTGAAAATAGTTCTCACGGGAGTTGATTTTAAATCATTTCTCATGGAACGACATCAATTTCTTAGAGTGAATTATATATTTACGTAGTTACCTTAAGTTATGAGGATTCTTGCCTCCTTGGTGAGATAAATTTGATTGCTATAAAATTATTCACACATTTATTATTTTTTTGCTTATTTGGTTTTACTATATATTTCCCTGATTATAAATGTTTGATGTAATTTCATTTTGGTTTTACTATAGACCTTGCTTGGAAATGGCTAGCTATAATGAACCAAAATTTGGGTCTCAGGCCTGGGTTTTAGGCCTTTTAATTTGTGGTTCAAATAAATGTTTTACCTATTTTGTTGGGGTATTTAAATAAAAAAGGGCTGGAAAAGGGATATGGATAAAAATATGATATGATGGAGAGAGAAAAATAGAAATGCGGGAAAGAAAAAGAGGGAGAGAGCTATAAATCTCGATCTACCATCGTCCAAGCCTCTATTCGTGACATCGTCGGCACCATTAGAAAGAGCTCATCAAGACGAGTCGACCGATGGTCACCATGTCACCACCGCCGCTACCGTTCGTTGAGGTGAGGGAAGAAGAGTTTCGAAAAGTTGAATCAAGGTTGTTTTGGTGGCCAAAATTGGAATATGAGGCCACTGGCATGCTCCCTAGCATCGAAACATTGGGACTAAAGCTCACTATCGCCATCCGACCACTAGAGGGCACCTTACGCGTCTCCACGCTCCATCACTGAGGGTGGGCATACGCACCACAATGGATCGGGCTACCCAAGTTCTCATGCTCTCTACCGCACTGGATTATCACACGAGGGTGCACCCTAGCTTCCATGCACCACGCCGCACCAGATTATTTGGGTTGCTGACCAGTATTTGACTATGTTGATCGGACATTGACCGACCATTGATTTTTTTGGAAGGACCCGACCTAGAGGGTTTTCGATGTTCTGAGTTTTTTGGCGCAATATGTTTCGCCAAATTCAAACTCAGTAAGCTATTTTTAAGCATTTGACCTTATAAATTAATTAATGTATGTGATTAATTAATATATGACATATTAATTGTTGCATGAGGATTATTCGAGATTGAACATTAGAACATGTAGAGTTATCAGGAAGCTTGAATGAGGATTTATTGCTATGGCTTGAGGTTAGTACAACTCGAACTCCGAAATGCTTCATGAGTATCATAAGTGTAAGTTCCTTGCTTGTTAGTGTTCGCAAAATAGGTAGATGGAAATAAGCATATGTTGAGGCTAGCATTATGAGATGCATGATGAGTTTGAGAATATTTCGAGACTCGTATGAGCTTTAAAGACCGTGTAGGGTTATTTGAAATGCTTGCATAATTAATTAAGGATTGAATGATTAATTGATAAATTGTTATGCCTTGTATGTGAGTTTGAATGGATTGACGTGATTTGATGGAAATTATGCTTAAGGGATAATATCGATTGATACTTGATTAAATGTTCATAAAGCCAATAATTAATCTTAATTAATTGAATACATTAGTAAACAAACCCTAATAACTTCTATAAGCTTTAGGGATTGAATAAAGCATTGTAAATCATAATTCGAGGAAATGGTACAAACCCGTAAGTAGGGTATCGATACGGGCTTCGGCCATACCGATACACGATTGAGGACCGTATTCGTAATGGTCGACCTGTATTAGTACTTGTGGAAATTAAGGATGTCCAGTAAGCTATGTCAATATTGATACGTGTGTGAGTTTCGGTACCCAGGGTACCGTACTGATACTCGTGTTTGAGTATCGGTACCCACTGAATGAAATATTCTCTAATGCTAATGAAATGATGGAAATTGACGTAGAATATTAATGAGATAATATGGATTAATAGAGATAATTAATGAGGATGATTAATGTACACTCTTATAAGATATTAACAAGTTGGAAAACTTAAATGGGTCGCTTAATAATTGATAGAAACCATAGAGTTTGGTAATCATGTAAATGATGTGTGCTGTCTGGTAATCGTGTTAATGTTGTGTGTTGCACGAACACTTGGTTGGTTGAGTCATCTTTGGTTGATGAGATTTGGATACCCAGCGAGAGAGTGTTGTAACACCATGGTTAGAGATACCGAACGTACGTTCCCAATGATATGTGACACTGAGCCTTATTCGAACATACTCAAGGAGAGATGCCAAGATGGGTGTACGTTCCCAAGGTTGAGTGACACTAGGCCTCACTTAGAGAGTTATGTTCCCGAGGATGTGTGACACCGGGCCTCACTCAGAGTGTATTTTATCGAGGCTATGTGACACCATGCCTCACTCTAGGTTTGTGGTTATGACTTTGTATACTTTTGGCTCGGATGATCTGGTAAGATTCTAAGTATGGTTAGGCCTTGTGTGCCATGTTTGATGGCTTGCTTGATGAGAGCACGTGTTTAGGAGATTAGTGGTAGTGCTACATGTTTATTTATCTCTCCTTATTGCTCGTACTAGCTTGCATGCTTATGTTTATGATTCACATGAAGTGTAATAGAGTATATGTTTATCACTGAGCTTTGTAAGCTCAGTGCTCGAAATCATTGTTTTCGTGCGTAGGCTGATCATCGGATCATGGGATCGAGAAGCACTATCAGTACAAGATTCCAGCATATGGTGATTTTAAGAGTACGATACTTGAGTTCTGTGGGCTGTGTATTCATAGGACCTTACGTGGTGGAGTTTGTAATTCTTATTTTTGAAATTGTATTAATCAAGTCGAATGTTCAAATGTTTTAAATTATATTGGAGCTTTTTTGTAATGTTTTAAATTATGTATCTATATTTTCAATTGTTACCGTACGGTCAGTTTAAGAGACAAGGTCTTGAGACTTTGTAAATGCTTATGGTTGATATCACAATTTCTTTAGAAACGAGCTGAGGAAACAACAGTTGTGTGACGAGCTGCTCGGGACCGTTGTGTTGTGGCAGTATTGTTGACTCTACCGGAGTCGAGTAAGATATCGAAATCTCTGAGAATGTTTTGTTGTATTGACAATGAGATGTTTTATACAAGGAGAAAGGTTGGGTTTACCCAACATCAGGAAATTTTGATTGCTTGGTCTATAGGGAATTTGACTTTGGGGCAATAATGTGAGTCGAAGTAATTGAAAGATGTTGACCGTGTGATCGGTCACCATCAAAGTAAAGTGAACTTGTTAAGTGATGAACGGTATGAAGTTTAGTTTAGGTTAGGGTATCATGCTGCCCATGTGCTGCCTATGTGGGGCGATCGAGGATAATTATATGAGTCCTTATCCCCTTAACTCCTTAGTTTCATATTTTTCATTTTTTGCATGCATTGAAATTGTATATATATGTTTTCATGCATTGAGGACAATGAATACCTTTGGTTTGAGGGTATGTATTGCCTCACATTAGTTGCCATTTCTATGATTTTGTTACATTACATGTTTCATGTTGTATTATGCCATACATATATCAGACCATTAATTTTTTTTTTGCCATGGCTTGGTTTTGAACTGATAATTTTTCCAAACACATTGCTAGCATAGTTAGATTCAGCCTTAGTTGTCACAGTTCGATGATGATTTTAGAATCTCTAGACTTAGTAAAAGCCAGTAGACTTAGTAAGGACGAGTTTCTTGGAAGTTGATTTCTAACTTAGGGAACTTGAGTCTCACTCAAACACGTAGTATGCATCTAGTTCCCAAGACAAACTTAGGATTTTTGAAACGGAACTAGAAAGATAAAAATGCTAGGGTAAAAGTAAAGAATAAAGCAACAATGTTTTGCCAAAGGGTAGAAAGAATTAGAACACTCTACTTGTTAGAGATAATAAGTAACTTGGGGCTTCGTGGTTTGCTCCCTCTTAGTTCTCAGGCCAACAAAAACTTTAGAGCATGAGTGTAACATGTTAGATTAGTGATATAGTCTGGATTAACGTAGGGGGTTCGTGGCATGCTCTCTCTTACTTTTCACGCCAAATAACATTATGAAGCGAACCTAAAAATAACGCCAAAAGAAAGAAAATAAAAGAAACCCTTGGTGAATAAAAAATATTCTAAGTTTGGGTAGTAAAAATTGAATAAGGGAGTTGAGGGATACTTGATGAAAACCGCCCGCACTTCATGCACACTTTATGACCTTAGGTTAGAGTTATATTTTTGCAGTTGAAATTGCTTTTAGTTCTATTGGCATTACCATTGTGAGATTATTGAGAGTAGAACTAGGGCCAGATCTTGCTTGCTAGCTTGTGTTGCTAATCACAAAAGTTTGGCCGAGGTTCTTTACTTTACTTTACTCTGCTCTATTTTACTTTACTTTACTTTTCTTTATAATTTTTTTTGTTCTGCATTACTTGAGGACAAGCAGAGCTGGGTTTGGGAGATAAGGATTAATTGCCAAGTATTAAGGAGAGAAACTTTGACAAAAGATATTCAAGTAGATGAACTTACACTTGAAGTGAATCTATCCCTTAGGAGTAAAGATTGAATTTTCACCAAGTTAATTGTTTAAAACTCACTATAGACACATAGGTGTTAAAAGTAATTAACTTAGGGTATTGTCATTGACGGAGGCAATACTAATTTAAAATCTACTCGGCAATAGAACCAATGTTTAACATTATTAATTGTTGCCTCCGCTAGCGTGAAATCCAAACATCCCTTACCAAGCCCATCAATCATCTTGAAACGTTTGTCTGCCAATCTGCCCGAGTCTTTGCTTTAATTTTCTTTATCATTTTCTTAATTAAATCTGCATTCAGTTACCATCTCATTTGTTTTAAACTCACAAGTATTTATCATGGCTTTTAAGTCTTGGACAATCCCCGTGGATATGATACTTTCTTACTACTATATTACTTGCTGACCGTGTATACTTGCATGCAAAACGATATTTACTTGGCATTATTTACTGGCATAATTACTCGAAATCCTTAACCTTTTGCCAAGTAGTATTTTAGTCGATAAGTTTTTGGTACTGTTACCGGGGATTGCAACGGGATTAATTGTTTTGATTTTTACTTGTTTTTGTTTTCTTTTGTTTTACTTATTACATTTCGTTTGGTGTATGCTAGGAGTCGCACTGCGAGGAAATATTTGCAATACGATCCAGAAATTGAAAGAACCCTACGTAGGATACGAAAAGAACGTCGAGAAATGGCTCATAACGAGAATAATGGGCTAGATGGTGCCCTAAATAATGGCAACAACCAAGAGAATCCGGCAATACATGATGAGATTCCACCTGCTCCTGCTGTTGCTACTGAGTTACTGGCAGAACGACCTATCAAAGAACCTTAGCACCTAGCATGGATAACTTGTTGCCAGGACTGATTGGTTCAGAGGTAAATCTAGCTAATTTTGAGCTTAAATCGGTAATGGTTCAAACGCTATTGAATGCAGGTCAATTTGATGGATCAGTTACTGGAGACCCACGACAACATTTGAAGCAATTTATGGAGGTTTGCTGTAACCCCCTTGACTCGGTCTAGCCGCAAGATCGAACCGAGCGAGCTATATTAGGGTTTATCGAAATAAACCCCAAAGAGATTACGATAGAAGCAATCCATTTTTCATTTATCTTATCTAAATGCATTATTAGGTCCTATGGTGTTCATACGAGTCATGGTTAAAATTACAACTCAGTCGGGCGTCATTTCGACATCCAATTGCTCAAAAATGCTTTACAGGGACTAAAACGTAATTCCTAATATTTATAAGGGCTTTCATGAAATTTAAGTTACCAATCCTCAATTAGTCATATTACATGCTTTCATGTTAAAAATCAACTCAAAATGACCATTCAAACTCATTTAATTGCATAACTAAGAATCAGAGACCAAAATGCAAAGATTTCAATCATCATATAGCATCTCAACTAAATTAACGGTCAGTGTACCAGTACGAATGCATGGCATATCGAAATGGCACAAAAAGACAAAGCGTACCAATACGGTCCCTATGCGTATCGGTACAGGCTTATGTGTTTTGATATTCATAATTACAGTAGCTAAACACCGTTTCGATACGGTAAACCGTGTATCGAAACAAACACTATTACACAGCTATGCATACTGATACGGTTACCAGGCGTATCAGTATACCTAGTCTATTTTGCACATTCTGAGCTTGGATAGATCCCCGCATACCGAAACCTGAGGGAACTGTACTGGTACGATGAGACCTGTATTGACCTCTAGGTCTAACATATGACACTTTGGCTCAATCTAACACCCTCCAATCATCTTCTAATAAACATATAGCATCACAAACATTCAATCATCAACATAGCAACATAAAATGTGACTAAACTAAACATGGCAAAAACACACAATCACTAATGAGCATGATTTCTACCCAAGCATGCTTATTGTATCCCAACCCCTCAAAACCAATTACCAAACATCAAACCAGTCCAAAACATTAATCCAAACTTTTAGAACAGGGAGTAACACAAAACACATCTCCTAAAAAAACCCAGTCACATTGCCTTCTTATTACTACTTAACGTATATAAAACATACTTTGTAATGTATCGACTCTTGGATCCTCGCTTGCTCAGGTACTGCCCGAGAAAGCTATTTCTCTGCATTGATAAGAAAAAAAGAGCGTAAACTATAAGCTTAGTGAGGGAATCGCAAAAACACTCATCAATACATTTGAAACCATTTGATTCAAACCACATGTAATTATCTCATGGCAAAACATCCCATGCTTTTCACAACATCTCAAAATGCACATTTAAATCATTTTCATCACATGTATCATGGATTTAATCTCTACCTCAATTTAAGCTTCACACCACAACACCTTTATAACAAGATTAAAGAGTAACACATGTATAAATCTCATTATACAAACATAATTCATTTCACATGATACATTTCTCATTATACAAACATAATCCATTTCACATGATACGTTATCTCATATATTGTCTTTCAAGTGACTCAAAACCAGCAACCTTGCTTTTCATAAAACACATCGGATACGCAGATTTCTCAAGTGGTTCCCACGACCACTTCACATACATACCTCAACCGGAGCAACGACACACTTGCCCACCTCAATGGTTCAAACCAGAGTAACGGGATATTTACCCACCTCTATGGTTTATATGTATAAATCAACCGGCTGGAGAAAACAGAACATTTCCCCACCTCAACCGCTGCGGTTCTTATGTTAGAGATTATAGACTTTTTAACACCCCTCGACAAACATGAGGTGACTTTTTATAGTGCACTCTAAAACCTATGGCTAGTCAGCTATATCCGGTATTATTTTAAACACAACCACTTGCCAATATATTCAATAAACAACATTAACTCACTGTTTTACTTATGTATCAAATCAAACCAACACAAATACATTAAACCATGTATTTCATTATTCTAAAAAATACTTTCATAATCATATGCCATTCTCAAAAGTCATCATCTATGATCATTTGCAACATCTTTCACTTTGAAAACATGCATAACAAAGTGAGTAATAAAAACCACAAACATGTGCATGAGATTTTACTTTACAAAACCAAAATCGAGAGAAAGCTCAACCAATACTTACTTTCGAGCTTAGATAAGTGTATCAAACTTTATCTAAACTCCCACAACTCCTTTTCAAACCTTTTAACAGCAGTAAAACACTTTTCCACCGCCAACAATCCAACGCTTGCTAGCTGATTCGCAAATCAAGCTTTTGAAGCTTCCGCACCTTCTTCAAAAGCCAAAGGATTCAACTCCCCTGCTCTACCCAATCAAAAACTGAGGATTAAAACACAAACCTCCAACAACCAACAAACACAGCCTCAACTCCCAAGAATCTGCCAAACACCTTCCTAAAACTATAAAAAAATACCACCAAACCTTACCTAAACAAATCCCAACCAACATCTAATGATTCAAGCACATTAACAATATCAATTAACGTCCAAAACATCTTAAATACGTCCTTATACCTCCAGCAATACTACAACAACAAGTTCAACCTAAAAACCAACTATATACAATATAGAAAACCAACAATTCACATAGTTTCGAGATTACATTGATTAATAAATTCTTTCAACATTAAAACACATCCAAATAGAGTTCTAAATCCATTAGATTCATCACTAAAACAGATTCAAGTCAATTTATAACAATTTTCCAAGAAAATTCAATTTAATCATCAAATCCATATTAAAATCATAATTCCTTAACATAAATCAATAAAAAAAGATCAAGAACTTGGGAATTTCAATAAAGAACCTTTAATCAGAGGAGAGAAACGAAAATCACCTCTAATTGCTGATTTCTCCCTTAATTGGCCAAGCTTTGATGAAATCCAAGAAGATTTTGCAATAGAATTTAAAGAAATCAATTAGAAATAAAAAAGGAAATCAATATGAATTGATTAATGGATTTTTTAGAGTAGAAATCCTAGTTTGGTTGCTGAGAAAGTTGAGAGAAAAAGGTTGGGTGAAAAGTAGTTACCTAAGAAAGTGTTTTTGGAAATTAATTTTTTTAACAAATTCCCCTTTATTTATTTATAAAAGCATTTAAAAATACGTTTAAAATAGCCTAAATTAAGAGAGAAATCTATTGAAAAATATTGGTCAAATAGCTCCTTAAAGATTCTAAGTTTTGACCTTTTTACGATTTAGTTACCAAAAATAGTTTTGAAAACTTTCAATTTAGCCACTAGACCAAATTGTCTTAAAATCAGTTTTAATTACCTCGAATTGAATTCAACAAGTTACTTAAAATATTAATTAAGTAATTTCTAGTATTTTTCCATATTTTATTTTACCCAAAATCCATTTTATAGAATAAAATTCCTAAAACTATTTGAATTGTCTAAACCGGTTATCCCGAACCTCTTACCCGATCCAGCCCACATGTAGGCTCAATTTCAGGGCGTTACATTTGCCAATTATTTCAACAACCTGGTGTGACTGAGGAGACAGCAAGACTGAGGCTATTCTTATTTTTCTTTGAGAGATAGAGCAAAATTGTGGCTAAGCTCTTTGCTACCTGGTTCAGTTACATCATGGGCAAACTTATGCCATAAGTTTCTTATGAGATTAGGGGTGTTCAATCGATTAATTCGGTTAACTGACCAAACCGAACTAGCTAAATATCATTAACTGAAATTTTTAACCCTTTAACCATTAACCGAACTGATTTTTTTTAAAATTAACCGAACCAAACTTTGTTCGGTTAATTTTTGAATTAACCGAACCAAACTTTGTTTGGTTAATTTTTGAATTAACCGAAATAACTATGGAACACCTAATTTTTTGGTTAATAAATATATATGCGGTTAATTTTCAATCAACTTGATTAATTTCCATATAGTTTAATATATGTTTATCATATATATTATATTTAATTTGGTTAATTAACCTATTTCAAACTGAATTAATCGATAATCAAACTTAAAAAAATTAACCTTTAACCGATCTGGTATCTAATTAATCGATCGTGTTTTAACCGAATAGTGAACACCCCTATCTGAGATTCCAGCCACCTAAACTTAATGCCAAGCTACAAACTGATATCATTACTTTTAGGCAAGCTGATAATGAGACTCTGTATGATGCTTGGGAGCGATTCAAGGCCCTTTTGAGAAGATGCCCTATGCATGGACTCCTTTCATGGACCCATATAGAGACTTTTTATAACAGACTCAATGCTCATACTAGAACCGTTGTAGATGCTCCAACAAATAGTTCACTACTAGATAAGAATTACACCGAGGCCTATGACAACCTTGAAATGATTGCCACCAATGATCTTCAATACCTTACCGCTCGATTGGGAACCAGAACATAAGTAGCTAGAAAGTTAGATCTTAATGCTATGTCGTCTCAATGCTCAAATTGCCAATCTCACTAATATAGTAAAGACAATGCAAAAGCCAGCTAAAGTTCGAGAAGTAAAGGCAATAGAACCATTCTGCACTATTTGTGGAGAGGATCATAATGTGGAAGAATGCCCGACGAACCCAGAATCAGTTTATTTTGTGGGCAACTACAACCGCAATAACAACCTATATTCCAATACTTATAATGCAGGGTGGAAGCAGTATCCAAACTTTTCATTGGTGAACTAGGAAGGTAACCAATTTAATGCCCAATGTTAGAACAAAAATGCACCGCCAAGTTTCAATCAAACTGTGATGCCACCAAAAGCACAAAATAGTTTTCATCCATGGAAGATATCTTCTAATGAGAACTCCCTAAAGGATTACATAGAGCGTAATGACGCCACTGTCTAGAGTCTAACAGCATCTATGAGAAATTTATAGGTCAAACTAGGACAATTTGCCAATGTACTCAGTACTAGATCTCCAGGAACTTGGTCAAGTGATACGAAGAATGTTCGACAAAAAGGGAATGAACAATACAAAGCAGTCACCCTCCAAAGTAGGAAATAATTTGAGAATGAAACACCTGTCAAACAACCAATTGTTTACTTGGGCGATAAGCCAGTGTCAGCGGAAGAACCCAAGGAATTTGAGAAAGGGGACACAAGTACTAGCAATGCCAGACCTCAATTTGATGCTAACATCACCTCGAAAAAACCAGTTGAGCCAACATTTGCTTATCCACCACCACCTTTTCCACAGAGGCTTCAAGAACACAAGCAAGATCAGCAGTTCAAGCGATTCTTGGAAGTCCTAAAACAACTACAGATTAACATACCATTAGTGGAAGCTCTAGAACAAATGCCCAACTATGTTAAATTCATGAAAGAAATCTTGTCCAAAAAGAGGAGGTTGGGTAATTTCGAGACTATAGCACTTACCGAGGGGTGTAGTGCAATGATAACCAAAATATTGCCACAAAAAATAAATGATCCTAGGAGTTTTACTATTCCCTACACGATTGGCAACAAATTTACGGGTAGAACACTGTGCAATTTGGGAGCCAACATCAATTCAATGCCAATGTTAGTTTTCAAGAAACTTGGTATTAGATAAGTAAGGCCTGTCACAGTAACACTTCAACTGTCATATCGATCTTATGCACATTCCAAGGGTAAGATTGATGATGTGTTAGTAAAGGTAGATAAATTTATATTCCCTGTTGATTTCATTATTTTAGAGTATGAGGCTGATATTGATGTCCCAATTATATTGGGAAGACCATTTCTTGCCATGGGCAAAACATTAATTTGATTTCCAAAAAGGTAAGCTAACTATGCATATAAATGATCAGTATTTTACATTTAACGTTTTTCAAGCTCTTTAGTGTGCATATGAACCTGAGGAATGCCAAGCTGTTGAGCTATTAGAGTCCATTTTTAATGTGAACATAGCATAGATTTGCCAGGGAATAGAGGTTGAAGCCATAAAGAAGGATGACGAAGATATGACGACTAAAGAGTTTGAAGAACTAACCATACTGAATGAAGTCATGAGTTATTTTAGGAGACCCGAGTCACTTGAGATGGCTGGCAGGGAAATTAAGGCACCCAAACCATCCACTAAGGAGCCACCGAACTTGGAACTAAAACCATTACCAAGTCACCTCAAATATGCGTACTTAGGAGACAATACCACTTTGCGAGTGATAATTGCTACCGATCTGACCGAAGACCAGTAGAAAAGATTGTTAGAGACTTTGGGTAATTACAAGTAAGCCCTGGGATAGACCATAACTAATATTCAAGGGATAAGTCCAACAATCTACATGTACAAAATTATTCTGGAGGACTCCGATGAAAAAACAATCGAGGCCTAGAGAAGACTGAATCCCAGCATGAAAGAACTAGTCAAGAAAGAAGTCATAAAATGGCTTGACATAAGGATAATCTATCTTATTTCTGATAGCTCGTGGGTTAGCCCAGTGCAGTGTGTGCCAAAAAAGGGTAGAATAACTGTGGTTTAGAATAACAAGAATGAACTAATTCCCTCGGGGACCGTGATGGGTTGGAGGGTGTGTATAGACTACAGGAAGCTAAATAATGTCGTTGCCCTTTATCGATCAAATGTTGGGTAGACTGGTAGGGAAGGCATTTTATTGCTTATTCGATGGCTACTCGGGCTATAATCAAATAGTCATCGCTCCAAAAGATCAAGAGAAGACTATGTTCACCTATTTATATGGGATATTCGCCTTCAGAAAGATTTCCTTTAGGTTGTGTAATGCTCCATCGATGTTTCAAAGTTGCATGGTGTCGATCTTCTCAGATATGATCGAGAACCACTTAAAAGTCTTCATGGATGACTTTTTCATCTTTGGTAAGAGTTTTGAGGAATTCCTTCAAAGTTTGGAACTTGTTCTTCAAAGATGCATCAAAACTAACCTAGTCCTGAACTGGGAAAAATGCCACTTCATGGTGAAGGAAGGCATAGTTCCCAGGCATAAAGTGACCAAGAAGGGACTGGAAGTGGACAAGGCAAAAGTGGAGATAATCAAACAATTGCCAACTCCCACGAGTGTCAAAGGTATTAGAAGTTTTTTAGGACATGTAGGTTTTTATCGTCATTTTATTAAAGATTTCTCAAAAATTTCTAAACCTTTATGCTACTTTTGAACATAATACTACTTTTGCTTTTGATGACTCTTTTTTGAAAGCTTTTCAGGAATTGAAAAATAGGATAATCAATGCCCCACAGTCATGGCGCCATATTAGAACGAGCCATTTGAGCTCATGTACGATGCCGACGACTACATCGTAGGAGCTATGTTATGAAAAAGACGTGGCAAAATTTCCATACCATCTATTATGGCAGCCGTACATTGAATAAAGCCCAGCTTAGCTACACAACAATCGAGAAGGATTTTCTTGTAGTTATTTTTTCATTTTAAAAATTCAGATCTTACCTTGTGGGTAGTAAGGTTATGGTATACACCGATCACTCAACAATCAAATACCTCCTAGCCAAGAAGGATGCCAAGCATCGATTGATCTGATGGATGCTCTTGCTATAGGAGTTTGATCTCTAGATACGAGATAAAAAGGAAAGTGAGAACTTGGTGGCTGATCACTTGTCTCGATTAGAGCACCATAATGAAGATGGCAACACCACTGAGATCAAAGATGATTTCCCTGATGAGCAGTTGCTTCCGACCACTATTTTTTCATGGTATGCTGACATAGTCAACTATTTGGTCAGCAATGTATTGTCACTTGACTTGCCAAGTAATGCCAGAAAACGGTTTCTTAGAGATATTCATCACTACTATTGGGATGAGTCGTTCTTATTTAAATAGTGTGCCAACCAAATTATTTTTCATTGCGTGTCAGAAGATGAACAACAAAACATTTTTAATTGTGTTATGCGGCACTATACGGAGGTCACTTTGCCAGAATGAAGGCATCAACCAAGGTGTTACAGTCAGGATTTTCTGGCCAACATTATTCAAGGATGCCCATTATTTTTCCAGGTCATGTGATAGGTGGCAACAAACTGGAAACATTTCCAGCAAGCATCAATTGCCATTTCAAAATATCATGCATGTTGAACTTTTTGACGTATGGGGGATAGACTTTATGGGTCCCTTTCCCCATTATTTGGCAATTTATACATACTTGTGGCAGTAGATTATGTTTCAAAGTGGGTCGAAGCCATTGCTCTCCTAGTAAACAATGCCAAGACAGTAGCCAAGTTCCTGTATAAGTACATCTTTACCATATTCGATGCCCCCAAAGCAATTATACATTATGAAGGTACACATTTTAAATGTCAATTAATCACTAATGCTCTACGCAGGTATAGAATCCAGCAAAGAATTGCCACTACCTATCACCCTCAAACAAATGGCCAAGTAGAAATTTCGAAAAAAAGGGATCAAGAACATCTTGGAGAAGACTGTGAATCCCACCCAGAAGCACTTGTCACTAACATTAGATGATTTTTTGTGGGCATAAAGAACGACCTTCAAAACCCATTTAGAAACTTCTCCATTCAAGCTTGTATTTGGAAGCCATGCCATCTTCTGGTAGAGTTAGAGCATCAAACTTACCGGGAAACCAAACTGCTGAACATGGAATGGAAAGCTGCATGAGAGAAGCATTTGTTAGAACTTAATGAGCTGGAGGAGTTTAGAGCATAAGCTTATGAAAATGCCAAATTGTATAAAGAAAAAACAAAGAGGTGACATGACATCAGACTATTGCCAAGACAGTTTGAAACTGGGTAAAAAGTGTTGTTATTTAATTTAAGCCTCAAGTTGTTTCCAGGTAAACTCAAATCCTGATGGTTAGGAGCTTTTAAAGTTGTCAAGCCTTATGCTCATGGGGCAGTTTACATCAAGGGTTTAAAAATGGGGACAACCTTCAAGGTAAATGGCCAAAGAATGAAGCATTACTAGGAAGTAAGTCAGAATAAAGCCAAGGAGACTATTTTCGTTGCGGAGATTCAGTAAATTCTACCATCTCAGTTTCATCATTGTAAATAGTTTAGGACAATTATTTTTTTCTATAATTAGGATATCTTAGTTTAATTATTTAGTTTTTTATTTCTTTTTTTGTTTTGAAAGGTTTCTTTGATTTTTAGCGTAGGTAATTTTGCCAAGACACTATGCCAAGCTATGCTGGCATTCGAACACCCATTGACACGTAGACAATGTATCACATGGACACCTTGCAGCCCAAGCCAATGAAAAATACTTTTTTGGCGAGCAGTAACCCTAGCCAGCTGCCACCAGTTCAATAAAATTCAAATTTTGAACGTGGGATAGTTTATAACAGCCATGCGCCCGTTTATCACACCATAACTCTTCCCACACGCCAACTCTGCCAAGTAATCATTACCCCCACTAATCCCACTTAAAGCCATCCCAAAAAACCCTATTAAATTCCCCTTTCTACTTAATCAAGAACCTTTCCCTCTTCATATTCTCTCAAGCTAACAAGAACCTCAGTCTTTACTCTTTCCTTTTCATTACCCAAATCTTTAATGGCTTCTTCATCCAGCTATAATCAAGAGACGACCACTTTCCAAATCTTCTTTAATGATGAAACGAATAAAAAATTGAAGAAAACTACTCAGCACGAACTTTTTTCTACGAGAAGGGCTTTGATTTCAAGGATGAACCCAACATGGTGTATTCGGCGGAGGTGGCTGCCATCATCAAGAAACATGGTTGAGAGGTGTTCTACCTTTATCCCGATGACGTTCACTCTACCATCGTCCGAGAGTTCTATACCTATATCACCATAAAGGCTTCACCTTTTGTGTTCGTGAAGGGCAATCGTGTTTAGTTTGATGAAGGTTCTATCAATCGAATGTTTAAGTTGGATGGCATAGGGAAAAAATAATTGGCATTAGCTGAATCTATGGATGAGGCCAAGCATCAACTTCTATTGGAAGATTTGTGTGAAACAGACACAAAATGGTTGGTCTTTTCTGGGGGAAAGGAAACGGTGAAAATGTTGGTATTAAGACCGCAGCCACGAGGGTGTAACCATTTCCCAAAGGCCCACCTAATACCAAGCAATCATAATGAAACGGTGACAGAAGATAGGATGGCATTATTGTATTCAATCATGACCGAGAGAAAGATTAATATCGGTTGGCTGATCATTAATGAGACTTACAAGTACACCAGCCACAATTATGGTAGTTTGATTTTTCCCTTCTTATCACTTCTGCTCTTTGGGGGCAATTGATTGCCAGAAAGGCTAAAAAAAAGGGTAAGGAAAAACTACCCAACTTGCATCTACTGCTAAGGCACCCAAGGCTAAACCTTCCACTCAATTATCGGCTGATGTTGCGACATTACTTTTCCAGCTCTATCAACACCAAGAACTCCTCTTTTAAAAGTTCCAAAACGTTGAGGAACAAAAACTGGCACTCTGGCAATATGTTAGGGCAAGAGACCGTGCCCCGATGATGACTCTTGAAGCAATGCCCACCAATCTTATGCCACCATATCCTGAGTTCCCAACTGAGCTATATGCACTGTAATTCTTTTAACCCGGTCTAGCCGAAATCGAGCTAAAAGAGCCACATTAGGTTTGCCGAAGCAAACCCGAACTAATAACCTAAACCAAGTCATTTTTTCTTTTTATCTTATCTAAATGCTTCAATTTAGATCCTAAGGTGAACATGCATCAACTGATACATTACAATGCGATCAAATTGCAAAATAGGGTTCAATTGCTCAAACATGAACTTCGAGGGACCAAAATGTAATTTTTACAAATTACAAGGACTTAATTAAAATCCAATTTACCAATCCTTCATTAATCTAATTTCATGTTCACATGTAAAATTCCATCTTAGAACAATCAACCAAACTCATTTAATTGCATACATAACATTCAGGGACTAAAATGCACAATTTTAAACTTCAACAGGCAAAAACCTAAAGAAATACACTGTGTACCGATACAGACATAACCGTACTGATACGGTTCAACTAACATAACTGCTCTGTGTACCTATACAAAATACCCCGTATCGATACGGTGTGTCGAGCAAACTATCGACTATTGCTAATGCTTGGCAAAAGAGTATATTTTCAGTGTAAAAGTATGCCAAAGAGCAGTGCCAATGTGAGTCTTATGTGTGTAAGTATACACGGTCAGAAAGTAATACAATAGTAAGCTGAGTATCGAATCTACATGGATTGACCAAGAATTTATTTGCTCAACATTTACTTGATGGAAATTTTAAAAAGTGTTCAAGATATTTTTTTGGGGATTTTGGTTGGAAAGTTAACAAAACAAGTAGTGAAAATGAGCAGTCTGGCAACAAGTTGTTCAAAATAGATGATGAGCGTTGGCAAGGGGATTCTGGATTTTACGCTACTTATGCCAGTCTTCAATAAGGACCTACCTTGTTTTATTGCCGAGCAGATTAAAAGTAGTATGGCCTCTCTTGATGGCAATGCCCTAAGTTAACTATGATAAAACCCCTACATGTCTATAATGAATGTTTTTTTTTTCATAAATTAACTTGATTAAGCATTAATCTTTACTCCTAAGTGGCAGACTCACTCCCGAAGTAAGTTCATCTACTTGAACATCTTCTGTCGAAGCTTCTTGCCTTAGTACCTAGCAACAGATCGTCACCCCTTAAGTCTGTTATGATATTAAGGTGCAATGAGCACACAGTGCCAACTGTCGTATGGCAATGGATTTTGTAAATAGATTAAGATATGCCAGATAGAAAACAATACTGAGGTAGTTTTATTATTAAAAACTAAACATAAAACCATCATTCATCCGAAACATCCCCCAACCAACTGTAAAAGTTTAGTTCATGGTTAGGGTTTCCATCCAAAAAAAGTTATCGTATCTCCACATCATCATTTAAACAAAATAAATAAAAACAAAGAGAATGGGCAAGAAAGGTTCCGTCGATAAACCCTTCAATGGCTCTAGGCTCTCGGTCTTCAGCTGGTTGGACCACGTCTTATTTAACCACCGTTCAGCCTCCCTTTTTCTCTGATCCTCCTGAAAAATCCCCAAGCGATCTTCTTAAATAGGCTTGCGTGGGAAACCCTAGGATAAGGCCTTTGAGTTTAAATTTTTGAATGCACAAGAGATAAGATGATATCGTATCTTATCCAGATTTGAATCCTAGGGATGACGTATACAAGGTCCAACGAAGTCTTTGACCGATCAGCTGACGTCACTCCTTTGCCAACCGAGCGTGGCAATTATTGGTCCTTTTGTGCCAACGGTGCCTCGATAATTCTCTAGTTTTTTTGCCAAGCCTACCTGCATAAAAAATAGCAAAATAACCTTTCACACTGGCAGAGATGATAGCTCATAAACTCCTTATGCAAATTTATGACTTTAATACCTAAATGCAACTGAATGTACTTAAAGGGCAAGTAGAGGCATTGTAAAATAAGCATGAAAATAGTACTTTTGAGGAGTTAACACACCCCCAAAACTAGCTCATTGCTTGTCCTCAAGTAATGCAACTATAAATAAAATAGAAAAAAGAGAAGATACCTCGACAACAATGGTCAAAGTCACCAACACCTGCTAACTAGCAAAATATGATTCTAGGATTGTCCTTATATATTCAGTATATCAATGCCAAACAAATAAACAAATTCAAGTGCAACAATATAGCTCTAGTCCGAGGTCATTAAGTGTGCGTGAAGTACGGACAACATGCATTAAGTTTACTTAACTCCCTTAGCTACTTTACTAACCAAACTCATAAACATTTTCATCATTATTTATTTATTTATTTGCCAAGGGTGTTTTTATGCTAGCATAAGATTAAGGTTACGTCATGCACTGTTTGGCGTGAGACATAAGAGGGAGCAAACCACGAATACCAATATTAATCCAGAATACATCACTAATCTAACCCTTACACTCATACCCTAAAGTTATGTTGGCTTGAGAACTAAGAGGAAGCAAACACTAAGCCCCAAGTTAATTATTTTCCTTAAGGTAGAAGAGCATATTTCAACCTTTGGCAAAACATTGTTGCCTTATTCTTTCTACCATGGCATTGTTTTTTTTTCTTTTTTTTCTGAGTTCAGTTTCGAGGGCACCTAAGTTTGTCTAGCAAACTAGATGCATGTCACTTGAAGGGCGAAACTAAAGTTCCCTAAACTAGAGTTAAATTGCCAAGCTACTTGGCAATGCTAACCTACTAGCATACAAGTTCTAAAATTCTAGTTTTATCATCAGACAGATAATCTAGAACAAATTCAACTAAACTAGCAGTGTTGGAAATTAAAACAACTCATTGACCGAGGTAAACAATTTTTTTTGTGATTTGGTATGCAAATTTAAATGAATCCTACATGGAAAACTATTCTATATGGAAAACTAAAAATTAAACATGAATGCCATGGTAATAAAATGTGAGGCAACCCATACCTCAAGCCTAAGGTATGCATTATCCTTAATGCATGAAATCAACACATATATAAAAATGGAAAAGAAAAAATGCATGAACATGCGAATGATAGTGAAATGAAATACAAGGATTTAAGAGGATGAAAACTCCTATTCAGAAGGTTCTGGTCGTAAAACAAGCGTTTTCCTCTTCATGAAACTCCCTCTACTTGGAGCCATATGCTTTTTACGCTTTAGGATGGGTTTTGACGTGGTAGTGGATGCTCCAAGGTCGTGGAGGACTTTCTCCACAATCTTCACCAGCTCAGAGACAGTTGGGACATCAGTAGAATCGGATAATGTAGACACAATAGACGTTGGGGCAAGTTTTGTTTCTTTTTTAGAGCACGATTGTGTGGTTGTGCTGGCGAATTCAACTTGAACAGGGGATACTGAAACAGTGGCATCTGATGGAGTAGGGACTGCAGGAGGACTAGTTGGCATGGCATCCTTGGGAAGGAGGTCGGCAGGAAACTTCGGGTATGCTGGCAATAGTTGCATGGAAATGCCTTCAAAGGTTTTCTTTATGGAACAATCCCTGTCATACACATATTGCCAGAACAGAGAATTCTACTCCTCATTTTTCTCTAACTTCTGGAGGATAATCTCCTGGCGTTGAAAATTTGGGAAAGCATTGCCACCGAGCTGGCTGGCATAGAAGTGTCAGGCTCTGTCTTGGGTAGCTTGGGCTTGGTCATTGGCTTTGTTGCCTTTACTTTGCCCTTGTCTTTGGGCTCGGTGGTAGTGAGTTACCTCTACAGGGCAAGTGTAATTGTTGTTCCTTTAGTCTCTTGGACCTTGTCCGAATAAATTTTTGGCACCCCATGCTTCATATAAATATTAGAAATCAACAGAGGGAAAAACAAACTCCTTCAACTCTTACCGGTGCACTTATAAGTTTCATCGATGACGATATAACCAATGTTGATCTTACGGCCCATGATGATCGAGTGCAATAAGACCATTCTCTCCTCTGATACAGTCTCGTTATGAGTCGTTGGCATCAGATTTACCTTTAGAAAGTGGTTATACCCTTTTGGCTGTGGCTTCAACGTCAGGCGCTTCACTGTGTGGTGGCCCTTGGATGACACGCTCCACTTGGCATCATCCAACGAATCAGTAAACGCCGAGTGCTCATCTCCTACACCATCTAGTTCAAACATAGCATTAATATACCCCTCATCAAATCTAACACAAATACCTCATAGGAGCAGGAAAGGCGAATCTTTAGTTGTGAGATGGGCGTAAAACTCTCAGAAAGTATTAGAGTAGACTTCCCCTGTTTTTTGGCAAAATAACTCCCACTTATGCTTTTTGACCACTTTCATGAACTCTGATGAATAACCCAAGTTGGGTTCGTTCTTGAACTCAAAATTCTTCTCGTAGAAAAGTGTTCGTACGACGAAGTTCTCCTTGTATTTCTTGTGAATTTCTTCATTAAAGAATATCTTGAAGAGTATCGAAGAAGATGCCATGGAAAGAAACTAGAGATCTTGAAGGATTTTTTTACAAGAAGGAGAAAAGATTCTTGGTGTTCTTGTTGATAAAACCACTAGGGTGAAAGGTGAATGGTTTTAAGGCTTGGATCGGTTAGGGTTTTACAGAGATAAAAAAGGTTGAGTGTTTAATTGGAGTTGGTTTAATGTGGCCAGTTAATGAGGGTAATAATAGGCTTTTGCGTGTTTAAGGGAAAAGATAATGTTGATGTGATAAGTTGAATTAATGGGATAAGGCGCGTAAAGGGTGGAGGGATAAGTAGAAATTTGAATTTCCACTTATCACTGTTTGGGCGGCTAGGGTAATTTCATGCAAAAATCTCTATCCTTCTTTTTGGGCTGAGCTTCATCAAGCCTTGGGCGGCTAGGGTAAAACTTTTTCTCTAATCTTCTTATCGCCCCATGCCAAGATGATCTGGCATTCTACCTGGCAGTCGGCCTGGCACACAAACCTGCACTTACTCAAAGGAAAACCTCTCAATGCAGCAAGGGAAAACAAAAACTAAAAAGAAGAAAGAAAATAAATAAATATAATGCTTAAAAAAGAAATCATCTATCCTATTATATACAAAAATCGAACCATGGTGATGATGTTCATGGAATCTCTGCCAGGAGCACAACCTCCTTGGTATCTTTTTGAGTACCTTCGTAATAGTGTTTTAAGCGTTGACTGTTCACCTTGAAAATTGCTCATGTTTTCAAATCCTTTATATCTACTGCTCCATGAGCATATGGCTTTACCACTTCAAATGGACCCGACCATCTAGACTTGGGCTTTTCTGGAAACAACTTTAGCCTTGAGTTAAATAACAAAACATGTTGACATACCTTAAAGTGTCTTGGCAATATTCTGCTGTCATGCCATCATTTTTTTCTTTCCTTGTAAAGTCTAGCATTCTCATAGGCTTGTGTTCTGAATTCTCCTAACTCGTTCAAGTCTAATAGCCTCTTCTCATCAACAACTCTCTATTTTATGTTAAGTGGTTTGATTGCCCAGTACGCTTGATGTTCCAATTCTATTGGGAGGTGGCACGTTTTTCCAAAAATGAGCCTGAATGAGGATATTCCCAAAGGTATCTTAAAGGCTGTTCTGTAGGCCCATAAAGAATCATCTAGTCTCAAGGAATAGTCATTCCTCGAGGGATACACAGTTTTCTCCAAGATGTTCTTGATCTCCCTATTTGATATTTCCGCTCGGCCATTCGTGCGCGATGGTAGGTCATGGTAATCGTTGTTGAATTCCATACCTGCACAGAGCTCTAGAGGTTAGATTACACTTAAAATGTGTACCTTCATCGTGAATGATGGCTCTAGGGGCACCAAATCTGGTGAAGATTTGCTTGTGCAAGAACTTGACAACAGCCTTGGCATCGTTCGTTGGCAAAGCTACTGCCTTTACCCATTTTGAAACGTAGTCCACAACTACTAGAATATACAGGTTTCAACATGATGGGGGAAATAGACCAATGAAGTCTATTCCCCATACATCAAACAACTCTACTGGCATGATATTTTAGAGCGACAATTGATGTCTTCTAGAGACGTTACCCGTCTGCTGCCATCGATCATAGGCCTTTGCAAAGTAATGAGCGTTCTTAAACAGAGTAGGCCAGAAGAATCCAGACTGTAGTACCTTGGCGGCAGTCTTTATTCCAGCAAAGTGTCTTCCATACGGTGCTGTATGGCATAACTACAAAATGTCGTGCTGCTCCTCCTATGGCATACATCGGCAAATTACTTGGTCGGCACAGTGTTTAAACAGAATGAGCTTATCCCAATAGTACTTTCGCACATCTCGCAGAAAATGTTTCCTGGCATTGCTTGCCAGAACCGGTAGCATGATATTACTTACCAAATAGTTAATTATGTCAGCATACCATGGTAAAAAACTGAGTGCGAGCAGGTGTTCATCGGGGAATTCATCTCTAATGGCTGCGACTTTACTTTCCTCAAGGTGATGTGCTAATCGAGATAAATGGTCAGCAATTAAGTTCTCATTTCCCTTATTGTCTCGAATCTCGAGATCAAACTCTTGCAATAATAGTGTCTATCAGATCAATCTAGGCTTGGCATTTTTTTGTCAATAGGAATTTTAATGCCAAATGATCTGTATACACAACAACTTTGTCACCAACTAAATAAGATCTGAATTTATCAAATGCAAATACCATAACGAGAAATTCTTTCTCAGTTTTTGTGTAGTTGAGTTGGACTTCACTTAATGTCTGGCTGGCATAGTATATGTCTTGAAAAATCTTGCCACACCTTTGACCCAATACAGCTCCAACGACATAGTTGTTGGCATCGCACATGAGCTCAAAAGACTTGCTCCAATCTGGTGCCACAACTATAGGGGCGTTATTAATCTGTGCTTGAGTTCTGAAATGCTTTTAAACAAGAATCATCAAACACAAAAGTGGCATTTTGCTCTAAAAGCAAGCATAAAGGTTTCAAAATTTTTGAGAAATCTTTGATGAACCGGCGGTAAAAACTTGTATATCCTAAAAAATTCCTAATACCTTTTACACTTGTAGGAGGTGGTAATTGTTTGATTACCTCTACTTTTGCCTTATCTACCTCCAAGCCTCTCTTGGTTACTCAGTGACAGAGAACAATGCCTTCCTTCACCATGAAGTGGCATTTCTCATAGTTTAGGACTAAGTTGGTCTCAATACATCATCTCAATACAATCTCTAGACTCCGTAGGTATTCCTCAAATATTGTGCCAAACACCGAGAAGTCATCCATGAATACCTCCAGGTTGCTCTCAATCATATCAGAAAAAATAAACATCATACATCGCTGGAATGTTGCCGACGCATTACATAGTCCAAAGGGCATTCTTTGAAAGGAAAACGTCCCATATGGGCAAGTGAATGTGGTTTTCTCCTGATCTTCGAGAGCGAAGGCAATATGATTATATCCTGAATAACCGTCTAGGAAGCAGTAGTATGCTTTGCCTGCCAGCCTATCCAACATCTGGCTGATAAAGGGCAAGGGGAAATAATCTTTCTTGGTTGCGTTGTTCAGCTTCCTATAGTCCATGCACACTTTCTATCCGATAACAGTTTTGGAAGGTATCAATTCATCCTTGCTATTTTGAACCATATTCATACCACCCTTCTTTGGCACACATTGCACCGAGCTGACCCATGAGCTATCAAAAATAGGATAGATTATCCCGGCATTCAACCACTTGATAATTTCTTTTTTTATGACCCCTTTCATGCTTGAATTCAATCTTCTCTAACCCTTAAGTGTTTTTCCATGATATTCCTCCAAAATTATTTTGTGCATGCAAATAGTTAGGCTTATTCCTCGGATATCTGCTAAGGTTCATCCCAATACTTGCTTGTGATTACTTAGAATTTCCAAAAATCTTTCCTCCTGTTCATTAGTTAGATCGACAGTAATGGCCACTGTCAAGGTTGAGCGTTTACCTAAATAAGCGTACTTAAGATGGTTTGGTAATGGTTTTAGTTCCACTTCAGGTGGCTCCTCAGTAGACGGTCTAGGTGCCACGATCTCTCTACTAGCCAACTCCAGTGGCTCTGGCTGTTCGAAGTAACCCACTTCTTCTCTCTTCAAGAATGTTCCTTCAGTGTCTTCACTTGTCTCTTCTTCGCTTTCTGACTCGCTGTCATCATCATCCGTATCTTGGCATAGTTGTGCCATGTCCATAATGAAAATGGACTCTATCATCTCCCCAGCTTGGCATCCCTCAGGTTTATTTGCATATTTAAGGGCTTGAAACAAATTAAATGTAACATGCTGATCATTCATGCGTATCGTTAATTCTCCTTTATGAACATCAATCAAAGCTCTACCTATGGCAAGGAATGGTCTACCCAATATAATTGGGACATTAATAT